>BTHU01000015.1:15315000-15943562 GCA_036184795.1 Tokudaia tokunoshimensis
GTTGCTCCACTGATGGTATGCCCTGTGGGCTCCTAGCTGTTCCCCTCCAGAGAGGAGGTGGAGATCTCACCTCCGCGCTCAGAATTGAAAGTGCTGCTGGGAGATCACTCTCTCCTGGCAGGCCATGCACAGAAGGCTGTGGAGCTGCTCGGCTCCCTAGTGCAAATGGTGGAGGGAGGTATATGGTGTAGCCAACATCATGTGACCTAAAACCCCCATTCTTAGCAGTGACTTATGAATCCCTCAGAAGTTCTTTTATATTGATCAGGAATTGAAAGCAGCCCAAATTACTCTTAAAGATAGAATGAATAAACAAATAGCACCCATCACACAATGAAACCTACTCATCAATGAAAAGAGACTATTACTACATGAGACAGTGTGTGAGGTTCAATGATGGTCACTAATTGAATAATAAAATCCAGTTTTGTACAAGATTTATTCCACAGGTTTCAATTCATATCACATTCTCCAGAAGAAAGTACTAGAGTAAGAAGAGACTATAGCAGGAAATGCAGGATATTGAAATGAAGGGTAACAGGAAGGAGATGGTGAAGTACTCCTAACCTATGGACATGTTAAAAGTCTCACTGTCCTGAAAGGGCAATTCTGTTATATGTAAAAAATTTAAAGCCCAGCTTTAAAAAATAGGATGAAAGCTGGCAATGTAAATGAATGGTAAAACATGTCTTGCATTCACAGAAGACCTGGGTTTCTAGACCAGCTTGGCAACCAGTAGAGAATACAAACAAACAAATGAAACACATCATCTAATTATCGAGAACTTAAATCCAGTTCTCACTACTTGCTTTCCACTTACAGTGTGGAGGACTACGTACTGTGTTATTCAGGTCTACATTTCCTCATCAATGAAAATGGATATAATTGCTTGCAGGTTTGGTGAATTAAATGAAACAATACAAATAGTTCTGTGACATCCTCGAATCACTTTGGGGTCACTAAGTTGAGCACAGTGGCACTTGCCTGTTCTCCCCATACTCAGGAGGCTGTGGTTGATTATCACTTAGGCTGAATGGTTCAGGATCAGCCGTGGCAACACAACAAGCTGTGTCAGCACCGACAAAAGTGGGAAAACACACAAGGAAATGAAATCTATGAACAGTCAAGTTTTGAATTCTTTGTTTCTGTGGATATGCTAATTGCCCTCTTCAAATTTGAGCTTCCTAACTGAACTCTTGTATAAAAGTCACTTTATAATGTTGCGGCAAGGATCACCAGTCATATTTATATGATGTCTGATACTTAGTGGGTGCTCAATAAACAATAGCTCGATATAATTATGACTTAGAGTGTTTCAATAAGTAAAATGGACTTTCTTGACATGGCTCTGAAAAATTATGTTTACAAATGCATAATCCCAAAAGATTAATTATGCAACCAAGGAAGGGCTGATGTTATGCAAATGTTTTACTTTGCAACTGCAATGGCCATTCACATATTTTCCTATTCATAGACAAAGTAGTAATTGTTTGACATGAGCACTGCTGAATCCCAGTGGGTTCTTAAGTGGGGTATAGGGTTCCTCTAGCACAGTGCAGAATGAATTTGTTTATGGTAAAGGGCTCCTCTAGCACAGTACAAAGTGGATTTTTTTTAATGGTACTGTGTGCTTTTTCTGTTTTGTTACTTTAATTTGCAAATGGAGCCCACAGTTCTCTAAGGAGTCTCCTCTCTCTCTCTCTCATATTTTCTCTCTTTCATCTCAAGAGTTCTTTTCTTAATAATTAAAGTCTGATTCAAAGGAACTTAGGAACTTAGGCCAAAAGGCCGCTATAAGTCAGTTGTATAGACACAAGATGAGTTCTTACTCGATTTCTTTTTCTACTATACTACCTCCATTATAACCATCAGTAGCAGGTCTGGTTGTCCAAGTAAAGGCTCTTTGATTTCTCTAGCATTTACTTAAGCTGTTGTTAGATTTTTCTCTGTATTTATTTTCACTGACCCATATAAAAAGGGAAAGCTTAAATGGAGTAAAACGCTGCACATTAAGGAAGATGCCACTCTCTCAGTAAGATACATTGAAAACGCACCTCCATCAAAAGACATTTTTGTAAGTTTGATTATTTTTTGATATGAATAAAAATGTTCTGAAACAGTTAATATGCTTTGTGGTTGCATATAGTACTATAGGGGTTCTTTCCCATGGAAAAGAAAGAATAATTGGAGCACAAAATTGGAAAGAATCTTAGAAAATTAACTTAAGATCAAGAGGATAGAGAAGAAAGTGACTTGAGGCTTCCGGTCTGTCTGGGCTGGTGCCTGGGCCAGTGCCTTGAGCAGACCTTGGGCACAAACTTTGTAGCCAGTCCCACAACACCCAGAGGAAACTCCACTCCCAGGCATTTTTACATGCCCAGGACCACAGGTTCCAAGGAACTTGGTCACACCAGGATCTCAGGATCTCAGAGATAGCTTGACTCCCAGGAACTCACACACACCTAGGTTCTCAGAATCACAGGATCCCAGAATCACAGGATCACAGAGACAGCTGGATTCTGAGGAGCTCTGACACAGAACTCCCAGGATCACAGGAAGGACAGGCTCCAGTCAGATAGAGCGAGGGCAGATAGCACTAGAGATAACCAGATGGCAGGAGGTAAGCATAAGAACATAAGCAACAGAAACTAAGGTTCCTTGGCATCATCAGTACCCAATTCTTCCACCGTAGCATGTCCTGGATACACCATCACACCGGAAAAGCAAGATTTGGATCTAAATTCACTTCTCATGATGATGATAGAGGATTTTAAGAAGGACATAAATAACTCCCTTAAAAAAATGCAAGAGAACACAGGTAAACAGGTAGAATTCATTAAAGAGGAAACACAAAAATCCCTTAAAGAATTACAGGAAAAAATAAAAAACCAAACAGGTGAAGAAACTGAACAAAATAATCCAGGATCTAAAAATGGAACTAGAAACAATAAAGAAATCACTAAGGGAGACAACTCTGGAGATAGAAAACCTTGAAAAGAGACCAGGAGTCATAGATGCAAGCATCACCAACAGAATACAAGAGATAGAAGAGAGAATCTCAAATGCAGAAGATACATTGACACAACAGTCAAAGAGGGTGCAGACTGCAAAATGCTCCTAACCCAAAACATCCAGGAAATCCAGACACAATGAAACCAAATATAAGGATAATAGGTATAGAAGAGAGTGAAGATTCCCAACTTAAAGAGCCAGTGAATATCTTCAACAAAATTATAGAAGAAAACTTCCCTAACCTAAAGAAAGAGATGCACATGAGATGCCCATATAAGAAGCCTACAGAACTCCAGACTGGACCAGAAAAGAAATTCCTCCCATCATACAACAATCAAAACACCAAATGCACCAAAAGTGTTTGTGTTTTCCATCTATTATCCTTTGTAGGACTGGATCTGTGGAAATTTATTATTATTATTATTATTATTATTATTATTATTAAAATTATTATTGTGTAAATTTGGTTTTGTCATGGAATATCTTGGTTTCTCCAGCTATGGTAATTGATAGTTTTGCTAGGTATAGTAGTCATGGCTGGCATTTGTGTTCTCTTAGAGTCTGTATGAGATCTGCCCAGGATCTCCTGGCTTTCACCGTCTCTGGTGAGAAGTCTGGTGCAATTCTGATAGGCCTGCTTTATAGGTGACTTGACCTTTTCCCTTACTGCTTTTTTGTTGTTGTTCTTGTTGTTTTGTTTTTTGCTTTTTTGTTTGTTTGTTTGTTTTTCAAGACAGGGTTTCTTTGTGTAGCCCTAGCTATCCTGGAACACACTCTGTAGACCAGGCTGGCCTTGAAATCAGAAATCTTCCTGTCTCTTCCTCCAAAGCGCTAGGATTAAAGTCGTGTGCCACCACTGCCCTGTTCCCTTACTGCTTTTAATATTCTTTCTTTGATGAATTTTGTATTTTGACTGTTATGTGATGGGAAGAATATCTTTTCTGGTCCAATCTATTTAGACTTCTCTAGGCTTCTTATATGTTTGTTTGCATCTCTTTCTTCAGGTTAGGGAAGTTTTCTCCTATAATTTTGTTGAAGATGTTACTGGCCCTGTAAGTTGGGAATCTTCATTTTCTTCTATACCTACTATCCTTAGGTTTGGTCTTTTCATTGTGTCCTGGATTTCCTGGAAGTTTTGGGTTAGGATCATTTTGCATTCTGCATCCTCTTTGACTCTTGTGTCAATGTTTTCTGTAATCTTCTGCACCTGAGATTCTCTCTTCTATCTGTTGTATTCTGTTGGTGATGCTTGCATCTATGACTCCTGGTTTCTTTCCAAGGTTTTCTGTCTCCAGGGTTTTCTCCCTTTGTGATTTCTTTATTGTTTCTAGTTCCATTTTTAGATCCTAGATGGTTTTTTCACTTCCTTCACCTGTATGTTTTTTTTTCCTGTAATTCTTTAAGGGATTTTTGTGTTTCCTCTTTAATGGCGTCTACCTGTTTACCTGTGTTCTCCTACATTTCTTTAAGGGAGTCATTTATGTCCTTCTTAAAGTCCTCTATCATCATCATGAGATGTGATTTTAAATCAGAGTCTTGATTTTCCGGCATGTTGGGGTAACCAGGGCTCACTGTGGTTGGACGACTAGGTTCTGATAATGCCAAGTAGCCTTGGTTTCTGTTGCTCGTGTTCTTGCCCTTGCCTTTTGCAAACTGGTTATCTCTGGTGTTAGCTGGTCTTGCTGTCTCTGACTGTGGCTCGTCTTTCCTGCAAGACTCTGTGTCAGTACTCCTGGAAGACCAGTTTTCTCTGAGAGAATTTTCAGTATGAAGAGCTGTGGTACAGGGTAAGCCTTGGGGTCCAGACAGAAACTAGACGGATTCTCTCCCCAGCTGTTCCTTGGTTCCTGTGTCCTGATGTCTCTGGGAGGATCTCTCTTGGGCCAGGAATTGGAAGAGAAGTGGTGGTCTTACCTGTGCTCACAGGTGTGTCAGCACTCCTGAGAGACCAGCTCTCTCCTGGCAGTATTTGTGTAGGTAGTGCTGTGGCACAGGATCAGCTCCAGCAAAGTTTATTCAGTTATACTCATCTGCTAACCTTAGATATACCTACTGGTAGTTCTCTTTGTTTAATTATTTTACATTATTCTCTCCTCTGTTCTTCCTAGCTCTTTCTCCCTTATACTATCTTCTAGGTTTGGTCCTATTGTTACTATGAGAGATACTGTAATGGAAGCAACTTAGGGAAGAAAGGATTCATCTGGCATGGAATTCCATCTTACAGTCCATCACTGAGCGAAAGTTTAAGGCAAGAATTCAAAACAGTCAAATCATGTCCATGGTGAAGAGCAGATAGAAACATATATACTTGTGTTGACTAGTTCCTGCTCCTGTGTTTGGCTGGTTTACTTCATATACAATTCAGACATCAGCTTAAGGGATGGTACCACCCACAGTGGCTTGGGAAAATTAGCAAGCAAGGCAATCCTCCACATGTTCACAAGTTAACTTGATTTACATAATTTCTCATTAAGACTCCCCTTTCAGGTGATTCTATATCATACCAAATTGACAAAACTAACCAGGGCCACTCTTAGCCCCATTGTACAGTATTTGATATGTCTCTAAATATCACTTCCTCTATGTGTTTTAAATTTACCTCCAACTATATTATGCAGGAAATCTTCATTCAGTGCTGGGCTTTTAGGTCTATCCATGTAGTTAGCGTTGCATGTCTATTTTCTCCTAGTCAAGCATTCTATTCTAGAGGGAGGAGAGAGCTTCATAAGTCAAAAAGCTAAAGAAATTTTCTAGGCTCAGGAAACGTAGGATATTCACAAAGCCCCATGTGGAGTTGCAAAAGCTGTAAGCAGTTGCAGGTGCGAGTAGGCTGCTCCAAAGTACAGCTCCTTGCAGGATGGACAGGGACCTCTAGGAAAACCTTTCTCATGAGTCAGCACCTCCACACGAGTGAATGAAAACATATACAGGAAGTGGCATTTGCATATGTAGAGACATTTTCATATTTAGAAACATATGAAATATAGTCCAGTCAATGGTAACAGGGAGAGAGGGCTGGGAATGACAGAACAGGGAAAACATTATGATAATTAAATATGACTTTCTGGCAGTATAATTGACTTTGAGTCACTTACCCCACTGTAAACAGCTTCCCTCACGTTCTTTAAGTAACCCTAATAAACCTACTGCTTCAACAGATAGATCTGTGTGGAATTGTTTCTTTGTTCAGTTGTCACTAAACTCTCCAGGGAGAAAAGATGTTTGTTCTTATTTTCTCAGAAGAAAAATCACAGAGTAAGTAAGTCACTCTACCACGGGCTTGCATTTCAACATATAAACATACCATATTTCACCTACTCATTTTTCTGTGATGGATACCAGCACAGTGTATATGTATCTCATATATACCCTTTGTGTACTCACTGGGCAAATTTTTCTGGGTATTCCCATCAATAGGGTAGCTGTGTCATAGAGTACCCCCTTCCTAATGCCATTAAATATTCACAGATGCCTACCTACTAAGGCTGTGGGTAGTAAAACTGGCAACTCCTGACTCTGTCTCCTCACACCCTCATCAACATTTGTGGTTATCTTCTGCTCTCATTTTGCCATTTTAAGGCACATAGTCTTGAGCTGTGTTGGCATAATTTGCTTCTGATTACTGCCTCCTTTGTAGCCACCACTCTTGCTACCCACTTATGACATTGCATCAACACATCATTCTTGTCTTAGTCAGGGTTCCTATTGCTCTACAAAAACATCATGACCAAAGAGCAAGTTGGGGAGAAAAGGGTTTATTTGGTTTATGCTTCCAGATCATAATCCATTACTGAAGAAAGTCAAGACAGGAACTCAAGCCGAGCAGGAACATAGAGGCAGGAACTGATGCAAAGGTCATGGAGGGATGCTGCTTACTTGCTTGCTCATCATAGTTTGATCATCCTGCTTTTTTTTATAGAATCCAGGATCACTATCTCAGGATGGTACCACCCACAATGTGCTGGGACCTCCCCCATTGATCACTAATGGAGAAAATTGCCTAACAGCTGGATCTCAAAGAAGCATTTCCTCAACTAAGGGTCCTTCCTCTCTGATGACTCTACCTCTTGTCAAGATGACATGAAAGCATTCAGTACACCTCGATCTTATTTCAGTGCTTTTCTATTTGGTGTCTTGTATCTCCTCATTTGTTTGTGAGAGTTTCTTTTTTTTTATTTTATATGTTTTTTATTATTTATTTTATTTTATTTTTTTAATTTACATTCCAAATCACTTCCCCTTTCCCGTTTCCTCCCTCCCCGAAAGTCCCATAAGCCCCCTTCCCTCCCTCTTTTCCCCATTCAACCCCCTCTCGTTACTCTGTCCTGGCGTTCCCCTACATCCAGTCTTTCCAGGACCAGGGGTCTCTCCTACCATCTTTTTAGAAATCTATTGATATGCGGATTGTGTCTAGGGTATTCCGAGATTCTGGGTCAATATCCCCTTATCAGTGACTGCATACCATGTGTGTTCTTTTGTGATTGGGTTACCTCACTAAGGATGATATTTTCAAGATCTGACCATTTGCCTAGGAATTTCGTGAATTCATTGTTTTTAATTGCAGAGTAATATTCCATTGTGTAGATATACCACATCTTCTGAATCCATTCCTCCGTTGAGGGACATCTGGGTTCTTTCCAGCTTCTGGCTATTATAAATAAGGCTGCTATGAACATAGTGGAGCATGTGTCCTTATTGCATGCAGGTAAAGCTTCTGGGTATATGCCCAGGAGTAGTATAGCTGGATCCTCCGGGAGTGTCATGCTTGAGGAAAAGACAGAGAAATTGGTCATTTTCCATTTTCACTGTTTGCCATCAGTAAAGCAGGGAAAGTAGGGCTGGTGTGAGGATAATTAGAGAAGGGAATTGTTAACTTCCCCTCTCCTCACCCCTAAAGATCAAGTATCAGCAATATACTTTCTGAGAACTTTTTATTAATCCACTCTTTTAGGTAGGGCCTGGAGGGGCTCTACAGATTGAATTTCAGTTCAGACTTTAAAAGATTAATGGCAGAAGTACTTTCTGTAGCTGCCCAATGATTGTATAGAGTCATTGGCTATGCTGGTTTTGTGATGTTCTCCTGAGTGTGCCTTTTATTCAGCTGCATTGGAAGAGATATGGCTAACTCTATCTATGTCTCTGTCTGTCCCTCTGTCTGTCTCTGTCTCTCAGTGTCTGTCTCCCTCTCTCTCTCTCTCTCTCTCTCTCTCTCTCTCTCTCTCTCTCTCTCTCTGTTTCTCTGTTATTTAGGAAAAATTCTTGCTAACAGTCCTGTTTATAGGAAACTAGAAAGAAATAAAACATCAACCTGAGCCAAGATGTGAAGATTTCCCATACGGAGGGGAAAACAGTCATTGAGAAACTGCTGTAGTTTCCACCCAAAGAAAGCCTATTACGTGAACATCAGATTCCTGGCAACAAACCAAGCTTTATTCTTCAGGAAAATGCCCTGGGATCCTTAATCCTTATTACATTTTTAATGGCATCTTTAGATAACAGGGTGGTTCAGAAGAACAGTCCAGTTCCGTCTTCACACCTGTGTAGAACTCAGCAATGGCAAGAAAAACAAGCAGTCTTGAATGAAGATGTGATAAAAAGCTCTGTTTGTGCAGGATTCCTCCTGCATTACTCATTCACTACCTTACTTCATTCATTCCTAACTTATATTTTCACTGATATCCGAAGACCTTAAAAAATCATGCATATCAGTGGGGTTCCATGTAATATTTTACGTATGCTGCCTTGTGAAGTGCTTAAAGAATTTGAAGTCGTTTCTTCTAGCTTTATAGATGCTATCCATACTCCCCTTGTGCTAGAGCACGGCGGATACCTTGCTCTCACTAACTCTGTTTTAGCTTTCATCTCTTATATGCTCGCCAGTGCTTCTCCCCCACACTCTCCATGGTCTTGGGCAACCACTTTAGTCTCTAGTTTTTTGAGATTATTTTTTCCCTATTATGATTTCAATTGTGAGTGGGAACATCTAAGACTTGTCTTTCTTTTCCCAGTTTTTTGTTTGCTTGCTTTTCTTTTGCTAGAGTTTTTACTTGACTTTTTTTTCATGCAATATAATTTGACTGTGTTCTCTCCTCTTTCCCAGATCCTCACAGATGCTCCATATCTAAACATCCAGTAAACTTTTTGTTGTCTCCCTGCTCCTGAAACAAAAACAGAACAAAAAATGAAAAGCAAACACAGTAAAGGAAACCCAGTAAAAACAAACAAATAAGTAAAATGATACAAAAAGGCTACCAAAGATCTTTTCCCAATCTGTGGGTTGCTGTTTTGTCCAATTGACGGCACCCTTTGCCTTTCAGAAGATTTGCAATTTTATGAGGTTCTATTTATTGATTCTTGATCTTAGAGCATAAGCCATTGATGTTCTGTTCAAGAAATTTCCCCTTGTGCCCATGTGTTCAAGGCTTTTTCCCACTTTACTTTTATTAGATTCAGTTTATCTGCTTTTATGTGGAGGTCCTTGATCCACTTGGACTAGAGCTTTGTATGGGAAGATAAGAATGGATCGATTGCATTCTTTGACATGCTGACCGCCAGTTGACCCAGCACCATTTGTTGAAAATGCTGTCTTTTTCCCACTGGATGGTTTTAGCTCCTTTGTCAAAGATCAAGTGACCACAGGTGTGTGGGTTCATTTCTGGGTTTTCAGTTCTATTCTATTGATCTACCTGCCTGTCACTGAACCAATACCATGCAGTTTTTATCAGTATTGCTCTGTAAAAAAGCTTGAGGTCAGGGATGGTGATTCCCCCAGAAGTTCTTTTATTGTTGAGAATAGTTACAGAATAGGATATCCTGGGGTTTTTTTTTGTTATTCCACATGAATTTGAGAATTGCTCTTTCTAACTCTATGAAGAATTGAGTTGGAATTTTGATGGAAATTGCATTGAATCTGTATATTGCTTTCAGCGAGATGGCCATTTTTACTATATTAATCCTGCCAATCCATGAGCATGGGAGATCTTTCCATCTTCCAAGGTCTTCTTCAATTTCTTTCTTCAGAGACTTGAAGTTCTTGTCGTACAGATCTTTCTTTCACTTGCTTGGTTAGAGTCACACCAAGATCTTTACCAATCCTACATTTAATAGAGAGCTAATATCTAATATATACAAAGAACTCATAAAGTTAGACTCCAGAGACCCAAATAACCCTATTAAAATGGGGAACAGAGCTAAACAGAGAATTCTCAACTGAGGAAACTCGAATGGCTGAGAAACACCTAAAGAAATGTTCAACATCCTTAGTCATCAGGGAAATGCAAATCAAAACAACCCTGAGATTCTACCTCACACCAGTCAGAATGGCTAAGGTCAAAAACTCAGGTGACAGCATATGCTGGCAAGGATGTGGAGAAAGAGGAACACTCCTCCATTGCTGGTGGAATTGCAAGCTGGTACAACCCCTCTGCAAATCAGTCTAGCGATTCCTCAGAAAATTGGATATAGCAGTATCTGAGGACCCTGCTCTACCACTTCTGGGCATATACCCAGAAGTTTCTCCAACAGTTAATAAGGACACATGCTCCACTATGTTCATAGCAGCCATATTTATAATAGCCAGAAGCTGGAAACAACCCAGATGCCCCTCAACAGAAGAATGGATACAGAAATTGTGGTACATTTACACAATGGAGTATTACTCAGCTATTAAAAACGACTTCATGAAATTCACAGGCAAATGGATGGATCTGGAAAATATCATCCTGAGTGAGGTAACTCAGTCAGAAAAGAACACACATGGTATGTACTCACTGACAAGTGGACATTAGGAAAAGAACATTTAATACCCATGATACAACTCATGGACCACATGAAGCCAACCATGGGACTGAGAACAGGGACTCCAATGGAGGGGCTAGGGAAGGACTAAAGGAGCTGAAGGGCCCACATTGTAGGAGGAGAGAACCTTGGTCCTGTGAAGTCTTAATACACCAATGTATCAAATGTAGAGGTATTCTAGGGTGGTGAGGCAGGAGTGGGTGAGTGGGTGGTGGAACACCCTCATAGAAGCAGGGTAAGGGGGGATGGAATAGGGAGTTTGCAGAGGGGAAACCAGGAAAGGGGATAACATTCAAAATGTAAATAAAAGAAAATATTCAATTTTTTTAAAAAGACAAAAAATTATCTACTTTTTAAGTTTCTTCTTTATAATTAACTGACATACATGGAATTTATATCTTAGGAAAAAAATAAAGGGCTTCATCCAAAAAAAAAAAAAAAAAGCAACCAAAAGAAAATCTACAGAATCTGTTTCATGGTTTCCAGATACTCTTTGGGTGGGCTCTGCCATAGATTGAAGTTGAACTACCCAGGGATTCTTCAATACATGAGCAAGAGTATATCAGTGATACTTGATCTGTGCAGGTGGGAAAAGGGAAAATTAACAATTCACTGCATGACCTGGCAATTCCATTCCTAAGTTCATAGGCAAAGGAGAGAACACCTGTCTGCCAAAGTGACATCAAGTTAAGAATCAGAAGTAGCCCAAGTGTCTACATACTGATGCATAAACAAAGAAACTGTCATGTGCATGTGCACAAACACACACACACACACACACACACACTTTATCTACTAAAATAGATACAAAACAGAATTATTTGCAGCAAAATGGATAGAACTGGAGAGCATTATGCTAAGTAGAGTAAGCCAGGTCCAGAGCTGGCAAGACGGCTCATCATGTAAAAGCACTTGCCTTGTAGGCCTGGAGACCTGTGTTCAACTCTGACAATCTATGCAGAGGGAAAGACAGCCATCTCCTCCAAGTTGTCCTCTAACATGAAACATGGGGCTACACATTCCCTGCTTCAAGCTGCACCCTCAGTGTGTGCAGGTGTTTCTGTTTGGTTTTGTTTTTTGAGAGATACAGGGTCTCTCTGTGGAGCCCTGGCAGCCCTGAAACTCTCGGTAGACCTGGCTGGCCTCGAACTCAGAGATCTGCCTGCCTCTGCCTCCTGAGTGCTGGAATTAAATGCATTTACCACTCTATTAGGCAAAAAATTTCTTGTGTACACAAAACAAGGAAAATAGACTGGCTATAGTGGCACACACCTTTAATCCTAGGTCTCGGCAGGCAGAGGCAGGCAGATCTCTGTGAATCTGAAGCCAGCCTGCATAGTGAGTTCTAAGATAACCAGGAACAGGCAGTATGATGAGGTGAGCTCCAGAGAGGATTCCAGTCATGTCCTGAAGAGTCCCCAAGAACCTACCATGGCAGGCTTTCTGTATAGCAGGTGGAGTGCCTCGAAGGTACTCAGTAAGGCAGTGCAAGCTGGGTGTGATCACCTGCACTCGACACTCAGTTTACAACCCATCTCTGCCACAGGGTAGCTGCATGACTTGGGGCCAAGCTTTGATTCTTTATTGCAGTTTTCTTCTGGTAATATGAGGGTCATAACATAAACTTATAGATGAATGGATGGACAGCCGCTAGAAATCAGTCAAGGTGTGTGATGTGTTTAGAACGGTATCAGCATACAGTCCAAGCTCAGTCATGGTTATTGATTCTAATGTAGGATCTGGAGGAGCAGAGAAATGGAGTGTCAACTCCTCATCCACATTTCATCAGCTGCAGTGGGACATGCAGTAATGCTATCCTGTGCTGAGGACATCACCCTTGCAGAAAGCTTGATGCTTATCACAGTTTGTTTTTTGACCAGAAACAGCAGACAGGAAATGGCAAAGTGGCAGCATCTTTCATTTTCCTTTCTTCAGCCCTTCCTTGCTCCATTTCTATCCCTTTCCTTTGAAATTTCTTTTGCAGTGCTTGGAACTGGGTCCAGAGCCCGGCACCTGTGAAGCAAGCTCTTTACCACTGAACCACTTCTCCAGCCCTGACCTCTTTTTCTTGATCATTTCTTTGTTTCACTGGGGAGCCCTGGCAGCCTTGAGTATATCATGTTTCTTTGTTTCATTGGGTAGCCCTGGCGGCCTGGGTATATATCACTGGGATTTACCTGCCTCTTCCTGCAGAGCATGTGACTAGAGCATTCACTACTACGCCTGGCTCCCAGGGGCATGCGTGAGCTGCAGCTCTGGACATTGCTCCCACCTTCACTTCTCAGAGAAGTCCAACGTTTCTGTGAACGATGAGGAACAAAGAGTTTCTGTTGTTTCTCTCTTAATCAAAAGGGAAATGAGTGACGCACTCCAACGTTATGGAATGTCTAAAAGAGGGTTTCTCTTGCCGTTCAAAGGAAATTTTGTCAGGAACGTTGATAAAATATTTCCCAACTCAGGCAGCTCTTGTAAACTGTTCTATTCATTTACAATTTCAGTGAAATTTTATTCAATATTTTGCCTGTGTTAGAGGATGGAAACCTTGTTCAGTCACTAAGGGCAGTGGGGTTACAGACCTTTAATCCCAGCATTTGGGAGGCAGAGGCAGGCAGATCTGAGTTGGATGCCAGCCTCATCTAAGATCAGAGCAAGCTCCAGGACAGCCGTGGCTACACAGAGTAACCCTGTCTCACAAACAAAAACAACAACAACAACAAAACTAACAAAACAAAACAAAAGACAAAACCCTTCAAAAAACAAATAAACAAAAATGATGCAAACAAACAAACAAACAAAACCAACCAAACAAACATTGATCAGTCACATCCATTGTAGATAGCGGCATCTAATCTTGTGCTTGCATTCTCATAAAGGAGAGGCTGTGACTATTCACATGAAGACTCTGAAAGGCTCAAGGTAAGTTTGTAAAACAGGGAAGGGTGGACAAGGCCTTGACCTTGGGCAGAGTGGCTGAGAAGTCTGAATGTCTAACAGCAACTTTGTGTGTGTGTGTGTGTGTGTGTGTGTGTGTGTGTGTGTGTGTGTGTGTGTGTGTGTGTGTAGGGGGGGTGTCTTTTTTTCCCTTTGTCTCAATGTGATACAATCATTTCCTACATAAGTAGACCTCATTCTAGTTAATGAGCCAGCAAGGAGCAGATCATTAATATACAGTGTGATCCATGCTCCACAAAGGTTTGGGCAGAGCGCTGTGGAAGCCTTGCCTGGGAGAATCCACTTGACCTGTAATAAGCAACGTACTTGAGACCACATAAAGTTCAAATCATGTACACACCTGGGAGGAGGAAAACCTGCCTCTGTGAAGGAACGCTTGCATTCTGGGACAACCAAGGGCCATAAGTGGGTGAAGACCTCAGCCTCTAGATGAGCAAGTCAGTTTATGTCAGATTAGTTCATGCTCATTATACTTCCAGGTAACAGCCATGCTTCACATTGATGACAGTTAAAGTCAGGGACTTCTACCTCCCTCCTGGAAGATAGGGACCACTGCTTAATCTCACCCACACTTAAACCTCGATCAATGCCTGGTTCAAGATTTAGCATGCTCATTTTGAGTCTCTGAGAGCTAATTCTTCTGTTTGTAGTTAGTTCAGGACCTTTTTCTTCCTCTTACATGTTCTTTCCTGTTCTCATTTCACACCCCGTTTATAGTTCTCACAGATGGCACCAGAAGGCAAGCTCTGAAATGTATCTATGTTTGGGAGAAAATGCATCAAAATGAGATTCCGGGATTAAGTCTGGTGGTAAGCATCACCATTCCTCGTGGTCAATTATATACAGGCAAGTGGCTTAAATTCCACAGGGAGATTGTTTGCCCATTGGTTAAGATCTGTCCTGATTGCCTACTCTGTCTGATTTTGGAAGAGTAGGCATCTACAGAACACAGCCTCCTCTGGTCCCCAATATCGAAACCACCTAATAACCAATAAACTAGAGAAGAAAGAGGAGAGAGTGGAAACAGGAAGAGGTGCAGAGAAAAGAGGAGCTGGTCAGTCTAAGTTCAGAGATAAATAGAAGACACATTGCAAAATGCAGGGATAATGTTGTAATAGATCACCACTTCTTAACAGTCTAATAAAACTGCATCCCACCAAAAGCCAGTAGGATTTGAGGAAAAATACCAATCTTTAGTAAGTTTATCCTTTTGAGCTCAAGTCCATGGGCATCATTATGTCTGACCAATTATGAATCTAGGACAGCCTGAGTTACAGCTGTGCTGCCACAGTGTCAGATGCTCTGCTTGGTGTGCAAGCATTAGGGAGTGCTCGCCAGAGCATAGTCCTAGCTGCTGGTGTCCTGTAGACACCACCACCATCCCGTCATGAAATCGGAGCTCCCAGTGTGCTTATGAGAGAAGTCCGATACTCCAACACAATCCTGAACTACATAGGCTATCCTGGATTTTTTCTTAATTATTTGTAGTTTTTAATTTAATTACATCAAAATAACAAGATCAGGTATCAACATATACCAGTATCTCTAAGACATTTTAAGTAAAAAGGAATTGCTCTTAACTTAACATAAAATGACTTAAAACGATTCCAGATTTGGGTTGGAGAGTTGGCTCCACGGTTAAGAGCAACTCTTGTTCTTGCTAGAGGACCTGAGTTTGATTCCTGGAACCTATAGGATGGCTCACAACTATGTAACTCCAAGGTCAAGAGATCTGATGCCTTCTTTTGGCTCTGGTGGGTACCTGGCTTGCAGTAGGTGCACATACATACATGCAGACAAAACACTCATAAACACAAAATAACAAAAAATGTAAAAGTTTAAAAACTAATAAAAATGAAAAAAATAAAAATTCCAAATTGGTTTAAATACTTTAAAATTTTTTGTTCAGGAAAATTTCTAATGACTCTTTTGCATCTGAACCTTTATTTGCAATAGAATTAGCCAACAAATAATTTTGTTTACATGTTTTGGTTTTGTTAAACTTTATTTGTTACCTTTAAAAATCAGTAATTGACAAAATTATACATATTGTGGCTGGCTTCTAGTTTTGTAGTATTTTTTATGAGATTTCTGTGTGTGCAAATTTTTTTTTAAGTTTTTCTTCTGCTTGTTTTGTCTGCCCTATTTCAGTTTGTTTTTATTTTACCTTATTTTACTTTATTTTTAGTTTTTAGATGATTGTTTCTTTTCTAATGAGAGAAAGAAGGGGTGAGGATTTGAATGGGAGGGGATCTGGGAGAAGGTGGAGGAGAGACTAAGAATGTATTTTATTAGAAAATAGATATTTTTAATGATTTGTTGGTCAGTTATTGACAAGACACTAAGGTGTGTAGTTTTGGAATGAGAGCTGCTTTTAAATAATCAAATAAAATTATCACAATATAAAACTAAGCATTTAAAAGTAAAGGGTTTGGGGGCTTAAGAGATGCTTCACTGACTCATAGCACTGGCCACACTTCCAGAGGAACCAGGGGCTGGCGTGCATGGGCATTGCATGTGTGTGGTGCACAATACACATGCAAGCAAAACACCCATGCACATGAAATAAAACAAATACACTTTTTTAAAAAAACACATGCCTCAGTGAAAGTTATCTTCTTCACAGTCCATATAACCACAACCAAGTCATTGCTTATCACCCTGGAAGTTTCCATGGTAGCCATTAAGCAGCCGCTCCCTTCCTACCGTCCCTGCAACCAGAAATGGTCTTTATGTCTGGATTAGTCTGGTCTGGAGGGCTCATGTAGGTGGATTCTCATATATGTAATCTTTGCATCTTACTTCTTTCACTGAGCATAATGTTTTTAAAGGTCATTCATGTTGTAAATGTGCCAGAGTGCTCCATTTTCTTTGGTTAAATAATATTCCAACTCCATGTGCATAACATTATTATGTATGAACAGCTGTTTGTCTGTGTATGTTGGAATTGCTTTTGTGTTTTGGCTTTTGTCAGTGGTGCTACTGTGAGCACAATGACAGTGACCATACCTGTCTTTATCTGACACCTGTGATGAGTCATGACTTTTAGACAGCTTGCTAGCCATGGAGTGGCTAGGCACATGGCAGTTTTATGTTCTATGGTTAAGGAAATAGTGCTGTTTCCCAGACCAGCATCTCCATTTTATATTTCTACAGAACAGTGTCAGGCCCTAAGTTCTTCACAATCTCAGCAACAGGCTTCAAAATTATATAACCAGTCTGCTTATTCTTTGACTGTTTCATACAGTTTAGCAGTTTTTGCTCCATTATCCTTTCTCATTCCTCCCTGAAGTCACCCTTCTACTTTCCTCTGTGTGTGTGTGTGTGTGTGTGTGTGTGTGTGTAAGGGTGTATACATGTGTGTCTGTGTGCCTATGTGTCTAAGTGTATGTGTGTACAGGCACACATGTGCATGTGTATGTGTCTCTGTGTGTGCAAGCACACATGCATATGTGCATGTGTGTGCACAGATGCACATGCTAAGGATGGATGTTCACATGACCATGGGTGTAGGGTTACTTATTGGAGCATGGACAATTTATCAGTGCCTACATCACAGGAGAAGGGGCTCTGCCTCTCCTAGAAAACCATTAACTGACAATGTCCCTCAGGAGAGTTGAGACTCCAGGAGTCCTGTCATCAGTTATAAAATGTTGATGGGTCCAGTCTTGTGTAAGCAACCAATGTCATATTCACATATATGTCAAGGTCACATATTTATGTG
This sequence comes from Tokudaia tokunoshimensis, assembly GCA_036184795.1. Taxonomy (NCBI): domain Eukaryota; kingdom Metazoa; phylum Chordata; class Mammalia; order Rodentia; family Muridae; genus Tokudaia; species Tokudaia tokunoshimensis. Next base: position 15,332,486 of record BTHU01000015.1, read on the forward strand.
AGAAGGCATACCTCTCTGTCCTCTATCCATTGACTCTTAGATTCTTTTTTACCCATCTTCTACCATGTTTCCTTGAGGGACTGATATAGTTGTCCTGTTCAGGGATGAGCACACAACAGTCACTGTTCTCAGTACTCTGACTAGTTCTGAGGCTGAGTCTCTTCTTAAATGACAGTGATAAGAAACTTCTCTGGAGAAGGCTGCAAACTGCACTGATTTATGGGTGTAAACCCAAGTATTCAGAAATAAGTTTGATAGCATGCACATTAGCATAATAACTGTAGTATGTTCCCCTCAAAAGCCGATTACCTCCTAGGCTGCAGCTCTTGGTCAGGTTTATAGCTCCTAAGATGAATTTCTTCCTGTGGAATTGACCTCGCATCCAACCAGAAAGTGATTGGTAACCCCATCACAACCCCACCACTATTGCAACAGTGAGCACATATTGCATCAGGTCAGTATTGTCACTTTCAATGTTCACAGGTATGTAGAGTATTGGTGGCTTTTTTTCTCCAGAAATCAGCATAGCATGTTCCAGCAGGAAGGAAGCTTCTAGCTCATTTACAACTTAATAAAGTAGAAATCTCTGGTTTCTTTGGAGACTCACTTGGGTTATGATGTTTTGCCAGGGCAGACAGGTGAAAGAATGTTTTGCTGAAGCAGACACAGGTGAAAGGATGTATTGCTATAGCAAACATGTAAAGGACTCATGTGAAGTGGAAACTTAAGGGTTCTTTGGAAAGTCTGTTGGGTGGTGTTTTGCTGGTGCAAGCACATGAATGAATGTTTAGCTGAAGCAGACACAGGTGAAAGGATGTTCTGCTAAAACAAGCTTGTGAAAGGACGTGATGAAGGATCCTTTGCTAGCAATATGCATGTATTGGTCCACCTTACATTGTGTAGTTGAGTTGCATTTGTCAGGACTCCATAGAGAGAAACACATCAAAAAATGTCTGGTAGTGTGCTGCAGTTTCTTGTTTCTTCTTCGGACTTGGACTGATTGGCAGAGTGATGTCAGCTGAGACAGACTCACGTGCAAGACACATGCTGAGGCAAGACCTATGGAAGACACATGATGTTTGGAGGGAGTATGAATAGGACTTGATGGACAGTGATGGGGACTGAGCTTGGCTTGCTTATAGAGCTAGTTGTTGGTCTCACGTCTTTGCTGATCTTTGCTTCCCCAAGAGAGGCATAGCTGAGAACGCCTCTTTATGTCCCTCTTGCTCTCTCCTGCTGACTTGTGGCGAGGCTGAGGCCTGGCTGTCTCTGTTAGGTAGTGCCACTGTTGCTGATTCATGTTTGCTGTCCTGACTCTACCAAACTGGACTGCTGATACATACATGAAGTGTTTGTGAATTGATCAAGCTGCCGCTGCTAACCTGTGAACTGAACTGCCGATTTCCAGACAACACAGACTGAAGTTGCTCCAAAGAACCATTTCTAAACAGGTCTACTTCCCCCAAATCCTTTCTTTTTCACTACTTTGGTGGGTGGTGGAGTAAAAGAGAGGTTAAAATGTTTAAGAACCAACATTAAAAATAGGTGTTTGAAAAAATTAAAGTTACATGAATGATATTTAGAAAGAATATAAATATGAGCCCACAGGCAGTGGAAGCTTGAGCACTGGTTCCCTTTGTTCTGACTCAACATGATGTATTGGTTCGCCTTACACTGCATTGCTGAGCTTCGCTTGTGGGGACTTCATAGAGAGTAACTCACCAAAGAATTTCTTGTGAGATTCTTGCAACTTCCTAGGACTCGGGCCAATTGGTGACTGTCCAGGTTTCTTCTGGATTGAACTGCCCTTGCTGATTCATGTGTGGTGTCTGCCAAGTGGACTGGACTGCAGCTGCTGATTTCTGTTTGGTGTTTGCTAATGGACTGGACTGAAAAAAAATGCAGATTGGAACCACCCCAAAGAACTATTTCTAAATAGATCCACTTCCCCCATATTCTAATAACCTTTCTTTTACACCTTTCTAGGGTGGTGGCCTAGAGGAGAGGTTGAACCCTTATTACAGTAGGTTATGAAAAATTTATGCCTATAGCTTGTGTTCAGTATTCAGCATATGTGGTAGTTTGAATAGGTTTGGCCTCCATAGACTCATTTATTTGAATGCTTGGCCCACAGAGAATGCCACTGTTGGGAGGCATGGCTTTGTTGGAGTAGGTGTGGCTTTGTTGGAGTAGGTGTGGCCTTGTTGGAGGAAATGAGTCACCATGTGGTTTAACTTTGAGGTTTCCTATGCACAGGCATGGGGTGTGGTTTGAATATGGGAAGTGGTGAGATGACTGAGAGATGGGCGCTCTTGATTTTGAACATTTAAAGGACAGAAGTAGGTTTTATTTAGTGCTAATGTGTAGCACAGAATAATTATATTGCATTTGGTCCTTGTTAGGTGAGAATTACTCTCCTTATTCGGAAAAAAAAAAGAAGACTTGTAGGCATAGTGATATCCAAAGCAAGTAACAGGGTCAGTCATTATCTAATTTGCTCAAGTACCTTCTGAGAACTCTGGGTCTCTAAGATACTTGTGTGAACTAAGCAGCAAACTAAGCTTCATGGGACTCACACTCTAGTGTGGGGAGAGAGGGGGTATTCAAACAAAAATTAATTAAAAGCCATATGGTAAATTAGGAAGGAAATTCACAAGTGCTTTGGGGGGAAAAAGTAAAGTAGAGTAGCCTGAAAAATGAATTTTAATAGAATGGTTTCATCACTAGACCCATAGATTTAGAAGGTGACTTGTCAAAGAATAATTTAGCCTTTGCTCCCAGGCTTGCCATATTGAAGGACTCCTATATTGTTCATTTTCACCAATTAAACTGGTTGATGGATGCATCAACCACCACTGGAAGCTCCTCCACCATTACTCTCTGCCACACTGTTGAGAAACTTACCCAGGATCTCTTCTCCAGTTCAGTGATGACTTTCGAGATGTCATTCCATGATTTGCAAAAGGCACCAGCCTCAAAGTGTTGACGCCTGAGATCTAATCCCAGGTTTGACATTAAGTACAATTTGACCTTGAGAATTCCTCCCTCCTCTGTAGACTTGTTTCCTCAGTTGACAAGTCATGTTGCTTACTAAGGCTGCCTACTCTAGCTCTAACACTTTGAGGCTCCAAAATTCTGCTGACGATTTCTATGGTGTTCCAGGTAAAAATCATTTTGGAGGAGTGATGAGCCCAACAGGAGAAATTTACCTTTTCATACTTCATGGGGGAAATTTCAACCTCAAACTTCTCTCGAGAACTTACCTGCAAATATCAGCCTCTGGGTCAGTGTTCTGCTCTATTTCAGACAGTCAGTAGCAGGCGCTCTGCTGCAGTGAGCAAGCTCTGGGACCCACTTCCAAGGATAGCTCAAGGTGTTGGAACCATGCTGCAGAGAGCCCCATATGGCTTGGGACCTAGTTACCTTAGCAATCAGTTCCCTCCCTATGCATGTCAATTAACAGGCAATTAAAACTCCTTTGACTGTTCAGGCTATTAGTCCCAGGGTCACAGTACTAGAGGATGAGAGGCAGGCAGTTCTCATTCTTTTAACTTCACCATTATTTCAAAGTTCCAATACATTTTAAAAACTTTAATACACTTTCAGCTCTGAAACGTGTCCTATCAAGGGAGTTGTAGGGGAGAGATGTATTTGATCTTCTTATCAGTTGGCTTGTACTTTTGTCGTGTCATTTTTCTTACTTTTTTTTTTAATGATTAGAAGTAATTTAGTGCTTCTAATCATAGAGACACATTTGGAGTGTCTGCCTTATTGTTTGTTCCCAAAGTGCCCATTACATAGACTCAGCCAGTTCTTTGTTCAATCTTATTTCCTTTAAAACACTCGCTCTCGCTATTTGTTTTTTATTGAGAGACAGGATTTTGATAAGTAATCCTGGCTAGACTTAAATTTATGATTCTCCTGCTTCCACTCCACTACTGCACCTGGCATGGTTTACTGAATTCTCATCTGAAGTTTTATTTTCTGTTCACAAGTCTAAATCCACTTGCTCTTTAAAGCCAGTTTATTGTCACCATTGTGGCCATGTCACCCCCCCCCTTGAATTGTAGGTGTAGCTGGAATTAAAATAGTTTCACTTTCCACATATTTGTGCTAATTATCCTAATCAATTTTTCTTTCACTCCTTGAGGGAGAAGTCACAATTTACATTTTTCCCAGTCCTTAGTTTCTACCTGGCACAGTGATGTTCATCACCGAGGTCTGTTTAACAGGGATCTTGGAAACTTCCACTACTGTATGTAGTTTGACAAAGATGGATATTTGGGATAGAACATTTATAATCATGTAATCTTCCAATCTTAAAGCATAAGGGGCTTTCGTGATTAATATCCTGATTTCTTCTTGTTATAGACAAGAAACCCTGGGAGAATGTGAGCAGTAACCTGCTAAAAGTTAACCCATAAATAAATGAAGAGCAGGGGTCTAAGCTCAAGGCTCTGACTCATGAGCCACGTGCTTGCTGCTCCCAGCTGTTTAAACCTTTCTTTCCATGACACGTTTGATGGATGGTGTGTGCCTGGACAAGACTCTCCTGTGGGTTCAGCTGGGCACTTGTGCAGTTGCTGGGGAAAATAACACATCATAGACTCTACTTCCCCCATTCAAGAGAGACATGGTAATGCAAAGGAGTCATATGATGGATATCATCGACTTGCCTCTTCTCTTAGTGCTTAAAACTTGCAGAAACACATATATTAAATATTATTAGTATCAAAATGATTCAGCAATCCCACTAATGAGATCTCCCCAAAGGATATGACATTAGTGTATCAAAGTGGTGTCTGCATGCCTGCATGCATTAATCAGACAGCCATGGTGTAAACCCAACTGACCTGTGTAAAGCAACTGTATAAAGAAAGTGTGATGTATGTACACAACAGAACACTGTTCCATCTTTTAAAAAGACGAAACTGATTGAAGCAAAGGGGATAAGCCTGAAGGATATTAAATTAAGTAAACAGAGAAACAGATATCACATGATCTCACATGAAGCAATCTAAAAGTGTTGTAGCTCACTAGAGAGTAGAATGGTGGTTATCAGGCCCTGGGGGTAGACGCAGTTGAGAAATGCTGTACAAAGGACACAATATTTCAGATAAATAGAATAATTGGTTCAGGAGTTCTATAGTGACTATAGTTAATAACAATGTATTGTTTGTTCTGGACAGGGGTGGGGTGTTGGGGGTGTGGGGAGGAGCTAAGAATTGAAGCAGGGCCTTTTACATAGTAGGCAAGTGCTCTACCACCAAGTCACATTCCTGGCCCCATGCTGGAGTTTTGAAAAATTCTTAGAGTAGAATTTTAGTGTTTTGTCACAGACTATAAGTTTTGGGTTAATGTATGTCATTTATTAAATAATTTTAGCCATTGCTTCATGTACACATGATATAAAATGTACGTGAAAAATATATGCAAATTTTACTTTTTGATCAAAAAGCAAATTTTAAGTATTGTAATATAAAATGTGTTGTAAAAATATGTTGTTAAGAGGAAAACTGCTGTCTTGTGAGCATTTGGTACTAAAGGACACACAATGTTAAATTGACATTTTTTGTTGCCAGGGTCTTTAAGAAGGTAAGGTTAAGTCATACCTGGTGCTTATAGAGAATGTGAACATTTCAAAGCACAGGACAACTTAGAACAATAGAATTGCTGGGTCTTGAGAGGCTGGGGAGAGGAAGATGTTCAGGACAGAGCAAGCCAGTCCTAGGGTCAGATGGCAGGACTCTGGTGGAAGATCACAGTAGCAGTAAAGACAGAGAAAACAGCTAGGGAAGGTGAAGAAGGCTATGACAATGACTGAGAAGGGGAATAGAAACCACCTTTGAGTGGGAAATGATTATAAAGGCAAATGGAGCATCTCTGTAAAAGTGACAGGGTTAAAAGCCTGAATGTGAGGAGAGGGACAGAAAGAGGGAGGATTACTTAGAGTGTAGGGAGTGGTTCTGATGCTCTCATCTGGAATCTGCTTATGAATGCTGAAGGCCCTGTTTACCAATTGGTTCTTGATAGATCAATAAAGATGCTAGTGGGCAATAGTTGGATGGCAGAGGCAGGACTTCCAGGTTCCAGCCTATAGGCTAAGAGAAGCAGGAGGAGGAAAGAGGATTCATCATGTTTTGGAGGGAGAGTCACCAGCCATGTGAGATCTCAGGTGGAGTGGCCATTGGCCACTTCCTCAACTGCACCTGTGGTAGCAGGGGGGGAGGAGGGGGAGTTAGAAAGGCAGCTAGGCTGAGGGTAGACTTAGGGTGCTGACCTAGGACTAAAGGTAACTGAGCAACTAAGCTGAAGGCAGATTAAGAGGTATTGAGCTGGGAGTGAAAAGAAGAGCAAGATAGCAGAGGAAGGCTTAGAAGAGCCCGGCCATTGAGCTAGAAGCATATTTAAAAATAAGCTAATGTGTGTGTGTTATCTTTCATTCAAGGATCCAAGGGAGCCTGGGTGGTGGAGCTTAAAGCAGGGTAGTAGAAACAACATGCTACATTAGAGTATAAAATGAGCTAGTTTCCATGTTAAGAACTTTCACATTCTTTCTCATTGAAGAAACAGAAAGAGGTTGTGCAGGTGACTAGGAGCAGAACTGACTGGAAGAGGCTGTGTGACAGTTGTGTTTGTGACTACAACAGATTTCCTTGTGGATACAAGATCTCTAGTGGATGGCTTCAAGTAAGAGACACAGTCTACAAAACCGCTCGCATGACCTTTCCTGTTATGCAATTTCAAAAGTTTCGTCTAAATCACTTTGTTAAGCAAAATTCAATTATTAGTGTCTCAACAATAAGATGTCTGTTAATTGCTTAAATAACATGGTTGCGTTACCTGCTAAAGCAGATAATAACAGTTTTATTGTAGTGTTAGATTATTATGTCCTTGTGAATAATAGTACGTATGCAAAGGATGAGAGTGAGTAAGTAGCTTCCTGTTGGCAGAAAGCTTCGCAGCTTCATATCAATCGTTGGATAAATAGATCACTGTAGTAGGGGGCATGTGGGTTGTTAGCGTTGTAGGATAACACATTGCTTTTAAGAGATGCAACTTAGTTCTAAAGCAGGGACATGGTTCACCTGCTACTTGTAGGTGGATAAACCGGAGCTATAGGGAAGAAAGGGCCACCTGAGTTCTGACTAAGGCTTGTTCTTACTATGCAGCAGCTAGAGAGTCAGCCACCCTAGCTTGGACGTTAAAGTGGCTCAGCGGTACCTGCAGGCCTTGTCTTGTCCATCTTTTCGTTCATGTAATAATCGGGATGCAGTGTAGGCAGAGGGTCCTACATACATTCACTCAGCAAACCAGGTCACAATAAGTGTAGTCATGGTGGCCGCATGGGAAGAATTGACTCAGGATGGATGAAGTAGTACTATGTTTAGGGACAGCAACTTCCCCCTCTGTCTTTCAAATCTTGTATCCAAAAATCCATATGCCTGTGGCTATTCCTCAGGAAATGCTTATTTTTAGGGAGATAGAGGCCAAAGACTCTTCTGTTACCTGACCACTGGTGACAGGGATCTGCCAAGTTCACCCCTTTCTCTTCACAGCGTGTTGGTGGAGAGCACTGTCGGGAGATGCTTCACCTTGCAGAAAAGGCTGTTAGAAAAGTTGCCTCGCTTGCTGCCTATCTTTCATTTAAGAGTAATCGGTGTCTCAGTAACAATTAAAAGGCATCAGTCTCTCGGAATCTCTCAATCTGTCCTGTCCTCCACCACTCCCAGAGTTTTAAGGAGTTTGCTTCCCATGTTGGCACTATTTCTGTTCCATTGGATCCTGCTGGGAATTTTTTAATGCACTTTTCCTGTTTATTTTTCTTCCTGTTTCTCAAAATAGGAATTAAAAGATAAAGATGAACAATCGCACAGCACTTCATGGTGACCTTTACAGAATGATTGTTAGATCTTTAAAGGCTCCCACTCCTGCAAAGTCCCTGTCGCACAGCAAATGGCCAGAGGCAGGGAGGAGCTTTGAGGCTCTGGGGCTACCAGAGACTCATCCATCCCTGCTCCTGATTTTATGACTTGTTTTCTTCACAGGAAGCTTGATTTTCCCAAGTCTTTAACCCTTGACCATGTATCCCGTCATGGATAATTCACTGTTTAGCTCTGTGCTCGCAGGAATTTTTTTCTGCTCTGCCAGTGGAAAAGCAGTCTGTGGTTCAGTCATCAGAGAGTTTACGGGGGTGGGGGTGGGGCAGTGAGAACAAGAAGGCAGAGAAGTTAGAAGCAACAGCGGTCTCACCAGAGGACTGAGGAATGGCACAGTCCACTGCCTTCAATGGACCTGATGAGAGGGAGGCTCTTCTACTCAGGCCACACATGAGGCCAATTATTTGATTTTTTTTCAGTTATTTCTCCTCCATAGGTTTCTCTTGTGGCACTGGAGGTACCAGGGCTTCACACATGCTGCTTAAGCCCTCTGTCATGGATGCACGCCCATGACACTCGAGTTCAGTGTTTTGCCTGTGGCTCTTCTTGCAGCTTGCTGCCTGAGTTCCCTTTCTCTCCAGATGGTTTGGAGCCTCCCCATCTTGGATTAGTATCTCCGGTCGTTTCAGTTTAATATTCTATTCTCCAACCTTCTCCATTTATGATTTATACCCCACTTCTCCAAAAGAACTGAAAAATCTAACAAAGCTCCCATTCCCTCAGAGATTCATGTCCTTTGACCCTCTCACTTTGGGGCTCTCCTGCATCTCATGTCTTCACCGTGGTCCTCAGCTCAGTCTCTAGTGTACATTGTTGGAGTCGGCCCTTCCACAACACTTGCGGTTCTTTTTTTTTCCTTAATCAACTTTTAATGAAAGGCCTCAAGGCTAGTTCAACATGACAGTCCATACTTAATGACAACCCATATGTCACTAAGTATAGCTAGAGAACCCCTAAAATGCCAGGCATGGTGGTGACTTAAGTCTTTAATCCTCAGCACAGGGGAGGTGGAAGCAAGAAAGTCTGAAGTACATCCTTGGCTGTATATCAAATTCTTGGTCAGCCTGGGCTACATGAGATCTTGTTTCTAAATCAAACACTTCTCTATCCCTGGAAAATAATCCCTAAGCATGCTGTCTGGTCTCTCTGAAAAGAGGACCACAGGTTTCTCTGCAGGGTCTGTCAGACAATCTGCATATGCCGCCACGCCTCCTCTAATCTCTCATTTGCTCACTTCCCATGTTCCCTCGAATCTCTGTATACATTTGAACTGATGATTTGACTTTACACGTTTTAAGAGGAAGGGACCTTCCTGTTTCTGCTTCTGTGTGTGTAGTTCAGCTTTAAGGCTGAGTTTTTCCCCTAGTCTTTTGTTTTCTTCAGTTTTGTGTTTTGCTTTTTTTTTTCTTCCATTTTTCCTTTTCATTCCTTCTCTGCCTCTCCTTTCTTTTTCCCCTTTCTCTTTGCAGTGTTGGGGATTGAACTCAGAGCCTTGCACATACACCTTTGTGTCTACCCTGAGCGTGGGAGTTAGAGTCTCTTGCTGCCCTTGACCTGGCATGGCACTCGCTGTGTAGATGAGGTTGGCCTTGAGCTGGTAGCAATCCTCTTTTCCCAGTCTTCTGAGGGCTAGCCTGTGCCACCACATCTGGACTTCTTTTTTTACCTATACAGCTAATACTCTATCTCTGCAATGATTCCTCTTTTCTCTAATAGCCTCAGCATCTGCCTTCGAATAAGCATATAAAGATGACTCAATACTTCTTAATCAAGCATCTCCTGACTCAAAGTAACCAAGCATTACTTACTGTACCATTCGTGTTCAGTTTCATAGTAAAATTTCCCACGTTTTCTTACTAGCTCTCTCTGACTTCTTGTACTGTACCACTCGTGTTCTTGTCACTGCAAGTTCTCGTTTATATTCACTGCAGAGTTAGTTTTCTTCACCTTAATAAAAACCAGACAAAACAGAACCCTATCAACTTAGATCGGGATTAGTGCTACTGAGGGCAATACAGCTCCTTGGTTTGAAGTACCACGAAGTGTTTACCCATTTAGTTCCTTCCTCCCCAAGGCGTCTTTTCCCCACCTTCTTGATTGTCACTGTCTCAGTTCCCTTCCCCCCTCACCGAGCAGCCCTGCCTAGCATTCTTCCTTACCTCTCTAACCTCTCTGTAACACACAGCTGACCATCACTCTTTGTCCTCTTCTTGGCCATTCTGTCCATCACCTTCATCATCTTCTTATCTAGTTTCTTGACTCTGAGTGCCACCTGTGCTCTGGTAATTCTAAAATATATAAATCTTCTTAGATAAAAAATATGTGTGTCTATGTCTGTGTGTAGGTGTGTCCACATGCACACAGGTGCCCGTGAAGGCCAGAGTGTTTGATATCCCATGGAGAGATGTCTGACTTTGGTGCTGGGAACTGAACCCGGGTTCTCTGTGAAGCTGTACGAGCTCTTAACCAGTGAGCCACCTCACCACCCTCCACCTCTATATACCTCGAGCAGAGTCCTTCAACTAGACATAAGAGTCAAAGAGCCAGTGCCCACTCAGAATCTTCCGGATGTGTAAAGTACTTAAAGTTTAACGGGACCCAAACTAGACTCTCCTTCATCTCACGGACCTGCCTCTCTCCTGATATCTTAGACCTTACGGAAATGCCATCTTTTTAGTTGCTCAGGGTAGACTTGTGCTTGACCCTCTTCTGTATCTCCTATTTCATCTTCAGTCAATTAGCACAACCCTACATTCAAAATAAATCCAGTTTTGGCCATCTCATGACATCCTGTTTGATATCACTGTCATCTTTCTTTCGGTGCTCACCGTAGACTTGTAACTGGTTTTGCTGTGTGTACCCTCGTATCCACACACCTACATCCATGCGCCTGCTTGCTGTTTCTTCTTTTAAATGGCTTCTGACTGCACATCTCACTTGGCATCATCACCTCTGAACTCATCCTCTCACTGCTGGCTGCAGTCATTCCAATCGCCCGATTTCTCCATCATGGTCTTTTGTTCCTCCCCATCTCCCTTGTTCCTTCCCAATTCTGTGATTTTTGTTTAGTGGGTTAGAATTGAACCCAGGGCCTCATAGGTTCTTTCTTACTGAGCTAAATCACCAGTCTCAACCTGCTGCTTCTTGAACATCCAAGGCATACTTATCTTCCACACCTTTGTGCTTCTTAATATATTCTCAAAATGCTGTTATTTCACAGCTCACTCCATCACATTTTTTATTTAAGGTAATAGGCAAGGTTGGGGGCACATACCTTTAATCCCAACACTCAGGAGAGAAGTAGAGGCATGGGGGATCTCTGTGGGCTAGATTAGCTTACTTGTTTTCCAAATCTAGATTTCATAAGCCGGGCACTAATGGAGGGATATTCTTTTCCTACTGATAAATAATTCTGGAGTTTAGACAGTTATCCTTTCATGTGGCTGTAGCAAGTAAACGTTTTTGTAGAACTTAGCAGGAATAAGATGTGTCCCCCACCATACATGTTGATCCCCCATGTGAGGAGATGAAGTTAAGGTAACCAAAGGCTCCTTTAGTACCCCTGAATCTTGTTGCAATGTTGTAGTCCACCCAGTCCAGAGAAGCTCCAAGCTCAGTGCAAAATGGAAGACTCTCTTTCTCTATGCACATTCTTTTTTTAGTAAGAGGGGACTCTTTCTCAGTGGGGCTTCCTCTTCTCTGCCTGATCTTATCTGGATCTCTAAACATAGGTGCCTGACCTTATCTAGGTGATGACCCAGCAGAAAGTTTCCTGCAAGTGCTGCGTGATTCAGCACGTAAGTCCTATTCAGGTACTGTGCTATGACCAATCAGTCCTCCCCCCTTGTAGCCCCAAAACACCTTTGAGGAAAGTCTCCTAGCCTTTGGCCAGATTAAAGGTTCAACTTCTTCTCTCCAGCCTGGCAGGTTCTTGAAATTCTTCTTCATGTAAATGAAACATTCTCATCCTAGCCAAGAACGGATATTCACCCTGGGAATACCTACCTGCTCCCCAAGATCTGTGCAACCCTTGTTCACGCTGAATAAAGTTGAGCTGCCTCACTGAAGCTGATGCCAGAATCAATCAATCAATCAACCCACTGAACCACGCCCCTCTCCCATCTGCTCCCTTTGTAGGAAGGGTCATGGAATCTGACACTGCCCCAGGAAAAATACAGGAATAACAGAACCAGAGTGGACCCGAGAGGTGCTGCTGCTGCTATCCTCATATTTCAGAAGCCATTGTACTGGTGAGGGGAAACAACTGCTGGAACATCACTCAGACAAGGCCAGAGGTAGGGTGAGCACGCTAACCTCTCTAGCACATTTAAAGACCTTTCCTTACAGTTTCAACTACCCCTAGTCATATTTTTACACTTCTTTTTTTTCTTCCTCTTCTGGAACTGCTTTTTATCAGCCCAAGAGTTCAATGTTATTATTTGCCTCACACCCCACCCCTGATACTCCTATAGTAAGTGGCTAAACTCAGGTCAGGCATTTATTTCCTCTTCCTGTTTCAGAAGAAGGCTGGTGTTTTCCAGCAGGCCTTAAGGGATTTATGTTGTAGTCACACTGAGGGGTCCTTCTCCCACAATATTTTGCCAACTTAACCTTAATACTATATTTTAAGTAGCACAGATCTGCAAATTTTGTTTTTTTCTAGGGAAACCCCAAAGCTATGAAGATTAATGAAAGTGAGCCATTGAGATTACTGTCTATGAAGCCCAGGGAAAAAGACCTCAGTGGTGGATCCAGTCAAAATGAAGCAGATTTCTCTCAGCAGGGAGGCTCCACCTCTGCTCCAGGAAGTACTTTGCATCCTTCCATTCCATTTAAAACATGTTCATGAGTCATGTGGTCTGAACAGTGGTCTGTATCACATTCTTCAAACAAGAGCATCTATACTTTTTTACATTTGATTAGGTAGTTTAACATATTCTCTTAAGAGGCTCATGAAGTAACCACGGGATGAATTATTCTCCTTTTAATAGGGTATCCATGCTTCATACAATAGAATTGAAGTAATTATTATCTGCCATATGCTGTTCTTAGTATTAGTATATAGAAAAAAACAGAGAAGGTTCTTGTCCATAAAATATTTACATGCTATTTAGGTGGTAGATTTTGATGTTAGAGACCGGGGCGGTTTGAATAAGAGATCACGGCAAGTGTCAGTCATTTGAATACTTGGTTCACAGTTGGTGGAACTGTTTGGAAAGTATTAGGAAGTATGGTCTTGCAGGGAGATGTGTGTCACTAGAGGCTGGTTTTGAGTTTTCAAAGCTGTCTTGCCATTCCCAGTGTGTTCTCTCTGCTTCCTGTTTGTGTTTTGAGATGTGAGCTCTCAGCTGTTCCAGACACCATGACTTTACTCTGCCATCATGGACTCTAACCCCTGAAATCACAGTCCTTAATTAAATGCTTTCTTCTTTCGTTGGCCATGGTGTTTTGTCACAGCATCAGAAAAATAACTAAGACAGAGACATTTCACCAGAAATTTAAAAACAATCCAACCAATTCCATGTACCCCCAAAGTTTATATGCTATTTTAACACAGCAAGTAAAATAAAAGGAAAATGGTAATTATAGTTTGTGATTGTTATGAATGAAGATGAAGCCTGGGTGTATAATGGGGAGAGAAAGGGCTGGGAGGTGGTAGTATGGGGAACAGCTTCACCTTCAAGGATGGAGGAAGACTTCTTCTAGGAGGTGACCTGTGGGAGAAGCCAGTCATGTGAAGGATAAATGGTTCCTGAAAAGACTGTCTCATGATCAAGGAAGGAGTCCAAAGTAAGAAAGGAGTTGGAACATTTGAAGAACAAGAGGCCAATGTGATTGTGGCATGGTAAATGAGGCACATTAGGGAAACTGAGGCAGAAGGTGCTGAGCAGACTTGCCTAGTTTTATAGACCTGAGGACCTGCTTCTTCTATTTATTTTGAACCTAATGTCTTGTAAGTTGTGACATTCTTTTCAGTACCATGATTACTTTTTTTCTTTTCCCCAACTCAATTATTTGATCTGAATTTATAAGTCACTGAATTTTAGGTAAGTTCAGGGAAGTGAAATGATTTCTATGAACTCAAGACAAACTAATACATTTACCAGTGTCTGTTCACCAACTGGGAAAATAGCTTAGAAATATTTTTGTTTTATATTTTTCATTATAACTAAATAAGGAATACCATTTAGGACTTACAGGTTCTTAGTAATGAGTTATATTGAGAGGAGAACTTAAGACTACACGGACAAATCATAAAGCTAGCAATATGAACCAAATGCTGTGAGTTTTATACTGTGTGAGCACTGATCTGTGATTGTACTGATTGAAGACTCATCCTGGAAAGAGAGAACCTCAGTTGAGAAGGTGACTTCATCAGAATGAACTGGAGACAAATCTGTAGGAAGTTTTCTTGACTAATGATTGATGGGGGAGGGCCCAACCCACAGTGAGTAGTACTACTCCTGGGCAGGTGGCCATGGGAGGTATAAGAATGGTCGCTATGGACTCCCCTAACAATTGGAGTCAGGACTGTCTCTGCCTCAGTTTTCTGCCATAGAATCCCCTTCCTGGAGTTGCAGTGCCTGGTTGGGCCTCAGTGGGAGAGGATGCACTTAGTTCAGCAGAGAGTTAATGTCCCAGAGTTGGTGGTACCCAGTGGGGACTTCTCTGTCTCTGGGAGGAGAGAGGGTAATGGGGGGAGGGATTTGTAAGGGTGGGACTGTGAGGAGAGGAAAGTGGGGCTGTAATGGGGATGTAAAGTGTAAGAATAAATGAATTATTGAAAAAAAAGGTAGCTCAATGTAAGCCCCAGGAGCAAGTCAATAAGCAGCATTTCTTCAAGATCTCTGCTTGAGTTCCTGTCTCCAGGTTCCTACCCTGCTTGAATTCCTGCCTTGGCTTTATACAGTGATGGATTGATTAGACTGTGTAAGCTAAATAAAACCTTTCCTCTCTCAGATTTGTTTGTGACAGTGTCTTATCATAGCAACAGAGTAGACAACTCAAATAGTTTCCATGAATTAAAGTAGATAATTAGGTAAATTTGGACACACGGTCACATCTATAAATCAAATTCAGAAAGACAATCAATATTTATTATTTCCATTCTCCTTATTCCTGTTTCAGTTCATCCCTGTGAACCTTTCTTAGTGTCTATTGCCAGTCTCAGGAAGCTTCTCATCTCCTCTCTGTTTATAGATTGCATTTTCTAGGGGCTGAAAAGATGGTTCTGTAATTAAGAGTGCTTGGTGCTCTTGCAAAGGACCAGAGTTTGTCAACACCCATGTTAGGCAGCTTACAACTGCCCATCATTCCAGCTCCAGGTGACCCAGTGTCTTCCATTGACCTCTGCAGATACCTGTACTCACATGTAAACACATCCCCTATAATTTCTAAAATAGAAAAAAAAGATTAGGATTTTCTGTCATTGCATATGAAGGGAATCATATAGTATGGGCTCTTTTGTGTCTGGCTTAATTTTCTGAATGTTTTTTTGTATCCTTTTTGTTTGTCATTAATCTACATTGCTTATCTGTATGGACAGTTTATTTTGTTGATTTTTGAATAACATTTTACTTATATAGACCGCTCAGTTTGGATCTAATAAAAATAGGCATGCTATAAACGTCTAAACAGATTTTTGTATTATGTAAATCTTTTATCTATTCTGAGTAACTGTGTTAGAGTATATTGGCCACTTTATATGGTATAGCTTCCTCATTTTTAAGAAACCACCATGCTTATACTGTCAATAGGACAAAATGGCAGTCTACATCTGACGGAGGGTTAATAGCCAAAATTTATAAACAACACAAGAAGTTAGACACCAACAACCCAAATAACCCAATTAAAAGATGGAGTACAGAGCTAAACAAAGAATTCTCAATGGAGGAATTCTGAATGGCCAAGAAGCACTTAAAGAAATGTTTAACATCCTTAGTCATCAGGGAAATACAAATCAAAACATTGCTGATGTTCCATCTTATACCCATCAGAATGGCTAAGATCAAAAACTCAAGAGAGAACACATGCTCTTGAGGATGTGGAGCTAGGGGAACACTCCTCCACTGCTGGTGAGAGTGCAAACTTGTACAACCACTTTGGAAATCAATTCGGTGGTTTCTCAGAAAACTGGGAATACTTATATCTCAGGACCCAAATATACCACTCCTGGGCATATACCCCAAAGATGCTCCACCATTCCACAAAGACATTTGTTCAACTATGTTCATAGCAGCTTTATTCATAATAGTCAGAAACTGGAAACAACCTAGATATCCTTCAACTGAAGAGTGGATAAGGAAAATGTGGTACATTTACAAAATGGAATACTATTCAGCTATTAAAAACAAAGACATGAATTTTGCAGGCAAATGGATGGAACTTGAGACTATCACCCTGAGTGAGGTAACCCAGTCCAAAAAAACCCACACATTTATAGGTGGTTTATAGGTGGATATTAGCCATAAAGTATAGGGTACCAATGCTACACTCCACAGACCCATAGAAGCTAAACAAGAAGGAAGGCACAAGCAAGGATGCTTGAATCTCACTTAGAAGGGGGAATAAAATAGTCATAAGAGGCAGATGGAGGAAGGGAACTGGGTGGAAGTAGGGATATGTTACATTGAATGGGTTACCTGGAAGGGAAGCTGGGGATGTATGGGAAGGCGGCAAAAAGAGATGAAGACCAAGACAACATTGCTGTTCAAGGTCTCAAAGTTTAATGGAGAACTCCAAATATATAGGCAGGGGAAAACCCTTCCCCCAAAGTCTGGAAGCTTCTCCACAGGTGGCTAGTGTTTTTTAGGAAACTGCAGATGCTTGGAAAACCATAGGATTTACCTTGGTCTGAGCGTTCCACCCCAGGTGGAGGGGATTATGGCTAACACAAGAGTACCTGCTCAAAGGCTGAGAGAGGAACTTCACATTGGTTGATGTCAAATTCCTGCCATGTGGCATGGCACCCCAATAAGTCACTCTACAGGGATGGAGTGGGGAATTGGGGAGGTCAAGATCAGGCATGGGGGAAAAACAGATGATATGCCTAGATGGCCATGAGAATGAATGGAAATCTTCAACTGATGGAACATGGGGAGGTAGGGAACATCTCCAGGACCTGGGATAAGGGAGGTGCCCAAGAATCAATGGGGTGTCCTTAGCTGGGACTCACAGCATTGAGGATATGGAACTTGAAGAGGCCACCTCCTTTAGCCAGGCAGGAACACCAGTGGAACAGAACAATAGGGACATCAATCCACCCACAAAACTTTCAACCCCAAATTTATCCTGTTTACAAGAATTGCAGGCACAGGCAATGGAGCAGGGACTGAGGGAATGGCCAACTAACAACTGGCCCAACTTGAGACCCACCCCATGGGCAAGCACCAATCCCTAACACTAATTATACTCTGTTATGCTTGCAGACAGGAATCTAGCATGGCAGTCTTCTGAGAGGCTTCACCCAGCAACTGACTCAAACAGGTGCAGCCACCTACAGCCAAACAGTGGATGGAGCTTGGAGAAGGATTGTTGACCTCAAAGGGGATAGAAACTCCCCAGGAAGACCAACAGAGTCAACTAACCTGGACTATTGGGGCTCTCATAGACTGAACCATCAATCAAGGAACATATACAAGAATGCCTCCCCGCACGTATGTAACAACAGGTGTGCATCTTGACCTTCATGTACGTCTTGAACAACTGAAGTGGGGATTACCCCAAAAGCTCTTGCCTGTATGAGAGATATGTTCTTCTAGCTAGCTGCCTAGTCTGGCTTCAGGGAGAGGATGTGCTTAGTAACACAGAGATTTGAAGTGTCAGGGTGGGGAAATATTGGGGGGTGGGGAAGGCAACACTTTCAGAGAAGAAAGGGAGAGAGGTATGGGGGGGGAAAGGACTGTGGGAGGGGGTAACATGAAGGGAGGAAGTGAGGAGGACAGAGAGTGAATAAGTAAGGTTAAAAAAAGAAAAAAGAAGAAAAGAAGCCACTGTGCTTCATTTTCAAAATTATTAGATTATTTTATATTCTTTTAGCAGTGTGTGAAAACAATAAACTACTCCATATCCTTGCCAGTATTTGGCAGGTTCAGTTTTTTTATAGCCATTTTAATAGCAGCAATAATGGTATCATTGTGGTTTTAATTAGCATTTTCCCAATGACTAATGATGTTGGACATTTCTCATTGGAAATCTCTATTGCAAAATTCTTCTTTAAATAATCTGTCCATTTAGAAAATAGGGCTATTTATTTCATTAGTCTTAAGTTTGGAGAGGATTTTACTTAGTCTGGATACAGATTAGCAATGTGATCAACATCTTTAGAAATTTAATGTTTGCCACTTTTTTTTTAAAATTTTATTTTACTTTCTAAGTTTTTTTATTTACATTCCAAATCATTTCCCCTTTCCCATTTCCTCCCTCCCTGAAAGTCCCATAAGCCCCCTTCCCTCCCTCTTTTCCCCATTCAACCCCCTCTCGCTTCTCTGTACTGGCATTCCCCTATATCCAGTCTTTCCAGGACCAGAGGTCTCTCCTTCCATCTTCTTGGAAATCTATTGATATGCGAATTGTGTCTAGGGTATTCCGAGATTCTGGGTTTATATCCCCTTATCAGTGACTGCATACCATGTGTGCATTTTTTTTTCATTTTGTGATTGGGTTACCTCACTAAGGATGATATTTTCAAGTTCTGACCATTTGCCTAGGAATTTCATGAATTCATTGTTTTTAATTGCAGAGTAGTATTCCATTGTGTAAATATACCACATCTGAATACATTCCTCCGTTGAGGGACATCTGAGTTCTTTCCAGCTTCTGGCTATTATAAATAAGGCTGCTATGAACATAGTGGAGCATGTGTCCTTATTGCATGCAGGTAAAGCCTCTGGGTATATGCCCAGGAGTGGTATAGCAGGATCCTCCAGGAGTGTCATGCCCAGTTTTCTGAGGAACCGCCAGACTGCTTTCCAGAGTGGTTGTACCAGCCTGCAATTCCACCAGCAGTGGAGGAGTGTTCCTCTTTCTCCACATCCTCGCCAACAACTGCTGTCTCCTGTGTTTTTGATCTTAGCCATTCTGACTGGTGTGAGATGGAATCTCAGTGTTGTTTGATTTGCATTTCCCTAATGACAAAGGATCATGAACATCTCTTTAGGTGCTTCTCAGCCATTAGATATTCTTCAGGTGAGAACTCTTTGTTTAGCTCTATACCCCATTTTTTAATAGGGTTACTTGCCTCTCTGGAGTTTAACTTCTTGAGTGCTTTGTATATATTGGATATTAGCCCTCTGTCGGATGTAGGGTTGGTAAAGATCATTTCCCAGTTAGTTGGTTGCCGCTTTGTCTTTTTGACAGTGTCTTTTGCCTTGCAAAAACTTTGTAATTTAATGAGGTCCCATTTGTCAATTCTTGATCTTAGAGCATAAGCTATTGGAGTTCTGTTCAGGAAATTCTCCCCTGTGCCCATATGTTCAAGGTTCTTCCCTAGTTTCCTTTCTATTAGTTTCAGTGTGTCTGGTTTTATGTGGAGGTCCTTGATCCACTTGGAATTGAGCTTAGTGCAAGAAGATAAGAATGGGTCAATTTGCATTCTTCTGCATGTTGACCTCCAGTTGAACCAGCACCATTTGTTGAAAAGGCTATCTTTTTTCCACTGGATGGTTTTAGCTCCTTTGTCAAAGATCAAGTGACCATAGGAGTGTGGATTCATTTCTGGGTCTTCAATTCTGTTCCATTGATCTACATGCCTGTCACTGTACCAATACCATGCGGTTTTTAACACTATTGCTCTGTAGTACAGCCTGAGGTCTGGGATACTGATTCCCCCAGAGGTTCTTTTACTCTTGAGAAATAGTTTTAGCTATACTGGGTTTTCTGTTATTCCAGATGAATTTTTGAATTGCTCTTTCTAACTCTATGAAGAATTGAGTTGGGATTTTGATGGGGATTGCATTGAATCTGTATATTGCTTTTGGCAAGATGGTCATTTTGACTATATTAATCCTGCCAATTCATGAGCATGGCAGATTTTTCCATCTTCTGAAGTCTTCTTCAATTTCTTTCTTCAGAGACTTGAAGTTCTTGTCATACAGATCTTTCACTTGTTTGGTTAGAGTCACACCAAGATACTTTATATTGTTTGTGGCTATCGTGAAGGATATCATTTCTCTTACTTCTTTCTCAGTCTGCTTATCCTTTGAGTATAGGAAGACTACTGACTTGCTTGATTTGACTTTATATCCGGCCACTTTGCTGAAGTTGTTCATCAGCTGTAGGAGTTCTCTGGTGGAGTTCTTTGGGTCGCTTAAGTATACTATCATATCATCTGCAAATAGTGATAGTTTGAATTCTTCCTTTCCAATTTGTATCCCTTTGACCTCCTTTTGTGGTCTAATTGCTCTAGGTAGAACTTCAAGTACTATATTGAAAAGATATGGAGAGAGAGGGCAGCCTTGTCTAGTCCCTGATTTTAGTGGGATTGCTTCAAGTTTCTTTCCATTTAGATTGATGTTGGCTACCGGTTTGCTGTAAATTGCTTTTACTATGTTTAGATATGGGCCTCGAATTCCTGATCTTTCCAAGACCTTTAGCATGAAAGGGTGCTGAATTTTGTCTTATGTTTTCTCAGCATTTAATGAGATGACCATGTGGTATTTTTCTTTGAGATTGTTTATATAGTGGATTACATTGATGGATTTCCTTATATTGAACCATCCCTGCATCCCTGGGATGAAGCCTACTTGATCGTGGTGAATGATCGTTTTGATGTGTTCTTGGATTCGGTTGGCAAGAATTTTATTGAGTATTTTTGCATCGATATTCATAAGAGAGATTGGCCTGAGATTCTCTTTCTTTGTTGGATCTTTGTGTGCTTTTGGTATTAGCGTAATTGTGGCTTCATAGAATGAGTTGGGTAGTGTTCCTTCTGTTTCTATTTTGTGGAATAGTTTGAAGAGTATTGGTGTTAGGTCTTCTTTGAAGGTCTGATAGAATTCTGCACTAAAACCATCTGGACCTGTGCTTTTTTTGGTTGGAAGACTTCCAATGACGACTTCTATTTCTTCAGGGGTTATAGGATGGTTTAGATGGTCTATTTGATCCTGATTTAATTTTGGTATTTGGTATCTGTCAAGGAAATTGTCCATTTCCTTGAGATTTTCTAGTTGTGTTGAATACAGGCTTTTGTAGTAGGATCTGATGATTTTTTGAATTTCCTCAGTTTCTGTTGTTATCTCTCCCTTTTCGTTTCTGATTTTATTAATTTGGGTACTGTCTCTGTGCCCTCTGGTTAGTCTGGCTAAGGCCTTATCTATCTTGTTGATTTTCTCAAAGAACCAACTCCTCGTTTTGTTGATTCTTTGTATGGTTTTATTTGTTTCTACTTGATTGATTTCAACCCTGAGTTTGATGATTTCCTGCCTTCTACTCCTCTTTCGTGTATTTGCTTCTTTTTGTTCCAGGGCTTTCAGGTGTGCCATTAAGCTGTTAGTGTATGATGTCTCCCGTGTCTTGTTGGCGGCACTCAGGGCTATGAATTTTCCTCTTAGCACTGCTTTCATTGTGTCCCATAAATTAGGGTATGTTGTGCCTTCATTTTCATTAACTTTCATAAGGTCTTTGATTTCTTTCTTTATTTCCACCTTGACCAAGTTATCATTGAGTAGAGCATTGTTCATCCTCCATGTGTATGTGGGTTTTCTGTTGTTTTTGTTGCCATTGAAGACCACCCTTATTCCATAGTGATCTGATAGGAGGCATGGGATTATTTCTATCTTCTTGTATCTGTTGAGGTCTGATTTGTGACCAATTATATGGTCGATTTTGGAGAAGGTACCATGAGGTGCTGAGAAGAAGGTGCATTCTTTAGCTCTAGGATGAAATGTTCTATATATATCTGTTAGTTCCATTTGGTCCAAGGCTTCAATTAGATTCACTGTGTCCCTGTTTAGTTTCTGCTTTCCTGAACGATCCATTTCAGAGATCGGGGTGTTGAAGTCACCCACTATTATTGTGTGAGGTGCGATGTGTGCTTTGAGCTTTAGTAAAGTTTCTTTTACGAATGAGGGTGCCCTTGCATTTGGAGCATAGACATTCAGAATTGAGAGTTCTTGATGGTGGATTTTTCCCTTGATCAGTATGTAGTGTCCTTCTGTGTCTTTTTTGATGACTTTAGGTTGAAAATCAATTTTATCTGATATTAGGATGTCTACTCCGGTTCGTTTCTTGGGGCCATTTGCTTGTAAAATTGTTTTCCAGCTTTTTACTCTGAGGTAGTGTTTGTCTTTGACACTGAGGTGCATTTCCTGCATGCAGCAAAATGCTGGGTCCTGTTTAGCTATCCAGTCTGTTAGTCTATGTCTTTTTATTGGGGAATTGAGACCATTGATATTAAGAGAGATTAAGGCATAGTGATTATTGCCATCTGCCATTCTTGACGCTATCTTTATGTTTGAGTGGTTATCTACTTTTTGGTTTGAAGCAAGAAGGTTACTATCTCATTTTTTTCCAGGGTGTTGTATCTCTCCTTGTATTGGCGGTTTCCACCTATTATCCTTTGCAGGGCTGTGGAAAGATATTGTGAAAATTTGGTTTTATCATGGAATATCTTGGTCTCTCCATCTATGGTGATTGAGAGTTTTGCTGGGTATAGTAGTCTAGGCTGGCATTTGTGCTCTCTTAGTGTCTGCATGAGATCTGCCCAGGATCTTCCAGCTTTCATAGTCTCTGGTGAGAAGTCTGATGTGATTCGGATAGGTCTTCCTTTGTATGTTACTTGGCCGTTTTTCTCTTATTGCTTTTAATATTTTTTCTTTGTTTAGTACATTTGGTGTTTTGATTATTATGTGACGGGAGGTATTTCTGTTCTGGTCCAGTCTGTTTGGAGTTCTGTAGGCTTCTTGTACGTTCATAGTCATCTCTCTCTTTAGGTTAGGAAAGTTTTCCTCCATACTTTTGTTGAAGATGTTTACTGGCCCTTTAAGTTGCAAATCTTCACTCTCATCTATACCTATAATCTTTAGGTTTGGCCTTCTCATTGTGTCCTGGATTTCCTGGATGTTCTGGGTTACACGTTTTTTGCATTTTGCATTTTCTTTGACTGTTGAGTCGATGCTTTCTATAGTATCTTCAGTACCTGAGATTCTTTCTTCCATCTCTTGTATTCTATTGTTGATGTTTGCATCTATGACTCCTGATTTCTTCCCAAAGTTTTCTATCTACAAAGTTGTCTCCCTTTGTGATTTCTTAGTTGTTTCTACTTCCTTTTTTAGATCCTGGATGGATTTGCTGAGATCCTTCACTTGTTTGTTTGTATTTTCCTGTATTTCTTTAAGGTATTTTTGCATTTCCTCTTTCATGATTTCTGCCTGTTGATCCAAGTTCTCTTGTATTTCTCTAAGCGATTTTTGTGTTTCCTCCTCATGGGATTCCATCTGTTGATCCATTGTCTCCTGCGTTTCTTTAAGCAGTTCTCGTGTTTCCTTTGTAAGGGCATCTATCCGTTGATTCATTTCTTTAAGCAATTTTTGTGTTGCCTCTCTATAGGCATCCGTCTGTTGACCCATATTCTTCTGCATTTCTTTATGCAATTTTTGTGATTCCTTTGAAAGTGCATCTACCCGTTGATTCATTTCTTTAAGCGATTTTTGTGTTGTCTCCTTGTGGGCCTCCATCTGTTGATCCATGTTCTCCTGCATTTCTCTAAGCGATTTTTGTGTTTCCTTTGTAAGGGCTTCTAACCGTTGATTCATGGTCTCCTGTAATTCTTTATTAGATTTATTTGTGTCCTTTTTGCGATCCTCTAATAGCATCATGAGAAGTGATTTTAAATCCAGATCTTGTCTTTCGGGTGTGGTGGGGTATCCAGGACTTGCTGCTGTTGGAGAGTTGGGTTCGGATGGTGCCATATTACTTTGATTTCTGTTAGTAACGTTCCTAAGTTTGCCTTTTGCCATCTGGTTACCTCTGGTGTTAGTTGGTCCTGCTGTCACTGGCTGTTGGTTGGACCTCCTGTGAGCCTGCAAAGCTATTTCTGGCCCCTCTGGATTACCGGGGTTCCCTTGGCACCGATTTCTGGGGCCTGCCCTGTTCCTGAGTGACTTTGGAGCCCTGATGTGCCTTGACCCTAGTGATGTTATATTGGGGAGTCCCTGCACATCCAAAGGCTCAGTGTAGTGGGTTCCTGGAGCAGAGGTCGCCAAAGGGAGGCTGGTAGGCTCCTGCCCTGTGCAGGTGTGTGTGATCTCTCCCGGGGGGGGGGGGAATGGGGCGTCCCTCTGCAGGGCAGAAGTCCCACAGGAGGGCTGGCGCGTCGATTACTGCAGACCTGCCCAGCTCTTGGGAGCAGGGTACACACAAGCTGCCTGAGACCCAAGCGATATTATGCCTGTCTGTCTCTGAGCCTAGCGGTCCCAGCTGCCCTGGTGCTAGAGCAAAGATGGCAGAGTGCACTCTGCACTCTCTTGGCCATGCAGGTCACCCCGCCAGGGGGAATGGCCCACAGCAGAGTTGGCGCCTAGATGACCACAGTGCTGTCCCGTTCTTGGGAGCAGATGGAAGCCCCAACAGGCTGTGTCCCAAGCGATGTTATATTGGGGGAACCCGGGTACCTGTCTCCTCAGTGCAGTCGATACTGGAACAGAGGTCGCCAAAGGGAAGCTGGTAGGCTCCCGCCCAGTGCGTGGGTCCCTCTGCAAGGCAGAAGTCCCACAGCAGAGCTGGCATGCGGGTTACTGCAGATCTGCCCAGTTCTTGGAGCAGGTTACACACAAGCTGCCTGAGACCCAAGCGATATTATCGGGCACTCACTTCTTAATGTGCAGCCAAGTCTTAGGAAAAATGAGTGTCAGCAGGTTAAAGGCACAGTGCTCTTGAGCTCGCCTTTGTGGGCAGATGAGTGAGCTTTGCAAACTGTGTTTAAGTAAGTCACTTCAGACAAGCTGGTCCCTTCCTCCAGGACCCCAGCTTACACAGCGTTTGCCACTTTTAATAACAGCGTGCTTTTAAAACTATGGCTTCATCTTCATGAGGTCTAGTTTGTGAAAATTGCTTTACTTCTGCAACTGTTTGTGATGGATACCAAGGAAGTCATTGATAGAATTCATAGCCATAGTGGGTTTTTGTTGTTGTTATTGTTTTTTAGTCTTTTCTTTCCTGAAATTTTGATACTTTTAAGTTTTACATTTAGGTCTGTGTTCCATTTTGATGTAACTTTTCTTAGTGTAGTTTTCTATTGGGTCTGTGGATAGCCAATTCTTATACCACTGGCTGGAGAGACTCTC
Source organism: Tokudaia tokunoshimensis (assembly GCA_036184795.1). NCBI lineage: Eukaryota > Metazoa > Chordata > Mammalia > Rodentia > Muridae > Tokudaia > Tokudaia tokunoshimensis. The sequence goes on from BTHU01000015.1 coordinate 15,357,708, forward strand.
TTTTTCTACAAATTACCTGTTTTCCTATGTCAAAAATCAATTGCTCAGAACCACATCTACTGGATTCTGGACTCTCCTCTGCCGTGTTTTCTATCGATTGATCTTCCTACTGTGCCCACAGTTTTGAGTTTTGTAACTATAATTTGTTTGGAAGTCAAGTGGTGTAAGGTCAGCTTCACTACTAGGCCAAGGTTTTAATTTTTTATTTCAGCTCCTCGGTCCTTTGCATTTTCATGAGAGTCAGCTTGTCAATTTTTAAATAAGTAAAATAAGCTAACATAAGAAATTCTGCTGGGTTATTGACAGAGAGTACATATAATTTATACATCAATTCAGAGAAAATTAACCATTGAACACATTAAGGTTTCAATTACTTACATCTTCTTTTATTTTTCTTGGTAATATTTTATATTTTCCAGGGTACGATTTTGAATATCTTTTACCAGGTTTATTCTTAAAGGTTTGGTGGCTATTGGTGTCCTTGCACATGGTGCTGTACATCTCGGTTTCCTGTTGTATATACACAGCACACTGGAAATGCAATTTCCATCATGATCACAAAGACTGGAACCTTCCAGAACTGGGCAGTATTCTCAGGGGTTGACCATTTCCCACTGAGGAAGATCCCTGGATGTGCCCAGAATTTGTATTAGAAATGACATAGCAACTTCTGGTATTATGAGGGCTAGTTCTCAGGGAAGACACTTTCAGGTAAGTTGCTGCCTTAAGTCTTTGAAGTCCCATATCCAAAGTACACAGTGAAAAACCACACAATCTATAACATGAATCCTCTTAAGTTTATTGAATTCTCTCAGAGACAATAACACTGACTACTTTGGGAAATACTCCACTTGTATTACAGAAGAATATTTTTTGTAGTGTTTCTATTACTCTGGTAAAACACCATAACCAAAGCATTTTGGGGAGGAGAGATTTATTTCAGCTTATAACTCTTAGGCTACATCCATCCTTGAGGAAAGTTGAGGCAGGAACCTAGAAGCAAGAATTGAAGCAGAGGCCACAGAGGAATGCTGTTTTCTAGCTTGCTCTTCGTGGCTTGATCAGCCTGTTTCCTTATATCATCTAGGATTGGCTGCGCAGGGGTGGTACTGTCCACAATGAGATAGTTCTAACTTTTTTTTTTAAACTTTTGTGCATGCATGTGACTGTGTTGGGGTATGTTCATGTGAGTGCAGGTGATAATGAAGGATAAGAGAGGATATCAGAGGCCTTGGAGCTGGAGTTACAAGTAGTCGGTTGAGAGCCATCTGAGATGACTGAAATTGAGTCCCTTTTAAGAGCAACAAATGCTCTTAAGGGTTAATACATCTCTCTAGCCCCCTTTAACAAGTTTTGTATGTTTTTTTTTTTTTTTTTTTTTTTTTTTAGTATTTATTGAGAGAGGAGTGTTTAAACCTTAAACTTAAACTCTTATGGTTTTATCAGCTTTTTCATTTCTGCTATGGAGTATATAAACATTAGGGTTGATGCTCCAACTTGATGATTTGGCTCTTTATTAATTTCAATTAATGATCCCTTTTATGTATGATGCTATTTGTTGTCCTGAAACTCTCTAGTTTGCCAGTAACCAATATTTATTTTTCTATAATTTTATTTTTAATCTAGTTGTATTTTTTATTTGAACATGATTCTTTTAAATAGTTTATCATTAGATCCTGTTTGTAAAATACAATTTGGCAGTGTCTGATTTCCAATTTTGTGCTTACACTATTTATGTTTAGTGTGATTCTTTATATAATTAGGCTTAATCTGCCAATTTTGCATTTTACTTCTGTTTCCTATATTATTTTTGTCCCTCCTTTTGTGTTTATGTCATTCTTTTGTTTTTTATGTCATTCTTTCAGTTTTCAGTATTTTATTTCATCACATCTTTTATTGGTAAATTAGTTATAACTCCGCTATTTGATTTTAATGTCTGCTTTGTTATATTCATCACAAGCTTATTTTAGTGTTTATTTAAGTCATGTTTTTTTTGTTGCCTTTCTGTTGCTGTAAAATGTAAAACATCATTCTCAAGAAAACTTATAGAAAAAAAAGAATTTACTTTGTCTTATGGTTCAGAGAGATAAACGCCCACCTGGGTGGGAAGGCTTGGCAGAAAGCAACAGGCAAAGACAAGAAGTTGAGCGCCCATGTCCTTTACCACAAGCACGAAGCAGAAAGAGACAGAAGGCTCTTTATTGTTAAAGCTCATCTCTGGTTACATCCTTCGTCTCACAAGGTTACACTTCCTAGACTTCCCAATGTAGGACCAACAATCAGGGACCAAATGTGTGAAATGTGTGAGCCTATAGGAACCTTTTCATTCAAGCACCACAGTGTTATGACAATTAACTTGTGGTATTCTGCTTCTGTCTTGACCTTTGGCATCTCTTCATAGATTTTTAACTGGTACATATATTTGAAACCCTGCATACACTGAAATTAATTTTTTTGTTAAAATCTAATAACCTTTAATGAGCCTTAAAAAAATAAAAAGCATTTCTGTTTTACCCATGCTGTTCCCAGTTTTTCAGTTTAGACAGTCTTTGTCACTGTTGTTTGTTTTATAAGTTCCTCATCTCTTTTCATGCAGTTTTAGTGGGAATACAATTTCAAACTGTGGTTAAATGTTTCTTTCTGTTGCTAAGGCTGGTTTACCTTGTCTTCTTGTCAATGAAACAGAGACTCCCCGGCTCTTAACGAAAGGTCTGTTAGTCATCAACAACTCAGCACTGCAAAAGCAGTAAAGGGCTCTCAGTACTGGGCCCCTGAGATATCACTGAGCTCTTCACAGTTTGCTACATCTTTCCTTCTACTGGCGTCTGTGAAATGTAATATACCTGGGATATCTCTCCTCTGTCCTTCCAGCATTTGAATATTGAAACCTGCCAGTGTGATGTTGACAAGACAATTTAGACAACTCGTCACCTTTTTAGCTCTTGGCGTTACTACGGGGTGCTAGGATTGCCAAGGTCTCAATAATCAACTTCTGGCTTTGGCTGATTGAGCTGCAGGTGCCACGGACAGATAGTGCAACAGATGACCGTCATGAACCTGGCATGCACAGACCAGATTTTGGAGAGGACATATAGTCATTTCCTACCCTCAGCATTGGCCTGAATACAGAATGTGAGGCTCATAACTAAAGCTGGTTTAAGTGGGCCGGGTGCCTGGTGCCAGCGTGTTCATGTTTGCCAGATGTCTTTTCTCTGCCAGCATTGCCAGAAAAGCCTGCTCTGACCTTGGGAGATACGTGAAGGTGTGTGGACTTGGTGAGGTGCTGGCGTGTGACTCGCCCTGATTGGCACAGGAGGAGCATGGGTGTAGGTCAGGGAGTCTTCTGTCCATTCTGTGAGTCCTACCAAAGTCACATGTTTTTCAGAGGGACTACCAGACTCTGGCTGATGGCTGTATTACTACAGTTTCCTCAGAAGCTTGTAAGGCCAGTTCAATCCCGACTAACGGGGAGTTTATGTTGAAGCTGAGGAAGAGGCTGCATCGATTTAATTAACACTTACCAACTGGCACGGGCAAGTAGCCGGGACTCAGAGTCACGGGCATGTAGCCAGGACTGAGAGTCACTCAAAGCATGGTCCATGTCCCGGTATTCTTCAGATCTGATGGAGACACACACGGGTCATAATAATAAAAGATGATCAAGATAAAAGACAGTAATTTAAATGACTTAATAAAGCAATATACTCATTCCAAATGAAGCTGTTCATAGAGGCTGCATGAGATCAGTGCAAATATAACCTGGTGACCCCAGTGAGCCACAGAAAACGTACACTCTAATTGTTAAATGGGTTAAGACTTCAGGCATACGTGTTTGCCCAGAAACAGTGAGGCAATTTGAAGGAGATGACAGGATGTGCTTAGGACCAGAAGCCAAGCTCCTGGGGCAGAAGGAGGCCAGGGGGGAGGGGATGAGTATCACTTTAACGGTTTCAAAAACAGAGTTTGTCCTGGAACCAAAGTAGTAGACAACACAGGAGTCTTTAATCTGTCCTTTCCTGCCTGGTCTTACCTTTATCAACAAGTTATTTTATTCTCTCTAAATCTCATTTTTGTTTTCTGCAAATAGGAAGAATGATGTGATTAGATCTCATCAAAGGGCTTTTACAGGATTAAATGATTTAACACATAGTAATGAGTCATGAATTAACACACAGCACTCAACCACATAGCACCACCTATTAGACAGTGAATATGTTGTAAACATTACTGGACTTTGATGGTGGTGTCAGTGGTAGTGGACCTGGGAGGGACTGTGTTCTTGAGATCTGTAGTCTTCAATACCTCCTCAGTATCCTCTATTCATCACTGTATCTGATGCTGACATTTTTATACAATTAGCTCTATATGACTGCTTTCTGTTTCATGCTCCCTTTATTGTCTTGCATTGTATCATATACACAGAAAGCCAGGATTAGTGGATGAGACCAATTAGGGCCTGACTGGACAGATTTGAACTCACTTTAGTGTAATTTGTTCTCTTCCTTTTGATGGTGAGTAAACTGCTATGTGGTTCTGGGTTCCTTATGCAGGCACCCGCCTGTGTCCGTCCACCAGCTGGAGGGGCAGCAGGAAGAGCCTGGCATTTGCTGGTGAAACTGCTGTGTACAGCCCACATGGTTCTGGCAGCCGGCCGGCCCACACCACGCCTGGGCCAAGCACTCTTTGGCCAGGTTTCAGGTCAGCAGAAAGAAATTCATTTTTTGCTGTGCATTTGAAGAAAGCAGAAGAATCGTGGAGCTTTAATGAGCATATTTAATTGGGGCTTTTTCTCAAGAGAGAATTCATCCTCTTGACATCTGTCATAGACAAAGGGAGATGTGAATCCTAATGGTCCAAGCACAGCAGGACCCAATTTCAGCCACATCAGCCTTAGCTGCGGGAAGCGATAGGATGTCAGGACCAGATCCTTCCAGGAGAGTGGTTTCTTGAGAAAGAGAGAAGCCTTCTGTCTCTACATGAAGTGAGGTCCGTGACTAGGAGCCTTTATCTTTGAAGCAAAAGTGTGTTAGTTGTGTTTGAAGGTTTCCAAGTGACCATGTTTTTGCTGTGACTTGGATGTCACTGCATTAAGTGCCTACCTGGCTGACCCTGTCTCGCTCATTGAATTCCCTCAACACTAGCTAGAGCTACTACAGTCCACAAGGTACTGATGAGGGAACTGTAGCTTAGAGACTATTTTCTCATACTTTGGCTTTAATCCCCACAGACTTAATGGACCTCACTGAATTATCCAATTACAATATCTGTGCTGTACTTAAGATTCATCAAGTGCTCACTGTGGGTAAAGACTGGGTTGAGAGTGTATTAACTAATGTTTTGAAATGTGGGTAGGAAGGCAGGTTTTGGACTCAAGTGTCTTTCAAATGTTCTAGACCTTCAAGGTATCCCCCAAAAGAAGAGGCTTAACTGCAGAGGTCATGGGCTCCTTGTCTCTTCAGGGTGTTCATTCATGTAGGGTGATACTTAAGCTTATTGAGGTTGTAAGAGAGTGTGAATCCATATGCTGGGAAAAACGAGTTAACATGGGGAGCACATGGGGATCCATCTTGCATTTTCTCACTCAACCGAAACTGCTGAGGTTGGCTATTTAAGATGTGGCCTAGGAGGGAAAAATAACTCAGGCCTATAAGAAAACCTGTCAAGGAACATGGACCATTACAAGGGCTAGACACACAGTCACATGACTGTTACCTTCTAAAGACTGTAAATCAATAAAATTAATGCAATGAATTTGAGCCCAGTTTCTTTCCAACAGAAGAAGGGTGCAATTTATCATCTATATGGACTGTTCGATGGTTAGGTCTCCCGCAGCTCCAGTCCACCATTGATTTTTGCTACTTTGCAATGCAAACCTTTGTTCCATTATTCCTTTTGCAACACATTTTTCCCCCAAATGTGAGATGAAACTTAGTGCTGCAGCTAAGGGAAAGATCATGGCTACTGATACCCAGCACTTGTTTCGACGTTGCACCAGGGACAATAAATGCTGCTCTGTAGTTCACTGTCAGCCTATTAAGTGGACATGCAACAAGCCATTTTCTCATCTTCAGATGTTATGCATAAAGTTTTTAAAGTTAGTATTCCTTGGATTTTGTGATTTCCAGCGGGCTCAAGGTTTGAATGCATAAATGTGTGGGGAGAGTTAGACAGACCTTGCCTGAATGATGATGGGATCCCACATAGTCCCAGCATTAACACTTGGTATTCTTCTATGGAGGCTCCATTCTTAGCATTCTAGATCCTACTGCCTGGGGGAACAGGTCGGAAAATTGCTCACCCTTCCAAGGTCACTGGGACACTGCAGCCGAGGTAAGCTGGTAAGGGGTGTAGATCGCACCTTCCCCACAGGACCCTTTCCTGTGCTCTCCAGCTCATTCACACCACAGAGGTTGGGCTTTGAAGATGGGCAGGTTCCAGCCTGTGTGAGTGCTGAGGTGGGAAGAAGGAAACTACACATCCTTGGCTGTACACTGAGCTGAGTTGGAGCTGGGTGTAGACTGGACTGAGCTGGTGGTTAATTAGGGATGACTTTTGCCACTTGAGGCTCTGTGGTACTTTTTAGCTAATCAGTTTTGGAGGCAGCAAGGCTTGTAGCAAAGACCTCCTCCTGCATTAAGGGCAAGATTATACCTGAAGTGCCAGTGGAATATACAAGCGTAGATTTGGGGATTTTTGTTGTTGTTGTTGTTGTTGTTAGCTTTTATTCTTCTCTCATTCATTACATCCCAAATACCCCAACTGCAGTTTCCTCTCCCTCCATTCCTCCAAGTCCCTCCCCACAAATCCCTTCTTTTTTCAGAATAACTTTTCTGTTTCCCTTAAAAAACAAACACTAACAAACAAATAGGCCTCCCAGGGATATTTACTGAACATGACCTAACAAGAATTACAATAAGTCTGGGCACAAACCCTCATATCATGGCTGAATGTGGCAACACAGAAGGAGAAAAAGGGTCCCAAGCAGAGGCTAAAGAGTCAGAGACACTCCCCACTCCCATTGTTGGGAGTCCCACAGGAATACCAAGCCACAGGACCATAGGTGTATACAGAGGACCTAACTCAGACCCACACAGGGTCAATGTTTGTTACTTCAGTTCCTGTGAGACCCTGTTAGTCCTGCTTAATTGACTCTGTGTCCCATGATCCCATGGTGTCCTTGAACCTTCTGGCTCCTACAATCTTTCCTGCCATTCTTCTGAGGGCTTCCCTGGCTCCGTCTAGTGTTTGGCTCTGCATCTCCTCATCTGCTCTCATCAGTTGCTGGATGATGCTCCTCTAATGACAGCTAGGCTGGGTGCTGGTGAACGTACAGCCGAATATCATTAGGAATCATTTCATTGACTTTTTTTGTCAGTTGTGTTTAGTTCTATTCTGGGTCTCTGCACTGCTCTGCTTCTGCTTCCTGGCCATCCAGGCAGTGTCAGGCATGGACCCCCTCTCAAGGCATGTGGCACAAGTGGGATCAGTCATGGGACAGCCACTCCTACTAGTTCTGTGCTACCATTGCCATAGCTTGTTTTATAGGCAGGACAGATTGTAGGTTGATGGTTTTGTGGCTGGAAGTGGCCACATTACTACTAGGAGTCTTGCTTGGCTATAGATGATGGCTAGTTAAGGCTCTGTATACCCCAAATACTAGGAGACTTTGCTAGGGTCACTCTCATAGATCCCAGGGTGTTTGCACTACACTAGGTTTCTACATCAGGCCCCAAGTTTACCCCAATTCCAGTCATCTCTTTGACTATACTCTCTCTCCCTCTCCCTTCCCCTCCCTCCATCTCTCCCACCCTGAACCTGATCCCTCCTGTTTTCAGTTCCAACTGCCCTTAGTCCACATACAAAATCTGTTGTGTTTACTCTTCCCAGGGAAATCCATGCATCTCCCTTTGAGCCCTCCTTGTTACTTAGCCTCTCTGGGTCTGTGAATTATAGCATGTTTGTTTGTTTTACTTAATTGCTAGTATCCACTTATAAGTGCATACCATGGTTGTCTTTCTGAGTCTGAGTTATTTCACTCAGGATGATCTTTTCTAGTTCTATTCATTTCAAATTTCATGATGTCATTGTTTTTAACATCTGAATATTACCATTGTGTTAATGCATCATATTTTCTTTATCTATTCTTTGGTTGAGGGACATCTAGTTGTTTCCAGTTTCTGACTGTTAGGAATAAAGCTTCAATGGCCATGGGTGAACAAGTGTGCCTGTGGTTGGATGATGCCTCCTATGGGTATATACCTAGGAGTAGTGTATCTGGATCTTGAGGTAGATCTATTTCCAATTTTCTGAGAAGCCTCCATATTGATTTCCAAAGTGACTGTGCCACTTTTCACTCACACCAGCAGTGGAGGAGTGTTCCCCTTGCTCTACATCCTCACCAGCATGAGCTGTCTCTTGAGTTTTTGATTTTAGCCACTCCTGACAGGTGTAAGATGGAATCTCAGGGTTGTTTTGATTTACATTTCCTTGATGGATAAAGATGTTGAACTTTTAAGTGTTTCTCAGATACTTGAGTTTCCTCTGTTGAGAGGTTTCTGTTTAGACCTATATCCATTTTTTAGTTGGATTATTTGGTTTGTTGATGTCTAGTTTCTTGAGTTCTTTATGTATGTTGGATATTAGCCCTTTGTCAGATGTGGGGTTGGTGAAATCATTTTTCACTCTGTAGTCTGCCATTTTGTCCTACTGATGGTGTCCTCTCATTTTCATGAGGTCCAATTTATTGATTGTTGTTCTTAGTGCCTACGCTATTGGTGTTCTGTGTCAACGACTTTAAGGCTATTCTTACAATGTTCTCTTCTAACAGGTTTAGAGTTTCAGGTTTTATGTTAAGGTCTTTAATCCAATTGGACTTGAGTTTTGTGCAAGGTGGTGCGGATCAATTTGCATTCTTCTACATGCTTACATCCAGTTAGATCAGCACCATTTGTTGAAGATGCTTTCTTTTTCCATTGTGTATTTGTGGCTTCTTTATCAAAAGTCAGGTTTCCATAGGTGTGTGGATTTATGCCTGGGTCTTCGATTTGATTTTACTGATCAATGTATCTGTTTTTATGTCTAACCATAAGCATGGGTTTTTTAATTAACTGATTTTTTTTTGAAAGAGAAAGAAGGGGTTTATACATGTGTCCCATGGAAGGTTATGTGATGAGAAATGGTGAAACTCTAGGCCCTGGATGAGGAAAAATGCTTCCCTAAAACTCTTGAAGTATGATGAACCTATATAGGGTCCCCTCTTAGAAGCAAAGTAGTATGAAGAAGAGCTCTATGGTGATCTTCTTATCCCTTTAATACCTTGCAACCTGAAAGTGCAAGTCTGATAGACCAGAGGCAAGTAAATTAGAAGCTATATTAAGGAACAAGGCAACCGAGGCTGAACTAGGTACCAGATGACACTCAAGGGGTACTGAGACAAGGGACCACAGTTAAGAATATATAGGTTTACCTGACAAATTTGTGGAGGGATCCTGATATGGCATAGGAAGTTGTGTAGGAATGGATGTGAATTCCTGAATTTCATATTTATAGTGTACAAAAGCCTTAGAAATATGGGTCATTACAATGCAATTATTCTATACATGGTGACATAGGCTTACGAAGTAGATAGATTGAGAATTTGGTGCCAGTCTAGACTTCACAGTGAGTCCTAGGCCTGACTAGGCTACATAGTGAGACCTTGTATTAAAATATAATAAGCAGTCAAGCAAACAAACAAACTACACACACACACACACACACACACACACACACACACACACACAACGCATAAGCCAAGGGCACTCCTGCCCACTTTCTCTTCAGTTTTCTGATGGTTCTTCTTGAGTTCATCTCTGCAAACCCGTTCTTGGTGTTCATTGATTTTTAAATATGCAATTAAAATGACCATGCAGAGGAAAAGTGCATATGACTTCCTGTCAATTCTGAATCTTTTTGTTTAAGTTCTTGCTTTTAAACACTGTAAAATGGCATTTTGTCAGTAGCTCCTTATTACACATCTTTGTAAAAGGTACTGTAAAACAAAGAACCATGAGCAAGATGGGGACTCTGGGTTGGAGGAGCTAACAACATTGGAAATGGGAGAGAAGACATATTTCCAGCAGCTGCCATAGAAGGCTGTTTGTGGTAAGTAGCTTCAGTGGTCGGAAGCATTTAGGGATTGAGACATGAGGAAGCAGATGCTGGCAAAGCCGGTTCGATGGAAGATCTGTCATCTTCACAGACAACACCATCCAGGTAGTGTGATTTCATTGGAACAAAGATTTTTAAGTTTACATTAGAGCTATGCAAATCTCTAACAGCAGCAGAATATTTATATCTGTAGTGGTATTTGCTTAATAAACCCAAAAGATATAGTGAACTTTTTTTTTTGTAGCCTGGTTATGTGTCAAGCATCATATTGTCACAAATCATTGACCTCACATCCAGTTGTATGAGAGGCATTTTCTTTGCCACACCATATCTAGTCATTGAGGCTTGAGGGGCCCCCAGTAAGTGCCATCTTTACTGTTCACTTTGGTTTTGAACCAAGAGGAGACTGAACCTTGAGAGTCAAGCAGATCGGAGGTTCATACATTTCTTTATTACCAATGCAGATGTCAGATGTATTATATGCCAATGCAGCATAGTTTCTACTTATGAGCTAACAAAGCTTACTCATACTGAGTCCCAGAAGTGCAAACACTTAACCACATTGTCCTCTGTTGACAGAGGCTGCCCATGTCAGAGCATCTATAAATCGAGGACATAGAGATGGAGCAGAACACAATCTTCACGCAGAAAGATTTCAAAATGGAAGAGGGGACATGAAAGGCCAGCATGACCCAAGCTCATGTCTTAGCCTTAGCTGGCCACATAGTCTCTTCTCCCTCACAAGAAATGAATAACATGTAGAAGAGAGCTTCTGTGGAAGCAAGCATTCTTCCTCATGGGAGATGGAATAGAAGATGTTCTCCCTCTCCTGTTCCCACAGCAGCAGCCCTAAGAAACAAAGTGGTGCTACCAAAGCCGGGACATTATTTTCCCATGAAAGAATCATTGAAGACTGCATAGAAGCAATGCCCTAAACTCAAACCACAGAAATGACCACCTTTGTTCTTGCTATTCCTCTTTGAAGGGCTTTCTCCATTTCCCTGTCTGTGTATCTTGGCCTCTGGATTCCCTTCATCATTAAAATAATCCTTTGATGAGTAGTGTCAGGTAGATATGACATCTTTTGGAGATGATGGTGACTAAAGTGTGTCTTTTAAATTTTGAGGTTTTTTTAGATTATAGAATTTTATATTATGCATATTATTTCCATGTGCATGTACACAGTATTTGTGCTTAATGCCCACAAAGGTCATAAGAGGGCATCAGATACCAAGGAACTGGAGCTATTGATAGGTGCAATCCACCATATTTGGTCCAAGAATTGAGATGGTTCTCTGCAAGAATGACATGTGTCATCTTTCCATGCCCAGAAATGAGTTATTAGAAACTGTGGCTAGTCTGTCTTTCAATCAGTCCTACAGTGGTGTATCTTCTATCTTGTGTGTGCATGCGTGTGTGTGTGTGTGTGTGGTGTGTATGAGAGACAGAGACAGAGAGAGAGAGAGAGAGAGAGAGAGAGAAATAGAAAAACAGAGACAGAGAGACAGTGAGTCCTTACTTACTCAAATATACCCTGCTTACCCCAAATACCCTGAACCTATCTGTGTCTGTCCTCCAACAAGAACAGAGAAAACATATGCATATATATATATATATATATATATATATATATATATATATATGATTAGTTTCATGCATCATATACTTAAAATTCACACTTTATACCTACCTCCATATTTGTAAAATGAAGCAAAGCATTCACCCATGCAGAAAAGCTTCTCCACATCCCAGAGGGGCACAGCCTAGTGTATCAGGGAGCAGGCCCAGTGTCAACCAGTCCTGCAATTCTGATCAGCTACTTCAAACTCTTTGCTTCTATCTTCTATGTTCTATAAAATAAGGTGATTGTTATTAATTATGTTTGAGGTCGATGGCTGGGTGTTACTGGTTTGGATATTATTTAGAACACTAAGATTGGTCACTGTACAATTTTTTTTTCGTATAAAAATTCTAACACCTGCTGTGGTGATATTTTGGCTATACTGCTTTGTGCTCCTGGTGAGTGACAGGCAAGCAGCCCAGACCCAGGAGCTACCTCAGATCTGAGAATGGAAAAGACACACGCACACACACACACACACACACACACACACACACACACACACACACACCTCATACACACACACATATACCACATAAACACACACGCCAGTTAATCTTAAAATGCCTTGGCTAACTCAATGATTGGGTACTTCTAAACCTTCCCTTGCTACCCCATGCCCAATCAGGGAAGTAGCCAGTGGCCACCCACCCAAAAACTCATATGATTGGCTTTGTTTCCTGCCATTCCTGCATCCCCTTCGTTTTTTCAGTGTCCCACCCCATTCTCAGCCATTAGTCACTGGCATCTTTATTAGTAGATCAAAGGCCAATTGGTGACAAGGACCTTAGTCATCAGTAAACACAGATTCTCTATTAAATCAGAGCATCAGAACCAGTCTTCTACCGACACCAAAGTAGACTAGTCAATTTTACTACTTTTTCTACCACCTAGTCTTAGGTATAACATTATGAAGTGTTACATGGAATTTTCTGTATAATACCATTTTTTTTTTTTAGCCAATGATATTCTACTTAGAGTTCTCATATCTGGCTTTTCCACGTAATTTCCTTTCACGTCATGTGATCTCACCATCAATGGACAGATATTTGTTATGGGTGTGACAGTCTACAAAGTGCACTTTTTGTGACTTCAACATGTGCTGTCAGTTATACAAATGTCATTGTTATACAAATGTCAGTACATGCTGAACTACATGTGCATGTTAGTAGTTCTTAGAAGAGTGCATGCAGAAGTGGGTATGTTGTTCCAAGGACATCCATATTTAGACATTGATAGATAATTGAGTGAGTGGGATTTCAAGAGTGATGTTTGGAACACATGCCCTGTTTCAAGATTTCTGATCACTGAAACCATGTCTTGGCATTTCCTCTGGATGGTCTATTGATCTTTCAAAGTAGCATCAAAACCACAGCTCCCGTTTCCTTCTCAGAGTACATCCTTCCCCCAGTCACCCCTACTTCATAAAATGTTGACACTGACAGTAAGTCCCCAAGCCATATGCCATCTCTATTTGTTAAGGGACCACTGACTCCATTTTTCTTTTTAGTTAAACAATGTTAGATTTTGATCATGTCTTTAGCTAGAGGTCAACTTAGGTTTTTGTTGTTCTTTCTCAATAGTCTTGTGCATTACACATTGTAAATTATTTCTATTGTTCCAATAACTTGACTGGTCCCAAAATGTTTCATGGTATGTTAACTGTCTGACTTCAAACACATAACATGTACCTTTGCCATGATCATAAAAATACCTGTTACTGCAAAATTCTACTTTTTAAATCACTTATTAGTTGCCACAAAAAGGACTTTGTGTTTCTGGTCTGGTCTGGCCACTTCATTCTCCTGCCAAAGGAGAATGTAAGTCTGGCTAAGTCATAAAAATAAACGTTTTTCCTTGCAACATCTTGGTGTTAGCTCCTTGTTTTCGACACCTTCTCCTCACCTTCTGATTCTTCATAATCATTCTTCCTTGATGCTTCATCACACTTTCAAAATGTAACTAGAATCAATTCACTTCTTTGATATCTATATCACTACCTCGATGCTCTATCTCCTGAAATAATTTCCTGACACATATTACAATGTCTATCCACCCCGCTTGCCATTTAAAATGCTTCTTGTATTTCAACTAGAGCAATATCTTTAAAATAGTATTAGTCCTGTACATTCAATTCCACAATGAACCTCAGCTTCACTAAAGTAGGATATAAAATCTCCCATGTACTTGTAGGTCCTCAGCTCTCTAACTTTGCCTCTCACCATCTCCTCACCATTTTAGTTGTGATTCGATTGTCTGGACTGATATGTTTTGTAATGCAGTGAGGAGGGGGTGCCCTAGAGAGCCCATGCTGAGGCATCCCCCACTCTGTGTACCAGCCATAGGACCAGTCTAGTATAAAATGAAGTTTATTTCTTTATTTGGTGCATGAAAAGGGGTGTGTGAAGGAAGTTGAGGCAGAGAATGAGAAGAGACAGAAGGAAGAGAGAGAGAGAGAGAGAGAGAGAGAGAGAGGAGAAAGAAGAGACAAAGCCAGCTAGGAACACATGGGGAGAGAGAGAGGGCAGGGAGGAGGGAGAGAGAGGGGAAAGACAAAGACACACACAAACACAGACAAAGAGACAGAGAGACAGAGACACACACGGGCGGAGGTGGGGAGGGAAGCTGGTGTAGAGGGGCAAACAGTTCTTTTATAGCAAACCAGGCATGTACCTGGTTGTTGCTAGGTAACTGTTGGGCGGAGCCTAGAAGAAATGCTAACAGGGACTTCATGTCCCATTCTTCCCTCAGAGTTTTCTTGTTTCCTCTCTGCCTGCCTGGAGAATTCGTTTTTCTAAGCTTTGAATGACAGATTCCTTTTTATTCTTTAGTTTATTTTTAATGTCTTCTCTGCAGAGATGCTACTTTCTACCTGCCTGCTCTCTTCAATACCACAACTTTCGTGATCCAGCTACTCTTGGTCACATTGCTCTGTTGACATATTTTATAAGTTATTACTAGAAGTCAAAATTTGATGTAATTTGTGTTTACTTATTAATTATTGCTCTCTATTGTGGTTTAAATATTTAGTGTCCCCTTTAAGCATATGTGTTTGGATACTGTGTCCCTAGCTAGTATTGCTGCCTTGGGAGGTTGCGACACTTGGATGAGGCAGAGTCTAACTGAGGGTGGGTATGCCTTATAGATTATAACCTGGCCTTAGTTCTAGCTCTAGCTTTCTGCTCCCTGATGTGTTCAGAGGTGAGCAAGCAACCTCACTATGATAGACTGTACCCCCAAACTACATGCCAAAATAATTCTTTTCTCCAATAAGATACATTTGTTGGGCATCCTATCATGCAACATGGAAAGCAATAATATATTCTCATGAAAGGGAAACTCTATCCAGACAGTCCATCTTTCTTTCCATCCCTTACATACAGTAAATGTTCAACTATCAGATGATGGCTGGGTAAAGAAAGGCTCTCCTTTGATGGTCATACCTGAAAATGGAGAGACCTAGATATAGAAGAGCAGAGGGAAGGCTAGGACTAGGATCAGAGTGAATAAGGGAGAATGTCCAAGGAGAGTTGCTTGTCAGATAGCTAGACAAGGTCTGGAAACAACATCCTTGTTAGGTTGTAGATGGATTACAATCTTTTGGGTCTTCTGTTCTTCCTCTACCATGTTAGCATTTCTTCTAGGTTCCCAACAGTTACATACTAACAGCTAGGTATGAGCCTTGTTCTCTCTCTTCTCTTCTCTTTTCTTTTCTTCTCTTCTCTTCTCCTCTTCTCTCTCTCTCTCTCTCTCTCACTCTCTCTCTCTCTCTCTTTTTCTCCTCTCTCTCTCTCTCCCCCCTCTCTCCTATCTCCTCTCTCCTCTCTTTCCTTCCCTTTCTGTCCCCCTCCCCGTGTTCTCAGAGGGCCTCTTTCCTTCTCTTCTCTCTCTCTCTCTCTCTCTCTCTCTCTCTCTCTCCTCTCCTCTCCCCTCCCTTCTCAACTGTGCTTCCTATGCTCCAAAATATACTTCATTTTATATTAGACCTGTCATATGTCCGGTACCTCAAGGGTGGGATGTGCCTCAGCAGGCCCCTCCTGCCACATTACACCATTACAAAACATAAAACCATGTGAAGCCCACATAGGAGTCTTCTTCAGACACTCAAGGTTTAAAACCCTTCCTTTAGCTTCATTTGTTTGAAAGTGGCTCTTGGCATATTTACTTTGCCTTGGTTTTGCAAATGCTTGCTACCTCTAAATTCACAATTTAATTTTCTAAACTTGTAATGATCTGACCTATTTGGTCATTTAGAGTAGTAGGAACTTAAAAAGTTGTGTATTCATAGTCTGTGACCTGTTACCATTTTCTCTAAATCAGCAAAAGTACAGATTTCCCTAAACTTTTTAAAAAGCCACAATGCTTTTAAGAGCTATTATGGTAAATGATGAGCTCATTAGATTTCATGGTACAGTGAGTTACTTATTTTTCATTAAGTGAAGTTCAGTCCCTCTTCACTTTAAGGTAGTTTTAGGTATATATACACACACTTCATATGTATGTATGGATTTCTATATAAATATGTATGTTCTGAACAAACTCCATTTGTCCCATTTTCAGTAATTTTTTACCTGGAAAAATAAATGACATTTAAAAAAAATGCAGGATAATTTATTTGCAGCCTTTCATCTCACGGAGAGACTAAAACCTCTGAGTTTCCACATCTATCTGTCGTCATGACATCTGTCATTAAGCAGGAAGATCAAGGACCTGCTCGTACTGCTTGTAGGAGTCACAGCTCACAGAAAGCATTAGAAAATCCAAAACTGTTAAACAACCAGGCTTCTTCTTCAAGGGAAGGCAATGCCTGATGCCTGGTCACTAGGAAGTGATGCTGGAGTGGATGCTGTCTAACCACTAGGGTGATATTTTGTTATTCTATGGAGCCAGCCTTTACCTGAATACCACCCCCCACCCCCACCTGTTCCCTCCCTCTACTCCACACCCCACAACAAGCCCTCTGCTCCCTCCCTCTACCCCACACCCCACATCCCCACCTCTCCACATCTTTCAAATCCTGAGCATTTTAAATTTAATCCTGAGCTTTGTCTTTCAGTAAATAGAAGCCATCTTTATGAAAGAGATCCCATGTGCTTTGCATTCTCCATCAATACAATCCCTCCTCATATTTATTATACGTATTATATATATTATATATATAATGTATATATTATATATATAATATATATATATAATAAATATATATATTTCTTCCTCCTTAGTCCTTTCCCAGGAGTGCTCTTTGTTTGGTTTCAGACCCAGGGATAAGAGGCTGAGGTCCATATTTTACATACCAAAGCAGACCTGACCTCCTGGTTCTCCCACACACCTTAGTCCCTATCTGGATTACCCACCTCTTTCTCTCTCTCTCTCTCTCTCTCTGGCTTGAATTGCCTCATTTCACTGGTGGAGAAATAACTTATCAATGTCAATCAATGGAACTCATTCTGATTATAAAGGTCTCAGGCGCTTTGCTGCTTTTCAAGGGTGTTTAGATGTAGGCAGGCCTGAAGTTTTATTGGGATAACTGTCAAGCGGAGATTCCCCCAAAAGTTTACTGTTCTTAAATGTGTAAGAAACAATAAAGCATGAGGAATCAGACTCTAGAAGTGTAAGGGTCCGTGATTCGCCGAAGAATGACACCCAGGGCTCAAATAGTGTGTAAAGACAGAGTGTTTTATTCTGCAGACGTACAACATGCTGGAGTCTACCCTCTACAAAGATGGAGAGACCCCAAAGTGAGCTCAAAGGCCTCATTTAAAGCACATTAGGGGAATTTCGGGGAGGGGTAGGTGACCTCTGTCTTAATCTTGGCTCTATCTCTAGGAACATTCCAGAACCATTACTGAGGCCTAGGGGGCTGGAAACTGTTGCTAGGACAGTCTGAAAACGTTTCTGGGAAAGTCTGGAAACTGCTGCTGACCCGTTGTCCTTGCCTAAGGCCGGGTGGTGGGGCAGCTTCTGATGCCTGGACCTCCCTGGACTTGCCCAATTCTTGGAAACAGAGATTGAGGTCTAGTCTCCTAAACTGTCAATTTGAAGTCTGTCTTGGAGTCAGCCTTGCCTGTCTTAGAAGTTTTTGGCTCAATTCTTCCATCTTCAGTCCTCATGGATTGACACCCTGCTGTCTGTGGCTCCTGCAGGGACCCCACACACTCACCAGGTTTCCCACTGTGCCTTGAAATTTGCTGTGCTTGCTAGAACAAAGGTATTTTTGGTATTCAAATAGACATGCAAAGAGGAAAATGTGTTTTTTTCAAAGACATTTTTTAAGAGTCCTGGCCTGCAGAGAGATACTTGTCTTTAGGAGATATGCTGGTGAAGTTGAAGCAGAAAGTCTTTTCGTAAATGGCTATTTTGTTACTTTTACGTGAATGAGTATAAACACGACTCTTTAGCTTAACTTGTTTGTATCCATCTGTATAAGAAATGATCTTAAGTCTATTTTTCAAGAAATTTTGGAGAAGAGATTAGGGTCAGAAGAGAAAAAAAAAGAAAAAGAGGGAAAAGAGAGTAGAGATGAGAGTGGGAGGAAGAAAGAGGTGAAGATGTCTAAGAATGCAGGCCCTTTTAAGAATTCACTTCATCTTTCTATCTGTCTGTCTGTCTGGTTGTTTTCTTTCAGAATTTCTTGTTTTGAAGCCGCTATACATCTCCATATTCCAGGACATGTAGGCAGGCCTAGAATGTCCGTCCTCAGTGTTTTTCTATTGGTGTCACCCTAGCCAGACTTTCAAAGCCAGGAAGCCAGTGCTGCAAAAGGGCAGGCACAGCTCTGTGCATATTTTAGCTACACAGAAGGCTCTTACTGCAGACACCCAGCTAATCTGCCGAGGTCAAACTCCCTCTCACTGCCTCTTAATCTTTGCTCCCCATCCTCGAGCCTTGGAGACCTCCACCCAGGCCTCTTTCTTCCTAAATCTATGATCTTAGTGGTTCTATAATGATATCATGCAAAAACATGTTTTGACTGTTTTTTCTACTCAGTATGATTTGTTGACGATCCAGTCCTTTTACTCTTCAAAGTCATAATATAGTTCTTTTTACTGCTGAACATTATTGTAAGAATTATATTCAAATAAGCTAGTGAATGTTAAAAAGCTCCTTATTGAATATGGCACTGTTTAGTGAATTTCAACTCTCAGGAAATTAATAATCTTATATTACATAATCAATTTTGATTGTTGTGGGGTTTTTTGTTTGTTTTTTAGACCGTACATCCTCCAATCTCAGCACCCATATCTCGTTCATATCTCCCCTAAATTGCTCCTCAAACCTAGAAATCAGTGTAGTTTTCTCTGACGTGCCTTACCACATGAGTTGTGTGAGCAAATGTTTCTGTGCTCTTGTTGTCTTTACTAACTATAGGCCACCATGGTTTCCTATTTCATAACACTGGCTCCATTTCATTAGATCTTTGAAATATACCATTCCTGATAACCATTAGCCTGTTCTCAATTGGCATGGGATCAGTGAGTTTTAAATTTAAATAAGATACACTTCCAATGGTGACTGCATTGTTGCTTAGGTATCCTTGGGAGATGTACAAAACACCCTGATGCTTGCATCTAACCCCTAGAGATACCAAACTAAGGAATCTGAGGGGCAATCAGGATTCTGGAATTGTAAATTCTAGATGGTTCTGACATGTGGTCAAGATATAACAGAACCACCTACTTGAGCAACATCAAGATGCCTGTGTTAGCTCAATCTACACCTTGTTTTGTTGATAATGGCCTATAATGCAATTTTTTTTAAAGTAAGCATTTACTTGCATTTTGATGCTTAGAAGCCTCTGATGTTAATGGAACGTTTTTCTGTAGGATCAGAGTATGATTTTGTCAATTCTGCTTGTCACATTGGCTCTACAAAAGTGATCTGCCAACAGCAAAGTGAGTTTTCTTCCTCTCTATAAAATGCAAATCAATTCAAAACACATTTCTGAGGCACCTAAAGTGTCATTAATGTGTGATTCTCAACCTTAGCTGCACATTAGAGGTAGCTGGGGAGTTTTAAAAATCCCAGAGCTGGGGCTGTACCCACACCAATTAATCCAAGCCTTCTGAGACTGAGTCTGGGCAGAGATGCTTTGTAAAGCTCTCCTGGTGGTTCCACCACACAGCCAAGGTTGAGAGTCCCATCTTAAGCAATACACACTGGGTGCATCTCTATAAACACATGCCTTAATACCTTTATTTATATGATCTAGCATTCTATTAACTGTGTGAAAAGCAAAAGTCATTTTCATGCTTCACAAATCTCTGCTATCATCAGTGCATGCATGGTCCTGTGCTCTGCAGAAATGCCTCCATGCACCCTAGTTTGCTTGCTTCTTACAAAAAGAAAAACAAACAAAAAAGCATGTAGCAAAAGAGGACAAATTCTCATACATTACACGTATGGATACCAAGGCATGGAGTCGTGCAGGGCTTAACAAGTGGTCTGAAAGACACCAGGGTTTGATATTTAAAAATATGCCCCCTTGCAGGGTTGTGCAAACAAGTGCTGGCTTCTGAGCCAGGGTGTCACTGTAGGTCAAGTGCTCTAGGTACTGATGGTATATGGGCAATTCCATTGGTCTGCTCTCAAGGACCTGGCAACTGCTTATGTCGTGACCTGTGGTTACTGCCAGGTGCTCCAAGATTTATGTGGCAAATAAAAGGATCTGCCCACTGCCCCAGCTCTCTCTGTTCTTAGCTTTGTCTCCCTCTTCTCTGTGTGGGCCCCCACTCACCCTTGCCCCCCGCCTCTGCCTTCATGGCTCTCTCCTGGCTCCCTGTCTGCCTGCCTGTCTACATGACCACCTGTCTGTCTCCACCCTTTCCTCATGCCCTCACTCCTCCCCTCAACCATCAACAAACTTCTTTTACACCAGATCTGTTGCATGGCATAATTTCTCAGGGATACACCTTGGGTAGGCCACCAACGATCCCCCCCTTTGGCCTGTTGTATTTCACAATAGATACTACTTCTTATCTAGGTAAAACCTTGGAAATGGCTTACCCCCAATCATGTAGGTAAGAATGTGAGGAGAAAGTCTGAGCCATGATCAATCTCAGCACTCTGGAAATACATTTTCATTAGAAAACGTGATGCTCTGTCTACTCTAACTTACCATGTTCCTAACTGCCACACCACCAAAGAGTTCCACATTCCAATCCCCAATCCTGTGACTATCTTATGTAGCAAAAGGAACTTTGAGGCATGGCTAAGGAACTTTGAAATAGGGAATTATCCTGGATTATCCTATGGACCCAGTGTTTTCATAAGAATTTTTTTTTTTACCCCAGAAGGAGCCAGGAGAGCCAGAGTCAAAGAAAAATGTGAAGACAGAGAGAGAGATTGAAGTGCTGCTCGTACTGAGAGGAAGTCGTGAGCTAAGAAAGGGAGTAATAGAAGGAAATGTATGAAACTGTTCTCAACTAAAGCCTCCTGAAGAAATACAACCCAGAAGACTTCATTTTAGCCTATAGCCTGTCTTCTAGAACTATGAAATGATAAGATTATGTTGAATAAGTTCATGGCATATTTTAATGTCAATAGACAAGTACTTCAAAATGTGTTTGTCTAACCTATCAAAACCATATGTAACTATTAATAACTCATATAACATATCATGGTTATACAAATAATCAATGATTATTGTTGGCCACAGCAGTATGAGTAGGAACATAAGTTATGCATTTACTGATGGGTAAGCTCATAGAGAACACCTTGATCCTGCTCCCATACTGACAGCCTATGCTTGCCTCTGTGACCTGACCAGCTCACACCTGCTCTTCTTACTTCCATCTCGGGGACTGGAGGAGGATTTCTCTTTTGGGTCAGATCATAAGGTCAAGTAGGATTTCATTACACACCCTCCTGCCATCTCATGTGAAGCCCATAAAAGCAGATTTCAAGGTATAGACATTTTGTTTTTCTCCTTTCACAAAGAGAAGCTGAGAGGTTAACTTGTAGACACCCTGAAACGATGCCCACGAGCGTAAGAGATAAGGCGCAGATGCTGATTCAACATTTAGTTTGATGTGCTACATGACTTACCTATAGCCCAACCTTCCCTCAATAATTCTTTCTTTAAAGAAATGTTCAAGTTTTCAATTATGTATATTTGTGTTTGTTTATGTATGTGTATGGGAACATGTGAGTGCAGTTACCACTGGAGTCCAAAAGAGGGTTGAAGCCAACCTCTCAAAATCTAATACAGCCAGATTTTCTCCAAAATCGGAATTGATTTTTATTCTCTAGTGGATTTCGAAATAGCAGTCAGCTCATGTTTATGGTGAAATAAAAAAAAATCACATTACTATTTCTAACATGGTCAATGTAGCCATTGGCATTTATGGTAAAAGCCATCTGGGAAATGAGCCAACAGAGGGAACAAATTTTATTCATTCTGGAGTGAGTCCGAATGGCTGACTGATGGACAGAGCTGTCAGCATTACTTGGAATATCACAGCTATTATTCTTTTGCTTACATTTCGTGTTTGTTATTGTCTCTCTGATAAGCAGATGCAATTAAATTAGAAAAAAATATGAGTTCATAGTACTATTTCTTCCTAGCCCAAGTCTTTAAGAAGGAACTAGACAGGGTTTTCTGGAGATGATGACCTTCGTAGTATTTCCAAGGAACCAACAGAGATTAGGCAACCAGAATATAGAGAAAAGAATGAAGCACTGAACACAAAATTTGAGACTCTCTGCGATCCTTTAAAAATTAAAGTTCTCCATGGTGATAGTTTCTATTTTTTAAAAGATTCATTTTGTTCCTTGTGCATGGTGCTTTGTCTGCATGTGTGTATGTGCACCACATACCTGCAGAGACCCTGAGAGGGCATTCTATCTCCTGGAACTGGTTTTACAGATGACTGTGAGCTACTGTGTGGGTGCTGGGGACTGAATCAGGGTCCTCTGAAAGAGTAACAAGTGTTCTCAATCACTGAGCCATCTCTCCAGCCCCCATTGTGGAACTTTTGTTCAGTTTCTCCCAGAGAGTTAATTATTTCCTTCTAGGAAGATTAAGTGGGCATGAGTGAAAAGGCACATGAAATTTTCTTACTTCTTTTCTCTGTAAAATTATTTGCTCTCCATACAAATTCTAACACACTACAGGAATAGTCTCTCTTCTCATGTATGGAACACTGCCTGGTTAAAGGGCATCATTCTGTAAAAATAGTATTTAGCACTAGGTATCTTGTGGACTCAACGAGTAAGGGTCTTGGGTGAATTCAAAGCCCCCACTGTGGTGTCTAAATTCTAACAAGAAGTATACTGTAAAAAGGTTATTGTAGTTAGTCTTATTTCTTTTCCCTTACAGTAGATGTCACAATGTTTTCCATCCACAGGGTTTTATGCTTAAGGGACCATGAAGGAGAATCCTCTCGGCAGCGCTTCTGGTACTGGCTGTGGTCCACGGCTGTGAGGGGCCTGCCGTGTATAAATCGCACACCTAAATCCATTCTGATAGAGTCCATCCATCACATGTTGGCAGTGACGTGGGCAGCAGTGTCGGTAAATCTGGGGAAAATAATGTATTTGTGCGGTGAGATGACATCCCATAATGAGACTGTGATATTGTACAGCATGTGATTTGCTATTCTTGACAAAGATGAATTTCGCAGTGAGCATGGCTTCTGAGAGACTGTGGGTCCCGGCCAACATGGAAGGTGGAGGCCTCTCTCAGGTTGTCTAGTCAGAACTCTTCCTTCCTGGGAATAGTTTCTCAGGAGTGCCAGGAAAAGTTTGCCAAATTGGATTTTCTCCGAAGGGTAGCTGAGTGTTTTGGCAAAAAAAAAAAAAAAAAAAAAAAAAAGAAATCTCTGAAGAAGAAGATGGTCATCAATTATCCTTGACTGCGCATATTGTTTATGGTAAAAGAGCCAATGCCATAGACTCCTGTGCCCTCAAATATAATCAACGCAAGGTAAAAACTTGTTTTATGTGCAAAATAAATAACATCACTATTTCATCTTCCTACTCTCAGAGTCATATAAGCGACCATTTTCTATATTCATCATTTTTAAGGGCTTAAGTTGTATTGAGTCCTGTGATAAAAAGTGTGCTCCCCAGCCTAGCCAATATTTTTATTACCAGGGAGAGAAGTAGCAACACAGACTCTTGGCTGACATTCTAAGCCTGCTGAATCAGAATCACATTAATGAAACCATCTGGGTTTCATACACGTTAAAGTTTCTGAAGACTCCGAGAGACACGTGTGGTGGTACACAACTGTGCCTGCAGTTCTTACCTTTGAAAGGCTGAGGCAGGAGGACTGCTTAGCCCAGGATTTCCAGGCAAACCTGGCAACATGGTGAGACCCGGTTTCAAAATGAGTAAAAAAAAAAATACCAGAACTATGGCACTAAGTGAGGTTTGAGATGTCCTAGTATTTCATCAGCACCAAAAATGACATTGATAGCGTAACCCAAGTCATTGTAAATATATGTGCGTGTACTCTTAAATTTACTTACCATTTCTATTGTGCCCATTCGTGAACCCCAAAGGACCACCAAGGAGCCGACTCTGATGTAATCGTAATAAGGTCTTTTATTCAAGCTAGAGCCTCTGCACCATGCCAACTTTAACACAGCAGGACAGGAAGGTGGAACCACTAGTCCAATTTCAAGTAGGTATTTATAGAGGCAAGAAGGGAGGAATCTAGCCTGGCATGCATCCGATTGCGGGGGAGGGCATTTTGGTATTTTATTGTCCTTTAACACAAATGACTGATGCTGGGAGCCAAACCATAAACTTAATTTCTTTTTTCCTCTTGATTGGTGGTGGTTAAGAAGTGAAGTGTCAGGGGTGGGCTTGTAACCTGGGGTGCAGATTTGTTGGGGAATAACCTGGAAACTGGTGCTAGGTGTCAGCTTGTTAGTTAACTCAAGGTCAGGTTCTCTAAGATGGAGTCTGAACCCAAGAGATCCGGTCTCTCAATTTCTACAATGACAACATTTGAGCTTTCCTATAACCTTGTGAGGCACATAGGTTCTATCCTCTTCATTTCATAGTTGAGGTAAATAAAGGTCATAGTGATTCATAGTTTTGCCAAAGAGTTACATAGGTGTATATAAACATCAAGTTAAGCTCAATCTTTCCTCCAAGCCACATTTCTTGGTGATCGTTAGCCCACTATGATGTCATCATTAGTCCACTATGATGTCATGGTAAGTCCACTATGATGTTAGTCCTCTTTAGTGGACTATCATATTAATCCACCATAATGGAATCACCAGGTGTTCCAAGTCTCTTTTATACTCTGAGCTATCTCTATCACAAACAAGAATAGTTATCAATAAACAACCCCCTGAACTCAGGTTCACTGTGTAGCTCAATCTGTGCAGAATGTTCTCACTATAAAGGGGTGAAATTTGCCTTTGGGTGAGAGTGAAGCTCAGTGGAAAAGCACTTGTCTACCATGTATGAATCCTGGGCTCCATGCTTAGCACAGGGTAAATATCTGACCTGAATCGTATCAGGCCTACATGCCCACAGGTCTTACATCAGCCTCCCCATATGATGCATCTATTTAGGACTGATCACATACATCATAGCTGTGATATTCAGGCCTGTGTCAATTAGCTCTGTGGTTTCTTTAGAGGTATATTCTTCCAGAAAAGTTTTCCAAGCTGAAACACAGACCGAGGTGGCCAGCTCTTTGTATTATATATTACTTTGGGCATGTGTGTGTGGAAAAACTTGTTTTTGTTATTGAAAGGATGATATATTAGTCACTAAGTGTCAAGTATATTGCCACATTTGCTCCAGGGTCTGTTAGGGCATTGACCATGGAATTCACAGAGGGCCTTAAGACAGGGGGTGATGGGAGGCAGGATGCTAATGAGACACACCTGGCAGGAGTTCGGCAGCTTCTGCTGTAAGGTGCTGCCCTTGAGGACCAGAGGCTCTTAAGAGCCTCTTCCCTGTAAATGCAGCAGACTTGACAGAAATGTTTCAGGGCTGTGGAGAAAGGGCAGGAAAATGCATTAGACACATGTCTTTTGTTACAAAGTATGTACCTTATCAAACTCATTATATCTATGTATATTATATATATATATATGTGTGTGTACATATGTATATATGTATGTATGTCTCATATATGTGTATGTATGCGTGTATATACATATGCAAATATGCATAATGAAAGCAACTCTTCATAAGATCTTTATACGAGATTTTTATTGGAAAACACTTGGGGTTAAAATTCAGTACATTTGAAAGGCTTTGAAGCAGAAAAGTAAAGTTTCTCATCTAATATTCTCTATTAACATATTTGACAATTGCTCAACTTATCTAATGATGGGCTAGACTGTCCTTTTAGAAGGGATTTTAAAATTCAAAAGGATCATTAATAACTGAATTTTTCAAAAATATTTTATTAATTCTTTGAGAATTTTATATAATGTATTTTGATCAAATTCACCCACAATCACGTACCTTGATGCCTCCTGATCCATCCTCACCTCCATAACACTCTACCTTCCTGTCTTTCTTTTTATAATTCAATAACTTATCAACTCTAATTTTTGCTGACCATATACTTCTGGGTGTGGAACCATCCATAAAATCTAGTTGACCATACTCTCAAATGAAACTGAATTACCATTCTTGAGAAACCATTAACTAACTGTCCGTATGTCCATAGCTAAGGGTGGGGTTCTTTTGGTAGTGTGCATAGATTTGGCTTCCATCAATTTATGTGTTTGTTTCAAAGCTTGGCCACAGGGAGTTACACTATTAGGAGGTGTGCCCTTGTTAGAGGAAGTGTGTCACTGTGTAGGTGTGCTTCTCTGTCTCCTATGTTCAAGCTCTGCTCAGTGTGGAATCAGAGTCCCTTCCTGGCTGCCTGTGGATCAAGATGAGAACTCTAGTCTGCCTGCACACTGCCATGTTTCCTGTGATGATAATAATGAACTGAACTTTTGATACTGTAAGCCAGCCCTAATTAAATGTTTGCATTTATAAGAGTTGTCTTGATCATGATGTCTCTTCACAGTAATAAAACCCTAACTAAGGCAGTTCTCCTGTGTCCTTCCCTTTCCATGCTGGAATGTTGACTGGCTCAATCTTGTACATGGCTTGTGTAGGCAACCACAGCACCTGTGCATTCTCCAGGGCAGCAGTCCTGTCATATCCAGAGGGCAGTGTCTGCTCCAGTCCTTTCTGATGTCAGGCTCATAAGTCTGTCTGCCTCCTCCTCTGCAGGAGGTCCCCCAGCTCTGGGGGGCGGGTTATGGTAATTCAGGAGTTTTTCCTATGGAGGAATGGATGTTGTAGATTATGTGAAAAAGATAGTAGCAAAAATATTCTCGTGAAGCTAACTTGGAACTTAGCCTGAGTTCCTGTGGAGCCGTGACTCCTGTTTGTTTCAGAGTTGATTGCTCTGTTCCTCATCCACATTGGTGCTTTATCACACATCCATATGAGCATCTTTGAACCTAACACAGGCCTCCACAAAATACTGCTAGAAATGCAACACACTGTTTCTTATCATCCACTGACTCACTCTTTCTTCTGTACAAGTCTGAGATGATAAAATGAGTTCTCACTGCATTTCGATCTCCTTTTCCTTTGTTGCCCTGAAGCCTCATCGTGTAAAAGCTCACAGGCACATAACCTCTCTGGTTTATAGAGTCACATATTGCGATGGTGTTATTTATGGCCACATCCTTGTTAAAATATTAAACATGATGTGATGGCCTCAATCTCACCCACAGCCAGATGGGAAGGAATATCACCTTCAGAGCTGGGAAATGTTTTTCTCCTTAGGAGGGCTTGCCTTACAAGTTCCCATTTATTCTTTGTTCCCCTTCTCCTCCCAACAGAGGACAGAAAAGCTCCAGTCTATTGCAAAGCAGAAAGAAAAGAAATGTTGTCAATGGTTCTTTAAAAATAATTTTCCTTGACTCTTCCCCTGCCCATTAAATGAAAATCCTTGTGTAACTTAATTTCTTTTAAAATTATTATTAGTTAATTTTATGGGTTGGCTTTTTGCCTGCATGTATATCTGTGTACTTCGTGTGTCTCTGGTATACAGGGAGGCCAAGAAAGGGCATCAGATCCCCTGGAACTGTTGTTACAAACAGTTGTGAGCCATCTGTGAGTGCTGGGAATTGAACTTGAGTTTCCTGCACAGCAGCCTGAGGACTGTTCCAAACCACTGATCCATCTCTCCAGTCCTGGGAAGCAGTTTTTAAGGGTTCAAGTTGTTGCTAGGTTTGATACTGCTCCAGCCTTACCTTTGCTTATGTTGAAATGTGTTTTGTGATTATTTTCCAGTCTTTTGATGCTTGATTTTCCCCCAAAGAAGGAGAAAGAGAGAGCCCAAATAATTTCAGCAGTTAAAAGGTGTCCTGTGAAATCATGGACTGAGTGTTGTAATGTAGATTAACAAACAGAAGCCAAAGAAATAGAAATAAACACACTAATTGGACACATTGCCACCCTGCCAGGCAACAATAAAGACTCTAAGAAACAAACAAATAAACAAACAAACCAAACCAAAACCCCCAAATCCCTTGCAAATGTGGAGCAGGAAGCTGAGCAGGGCCAGGGCCAGAGGGCAGATGATGTCTTTGAGCTTCTAAGATTTTGCTCTCTGTAACTCTTCTGTCCCATAATCTCTCCATAGTTTAATACACACAGACACACACACACACACACACACACATGCATACATGCACGCACACGCACACGCACACCCAAGTCTGATGTGAGAGTCCCTGGCTTGAGGGAAGTCTCCAGACAGTATCCACTGGAGATAATAAGGAGAAGTGTAACACGAAGAATGCTTCTGACAAAGCTAATTCCCCCCACCTCATGATCCCTTCCTCTCCCTGCCCCCTAGACGGTCACTACCTCTTGTTCTTCTGCCCTCCTTCTGGGCCAAGTGGAACCTTGTCACTAGACAAAAACTGGGAAGGCTGGGCAGATTCAGAAACCCCAGTAATTCTCATATCGGAGAATGAGCTGGCGTTTCATCTACTCCGGACCTGGTTTCTGTCCTGGACCGTGTGACCACAGCAGCCCACATGAGGATCCTGACAACTAATCAAGCAGCACACAGCAGAGAGTTCTCCACGCTAATGAGACAGCTAGATGGGCCCTAAGTGTTTAGCCAAAGAGCTTCCCTTCCCAGACATTTCTTCCTGCAAAAGGTATTGAATCTCTGGTCCACTCTGAGTAAGTTGTATGCCTCCATTTTCCACTATGAATAAGCAGTTTGGATAAGTAAGGACTATCTCTCTCATCAAGAACCACCGTGGCGGGCAGTCTTCGTCATATGGAGCTGAGATACCCAAGTCACCCTAAGTCTCCTGAAGAAGGCTCCTCTGTGCCCCGGGAAGCTCACCTCTGAGCTAAGCAGGATTCCTCCTCCCCCCTGGCCCCAGGCTTGTCTGTGGGTCCCCTGTTTCTCAACTCTTTGTGGTTCCCAGCAGCATCTGGAGTATGGGAACTCCATCTTCAGCCTCAGCCTGTGTCATTTTTCAGCTGGACTGGGGCCTCCATCTTAAGCTACTGTTCTGCTAACCCTGAGTGGGTGTTGGTATTCTGAGAGCCTGGCACCACCAGGAGGAGGAGAGGATGCTATGTAGCCTAGTGCCTCCCCATTTTGTCTGTCCTAGCAGGTGTTCACACACCCCAGCTGCAAGGTGGAATGTGCCCCCTCACCTCCCTATCTTTTTCCATTTTCTCTCTTCCCTCCCCATTCTTTGCTTCATACTTTCCCCTTCCTCTTCCTGCCCCCTCTCTTTCCTCTTTCCCCCTCCTCCCTCTCTCCTTCCTTTCCTTCCCTCCCTTCCTCTTTCCATCTATACAAATCATCCTGAGAATAAAATCTGTATTAGATTTTATAGATGACAAAGTTTTCACAACTATTACCTCAATTAACATTCACAAGATGTGGTAGCTTTTATTGATCAAGTATTTTTATCTGTTGAAGTAGCTTTTATTACCAATTAGACAAAAATGACAGAGATTCAGAAAAGATACGCCATGCCCAGAGGGTTATGTAGCGGTGCCTAGTGAAGAACTTGGCTGCAAGAGCAAGCTAGTAGTGTACACATTGAGAGATGTTAAGAATCTCTGACTCATAACAACACATGCAGTCTTTGGTGTGGAAGTGTCCTGTCTCAGCCTTGCCCATGATGGCCACGGATAACCCTGCATGGTGTGGCATCATGTTCCTGAACTTGAAGGGTAAGAAGCAAACCATTGATACTAGGAAAATTTTTTTCTTCTATGGTTTTTTACCCTTACAATTCTCTTGGAGTTTGAAAAATGCATATTGAATAAAACAAAGCAATATATACAACAACTTTTAATGTCTTAGCTTAAAGACTCTGTGGAAATCCTCTTCCTTGCAAATGTGAATTTGGAGGCTGAATGCCCTGTAGAGATGGGGCCAGAAAGTAAGTGACCTCTTAAATAAGTTCCTAAATTCTTGGTTCCTGTAAATTGTTTTTTGTTAATTTCCCCATAGTTTAAGACAAAAATGTTTTTTCCACTAGCAGTAATCAACTTTAGACAGTTAATATTAAAATATATTTCCAGTGTATCCAATATGAAGAACAGAAAGACCAATCCAGCTAAAAATTTGGAGAACTGGTTTTAGATGCATTGGCAACAAGAAAAAAAAACTGTCTTTCAAGTGAAATTTAAAAATAATCCCCCATTTACCATCGTATGCCTGTGTAATTGGGTGTGCATATATTAAAACCAGATACATTGTGGGAAGGGACATGTGCAATAGGAAAAGGGAGTATGTGACCTAATTTATCTAGCAAGATAGAAAATCACTCTAGCTATACTGTCTAGTAACTACCCTCACACCCCAACTCTGCTTCCTTTAGTCCAATAAAAAGAAACCAGCTGTGACTTGATCTCATGTGGTTGCTGCTCTTGTGAGACGCACTAATTTCTGATCTATACTATTTATTTTGGGCTACTTCACTACTTTGCAAATCTATGAGAGTCTGTTCTTTTGGTTCTTTGGATAAGAGGCCATGAGCCTGGAAAGACCTTACCTGGAATCAGTGTCTCCATCACTTCTACAATTACTCTCTTCTCTCCAGGAACAGTACTTTTGAAAGACCATTTCTTGTACGGTCCTTTCTCATCTCTAACTGTGAACTCAAGTCCTTCAAACAGAAAGCAAAGACAGCAGACAATGTTGACTGCAGAGTAATAATCATATAAATAATCTAGCACTATACCTTTCTGAAACTTAATTTTGTTATTTTAAAGTTATTTTTATTAAGGTATATTTATTGTATGAAATGGTGGGTTTTATTACAACGTTCCCATGCATGTGTGTCATAGGCTTTAATCTTATTCGACTGGATTACCTCTCCCACTGGCCTCCTTCCTCTTCCCAAACAATCCTTCCCTCTGCTTTTAACTCTGATTATTGTCTTAAAGTTTAGATTTTAGGGATGGGAGAAATACATGATATTTGTCTTATGAGCCTGGTTTATTTTACTTGAATTGATGATCCTATTTCTACCCATTTTCCAGCAGATGACTTAGTTCATGGCTTAACTTTAACTCAGACATTTAGAACCTCATGATGGACCTTCATCCATGTAGCACTATTTATTCCTGGGTTCTCTTCCCTACCTCTCTCCCTCTCCTTTTCCCCCTTCTGTGTGTGCATCTCTATTTCTCTCTTCCCTTTCCCTCTATCCCTCCTTTTTATTTTTGAAGTAATTTTAAATCCTCCCAAATTACAAAAACAGCACCAATACTACCCATAATGTATTTCCATCAATTTTCACTATGATATTTTAGGTGGGATTTTTCATCTTAAAATGAGTTACATAATGCAAGATATTAAAAGCATCATTTGTTACTTTGGCCTAAATATTTCAAGAAAATAATTAGTTAAAAATAATTGCAAAATGATTGATTCCATGACCACTAAGCATCATTTAAAAAAAAAAACATTTAAAGAGAAATATTCTGTGTATTGGGCTGCTGTAATAAAATGCCACAGATAGGGTGACTTGAATGACAAACTTTTTTTTCATAGTTCTAGATATTGGACCCAAGGTCAAGGTCAAGGTATCAGCAGAATTTCTCTATTCTGAGGCCTCTTTCCCATTCCTTCTGCCTGAACCTGTCCATCTCTAAGTCTATCTCTTTTTCCTTAATGATAACAGACATACTGAGTTAGGGTTCTACTGTTATGAATCTCTTAACCTTATTCACATTAAAACATTATTTTAGAGAGGTCTGCCTGCCTGCAGTGGGAACCACTACGGTCTACAAGTCTGTGGTAGAGAGATGGGGGGGCGGGCAGGCAAGGAACCATTTGTGTACTATGAAGAGAAGTGGGACTGGAGACAAGAGTGTCGAGAAGAATAGCCTGGTGTAAATAGCTTTGCTGCCACCGGAGGCCATGGTGATGTCTTCGGCCAATGGCACTGATGTCCAGCCATGTCTTGAACAGTAAGGTTTTGTGTTGATGTCCATGATTCATATTACCACCAAAGGCCATTGGGATGTCTTTGTTCTGGGCTGCCACCTGGGACAATGTTGATGCCCAGGCCGTGCAGAGCTGTCCCCACCCCTTCCCAGTTGGCTCTATCACTGGGTAAGCTTGCCCCAGCAGTGTGGAAAGCTTGTCCTGGTGGTGGTGTAGGTGGGAGAGAGCAGCTGGTCTCACCAGCTCATTTATCTTCCAGGTCCAGATCCAGGGCTTTGAGTTGGCCCACCCCAACATCTACTCAGTCTATGAACTGCTGGAACTCCTGAAGGGGCTGGTCCAGTAGGTCCAAAGATGCAGGATCTCTATGACACAGGGCAACAACAGGATATACAAGAAGAGTCCCAGTAAGGATCCAGTATTGAGAGTGTAGCAGAAGCCAGAGGCTTGAACCACAACAATGACTCATTGCAATGAAGTAAAGATGTTTGGACAAAAGGTACACTGTGTGACACACTGTGACATAGTGCAATTTCCACATCAAGTTTTTAAAAGATTTTTATTGTTTATTTTCTTTTGGGGGGCAGTTGCAAGGGCAGAGGTGCATATATATGAAGGGATGGAGAGATGAATGGGATTGCTGTGCATATTCACAAAAAATAAAAAAAGTTAAAAAGAAAAAAAGTTTAATTTTATGTTTATGGGTGTTTTGCCTGCATGCATGTCTGTGTACCATGTGCCTGTGGAAGACAAGAGTGGGCATCAGATCCTCCTGGAACTGGAGTTACAGGTAGTTGTGAACTGCCACCTATAACTTTCACACAAGTGAAAGGATATCTTGTTGAAACAGACACATGAAAGAATGTTTTGTTGAAGCAGAAACATGAGAGGATTCATGATGTTTAGAAAGAATATAAATACGGACCCACAGACAGTGGGAGGAGGCTCTGGCATTGGTTCACCTTGCAACACCTCACTGGTCTTGGATGACTGCATCC
Source organism: Tokudaia tokunoshimensis (assembly GCA_036184795.1). NCBI lineage: Eukaryota > Metazoa > Chordata > Mammalia > Rodentia > Muridae > Tokudaia > Tokudaia tokunoshimensis. The sequence goes on from BTHU01000015.1 coordinate 15,390,904, forward strand.
TCGTATTGGTTCACAGTGTGTCATGTTGAATATCTTTTCTTCATGTAGAGTAAGTCCCCCAAAGAACTCCGTGGCATATTCGAGCAACTCCTTGCTGCTTATCTGGCCTCAGGCCAATTGGCAGAGGATTATGGTTTCTTCTGGATGAAACTACTGTTGCTGATTCATGAGTGGTAATTGCAGAGTGGCCTGAACTGCCGCTGCTGATTCATGTTGGTGTTTTGCTAGAAGACTAGACTGCTGACAGTGGAGATTGGTATAGCCCCAAAGAACTGTTTCTAAAAAGGTCCACAACCCCTTTTCTATTAATATTTCTTTTTCACTACCTTTGGTCGGTGGACTAGAAGGGAGGTTGAAGCATTTAAGAACCCTTATTAAAGTAGGTTGTGAAAAATCTAAGACTACAACCTAAAATATCCTAAGTTGAAAAAAAGCATGAAACCATGCTCATAGTGTAACTTTGTTTTTTAAATGCATATATATACTAATAAGTGTATATTAGCCAAAAAAAAAAGTACAGAATAGCCAAGATACAGTCCACAGAACTCACAAAGGTTAACAAGCGGAAGCATCCAAGTGAAGACTCCTCAATTCCACTTGGGAGGGAGAAGAAAGCAATCACAGGAGGAGGAGGGAGGGAGGGACCTGAATGGGAAAGGGATCAGAGAGGGGAAGAGGGGAACATGGTCAGGTATTGGGTGGGGGAAAAGAACTGAAGCCCTGAGGACCAGCAGAATGGAAACAGATAATCTTGGGAGGTAGGAGGTGGGGGGACCCTCCAGAGTGTACCAGAGTCCTGGGAGGTAAGAGACTCTTAGGACTCAAAGGGAGAGACCTTAGATGAAATGCCCAACAGTAAGGAGAGGGAACTTGTAAGGCCCACCTTCAGCAGAAAGACAAGGCATCAAGTGAGAGAGGGGGTTGCCATCCTACAGTCAAAAACTCTGACCCATACTTGTTCCTGTCTGAAAGAACTGCAGGAACAAAAATAGAGAAGAGCCTGAGGGAAAGGAGGTCCAGCAACAGGCCCAAAGTGGGATCCAGCTCAAGCAGAGGCCCAAGGCCTGACACTATTACTGAGGTTATGGAGAGCTCACAAAAAGGGACCTATCATGACTGCCTCTCCAAAAGACCCAACAAGCAGCTGAAAGAGGCAGATGCAGATATTTGCACCCAACCAATGGACAGAAGCTGCTGACCCCTGTGGTTGAATTAGGGAAAAGTTGGAAGAAACTGAGGAGGAGGGCAACTCTGTAGGAGGACCACAGTCTCAACTAACCTGGACCCCTGAGATCTCTCAGACACTGGACCACCAACCAAGCAGCATATACCAGCTGATATGAGGTCCCCAACACATATACAGTAGAGGACTGCTGGGTCTGGGTTATATATATATGAAGGAAATTGGTACTGGGGTTTAGAGATCAGAAAGGCATTTGTGATACAAATAAGTAAATGGTAAATGATGATTTTGAGGTATGTGGTGGTTTGAATAGGGATGGCACCCATAGACTTACGTGTTTGAATGGTCGACAATAGAGAGTGGCACTATTAGGAGGTGTGGTCTTGATGGAGGAGGTGTGTCACTCTGTAGGTGGGCTTTGAGGTAGCCTATGCTCAGGCTCTGCCCAGTGCTGACATGAGTCTCCACTTGACTACCTTCGGATCAATATGTAGAATGCTTTGTTCCTCCAGCACCATGCTTCCTGCCGTGATGATGATGGACTGAACCTCTGAAACTGTAAGCCAGTCCCAATTAAATGTTTTTCTGTATAAGAGTTGCCACGGTCATGGTGTCTTCTCACAGGAATGAAACCCTAAGACAGGGAGAAAGCTTGTCATGAACTTGCGCTGATATTCCACATCACATTTTTTACTCTTATTGACATTGTGAAGATAAAGCATACTCCACTGAGCATTAAAATGGACATGAATATTACAGTGATGAGTGCAAGAGATAATAATTTAGTCAAGGCTTCCTTATGTACAGGGGAATAGGGAGAATTGGGGAGAGTTGGAATTACAGTAAGAGTTCTAGAGAACATATGCAAGTGTAAAAATATTTTGTAGTTCAATGATGCAAAATGTATGGCCATACTAGTATGTGTGCATGGTGTGTGTGTGTGTGTGTGTGTGTGTGTGTGTGTGTGTGTGTGTTGTCTGTCTGTCATGTAGAGGTGGAATGGAGGTGGGAGGTAGAACTTGGTGGTTCTTGGTCTATCCTATCAAAATATCTCATTCACAAAATATTCTTCAATCTTATTACACTCATCATGATATGAAAGGATGGTTTTTAGGAGAATTCTATTTTATCTATATGATCAAATTATTACTTAATAATTACTTAAGTAGGACACAACAAGTTTTACTCACAAGATGTGTTGCCCCTGCTTTCCACAATCACTCTGGGGAACCACCGCTGGAGGAGAAGAAGGAGGTTTGTTGAATGTGGTCAGAGATGCTTCTCTTCAGCTCAGCAGGCTCCATTTGCTTAGCACCTCTTGTGGACCCAGGATCACATGTTGTTTGTCCCTGTGTTTATGAATGGAGCTTTGGTAATAGACACTGATATCCATTTAGTAGTCAGTGTCTTTTGACATGCAAAGCGAACTCCACTTAGACTGGTGCAGAGCCCATTTTCTTTGAGGAATGACAGGCAGCTGCCACAGATGAGCACCAAACATACCTCAAGGCTGCCAGGAAGTTTTCTTTCTTGATGCCAAATGTCCTGAGGTAAGCAGCTGGCCATTCCCTCTCAAGGAGGCTCCTGAGCAGCTGTCAGGGCTAATCTGGGTGAGAGATGAAAGACTGACCTAGGGTTAAAGGCCCCACATCCACGGCACATCTCCTGAGTTATCTAATCTGTCTGGAGAACAAGCTATCTGCAGAGGAAGCGTTATTTTATAGCTGACCCTTTAACAAAGGGGAAGCAGTGACTATTAGGAAAGGCAGTCTGTAGCTATCCTGAGATAAAGCTGCCTGGGTAAATCTTATACTTTTTAAACTCAGAAAAAGAAAGACAAATATCTGGAAAGCTTATATAAATCATGTACAAAAGGTATTGTATTGCTCAAGTTCTTGAACACACACACACATACACACACATACACACACACTCTCAGAAAGGGGGAGGAAGGGAGAGAAAATGGGAAGAGGTGGGGAGGGGAAAAGGGAGGGAGAGAGAGAGAAAATATATCTCAAACCTTACACTTTGGCTAGTTTCCTTCCACTGAACATTTGCCTGGAAGAAGCACTGTCCCTGGAGTATTTGTGTAAATCTGGGTAAGGTTAACCAGACCATATTCTCATCTGAAAAGCAATATATGTAGCTAAAAAGAAAAAAAGGGCCTCTGGACTAGATGGTAAATCCCTGACATACCATCATTCTTCATTCTTGAAACTATAGCAAATGTAATGAATTGCTTACAGCGTTTCCTCCTAACCCTCACGCAGCCTTAGAATTCTGCACAGTAATTGACCAGAATTAGCAGTGTGAGACCCATTTGCTCTGCCTGTAGTTCAGTGATGCCTGTGGACCTTTGTGTCGGGTCTCAGTAGTTAGTGGCTTGGCTCATGTAGTGCCTCTGGCACAGCGTGGCATAATCAGCATCAGCAGGACAGCGCAGCCACAGTGACACCAAGATATTTGAGGGGAGGAAATGACAGGTTTCAGAGACAACACATGTGGATTCATCAAAACTAAAGGCCAAACGCTACCCAGGAGGAAACCTGCACACAAATGCATTAGATGAGTGGGTTTTACCTTTTACTTTTCTACAAATGCATTATTGAGCACTTTTGTTGTCAAATTGTGAAGAACTGAGGTTAGAACTCCTTAAACATGAGTTTAATTTCTAGTTACATTAAAAAGAGGAAGGTGGGACAAGGGTAGGTGGCCATGGCAACTATTGATGACTCCAGAAAAGGACTCCTCTTGAATACAGCAGTTTGCCCCTAAGCTGTGTCAGCTCTTTCAGTCATTAATTAATGTGTCAGCTCCTTAACCTGGGGGTGTCCCTGCTGCACATTCCATAGGACATTCTGCATGCTCCTGCCATACAGGCCTTCCAGTAGTACTATTCCTGTCATATTCCTCTGCTGCAAAACCTTCAGTGTCTCCTCAGTGGGCACAGGTCCATTGGCTTGTGATATTTTTAATGCAATTCCTCAGTATCTCTAAGCTCTTATAGAGTCTGAGTAAGAAACTAATGGTTTTCATTCTTGCTTAGAACATCTTGGAGGTCTCAGTGGTGGTGGCATATGCCTTTAAATTCCGAAACGATGTTAGAAGTTGAAATGCGGTTGCGCTGGAGAATAAGGCAGAGGCGGAGGCAGAGGCGGGTGTATCTCTGAGTTCAAGGCCAGCCTGGACTACAGAGTTAGTTCCAGGGCAGCCATGGCTGCACAGAGAATGGCTTTCTTCCCTTTCTTACCAAACCTTCTTCCCTTTCCTCCTTCCATGTCTTGTATTCATTCTCCTGCTTCACATTCGTCTTTTGACTCTAACTGCACCTCCAGCTTGTTAAGAACCGTCTTGCTCACTCCCAGGCTGTGATCATGATCGTTTCACAGAGGTTCACTGACAGAGGCAGCAGCCTCTGCCTCTGCCATTCTGTGTGATGCTGTCCCCGGGAAAGGTTTCTTAGAATTAGAAGCTGAGACCAGCATGTGTGTGAGTTACTCGAATGCTCCCAGAAGAACACTGAGTGTAGTCGGGAGAAACAGGGTGAGGACATTCTGGGGGGGGATACCAACTTCAGCCTGATTCCACAGGGTATTTGGGAGTATAAAATATTAAATTGCTCCCCCTTGGGGCAGAGTCACCAGAGTTTCATAAAGCTTGATCAGTCTGTCGCTGGACAAAGACTATCCCCAGAAGGACATAAACTCTGCATACTCAGCCATATCTCTCAGAGAAGCAAAGCTTGTCCAAAAAGAGTCACAGATACATGAGCATTTAAAGCAGCGGTTCTCAACCGTCCTAATGTTTAATCCTTTAACACAGTTCTTCATGTGGTCGTGACCCCCAGCCCCAACCATAAAATCATTTGGTTGCCACTTACAACTGTAATTTTGGTACTGTTATGAATTTTAGTGGAGTCACCACCTACAAGTTGAGAACCATCGATTGAGTCAAGGAAAAAAATATGATGGAATCGTGAAAGAAACGGGAAAGAATCTTTTCAGGTCACAACAGCATCTGCTGAAGATGTTCAGGCTCTATCACCTAAGGGGCTTTGCTTAGTTTTCCATTATCACTCCGAATCACAAGCATCATGCACACTGGAGCCTCACCAGGACACACCAGAAGGGAACACAGTACACAGGCTTCCAAATTGAGGGACCCGCACCAGCAAGTGTTTCTGGGATCTTTAGAGCATTTGTGAGATGCTGTGACTCAAGGCTCGCATCCTCCATCTATCCCTCAGGCTCTGATCTCTAAGGGAGCAATATCTGTTGACCCAGTCCATCTCCCGTTACTTCATCAATCGAGCGGTTGAAGAGCAGAGCGAGAGCTTGCTTCTTATTTCCCTCCCCAGCCTGCCTGGCTCTAAGACGGATCAGCACGGTTTGCCATGTGACTTCAGGCAAACCACAGTCATGTTGTCTAGAATGACAAAGGATAATGAGACAATAACCTCCTCTCCCTGAGATGCTTCCCTTGGGAGGGAAGGCACACAGGCTGGAGACCTGGAGAGCCAGGATGGCAGTGTGTCTTGGGAAGCAGGGGGTTCACCCAGAGCATCAGAGGCAAGCCTGTGAGGACTGCTGTGGCTCTGGCAGTTGCCACCTGCCACCTTTGTGTGCCTCACTTATGGACTCCGTGGGTGCCACATCTGATTAATTTAAAAAGCAGCAGCTTCCCTCCTCTCTCATTATAGAGAAATCCATTGGGCCTTGTCTTGACAGGTTAGGCGCAAAATGACAGATGGGGCTGAAGGAATGGTCCCCTCCCCCACCCAGTCAGAGTTCCTTTACTGACCTCCCTCCCAAGCTTGGAGGACAAGTCCTCATGGCCAGGCGGCTGTACAGGGCACCACCTGCTTGGAATCTTGATGGCAATTAGGAAAATTCTCCGTTGCATCTGCATTTCAACTTTAACATTGTCTCTGAATTTGTTACTCCTTGTTTGAAGATTTTGTAAGAATATGCTTTTTATTCAACTGTAACAAAGTAGTTATAATAAATACAAAACTATGATTATAAAACAGGATAAAAAACATGGCTCCATTTATGGAGAAATATGTTTAACTATGCACCAACAATATATGCATTAAAAATCTGAATGTATTCTAACAGTCTGCTTGAACTGGTTGCCCCCATCCCCCGCAGGGGGAGATGAGATCACACGCGGGACCTTTATCCTCTGCACAGTTTGGATACTTACTATAAATGAGATGGAAATAAAATGGTATTTCCATTAGAAAAAGAATTTATTGTTAAATTGACTTCACAAAGAATTACACCTTTAACCATTGTGCTTAAACAGCTTTTTGTTTCATTTGAGTCTTTCTATATCTAACCACGATGAGAACTACAGTGTGTACATAATAATTCTTAGCTGACAGTTTCACTTACTGCTACTCCATTTGTAGTAGTTGCCCGAGAATATAATTGACGTAGTTTTATTAGTGGATGCATAATTGTGCATGGGCTCAATGTCTATTTTTATAGAACAGCTTTCTTTGGAAATTATACACTAACTTTTTGCACATAAAGTATACTAGAGCTGAAAGCAAGGGGTTGACCAATGGCTGACAAGTCCCTTGGTAAGTCCTGCAATCCATTCCCTCTAGTTTATAGGAGACAAGGTCAGAGAAATAATATAGTCTGTTAAAGACACACGGTTCCTACCCACCCTTGAGTGGTGGTTTGGGAACTCTCCTAGAGTGTATGGCTGAATGTGGGTGTCCGTGCTTGCTTGCTGGCATATAGCTTCATTTTCACATTTCTATATCAGGTAGAATGAGGCCTGCGCTCGGAGCTATTCTGTTCTTCCCAGCTGGAAGTCAGCTCCTTACCACAGAAAACCCATCTGTACTTCTTTTGTAATTTGACTACTTTTCATTTATATAATCTTCAGCCCTAGATCCTAATTCCTTGGGGAAAAGGATCTATGTCTTACTTCATATACCCTTTCCTTCCTCCCTCCCTCCTTCCCTCCGTCCTTTCCTCTCTCCTTCCCTCCCTCCCTCTCTTCCTTCTGTTTCTTCCCTTTGGAGAAAAGATCTCATTATGTAGTGCTGACTTTAAACTCACAGAGCCTCTGCCTCCTCAGTGCTAGGATTAAGAGTGTACAAAACCACACCCAGGTCACATAAGCATTTTTTAAAAACGGTGCTTCTCAACCTTTCTAATGCTGCCACCCTTTAATACAGTTCCTCATGATGTGGTGACCCACAACCATAAAATTGTTTTTGTTGTTACTTCATAACTAGTTTTGCTACTGTTATGAATCATAATGTAAAAATCTGTATTTTCTGATGGTCTCAGGGGACTCCTGTGCAAGTCATTTGACCCTAAAAAGGAGTAATGATCCGCAACTTGAGAATAGCTGGTCTAAACAGCTTAATAATATTAATAGGTGTTAGGGATTAAGAGACGAGTCAGTGATTAAGAGCACTGACTACTCTTTCAGAGAACCTGGATTCAATTCCCAGTTCCTACATGCACTTCACAAACATATGTGACTCCAGTTCCAGGGCATCTGAAATCCTTTTCTGGCTTTTGTAAGCATCAAGTGTGCACATGGTTCACAGAAATACATGGGTCAAAACACTCATAGAACATAAAATAAATAAACTTAAAAAATGAAAAGTAAAATAGTTGTAGAAAAATATATCGCTTTCTTTACTCAAGAGGTTCATAAAGTTTTTCAATTTAAATTGCATTAGTATTTTAAGTTGTATTTTCATTAAGATATTTAATTAACATAATAATTATACATAGTTATGAGGTTGAGTATGATAACTCTACATATCTGCCAGGTATAATGACTGAACCAGGCAGTTAGCATTTTCTTCTCCTTTATCTTTTCTTTGTTAGAAACTTTGAGCTCCTCTCTTATAGTTCTTTTTAAAAGAAATCCTAAATTGCTGTGAACTGTGTTCACCCTATCTAGTGATGTAGAATATTAGGACTTTTCCTCCTGTGTAATTATATTCTGATGTAAGTTATGCAACCAGTTTGTACTGCCTTATTCTTCTCTTTCTTATATTATAGATGGCCACTATTCCATTCTTTACTTCATGTGTATGGCGTGTCTGTGTGTGTCTGTGTGTGCCTCTGTGTGTGTGTGTCTGTGTCAGTGTGTGTGTGTGTTTGTATATGTGTGTCTGTGTGTCTGTCTGTGTGTGTATGTGTCTTTCTGTGTGTGTTTATGTATGTGTGTCTGTTTGTGTCTGTGTATGTGTGTGTATGTATATAGGTGTGTATAAATGAGTGTGTATGTGTATGTGTGTGTGTATGAATGTAGAGACAATGGTCAACCTCAGCTATCATTCTTCCAAAGATACCTTGATTCTGAGACAGGGTCTCTCATTGGCCTAAATTTGTGGGTTAAGCTAGAGCACTCCAGGCATCAGTCTGTCTCTGCTCCCACCTCCCCCACTGCTAGTATTTCAAACATGTTCAGCTTCACCTGGCCTTTCTACATGGGTTCTGTTGACAGAACTCAGGTTCCCTGCTAGTAGAACAAGAGCTTCGACAACTGAGCTTTAACACCAGTCCTGCCAGGACACCAACTTTCTCAGTTTCTACATATGAGTGAGAATGTGAGGTATTTGGTTTTGTGCCTAGCTTATTTCATGTAACATAATGTCCTCTAAGATTCTATTCTTTATTTATAGCTAGAGAATAATCCTTAATGCATAAGCACAAATGCTTCTTGATGCAGTATCCTTTATGCTCCCCATACCTGATTCTGTCTGTTGGCTATATGACTGGTGCTGTGATAATCAAGGTGTCCATCTTACTATCTTTTTGACATACTGACTGCAGAACCATGGGGGTACCCAGTAGCAGTTTAGGTTGACGGTATGAAAGTTCCATTTCTATGTGTTTAAGGAGGTTAAAAATTGTATAAAGCAGTCCCCAGGGCACTAAAAGTCTAAGCTGGGATAGGAGCAAGAGGACAGGAGAAATGATGGGTAAGTTAACCCAAATTAAGAATATATGAAGAAGCCTATGGAAACCCACTATTTTATAAGCTAATCAAAAATGTAATAAAAAGGAGGAAGAACAGAGGTATCCTGTATGGGTGAACAGTGCCCGCTTCTAGGAGACTTGGGTTATTAAATGAAAATCTCTGTGTTGTACATTGGATGCCTCCTCATGAGTTATGAGTCAGAGTGGCCCCAGGGGCACCCAAGTCAACACAGGGTATTGCCATCATCTTTGGTTGCCAATCAAAACTAGATGGTAATTCCCTATTATTGAAGACACCACAAACTTTGGTTGCTGGATGTAGATAAGTCATTGCCAACCTGATGAGGAAACCTTCTACCTTCTAGCTAGCTCTCACAGTGCTGGAAGGTGCTATATAGGCTACTGTGAGGGAAAAGACATCAATGGTCTTACCCTATATGATGTAATACTGATCTTCCAGGCAAGATATGACCTTCGGTATAATAGTGATATGATGGTTATAGGGGAGAGGGTAACCTACTGCTTTCTTATTGGATTTGAGGGTAATTCAAGAGGAGGGATTTCATGCCTGTTATTATAAACACAGTACCTATGTGCAATGTATGTGTGTGTGTATGTGCACATGCATGTGTATGTATGAGGAAATTATAGGCTCTAGAGATGAAAACTGTTATTTTACTAAGCAGTTATGTTGTTCAGTTGCCTTCTATTATGTTTAAGACAATAGGTCTGTGATGTTTTCAACTCTGGTTAGAGAAACTTTATTTACTTTTCTTTTTCACTGGGTAGTGGTTAATGTAGAGATTCACAAGAGACCAGATACTGAGAATAAGTGACTCTGATTGGTCATCTGTAGTCTGGTTATTTGTACCAAGCTTTGCCCACCCAAGTGTCAGGGATAATTGCAGAAGAGGGGTGGAAGTACTTTAAAAGCTGGGGGATGGGAAGGAGAGCCATACAATGTCTTTTGGGTATGCCACGACCATGGCTCATATGAACCTTACTGAAGCTATTGTTACCTGTATAGGATCTGCACATGATCCACCCAGCCAAAATTCCAGCATGGATCAGGGAGGTGCTCCCAAGGTCCTCCAGTGAATGGTGCTACAATCACAACACACACACACACACACACACACACACACACACACACACACACACACAGAGAGAGAGAGAGAGAGAGAGAGAGAGAGAGAGAGAGAGAGAGAGAGAGGCAGCACTAAGTGAACCCAGTGGGATACTCATTTGAAAAAGAAGGGCATGGTTCTCAGATCTCTGGAGGCAGAGACAAGCAGGTCTCTGTGAACTTGAGGCCAGCCTGATCTACATAGCAACTCCAGCCAGGGGTAATAATGAGGCCTTGTCTCAAAAACAGTAACAACAAAAGGGTGTGAAGTTCGGAAGAAGATGTGTTGGAGGTCTGGGAGCTAGCTGGAAGGAGATGGGTAAGTATGATAAGATACATTACATAAAAGTATGGAATTTTCAAAGAATAAATAAAAACATTATTTGAAATATATACATTAATACATGTGACTCTGTCCCAATAAAACATTCTTTACAGAAATAACGAGTTCCCCTCTGTATGGGTCGTCTGTTATTTTATTGTTTCTTTCATTATTGCCATTCCAATAATAGGTGGGCTGAAATCTCAATCACATTCAAACTTTTTTTTTTGGTAGAAAAAAATATAAATGTTGGGACTGAAGAGATGGCTCAGTGGTTAAGAGCACTGACTGTTCTTCCAGAAGTCCTGAGTTCAAATCCCAGAAACCACATGGTAATCTCTGTAATGAGATCTGACGCCCTCTACTGGTGTGTCTGAAGACAGCTACAGTGTACTTATAATAAATAAATAAATAAATCTTAAAAAAATATAAATGTTTAGAAATGGATCCCTAATACTGTATTAGGTAAAGTGTTGAATCTCAATGAGCTATGATGTATTTAAATGTCTTCATTATTTTGGTCAAACTAATTAACTCTATGAGCTTCGTTGATCTGTTGGAGAGAGCAGCAGCCACCTTAGGAGTCTTAACTGTGTAGCATGAAGGTATATATCTAAAGTAGTTAACATACTTATTTTCAGATACCATACACTTACACAATCACATATGTTCATTTCTAGTAGAGTCATGATCTAGGTGACATGGTTTGTTGACAAAGAGCTTTAGGCTCAAATGTTCAAAGCAGAACTAAGAAGAAGAAAAGCTAGTGGACCTCTGTTTCCCCCACTGCTACCTGTCCAGATTATTGACGGTTCACCCTGTGCTAGAAGTGAACGTCTTGCTGTTGACCACAGGTGAACCAAGAGCAAGAAAACTAGATTGGCCACTTGACGGCAGGATCTATATAATTCTTTCTTTACTTGTTCCATTACCTAAAACACTGTGTCCCCCATAAAATGATATATACTATCATTGACAGAAACAAAATAATTATTCTTTGGTCTAAATTTTGGAAGACTTTTATAAAGGAGTTGGACGGCAGCCTTTTTTTTTAAGTCTGAAGAGATAGACAGCCTGCCTAATGATGAACGTGCAGGCTCTGTCTCACTCCAGTGTGAGGGAAGTGTACATTTAATTCTAAAAATATAGACCAAATTGCTAATGTGAAAATGAATTCCCTGGAGGAATAGAGATAAAAATGCCGATGCTTCCTGAAGTGCTGGTGCATGTGGATTTGTAAGGCTGATGGAAGGCTGGTGTTTACATTAAGAGCAGAATGTGATTGTAGCTGAAACAAATGCTTATCCCTGCAATACAGAAAGGAAGGCATGCACATCAAAAATACTTTGTATGGGAGCATACAGATACAGGACAGTTATTGTCACTGTGAGAATTTAGCTGCGTGATTACTAAACATCAACTTTCAACATAAAAATGAGAATAGGAAACATTACCATTGTTTAAATCGAAATAAAATCATTATTGATTAAAACATGAGAGGAAAATGCTCCAAAATCTTCCATTATATAATGGCTTTTCAAAACAAGGCTGGCATGCATACCCCCAAATCTCAAATCCTTCTAATAAATTGTGTAAAGGAAGAGAAAATGACCACTGACCTAGGGTCCTTTATCCTGGTGTCCTCTTGAAGCATCTGCCTTCTGTTGTCTGATGAGGTCCCATGGCAGCCTGAAGGCAGAAGACAAAGTCACCTGTTTTATTTTCAACCTCCATATAACGCTGTGTGTCTCAATTCTAGACTTGAAGTATAATGAACTCATTTCTTCTTCTTTTTTTTTTAAATTTGCACCAACAATCTTTTATGTGTGTTAATTCAGAAGTAGGGCTCAAAAATATCTTTGGTGTAAAGAAAGTTCAGCACATATTCAAAAGTTAATGAATATTGTTTCATGGGTTCCATCGACAATACTATTTCATGCTATTTACTAGAATTATGATACCTGCATACCTGACTCTGATGAATTAACCACAGCTGTTGCTCATATTTCACATCCACTTGGCTAATTGTCTTGATGTATTGCGGAATGGAAATAGAAAATACTAATGCATGGTTGTAGATCCTTAGAAATGAAAGCAAGTGTTTGGTAACTGTCCAACTACCATAAATATTTAGAACAGCCAGGAGTCTGAAGAAAGACACAAGTTTTCACAGAGGAGATTGTTTCAACATTCTATCCCATGTTAGCTCTGAACATCATATCTGAAGCTGGAAGACTGGGTATTTTAACTTAGGATACAGCAAGAATTGAAATAATTGGGACTTTAGAGACAACTCAGGGGTTAAAAGCACTAGTTGCTCTTCTGGAAGACCTAGGTTCAATTCCCAGCATCCACATGACAGCTCACAACTGTCTGCAACTCCAGTCTCGGGGATCCAGCACACACATGTTGTACAGACACACATGTAGACAGAACACCCATTCACATAAAAAAAAGGATTGGATTAATTATCTACTCTTCAGTTGCTTTAATTTTTAAAGTATTTATATTCTGCCTTGGTATTTGTGTGTATTAAAAGATACTTCATTTCATATTACTGAGTCTTCCAAGAAAAGGAATAAATCATGGAATATAAATCATGGAATCCTGGAAGAAATCCAGATTCTTCAGACAAAGTTGGAACCACTACTGTTCTATCTTCTTATTATATTCTGATGTTTCCTTAAATGTTGAATACATTTTTATCTTTATGGTGATAGATCCAAGCTATTCAGATATTCGCAGTGATATTGAAACCGTCCATTTGAGTACTCAAGATTGTAGAAGTGATCTTTGCTGGTTTTTTAAGCTGTTTTTATGCTGTTATGAAAAAAACACGTTTAATTTTCACCCTGTATTTAACTGTTCACTATAAACATCCTCCTCCTCAACAGTTGGCCATTGTGCACACATATCGAGATGCTCCCAGTTGCTGCCTGTTTCTCTGAATAGGAGGCTGAAAAGACACACACTCGAGTTGGACAATTCAGTCACAGCCCCAGGTTTCATAACTTCCCTCAACACTGAGTCAAGATCAGAAGCTATGCAGGAGACAGCTCCCTGTTCTCTGTGCACAAACCACACGTGGCCTGGCATCACGGGGCAGGCTCGTTTATTTGTAATTTAGAATTAAGTCTCCCTTGCTGTACTCAGGGTGAACCATGTGTTCTAACCTCTGTAGAACACTGCCCAGCATTTGCCTCCTGACTTAGGGGTTGTCTAAATGAGTTTTCAGAGATAGGCAAAAACAAGTTGGGTTCTTCTCTCTATTTAAAGTACGATTTAATGAAAGCTGATACATGCCATGCAAGAGTGCAAGAATGCTTTTACTTCCCTGAGGAACGTCAGCTCCCACTGGGCTGGCTGTTGGACATGATGCTCCAGTCCAGCATATGCAACCAGAGTCTAGACATATCCATCGTCAAGAGGTTGTCTCTAAACAGTATTAACAGAGCTTGCCATGATTTTACACACTTTCTGGAAGTAGAGTGATTTAAACCGTGTATTCTTTTTACACCTTTTATGCTTTTTAAAACCATGTGTAATGGCATCTTGAATGTTGTAGATTCATAAAGGATAAATTCACTTATTTTACTTTAATAATAAATAGCTTATCTATTAAAAATAGTATCTTGCTTTCACTAAAAAGGTGGTTTGTCAGAGATGAGGATGCTTTACATTTTAGAATAATGGGACTCTCTCATTGTTTTATGCTATTAAATGACAGTTTTATAGACAACAAAACTGGGGGCAGGAAGCAAATGCGTCTCTGGTCCTTAACATCTGGTTTTAAAATAGTTGCTATTAATTCTGTGTGTTTCTTTTTCCCAAAAGCTCTTGCAAAATTGTCACATCTTCAGATTAATTAGACTTACATTTGGATTTTTAAAAATGATGGTTTGATGGTCATAATATCTTAATGTTCCACTGTGATCCCTTTTGAGGTGAGAATGCAATGCAACATAGAAAGGGTAATTGAGCTATTAGTTTATAAATGATGGGGATTAATCTCTCTCTCATACATACATACAGACAGACAGACAGACACACACACAAACACACACACACACACACACACACGCACGCACGCGCACACACACACACACAGAGATGCAATGCAACATAGTAGGGGTAATTGAGCTGTTGGTTTATAAATGATGGGGATTATTCTCTCTCACACAGACAGACAGACAGACAGACACACACACACACACAGCACAGAGCTGAGAGTTGAATCAAGGAATTATATATAGAGAAAATATGTATTCTAGCATTGAGCTACAGCCTCAGTCCTTAAATACTTTATTTTAGGCAAGCTGTGTCCTGTTAATTAGAAGGAACACTAAACTGAGTTGCTGGGGCGCATGGTGTAGACTTTAGGAGCTCAATTTAAACTGTCAGAGAATTTCTGGAAAGCATAGTTTCTGAGTTATGGAAACTGTATTGCTTCATCTCTTGTCTTTTGAAGCAGTCAGCTAGATATCTGGAAAACTGGGGTGCTAGTAGACCACAGCTGATTCTTGCTCAGCCTTAAGAACCACTACTTATTATTCCTCTATGGGGAAGGAAATGGAGCCTGAGAAAAGCATTTAGGGAAGGGATTCCCTTCTCAGTTTCCATTGGATGGGCCAGAGGTTCAACTTGGGCCTGGACACAGAGAGAAGTCAGACTGCCCCTTTTAGAAGAGAGAGTATTTTATCACATTGTTTAAATTCACTGGTATATTGTCATGATAAAAAGGTATTTAGCTATTTTTTGCTATTGCTTGTAAATGCTTTCATACTGCCACTGTAGAGATTGGTGTGGAGTTTTCACAAAAAACTAAAACTAGACCTACCATGTGACCCAGTGAAACCACTCCTTGACTTCATCCCAATGAACTCAACTCCTACTTCACAGATACTTGCTCAGCCATATGCGTTCCTCTTTATTCATAACAGCTAGGAAATGGGAGAAAAACCTAAATGCCCTTCAACTGACAAATGGAAAATGAAAACATAGTACATACACAGTGGAATACTATTCAGCTCAACAGCTGGATGGAATACATATCAGAGGAAATGATGACATTTACAGATAAATGAATGGAGCTAGGGATTGCTTCAATGAGCACGGTAACCCAGACACAGAAAGACAAACACTATATCTTTTCCGATATTTGTGGAACCTGGATTAATATCTTTGGATGTTAGTATTTGGCCTAGAGTGACTATAGAATCCGGGAAAGTTAAAAGGAAGTGTGGCGTATAGGATGCTCTACAGAGGCTCACGGTAGGACATATCTGCTATGTAGAAAGATGTGGGAAAAATGGGGAGGGGAGGAGACTTTAGCTGATGAGGAGGAGAAAGAGGAAGAGGAGGGAAGGAGGGAGGAAGGGAGGAAGGGAGGAAGGGAAGGTGGGAGGGAAAGACAGAGAGAGGGAAGGTAATGCATTGTCTTTCATGCACCATTAAGTCTTACTTAAAGTGTTCAATTGCTTTCCTAATCCAAAATCCCAATGTCCACACTTTGCCAACAAGTAGCATGGTCAGGTCTGTAACAACAATACCCTGTTCCCTGCTACCAACTTCTGTCCTTAGTCATTGTCCAGATGCTGTGAAAAGACACCATAATCACATCAACTTTTATAAAAGAAAACATTAAATTGAGACATCAACAGCTCTTTACTGGGATTTAAGGTCCACTCAGTAGGAGGGAATTCATGCCCAGTACTCTGAAATTAGCTAACTACCAGTACCTGGTGAGGGCTTGGACCCTGGAGGAGAACCTACCACCGCTACTTTCCTAAGCCAGTGTAATTTCTAACTCCATCTAATGTCTTGTTTTTATGCCCACAGATAAGGACAGCTCTCAGCCTCATTATGGATGCTTCTTTCTGTCTCAGGTGGAGACAGTTACAGAAATCCACAACTGGTCAAAATGCAGAGAACTGATTATGGGGTGCCCAACCCAAAATGATACCTCTACGATGAGGCTCCAACATCGAAGGTTCAGGGAAAATGGAAGAAGAGAAGCATGAAGACTGTAAGAGCTACAGGACCAGGAAGTCTGGGGAAAGACAGTGTCTTCTAGTTATGTCGGGAAAGCTTTACATTGAGATCTAGAAGATGCAATCACCTAAACAAGACCTGGATAATGACAGCAACATTTGATATGCCAATGAAAATATGGAAAAAAAAATCTCACAGGGCCCTAGGCTGGGAGAAAGGCCTATGGTGAATTAATGGAGAATCATTCTTCTACAGGGACCAGCCCCTGATAGGTTATCTAATCCAATGCGATTAGCTCTAAACACACACACACACACACACACACACACATATGTATATATATATATATATATATATATATATATATATATATATATATACATCATATATATATATACAAAGAACAATAATTATTAAAGAAGAAGTCATGAATTTAAGAGGGAATAGGAGGAATGTGGATAGCTCTAGACCCTACACTGTTGAGTGGGGCCTACCCTGATTTGATGCTTATGGGTTCTAACTGACTTTAATGGAAAGGTTTTAAAAGTAATTTGGTGTTTGCAATCTGTGTTAACTAGATAATGTTAAATTGTTATAAGCACATTTCATTAAGTAGAAATCAATCCCTAATTCGTTTTTACACTGTAACATGTGAAACAAATTACATTTGTGTTGTCAGATAATACCATATTACAGAAGCATTATCCATATTCACCTGGTAAAATATACTGCATATGAATTAATTTCGTAGATTCATGATATGCAAGTTAAGTTACACTTAGCACTCTGGAAGTACAGGTATCAGAAAGTCACATGCCTCCAGAAACCTTGTGCTCAGAGTTGTGGGCAAAACTCAACACAGACAGGTAGAGTTATTTCTCTGAAGGCAATCAATAACTGTTGACAACTCCAGGTTGAGCTGACAGAGGAAAATGAGGCTCATATGTTGTCTCAGAAGGAAAGGACTTGCAAATATAGACATTTGTAGGAAACAGACTGAGATATAAATGTCTTAAATTTTTACCCTTTCATATAAATTATGTTGTTAAAATTTTTGAAGCCCCTTCAAAATATGTTTGTCAGTCAGATTTAGTACTGCAGGCCATTAGCTCACAGTTGAACTGCAACATCCTTATAACTGTCTAACCTTTTGACCCTGAGATCTTGACTCTGTAGCCTAATATATAATTTTATTATTTAATTTAGTTAGTAGGAATTCTTTCATATTTTCTACCAGATGTTTTATATTTCACTCTTATTACAATTATCAAATCATCTTGCAAACAATTCATCCTAAAATTTTTTTTTTATGTGTAAAACAAGATTTCTGTAGAGGACAAGCGAGACTCAACTATGAAAATCTGTCAATCTTAAGCACCTCTGTGGAGTAAGAGTAATTTAAGAATTTTTAGTGTTAGCTTTTATTTTTTTTAATCTTTTGGAGGTAGCTCAATTTATTTGGAATGTTAAATGACATTTTGAAAAGAACAAAAACAGAACTGGAGTCCCTGATATTATTTAGGCCTTAAACTTCATTGTTGTTGTTTTGTTTTGTTTTGGCAGAGCTGTCAGAACTACAGGTGTGCAGCTAGTGATGTCTGTCTGCATTTGTCTGTGAGTCATTCATATGCTGGATCAGTGATGTGCTTCCCTGTACTTATGTTGAGAATAATGTATCTAAGAACAGATGCCAACAAGCAATTACTGCTCCTAAATGTAGTTCATTTTTAAAGTCACACCAACACCTTACCATTTTGATAAATGTGAACTGTTAACCAGCAAACTGCTTCTATGATGTCTTGGGAAGTTCATGTGTCAGAATCTAGAAAAGAAACTTGGAGGCCAGGCTTAATGGTATGAATTAGTAGGATTTTTACAGATGATTTAGCTAATAATTTTGAAAGTGGATAGATGTCAAAAACATCTTTGCTTTTCCTTCAAATTATTCAAGTTAAACTTCCCTGACTCTTCTACTTCCCTTGCTCTGCTACAATGCAACAGCCTTTCACAGAATATCCACACTTTCTATAAAATCCACAGAACTCAGTCATCAGCTAATTCACATTCTTTCAATAAAGTATGTTTGAGTTTCTCCTCTACTGGCAGTTCTGTGCTGGACAATGAGATGAATGGATTAGATGTGAGACTTGTTCTCAAACACCTGGATGCTTGTTGGGATGAAATGTAGAACCCTTGACAGTCATTTATAATCTCCTTCCTTCTTTGTTCAAAATGCCCACGCTGTACTTGAATAAGAAGGAGAAGATGACATCATACCCTTGCTTTATAGGACATAAAATGTCTCATAAACTTGGACAAATAATAAGATACTCTGGAGCATACATAAAATTAAGTAAATGGCAGAGCAGTGTTCAGGTCTCCAGAGAGCTATAAAGAAAGTCAGGAATTTATGGGAGTTTGGTTGTCAACTCTTTAGGCTCGTCTCCAGTCATTATGTTCTTACATGTTATATTCTGAACAATAGGATTATTTATGACTCTCAGAATGCAATCAATTGTTTCATGGCTTTGTATCTTTCCACATGTTAGTCTCTGCTTGGGACTCCTGATTTAAAAGTATCTTTTATACACCTATTGGTAGTTCTCATCTTGAATACTTACTGTTTCTGTTTGCTAGGCCTAGTTCTTGAAGCTTGTAGTTTCTGTGCAATCTTAGGCCTAGAATATTTTCAGCCACTGAAACTTACTGCTGAATAAGCTCACAATATCTAATTGTTTCTGAACTCTGGCTGATTCAACTCAGATATTATGACTCTAAAGTTCTCTCTACGCTAACTGATTCAATCTGGCTTTCAGCTTTGAATTGCTCTGTTTGACCTCAAACTAACTCTTACAACCTGTACTAATCTTCTGGGTCCTTCTCATTCTCTGGCTCATTCTTTACCTGTGTCTAGCTTGTTCTCTCTTTAACCTGTCTCTGTAAAATTCTCCGGGTAAAACTGCTGCCTTTCTTTTTCCTCTCTCTGCACTGCCCCTTAAGTAGCTTCCCTTTCCTCTCTGTTCTTGTGAGGGTTGGGCATATCCTATTCTGTCAAATCTTTCTCTGATTTTTCACTTTGTCTGCCACTCAATTAGACATCTTGCTCAAATGTGGGTGCTTCCTTCCACACACTAACTTTACCTTCATTGTTAGGGAGTAAAGGTGTGTACTAAGGGCATGTCTGTATTCCAGGCAGAGGGATTAAAGGTGTGTGCTAAGGCCGAGCCATACCACGACTAGAAACAGCCTTTTTCAGTAAATAACACAATCTCAGGTTTCACAGTGTGATCAAATAATCTGCAACACCCTGACTTGCTGCAGTTTGTCTACGTGGAAATTCCTATTCATCTTTCTAAAGCTACCTTCATTGGGCATCTCCTCTACCACTTTAAAGTCTCTGAGTTTGTCCTGTGTCACATTCTAATTATGACAGTGATCCTGTGCAGGCTCTGACTAGCTTCTGTTGCAGGATTTTCTCTGTCCAATCCCATTAAGGCAGTGGGATGTCTGGGATTGGACAGGAAAAGGGAAATGGGGCTAGGAGTTGGGGAAACAGATGTTGCAGCGGGAGAAAGGGGAGAAGGGAGATGGCTTCGGAGGTGGACCTGTGTGGCATTTACTAGCCACAAATAGGAATGTTTTTATAAGGTTAGAAGTATAGGGATAAAGCTTTTATTATTATCAATTGGCTCTAAAATTATTGTATTGACATCTTGTAAATTGTAAGATTATTTATACATAAATCTGATTGGTTAATTAAGCTTTAAGAGTTTTGATTTACTTGGTTATTAGAATGTGGGTCCGCCAATTACAGGAGTTTATGGCGGAGAGGGAACACAGCTGGGATGCTGTGGGAGATAACTGGGAGAGAACAGCTCGGCAGTCTGGTGGGGTGGGAGAGATGGCGGGTCACTTTTTTAATATTTCCTTCAACAAGCTTCACACAGATACATTCTAGCATGCCTCTCGCTTTCCATGCCTATGACTTGCATAAGCACAAAGTGCATATGCCAGGAGTTAATGCTTTGAAGTACGATCCCAGGTGGTCTTGAGGAGGTTTATATTGGTCCTGAATATGTATTTCCAGGCAGAAAGAAAGAGTTAGGAGGAATGAATGGAGGGAAAGAGGAAAAAGAGAAAAGAGAGAAGGCAGGAAAAGATGTATAAACAAATAACTGTGGTCACATGGGGCTGGGGACATTACTCATCCAAATGAAGTGCTCAGCTTGCAAGCATGAACACAGAAGTTTGAGCCCTAGAACCTATGTCAAAAGAAGAAAAGTGATAGTACACTTATGATCCCAGAATTGAGGAGGTAAAGACACTGGAGCTCGCTGGCCAGCTGCCTAGTCTATTTTCTGAATTTAAGGCTAATGAGACACCTTGTCTTAAAAACAGGGTGAATTGTACCAGAGAAGTAAGACCCAAAGGCTTCCTCTGGCTTCTCTATATGTATGTGTGATGTACGTACACATGTATGTCTGTGTACATGTGATCATATCTACACATTCAAATGTGTATATTTGAATATCCCAAGGTGTAGATGTAAGAGCCAGTATCAGAAAGATTTTGGAGTATCCTGGACATTTAGGAAAAATTCAGAATGATTGTGTGACTCCACCATGATTAAAGATGCGAATCTGGCCTCACAATAAGATGAATGACAACTAGAAGTGTCATTGACTCTCTGGAAATTCTTAGTGTGACAAAGCTGTCAGTCATGTTGTGATGTGAGTACGTCTACTGGGGTCCAAGATCAGTAAACAGGAAGAGATGAGAAAGTGTCAACTTCCAGGTTCTGCATGAGGTGGAAGCTTCCCAGATCCATCTCTTCAGGAGCAGCTACAAAGATAGCACGGTGGCAGGAGGTAGAGGCGGTGATAGGATCTCAGGGACTGGCAGAGGTCCCTTAAGACTCTCCAGAGTGGGGCTGGAGAGATGGCTCAGCGGTTAAGAACACCGACTGCTCTTCCGAAGGTCCTGAGTTCAAATCCCAGCAGCCACATGGTGGTTCACAACCATCCATAATGAGATCTGACGCCCTCTTCTGGTGCGTCTGAAGACAGCTACAGTGTACTTACATATAATAAATAAATAAATCTTTAAAAAAAAAGACTCTCCAGAGTGACAAGGTAATGCTAAGAAGTGAGGCTGGCACTTCACAGTGACCAGCAGTTCCGGATTAATGGAAACAATGAGGACAAGAGCAGGCGGATGAGGGATGGTTGTGAGCTGTGCAGGTGATGGAGGACAGAGCAAGAAGGCCCAGCATGCTAGCCCCTAACAGGCTTCTGTGATGCGATTCCAAAGGCTAAGTTAGAGAGGTAAAGCTTTCACAAAAGAAAGGGTTAGGGACATGGCTAGAGAGACGGCTCAGCCGTAGGAGCTCTTGCTGCTCCTCCAGAGAACCCAGGTTTGTTTCCCAGTAGGCATATTCTGCAGCTCGTAACTGTCTGTAACTTCACCTCAAGACGATGCCATCTTTTGGTCTCCATAGACACACACAGTACATACCCAAATGCAGATGCACACACCCCTATACACAGTCGAAAATAACAAAAGTAAATCTTGAACAAATCCTAAGGGTGAGGAGGTAGGTAGACTTATCATGATTTAAATGTTACACAATGTATATATGTGCTGAAACACTGCATTAGACTCATTCATATGCATATTTTTAATGGTTTTGTATCAATTAAAATTAGTTTAAATAGAAACGACACAAGCAGCAATAAATGCTTTTATTGACTTGAAAAACTCCATTTCTTTTGGCATTTTCTCAAATTTTAATTTTATATTTATGTTTTTTTTTTTAATTTCTAGTGTTTTCATTCTGAGTATTGACAGTGAGGGAAAAGCTGTGAACATTTGAAGTTATAAACATCTACCATATGGGGAAGCTTCTGCAGTTATTGTCAAACATTGACTCAGTAAACACCAAAAAGCATAATAAAACATGGCTTCATGAGCCTTAGGCTAGACCTTCTATTCCATGACTCCAGAATCTCTTCTCCACATGTCCTGTATGTTATAATGATATAATTCTAAGTTCTTTGAATTAAAAAATTGTTTAAATAAACATAAAAATATTTTAGTCAAAGCTATAAATCTGAGGACTGGAGTATAGCTCCTTGGCAGAGCATTTTTTAACATGGGTAAGGCCCTGAGGCTGAGCTTAACACCAAAAAATAAAAGGTTTGTATGTATTACAAGCAAGCATGCTCAAAGGACAAGAGCATTTACCATCCATCACGGTCACTCCTCATTATGGTGAATGGTAAAGTGAATGGTAAATATTCAAATAAGTGAAATTCCCATCATTTCCAAGAAAAAGAATTATCTTTAAGTTCTCATATTGAAAAATAACCATTTGGTGAAAAATATTAGGGTAATCAGATGGAGTATGAATCTGAAAATGTCACTCAACGTAAAGTACAAATTGAGGGACTGAAGAGATGACTCAGGGGTTAAGAGCATTGGTTGCTCTTTCAGAGGTCCGGAGTTCAATTCCCAGCAACCACATGGAAGCTCAGGGCCATCTATAATGGGATCTGATGCCCTCTTCAGGCGAGCAGGTGTACATGCAGATAGAGTACTCACATAAAATGAAATCTTTAAAGAATATATAAATTGATCATTATGTGGAACCTGAAGGGGGAAAATTCCTCCTTTCTCCATGTGGGTCCTAGGGATAGAACTCTGTCAGGTGGTCAGGCTCAGCAGGGCCTTTACTTGCCGAACCATCTACTTGGACAACCCTGATAGTTCAGTCACATTGAGCAAAAATAGGTGTTCTTGGCATCTTATCTGGATGGCAACTGTTTGCAACAATTAGACTAAAAGTGTGAGAATTTACCCCGAATCCAGCAGTAGCAAATAAGCTATTATAGGTTACTAAGTTAGTCATAGTTACCTGACTAAGCTGTCTAATTTTCCAGTCTGAAGCAAGACTGGCTTCCCCAATCACAATGGATATTGATCTAGCTAGTAATAAATCTGCCCCCTCCACATACCCAATCATAGAGATCAAAGTAAGCTTAATCCTTTATTTCTTAGAAGACAGGAATAGGATGCATAATGCAAATAGCTTTTCTTCTCACTTTTTCCTGTGAAGACAAATCATTTATTTACCCAGTTAGTTGCTTTGGTTTGATGATTTCATTTAGACTGGGATTAGAAAATGCAATCTAGTAGTGCAGATACATTTCTTCTTAAAGTTACTGCAATTTATTCATATCATAGAGGCAATCTTTGTCTAAACTTCCCAGTCATTAAATTAGAACAAGATACTTGCTGACTGTGGAGTGATCTATGCAAAGCACTAGTCAGTTGCTAGGCAGTTTTGCTCTTCTACTTATCTTCAATAAGAAATTATCTCTACACTGTGTAGGTGACAGTCATTTGATGGAGTCTGGCAAAAATAGCATAAAATGCATGTAATCGATGTGAACATGAATAGAGAGTATCATAGCCCATTGTTCCTAGAGTCCATATTAAAACTGGATGTATAAGTTGAAACTCTCTGATTATACATTGAAACGACTTAGCAACAATGGGTGTATTAATTCTCTGACAGAGATATTGTCTTACAACTTTTATACATTTTTGTTTCCAAGGTAATAGATAGAAATTTGAAGCATTCTCTTGGTAATGTTTTAATTGATATCTGTCTATCTATCTATCTATCTCTCTATCTATCTATCATCCATCTACCTGTCTTCCATCTATCTGCCTATAATCTATGTCTATCTATCGGTCTATGATCTATCTGTCTGTATATCTTCCTCCCATTTATTGACCTTTCAGTGTGGAATCCTGAACGTTGTAGATAACTGAGCAGTTATAACACTCAAGCTTCTCCGCACTGAGGCTTTGCTGTTCACAGACGATTTGTCTTTACATTTTTCTTGCTTCAAGAATCTATGTAAGGTGACTGTATCAAAGGTCATTCTTTTTCATGTTGATTTAAACTTTTTTTTCAACCCATTTCCAATTTATATCATGGTCAATAAAATAGATTCAAATGTACAGTTTGGACCAGTAGAATTTTGCCAGTCCAAAGTAGATTCCAAATGAAATTAATTTCAGTATTAGAAGTAAATAAAGAGGGTAATGGGAGAGAAATCAATACCATCTGTATTATGAATTCCCAGAGAGCACAAAAGAGGTTCTTTTAATTATATAATCTCATTACTAGACATGCCTGTCTTGTATTTGTGTGTTCTTTCTCACCCATGCAATTTAGACAAAGGAGCATACTACTACTTTACAATAAGAAAGGAGTGGTTTTTCTCAGGCTACATTCCTGCTAAAAACCTCTCAGAGAGATGACCAACATACCTGACAAAGATGTTAGAAATCACTAGTGAGCAGGCAAGGGTGCTATGGTAAGAGAGGTTACAATTGGGGAGTGAAGGGATACTCTAAGAAGCCCACCATTCTACAAGGCACTTGATATTCCTAAATTGCATGGTCAACAAAGGGCAGAGGGTTCTGTAGTCCCTCTGGGTTGGGAATATTATGGTTTAGATGTCTATGTTCTTTTTAATTCACTCACTGAAACTCTAACCCTTCAGTATAATGTAGTTGGGGATGAAGCCTGTGAGATGTAATTAGGGTTAGATTCATTTATAGAGGTGTGGCCATGATGATGGGTTGAGAGCCTTGTGAGAAGAGAAACAGAGACTAATCTGTTTATCCACATAGATGCTTCAGATAATGCCTCATGATGACAGGACAAGAAAGGAAGCACCTGAAAACCAAGGAAAGAACTGTCTCCATACTCTGGCCAGACTGGAACTATGGTAGCAGATCTCCAGACTTCAGAATAAGGCTATGAGATTTTGTTGGTTAAGTTTCCCCATTTTTTGAGATTTCATTCTCAAAGCCAAGCGTGACTAGGATATAAGAGAAAAAATGAATGTTAAAAGCCTACCTTGGAAGAAGTCAGCTGAAATATGCCCAGTGCTTCAAGCTGTGATGAACGAAGAATTATGTCCTTTATACAAAGACAAAGGGCAGATGAACTGTTAAGAAAGCATGAGACAAATCTGCAAGTAGTTGCTGTGATTTGAGTGGATTCTGTAAACTTCACATGTTGGAGACTTTACCCCCAGTGCAATGGTGTTGAAAACTGGAGCCTAACTAGAGAAGACCAGGGGAACTCTGCTGGTATGAGCGGACTGGGGTCTGCACTGAGGCAGTAGGTTAGTTACACAAGTGAGCTGAATCCCTCTTGCTTTTCTGCTTTTGATTCTCTTGCCTGCCTGCATGAATGCAGCAAAAGGACATTTGCCTGATGCTGACAGCCTGGCCTTGAACTTCCTAGGCAACAGATTCAGGATCCATGCACATTTCCCTCCATAAGACTTTTCTCTGACTGTTAGAATTCTGCAAGAAGTGTGATTAGCTCTCTGTATGTGCATATCTGGCGTCAGAAGAAAACGAAGAGTCCAGAAGAAAAGTAAAACCACTTGAGACATAGAATCTACATCTCCAATTATCATGCTTAGTATTTGCATAAATAAAAAATGTAAAAGCAAACAAGTTTGCTGAGATAAAGGACTTGAAACTCCAAACTCAAGGGGTACAGAACATTAAGTCTGCAGATTATCCAGTTGTTGGAGTGAAAAGGCCTAGAGCTCATTGTTACATTGACCAAAACAGAAAAATTCACAGTGTAGAAGGAGACAGTTTCTTTTCCTCCTCCACCACATAGATGAAATACCTAAAGAATTATAAGTGAAATCAAGCTGTCTGTAAAGACACAAGCAGCATAATAAAGTAAAATTCTGTTATCCTAGTTATTAAGGATGATGTTGCATTAATTAATCAATTAATATATTCATTATACCAATAAAAACAAAAATATCTTAGTTGATATGGAAAGTAATTTAATAAAATTGATTCTTAAATAATGATTTTAATAAGGCTCAGAAAACTATGAACAAAAAGAAGCTTACTGCTTAGGCGAGTGATATTTTATAAAATGCCTCCAGCAAATATCATATTTAAAATTTAATTCCCCTACCCCGAGACACTGGAAAACACAGGATTGGTGCCATCTACTTTGATATAGCATGGCATCAGAACGCCCACCCAGGAAATGAAAAAAAAAAAACCAAGGAAAATTTGCAAACACCTGAGAATATAACTTTAAAATATGTAAAGGAAAACTTTACAGTAATAACAGGATTACTGCACAAAACACATTTATACTGTTTTAACATGGTAGCTATCAGGACAAGCAGAAGAACTTTTTAAAAGGTAGAAAAAAATCCAAACAAATGTTTAATAGCATGCTTATTCAGCTTGGCCAAATCGACATTTTTCCAAACCACACACATTTACTGAAGCATACACATTTTTCTCCTACTACATGAAACATTTACCAAAAGCACGCTAGTGATATTCCATAGAGCAAGTCTCCGTAAATTCAAAGGATTAAAAATATGGAGAGTCCATTATCAGACAGCAGTAGAAGTGAACTGTAAATACCAAAAGGTTTCCTAATTATTTGGAAATTGGCTTACCCATTTTTCAACTCTCATGCTCTTAAGGACAAGAGCAAGCAAGCAAACAAACAAAAAACTCAATGGAAGTTAGAAAAAACCCAGAAATACAGCAGCTCAAAATTTCTATAAACAGTGCACAGTTTGTGGCTCTTCATGCTTATATTTAAGAAGGGATTGAAAAAAACCAATGTTCTAACTATTAAGCCAGGAGAAAAATTGGCAAGTAATACCCAAAGAAAATAGAAGGAATGAAATGAGAAAGGAGACAGTGGTGAACAATGAATGAGAAAAATCGATGGTCAATAGCAAACAATGAAAGTGAAAGATAAGTGCAATTGATAAACTCCCCACATGAACAGTGACAATGGAGGACACCCACATTACGTCTATTAGAGATAACGAGGAGACATGAGTATAAGTCTTATAGATGTTAAAAAGATGGCAAAATGATTATGGTAGTAATATATATATATATATATATATATATATATATATATATATATATATATATATATCCCATTTCACTGTCTGAATACAAGAGATGAATAGACTTAACACCAAATGATAGAGGGCCTACATTGTTTCTGGTGTAAACACATCCCGCAAAAACCCATTTCTTCAAATTGAATCTCCATAGAGGTGCAATGAGATTACCAATAGACTCAAAAGGATTCTGTGTAATGTCACATAGAAAATGCTCAACTACAGCTACTACTGTTACTACTAATAATAATAAAATAAGAAATCAAAACGTAAAAAAAATTACTTAAAAGAAAGACAATATTTGACAATGATCAAGCCAAAAGGTTAATTACAAAATAAAAATACTCATTTTTGAATGTAAACAAATGAACTACATGTAAAATTTCATGATGTATTTATTTAAAACTAATTGTTAAGAGAAAAACTTAGAACAAATAGAAAAACAACCAAATTAGAAAGTAGTTAAATGAAAAGGATAAAAATTTATCACACATACAAAGTCTTTTTGAGTGATAATAAGACAAATGTGAGGAAGGAAATACATATAAATATTCAATGAAATACAAGAAGAAAATATGAACGTGTCTGAAGTCTTAAAAACAGGATATGTTCATGAGCTACTTTTGCATTAAATAAGATAAATAACAAATGGATAAAGTAGAGTATGTAAATAATATCAATTATAAAACTAAGGAAGATCTTTTAAAAAATCATATTGAAAAATTAAAAAAAAACTAATTGTACCTCTCTAATATATGACAGTTTTGTAGGTAAAATTCTTCAATCCTAAATGGAAAAGATTCTTCTTTTAACATGAAAATTAATTCAGAAAATAGGGGGAAAAAGAAGAAAGTAATATAACTAACTTGAAAGGTTACAGTTATAGTGTGTTAATACTAATAGACACATCCTAGGCAATGAAATATCAATAGACTCTGGATAGTGCTACATGTATAAGGGTAAGATTGTTTCTAAATGGGAACAATAATTCAGCATTAAGAATCCTCTAGCATAAACTATTAGACTCAACAGGATGTGGGAAAAGCAAGCAAAATGGAGAATTGAGCTTTAGAAATAATATTTAATTTATCTTATTTTCAGAAGATACCTGGGCAGTTTCTGCAAAATCCCACCTCATTTGAATATGGGGAAATAGTCAGGCCCTTATATTACTCTTCGAACATTTTGGCTTTAGAATTTTACAGCCTACTGTCTGTGAAATAGCAGGCTAGGGTTTCTACATTATCAATAGATAAAGCTATCTCTTGTCCATGAAGTCTGAACAAATCAGCTTCTTACTCTGAATTCATTCAATTACAGTAGGGCTTTTGCCTTCGCTTATTAAAAAAAGAAATAAAAAAGAGCCATGTGTGTGTTGCTGGGAATAAGAAAATCAGGTCAGCCTCAAAGGTCAGGAGTGAGCTTCTCTCAAAGGTCAGGAGTGAGTTTCTCTGAGGTTTCTTTGTTCTTGGTTCAGTCCTGGGATTTGAAATGACAACTTTCTTTCTGTGAGAAGAGTCTATTCATGGTTCTCCCAGAAAAGTCACTTTGCGTTGTGAGCAAGTGCAGACCACAGCACCTGTGTCAGGTTGCCAGGGAAGATGCTGCAGGCAGATGATTCAGTCAGGGTGCTTCATCTCCTCCTGCACTCTCTTCTTATAGGACTGTTTGGATTTCACTCCAGGCCACTGGCCTCATGTGAAACTGCCTCTGAGTGCTGTCAGAGCTAACCTTTCCATGCAATCTTCTCTCACCCTGAAATGGTGCCTGCCTCCTTAGAGAGACGCATCCCAGAGCAGAGGTGGAATTTCATAGCTGGCTCGATAGGTTTCGGAACTCCTGATTCTGAGATTTAGATATATGCTCAGTGTGAGAAGTAGTCAATTTTTTTGATTTAACTAAAACTAAGCTAATTTTAAAATTATTGGTCCTCTTAACCAGCCATCCATCCTCCAGCCATCCAAGCCTCCCTTCCCCTCTTAGCATCATCAAACTGATCTAACATGGCACTGTTGGTGTTGAGTCTGGCTTCAGCAAACCCCAGGAGTGTTTGTGTTATTTTGTATCTTGGACTTTCTAGATTCATCTACATAATTTAGATTCCTGTTCTTGACTCGAGCTGATCTGAGAATGTTGGAGAATTAAATAAAATTATGTGGAAACAACTTGGCACAATGGCTGACTCAAAGTAGATTCTCCACAATTCATTCACTAACTTATAGATTCTGCCCTAACCCCACACAAATCTTTCTTGATTTAGAGACCACAAAATATGGACTTAAATGACAGCTTCTTGGGCCATGGAGGGGTCTTGGGAGAGGCTGATAGGCTCTAAGTTTGCTGGATGATTTTCAAAGGCTCTACATTATCCTAGTGCCACACTTTGCTTTCTGTTGTTTGATTAAATGCTTACCAAAAACAACTTGAGGAATAGTGCTTATTTGGTTTACAGGTTATAAATTGTCTTTCAGGGAAGCTAAGGCAGAAACTTAAGGCAGGAATTGAACAACACAACAAGGAGGAATGTTGCTTATAGACTTGCCTCTCCTGGCTTGTTTATTTATGTTTCTTACATAACCCAATGGTCACCTGCTCAGAGTCCCTCCAACCACAGTGGTCTAGGCCTTTCTCCATTACCTAGCAATCATGAAACTGTCCTACAGACATGGCCAAGGCCAATTTGATGGAGGTGATCCCCTAATTGTGGTTCCCCCTTCTCAGATTGTGTTGAACTGACTCTAGATTGTGTTGAACTGACAAAAATAATAACACCCATAACTAGCAAGCCTAGGGTACATTGCCCTCAGGCTCCAGTGGGATGGAAGCTCCTCTGGGTTTTAGGGTAGGGATAAACAGACCATTCTATAAAGACCAATTTAGTGTATGTGACGGTCTTGATTGTCAACTTGACTGGATCAAGCAATGACTATGTCTACTAAAATTTAATACTGTTTGTGCTATGGGGATACTTCAAGGGGACAATTGACATGTGGGACTGTAATGGGTATGCAGGAAAGACCCATCCTGAATGTGGCCACCATCTTACAGCTGAAAGTCCTAAAGAGAATAGCCATCAAGGGTAAGCTCCACTCTTCAGTGAATGGGCCTATCATTGCTCACATCGCCTGTGTGTGTTAGACTACAGCTTCATTGGCCTTTCCCGGTGAACTCAATACCACCAACTCACCAGGGAGTCTTCATATCTTCAGCACTGAACTGGGACCGTTGAGGTTTCTAGCGTCTCAAACTGGGGAGCCACAGGATTCTCTTCTATCCCAGAATGCAAATGGTTACTGTAGCTGCTTGTATTATGAAAGCTAATTATGTTCCTCAAAACTGCTCACACGAGTGTCTGCATGAAAGGCACCAAGGGACCCTGTCCCCAGTAAATAAAGATGCTGGCAGTCAGTGACTGGTTAGGGCAGATAGGGGTGAGACTTGAGAATTTCTGGGGAGAGAGGGAGAAGGAGATCCACGGTACTGGAGGAGAGGAGACATCAAGTCTGAGAAGAGTGGAGGACAGGGAGACATAGGCAGCATGTGAAGGAGCTGGGAGCGTGCAGTCCAGTTGGGCAGTCCGACTGGGTCCAGGGCAGCCAAGGTAGAATATAGCCATTAGTAAGTAGTAACTTGGGATAATCTTCAGGAGGTGGATTAATAACTCGGAAGTTAGGAAGTGGCCCAGCTGTTGCACTGGTTAAGGCATATCAAAATATAAAGGTATGTGTGTATATCTTTCATTAGGAACCCAGAACATTAGGGAGTGTAGTGTGAAACCTACAGCCGGGATTTATTTAAATAATTTAATACTACAGATGGCATTCCAACCTGGGGCAAGAACTCACTTTAAAAAATTAATTGGAGATTCCCAAATGCATTACACATGCCTTCCCCTTAAGATTAAAGACTGTTACCAAGACAGTCAGGTTTGGAACTAAGATAGAAGTTCAGCTAGTTTGGCACTGCATGATTCTGGGGTTCGTGGCTTAAGACTGGGACACACCCAGGCCAGCCAAGGAACTTGGGCCATGGGCTAGTGATTAAGCTGGACAGTCAGGTTCTAGGCCTCTGTGAGAGCGTAGTCACCACATGCTGGCAGCTTCTGCTGGGAGAAGAGAGGCAGCAAAGAGCAGGTTTACCCTGCTGAGATAAGGCAGGCCGCAGAGATCAGGAAAAGATAGGAATGCAGGTGTTCAAGACCTGATATGGCTGTCTCCTGAGAGGCTCTGCTAGAGCCTGACAAATACAAAGGCAGATGCTCGCAACCAACCATTGGACTGAGCACGAGGCCCCCAGTGGAGGAGTTAGAGAAAGGACTGAAGGAGCTGAGGGGGTTTGTAACCCCATAGGAGGAACAACAATATCAACCAACCAGACCGCCCCCCCCCCCAAGCTCCCAGGGACTCAACCACCAACCAAAGAGTACAGATGGAATGACCTATGGCTCCAGTCGCATATGTAGAAGAGGATGACCTTGCTGGGCATCAATTGGAAGGAGAGGCCCTTGGTCCTGGGAAGGTTCTATGCCCCAGTGTAGGGGAATGCCAGGGCGGGGAGGTGGGAAGTGCGTGGGTGGGTGGGGAAGCACCTCATAGATGTAGGGGAAGGGAGGATGGGATAGGGGATTTCTGGAGGAGAAACCGGGAAAGGGGATAACCTTTGAAATGTGAATAAATAAAATATCCAATAAAAAATGGTTGTTGATAAAAAAAAAGTATTCAAAATATAAAAAATCAAGTCTTTGCAAGCAACCGGATTCTTGGAACTCGGGACTTCTGAGCTAGTTTAGTGTGACACTCAGTCATAAATCAGCCTGAAAATAGGCTCATTCAGAAAACAGAAGGGAATTTAAATGAAGTTAAATACATAGCAAAGAATATTAATCCAAGTTATCTAAAGAGAGAGAGGGGATATAAATATGTCCACAGATACTAATCTCCATAGAAGGGAAGAATTAAAGAAATTCAGGCCTTTGATCTGAAATGTAGGAACAGAGGTATGAGATAGGGAGAAACCCTATCTCAACAGATAATAACAAAGAGAGGGAAGAGGAGAAGGAGATCTGCCATGCTGGGAGAAGAATGAGAGACGCCATGCCTGCAAAGAGTGAAGACTAGGGAGGTATGGCTGGCATGTGAAGGAGCCGGGAGAACGCAGTCCAGTTAGGCAGTCTGATTGGGTCCAGGACAGCCAAGATAGAATACAGGATTTAGTTAGTAATAACTCGGGATTATCTTCAGGAGGTAGTTTAGTCGCATGGAGGTTAGGAAGTGAACCAGCCATTGAGCTGATTAAGACATATTAACATATAAGACTAAGTGTGTGTCTTTCATTCGTAAACCACTGGGGCCAGCAGTAGAAACGTACTACCAGAATTTATTTAAATAATTAATTCAACAGCCACTATGGGACTACACACCCTCCTACAATGTTGCCCAGCAAATCTTTTAGTTGATGTGTATAATCTATTATTTCTTCTCCTTTAGAAAACCCTAAGTGATAGATTTGTATGGCGGGCTTTGTAAGTCTCTGTAGCCTACCCTTTATCTGTCATATTTTTCTCCATAGCTCTTAAAAAAATTGTTCTTAGTTCAAAGGTTCCATAAAAACAGATCATGGGATTGATTTGACCTGTACTTTAGGTCAGTCATCTTTGCTGTGTATAACCACCATTGTCTGGCCATCCTATGGTCGCATGCGTCTTATATCACCAGTGATTCTTGAAGTAAAGAGACGGTGTCATCCCAATATTCCTTAATGGCCTCTAGACTTTCCATGTGTGACGAAGAAATTTTTATCCTCAGTGAATCATGACTACTCCCTGCACTAGACTCATTAGTAGGTCCTTCTCCCAAGTGTGGGTCAAGGAATAGCTCAGGAGTATTAAGAGATGGGGTTTGCATGGAGATGATATTGTGATGTCAACATAATTAGTGCCAAAGTCATTGTGGTGACCCATGCCTGCTCAGAAAAAGATAGGGAGAGCTGTCACAGTGGATTACAAGGCCCATTCTCTTTGTGGTACTGTGTCTTTACCTGCAACTCAAAGGTTCTTATGAATGTTTAAAAAATGTTTTTACGTATACAGGTACTGGTTCAATGTAATATAAAATTGCATCATTTTACTTAATGATTTAGTTTTAAGTTTACACATTTTAAAGGCTTAACCGGATAGCACATGGACTTTATTCATACTTTTATTCTGTGCTCCAGAAATATTGAGAGCAGACCTATCTTAGGATATCTAGTAGCTTTCCTCTCAGAATTCCAGCTGTTCCCTGACAGTTCTGAGTGGCCCTAATGAATTCATTGTGGACACATGTTCCTAATAGATTTGGATCTGCTTAGGTGAGAGAGTAGAATAGTCTAACTAGGTTCCTGCTGCTGTAATAAAACCATAGCCAAAAGTAACTTGGGAGAGAAAAAGATTTATTCATCTTACAGGCTGTATACCATCGTTGAGGGAAGCCAAGGCTAGAGGCTCACACATTCATGCTCACATCCCGCTGCCTCTCTTATATATCTGAGGACCACATGCCCGGCAGTGGCACCGTCCATGGTGGGCTGTGCCCTCCTCCATCACTTAACAACCAAGAAAAGGCTTTCCAGATATGCCCACAGGTCAATATGATGAAAGCAATTCCTCAACTGGGTTCCCTTTTTCTAGGTGTGATGCTTGGTTTTCATGAACTTGACACAAACCTAGTCACATCTTGGAGAGAATCTTAATTGAGAAAATGCCACCATTAGACTGGCTTATGGGGTAAATCTGTTGGAATGTCATCATGATTAATGATTGATGTGAGAGGGTCCAGCTTACAGTAGACAGTAGGACAAGTGGTCCTACGTGGACCTATAAGGACCTATAAGGAAGGATGAGAAAGTTATGAGGTACAAACCAATAAGCAGCATCCTCCAGGTTTCCAGGCATGACTTCACTCAATGATGTAGTGTATGTGAACCGAATGTAAGCTCCCAAATTGCTTTTGGTCATGGTGTTTTTAATCACAGTAATAGAGATTTTGATTAAGGTACCAGATGTGTATAGTTTTTGTTAGGTTTACAAGAACTGATGAGCACAGAGAAAATTCACTGTGTTCTCCTTTCTGCCTGCCTGCTTGAGTTGAGTTGTCAGCCCCTTTGGCCTGGGATCTACACCGTTGACTCCCCTGCTTCTCTGCTCTTCAGACTTAGTTTGTAGCTGGGTCCTGACTTTTCTGAGTTTCCAGCTTACAGAGAAGATAGAGGACTTCTCAAACTCCATATTCACAGGAGTTATTATGTTCCTCAAGAAATCATGTATATGTGTGTAAATCATGTATTGATTTGGTCCTGAGTTTTTGGAGGACTTGTGATTAACATATAGAGGGGGCCCTCTCCTTCCATTTTTGTTAGTCTCATGTAACCTTTACCTGGGTAGTCTATGAACTAAAGGTCCAAGAAAAAACTTATACATGTAAGTCAAGGGATTTAACTGAAGTCCCAAATTGC
This sequence comes from Tokudaia tokunoshimensis, assembly GCA_036184795.1. Lineage (NCBI taxonomy): Eukaryota > Metazoa > Chordata > Mammalia > Rodentia > Muridae > Tokudaia > Tokudaia tokunoshimensis. The sequence goes on from BTHU01000015.1 coordinate 15,425,978, forward strand.
TTTTGCTGTGCTCCAATATTTGGAGCTAGCTGCTCTTAGCAAATAGTCTTTCTTTTCAGCTGAAGGTATTTAGTAGAAATTTTAGTCACCTTCTAACTTTTATATATTTGTGTGTGTGTATATTTTTGTCTGTGGGGTGTATGTGTCTGACATATTTACATGTGTGTGTGTGTGTGCGTGTGTGTGTTTACTTAGGGTTTTAACTGTTGTGATAAAGGCCATTACAGAAAGCAATGTGGGGAGCCATACTGCATCACTGAAGGAAATCAGGGGAAGAGACTCAACACAGGAATGTGAAAGCTGGAAGTACTTCAGAGGCTGTGGAGGAACACAGCTTACTGGCTTGCTCCCTTTGGTTTGCTCGGCTACCTTTTAAATACCATCTCTGACCACCTGGCCAGGTATGGACTTACCATCAATGAGCAGGGATCTCCTGCATTAATCACTAATCAAGAAAATGGATCACACACTTGCTTACTGGCAAATCTTATGGAGGCATTTTCTCAGTTGAAAGTTCTTCTTCCCAAATTACTCTAGCTGCTATTAACTGGACAAAAACCATATCAGGATTGTGTATGTTAGAGGTGTGTGTGTGTGTAGGTTGGAAATTGATGTTGGGTATCCTGTTCAATTACTCCGCAGGGCCTCCCACCGAACCTGGAGCTCACTAATTCTGCCACATTGGCTGGCTAATGTGAGTTCTTCTGCCTCCACCTTCCCAGCACCGGAAATGTAGGCATGAGCTGCTGTTCTCAATTGTTTACTTGGGTGCTGGGGATCCAAACTCAGATCCTCCTGTTTGCCCAGCCCTTTACCCATGGAACCATTTCTTTAATCCCCAACTTTCATAGTCTATACTTTAATAAATGTTATAATCAGGTATGTGAACTAAGGAGAATTCAAATATATTAAACTTTGTTTCAAAGTATGGAAGTACCTTAAAAGTTGTTTTAGGGACTGAAGAGATGGTTCAGTTTAACATGTGTGCTGTTCCTAAGGGGACCTGACTTTAGATCCCAGCATGCATGTCAAGTGGCTCACAGCTGTTGTTACACTAGCTCTAGTGTAACAACACTAGATGCCTGTAGAGTCTGTGAACACCTGCAACTTAAGGCACATAACAAAAGACATATCCATACTTTAAAACACTAAAAATAAACCTTTTAAAAAGTCTTTATTCATGTATGTTTATCTTATAACCTTTCCGAAACAACTATAGTAATGGAATTCCTTTTTTTAAAATCAACAATTTGCAGGTCATTGCGATACAGTATTACTTATACCCAGCATTAGTAGAAGCATCATCTTTATATTCCCACTTCACACACATAAAATACTCTTTAATGTAAATAGCTTCTCATGACCAGAGAGCTTTGCTATTACTGATTTTTCCCCCACTGAGGAAAGTACTCTGATGTGACCTAACGTAGTGATGGCAATACATTTGCATATTGTTTCTTTAGTATTTCCCCTGACATGAAGTTGTAGAAACCTTCTTTTTTCTCTGCTGTGGGGAGAGATGGCTGACACCAGCAAGCCAGCAAAGCCGATGAAATGGATTATATTTCAAAAGATGTCATAATGTTCCACAGAGAGTGACACCACCATCTGTCATTAGAGAAGGTGAGTTTTAAAATTGTGAACTGAGTGCTGGGAGATATCTGAGCCCAGCTATGGAGACAGGGCCTAGGGTAAGGGCACACAAGGCTGCTTTCTATCAATATTGGATGATGTCATGAGCTGTTTTTGGTAAGCTGATATTTTCAATAAAATAGCTTATTGAAGCTCAATTATTAACATGCCAAAAGTCCACACATGTCAAAATGTACATTTTAGTGAACTGTAATATGGTTTTAGAGTTGTGAGATCATCTTTCAAGTATAATATAAAGCCCTCATTAACTCCAATAGCTTATGCTCTAAGGTCAAGAATAGACAAATGGGACCTCATTAAATTACAAAGTTTTTGCAAGGCAAAAGACACTGTCAAAAAGACAAAGTGGCAACCAACTAACTGGGAAATGATCTTTACCAACCTTACATCCGACAGAGGGCTAATATCCAATATATACAAAGAACTCAAGAAGTTAAACTCCAGAGAGGCAAGTAACCCTATTAAAAAATGGGGTACAGAGCTAAACAAAGAGTTCTCACCTGAAGAATATCTAATGGCTGAGAAGCACCTAAAGAGATGTTCATCATCCTTAGTCATTAGGGAAATGCAAATCAAAACAACCCTGAGATTCCATCTCACACCAGTCAGAATGGCTAAGATCAAAAACACAGGAGACAGCAGTTGTTGGCGAGGATGTGGAGAAAGAGGAACACTCCTCCACTGCTGGTGGAATTGCAGGCTGGTACAACCACTCTGGAAAGCAGTCTGGCGGTTCCTCAGAAAACTGGGCATGACACTCCCGGAGGATCCGGCTATACCACTCCTGGGCATATACCCAGAGGCTTTACCTGCATGCAATAAGGACACATGCTCCACTATGTTCATAGCAGCCTTATTTATAATAGCCAGATGCTGGAAAGAACCCAGATGTCCCTCAACAGAGGAATGGATTCAGAAGATGTGGTATATCTACACAATGGAATACTACTCTGCAATTAAAAACAATGAATTCACGAAATTCCTAGGCAAATGGTCAGAACTTGAAAATATCATCCTTAGTGAGGTAACCCAATCACAAAAGAACACACATGGTATGCAGTCCAGTCACTGATAAGGGGATATTGACCCAGAATCTCAGAATACCCTAGACACAATCCGCATATCAATAGATTTCTAAGAAGATGGAAGGAGAGACCCCTGGTCCTGGAAAGACTGGATGTAGGGGAACGCCAGGACAGAGTAACGAGAGGGGGTTGAGTGGAGAAAAGAGGGAGGGAAGGGGGCTTATGGGAGTTTCGGGGAGGGAGGAAACGGGAAAGGGGAAGTGATTTGGAATGTAAATTAAAAAAATAAAATAAAATAAATAATAAAAATAAAAAAAATGCCCAAAAGGAAACCTTATGACCACTTACAGGATGTTACCCTCTATTCCTCCCCTCAGCCTCAGGCAACCACTAGTGTACATTCTCATTCTATTTGTTTTTTGTTGACAGTTCATTAAAATGAAGTTCTATTACATATGTAACTATGTCTGGCTTCTCACTTAGTGTAGTATCTGTGAGGTGCACACCTGTTGTCATGCTTTTTGTCTTAGTTGCTGGGTAATATCTATGGGTATGCCATATTTGTTGATCACTCTCTGTTCATTGGCGGACCTTTGGGATGTTCTACTTTCTGACTACTGAGAATGATGTTGTTATAAATAAACATGTGTAAGTCAGTGTCTGAGCAGGTCACTCTTGATACATGGAGTGAAGACTTATGGCTAAGTTGTTTTTGTTAACATACATACTTAAGGGAATCCACCTTTATCCATGTAAAAATTATTGGTACTCACATCTGTTTGCAAGGGTTAAAGGGATGTATGTCCAGAAACCAAGCAGGCAGTAGGGAAAGTCATGGGAGGTGTAGTGATTTGAATAGGCTTGGTCCAGGGAGTGTCACTATTTGGAGGTGTGGCCTTGTGGCAGTATGTGTGGCCTTGTTGGAGGAAGTGTGACACTGTGGGTGTGGTCTTTAAGATTGTCACCTAGCTGCCTAGAAGCCAGTCTTCTCCTAGCAGTCTTCAGATGAAGATGTAAAACACTGAGCTCCTCCTGCACCATGCCTGCCTGGACACTGCTGTGCTCCTGCCTTGATGATAATGGACTGAACCTCTGAACCTGTAAGCCAGTCCCAATTATATGTTGTTCTTTATAAGAGTTGCCTTGGTCTTGGTGTTCATTCACAGAAGTAAAACCCTAAGTCAGGAGGTCACTGGGATATCACTTGCCAAGTAAAAGGAAGGAGTTATGAGAGGTTCTGTGTGGTTTAGTAACAAAGTTTGCTGCTCTTGTTTCTGGAGGAAAATATAACTTCTTGGGGACCTGCAGGAAGATTTCCATGTCTGAGATGCTTGTTTGTTCCATTCAAAGACAGCATGAGAGCCAGCTTTCCTTTTTCTCTGTGGGCCAGGAAGCAGGCATTTCTATTCTCTTCAGTTTGCAAATACTACCTGGGCAGTAGCAGAGCTGAGAGGAGGGAACCTCATTTGAGAAAATGTCGCCATAAGATCTGGCTAGAGGGCATTTGCTTAATTAGTTATCAAGGGGGGAGGGCTTAGCCCATTGTGGGTGGGGCTATCCCTGGGCTTGGGTTCTGGGTTCTATAAGAAAGCAGCCTGAGCAAGCCATGGTGAGCAAGCCAGTAGCATCATCTCTCCATGGGCTCTGCATCAGCTCCTGCTTCCAGTTTCTGTCCTGTTTGAATTTCTGTCCTGACTTTCTTCAGTGATGGACTTCAGTATGGAAGCATAAACCAAATGAATCCTTCCTCTCCATCTTGATTTTGGTCATGGTGTTTCATCAAAGCATAATAACTCTAAGATACTAGTAGACATAAGGAGAAACAATGCTACAAGAGCAGCGGGCATGTTTCCGCAGAGCTAATAAGCTAGAATTGCAGTGCTCCCCTGCTCTGGGATGTCATCAGGCAACTTCTTGACTGCAGCCCAGCCAACATCTCTTTCTTCAATGATTTCTTGCCTGCACTCTCTGAAATTCCACATTTCAAACAAGTTCCCAAATGATATCAATGCTGTTGGTGAGAAAGACTATAGTTTGAATTCAAAGGGCACAACAGAAGTAAAATATCACATGGGTGATGTATGACTTAGCATAGATGAGGCCTGAGTTCAATCCCTAGTAACAGAAAAAGAAGAAAAGCAAATAGAACTGAGTCTTATATATACACAGCCCTGGGCCTGCCATTAGCTGGAGATATTGCCACAAGGAACTTACCTAAACTCTCCAGGGTTACAGGAACACTTTGGACAGATGTTCTATAAGGCTTTTTCTTCTATAATATTGTATGTTATGATGTCTGCCCGGACTCTGTTTAATTTTTTTGACACACTTTCAGTAAAATACACGGCTAGCAAAATTTTTATGTGGTAGAACTAGAATGGTTGTTGGTTCTCGGTGTCCGCTGGGGTGTAAGTCTCCCACAGACTGGCCTTTCAACTACAGGCTCATTTCAATGGTTTAACATCATTTCTGAAATGTTAATGATCAGCTTTTACGAGCTGATAGAAGCCAGCTGTAGCACAGGATGCACAGTCCTCCAGGTGCAGAATTTATGTCAGGAGTAGAGAGACACCGATCTCTTTGTTTTGCCCAACTAGTGTGATGTTTCTCAACTGAAAACTCTGATATTTTCTTATTCTCATTTCACAAATAGTGAGCTAGGGCTGAAGGTGATAAACTGGTAGAGCCATCTTTCAAGTCTTACGCCACCTAAGGTCAACACTGAGTCCCTGAGTAATATACTCAAGCAACCTGGGCCAAGTCTGGATCCACCTAGTCACATGGCCTTGTTTGACACCTGACTTTGAGAAACTGTCTGACCTCAGACTCATGTCTTTGTCCCCTTTAGCCTCTAATTTTCCACAAATAAAATGAGTTGGGATAGGCGGAGTAAGAAACTGTAATTCCCCTTTCAAGAGACGTTGCTTCTGATTTATGCTATGTCTCAGTCCCTTCCTACAGCTTAAAGTGAGGGCTCCAGCCACCTCTTTTCTCTTTTCCTCCACGAGCCAAGGCTGAGACTTTTTGAAGGTCGTTGGGTAGTTGAATCAATCTGCTTCCTCTACTCTCTTCCGCCATCTCAAAGGAAATGTGGTTTACGGCAGCTTTTATGTCCTCATTCTCCGGGGGCTGAGATGGGAGAGGCCAGAGTGGCTGCTTCATTGACAATGACCAGCACTCCATTTTTCTTTGTTGAAAGAGCCAATCAGTAGACTGTAGACCTTGGGCTCTTTCATTCATCCTTGGCTGATCAGTGATTCACGGAGTCCATTAAAATGCCTGGATGACCAAGAGCTCAATTTCCCAAGACGAAGTCTGCTTGGCTGGAGAGAGGCTATTTCTCCTCTTTAGCAACCAGTGAAGAGTCAGCATTTGAGGCTATAGGGGGAATGCATTTCGGCACACTATATTAAACTTCCTGGCAGTGCCTGGTGGCCTTGGGCCAGCAGCTGTCCAGCCAACAGTAGGCATTATGGGTGTCAGGTCTGATGAGTGGCTTGCTGATTCTGCAGGCAGGTTTGAAGAAGCCGTAAGAGTTGTTTATTGCAGGAAAGAGATCTGAGCAATTATTCCATAATTGCTGTTTAGGTCCTGTTTCCTAATACACAGGACCACCATATTGAGATGATTTCTAAAATATGGAGGCTATAAATTTATATATTGGTAGAGGGGTCAAGATTTCCAATTTTCCAAACTGACTGAAGATCAGCACACAGGCTTGGTAATGGGTTTACCTCCCCATGAACTCATGGGTGTCTGTGCTTTGTAACCTGTAAAATTCTCGTGTAAGAGGTTAGTCTTCCTGCCTACTTCCAGCTCCCCCCTGTATCCCCTAGCTTTTGATTCTGCTAAAGGAAACATTCTCTTTAATGTCTCTCTCAGTAGCCCAGGGCCTGATCCCATTCAATCTTTGATGTAGATTTGATTTTCTGCCTTCTGTGTCTCCGGGTGTGCAGCTGCAGATTCTGCTTCAGCTTCCCTTTTTCTCCTTCCTGTTGCCAGCTCTGCCCTTATCCCTAACCAGACGTTGGATCCTAAGAGCCAGCACTGCAGTGTGCGTGTTTTCTAAGATGCTCCTGGGTCCCAGAACCCTGGGTTCAGATCTGCCTCTGATGACTTGCTCTGGAGTGCTCCAGCTATGTCCTAAACAATTGCCATCATAATAAGAACATCAGTGGGCACAGTGCCTACCAATGAGGCCTTGACATGAAGCTGATCTATGGGCTCATTTATGTTTATTACTGCTGTTGTCGTCATTGCATAAACCAGGGATGATAATATTCCCTGGGAGAAAGAGTAAGTCACAGAATCAGAGCATCAGCCAGAGTTCTTCAATGTCCAGAGCCTTCTGCATTCCTATCTTGTTAAAATATTACTCTTGGAAGAGGAAATTTTATATGTCACAGGATACTAACCAAATATCTACTTTGGGTGGATAATAGAAGAAGGAGGAGGAGGAGGAAGAAGAGAAGAAGAAGAAGAAGAAGAAGAAGAAGAAGAAGAAGAAGAAGAAGAAGAAGAAGAAGAAGAAGAAGAAGAAGAAGAAGAAGAAGAAGGAAGAAAGGCGGGGCACATCAAGGAATAGGAATACTCTCCAAGGAAGCCTGCTTGCTGAGCACACTGAGGCAGGTCAAGCACTCTCCTGTGCAGTTGATGAAGATAGACTGGGATTTAGTTTACTTATTTTCATTGTATTTCTAACTTAACTGAACATAGGATTGACTTTAAACAACTCCGTGGTGTGTGTGTGAGTGTGTGTGTGTGTGTGTGTGTGTGTGTGTGTGTGTAAGTCAGCAGGTTTTTTCTCAATGACTCTCTTTCTTACTTTTGAAACAATGTCTCTTGCTCTGGTAGACTGGGTGGCTGGTCTCCAGGAGCTTGGCCAGCAGGCTCCAGGGACCTGTCTATATCTCTGAGAGCATGCAAATTTGCTCAGCTTTTTATGTGGGTGGTGGAGACCTATATTCAGGTTCTCATTCTTGCATGACAATCACTTTATTGTTGGAAAGCACACCAAGAGTGGAGTCTTGTCAGGGGATTCTGAGTGCTTGTGGAAAAATGGACTAGAGTTGTGTGGCCTCCATTTCTTCAAAAACCACAGAATTGTTCTTGGAGTATGCTTTTGTACCCCTCCCATGAGTAGCAGATAGGAGTGAGTTTCCTTCAGCAGTTCTTATTCATATGCCTGCATGGGAAAACATGTTTTTGCCACATGCAGCTTGTCCTTGTGATTGTAAACATCTTGACTTTACTCGGGTGACCTTTCTTAACTCTTACAGTATAAACTCTCTGATGCTCTGAATAATGTTAGCTACTGGATGAAACTTTAGTCCACTTCATTTTTTATGCCTGGTTCTCCCAAGTTCATACTGCCAACTAGAGCTCCAACACCTTACCTACTGAACTATCATCTAGCCCTGTGGAACATTTATTTATAAACCATATTAGTTTAAAAGTTACAATGAAAATGCATGTATACAATAATATTAGAGGAGTGGTGTCATTCAATAATGGTTGATATTTCAGTTTAGAAATAGACAGAGAGATTTGAATTGAAAAAATCCAACTATAGGACTATTTTAATCATTTAAATAAAAATCACCAAATGGCTTGTCAGAGAGTTAAAAATTGTGACCTCAGGAGACCTACTCTACTCTCTTCAACAATTCATGTAGACCTTGACCTCTTGTTTATATTCTGCATAGATGATGTGTCTCAGAAATGTGCTATTAATAGACAGTACAAGGTCAATGAATTTGACATCACTGTGTTTTATGGCACTTTTCACAAAAGCATTCCTGTTTTCTTAGACGAATGATTATTTGGACTACTCTGGGTTAGGTCACACTCTCTTGACAACAGAGTGTCCAGAGGTGAGGCTTTCAATATGAATGTTTCTTCATAAAACTGTATGTTTCTTTCTGACATCAATTTGACATTATTTCATAACCTTGGTTCCTAATGCTTCAGGGCAAACTTAGGCAAACTGTTTCGTGGGTAGTAGAATGTGCACCTATTTGAATAGTGTATGGTATCTAATAACAGTGTTATTATTGTCCTTATTATCCAAAGAGATTTTCCCCAGAGTATCTATAATAACATTTGAGGACCCTTTTCTACACTTTTGTACCCCCCATCTTTTACATGATACATTGTTTCATTTTTGGAGACTGAGTACAAATATGGCTTTCTCTACCCATTACACTGCTACATGTTTTGTTAAATAAATCCCAGAACAAACTGATTCTTAACTATTTTAAAGAACCTCACATTTTTTTGAAATCATAAACCATTCTATTATCTCTACTATTTTGTTCATAATCATTCCAGATAGATTAAATATGCTACTAAAAGCAGTGCCTGGTATAAATTCTTAGTATAAAATACTAAGATGAAAAAGCCCTTGGTTATGTTATGAATTTTGGAGCTGTTATTAGCCAAGTCATCTTAGACACATTCTTCTTCCTGTAAAACTTATCAGAAATAACTTGTATTAACTTACTAATTAACAGACAATTCATTCCCAGTCAATATCTCTACAGATGTAGGAGACAGTAGTGTCCAAAGTAATAAAAGCAAATATAAGGGAATATGGCAGAAATTTCAGATCATGCTATGTATCCCACCCTGACACTCATAGCTCTCCACAGCTTACTCCAATCTAATTTTTTTGAATTTTTTATTATTTTTATACACTCCATATTTTATTCCTCACCCCACCAACCCCTGTCCCCCTTACAACTGCTCCACATCTCATACCTCCTCCACTCCCCCTGTCATCACGTGGATTTCCCTACCCCCACCCCACCTGACCTCTAAACTTCCTGGGGCCTCCAGTTTCTTGAGGCTTAGGTGCATCTTCTCTGAATGAACTGCTGGTCTTCCTTCAGGGTTGCCCTCAGCTTCTTTCAGCCTTCCCTAATTCAACAGCAGAGATCAGTTGCTTCTGTCCATTGGTTGGGTGCAAATATCTGCATCTGACTCTTTCAGCTTCTTGTTGGGTCTTCCGGAGTGCTGCCATGCTAGGGCCCTTTTTGTGAGTGCTCCATAGCCTCAGTAATAGTGTCAGGCCTTGGGACTGCCCCTTGCGCTGGACCCCACTTTGGTTCTGTCACTGGACCTTCTTTTCCTTGGGCTCCTCTCCATTTCCATCCCTGTAATTCTTTCAGACAGGAACAATTATGGGTCAGTTATGACTGTGGGATGGCCCCCCCTCTCCCTCATTTGAATCCCTGTCTTCCTCTTGGAGGTAGGCTCTATAAGTTCTCTCTCCCTACTGTCAGGCATTAAGGTCCCTCCCTTTCAGTCCTGTGAGTATCTTGCCTCCCAGGTCTCTGATGCATTCTGGAGGGGTCCTCCTATCTCCTGAGGTTGCCTGTTTCCATTCTTTCTGCTGGCCCCCAGGGCTTCAGTCCTTTTCCCTCCCACAATGTCAGATCAGATTCCCCTCTTCCCCCAACTTCCCCAACCCATCCACTTTCCCTCTCAGGTCCTTTCCTCCCCCCCCATTTGTGATTGCTTTCTTCTCCCTCCCAAGTGGGACTGAGGTGTCCTCACTTGGGCACTTCAGCTTGTTGACTTCTTGAATTCTGTAGACAGTATCTTGGGTCTTCTGTACTTTTATTTTTGGCTAATATCCACTTATTAATAAGTACATACCATGCATGTCCTTTTGGGTCTGAGTTACCTCACTCAGGATGATATTTTCTAGTTCCATCCATTGCCTGCAAAACTCAGGATGTCCTCATTCTTAATAGCTGAGTAGTATTCCATTGTGTAAATAAATGACATTTTCTGTATCCATTCTTCTGTCATAGGACATCTAGGTTGTTTTCAGCTTCTGGCTATCACAAATAAGGCTGCTATGAACATAGTGGATCGTGTGCTCCTATGGCATGGTGGGGCATCTTTTGGGTATATTCCCAATAGTGGTATAGCTGGATCTTCATGAGATCTATTTATGTTCTAAGTTTGTGCAGGCATTACAAGGTGAGGGACAGAGGGTATCCATATGTGATCTTATGTTCTTTCTCTCTCATTCCAAAGCCACCAGCATAAACCATAGGTTGGACTCTGATAATACCCTCTGACCTTCATCATCTTCACCACACATGGAACTACCATGGTCAGATTAAGTTTCTATCTTTTTAGTACCTCACAGTAGGCACTGAATTCCAACATGAATTTCTGAAAGCACAAAGAATATTCAACTCGCGGCAGAGATCAGAGCTCCCCTTACCCTGTGTAGTTCCAGAGATGCAACAGAAAATATGGTAGCACCACAAGAGTTCCTTGTGAGTTGGCAGGTATACTTCAGTGCTGAAACACCCTTCTCCAAGAAGAAAAAATGTCTCCATGAATTGCTGGACTGGCTTTAATTCCATGGTCATACTCTCTTGGCAGAAAGGCCAGGAGCTTCTTTCACCTACCACTGATCACCAAATTTCCATAAAAAATTAAGGAAGCAACATGCCATTGCTTTGATTATCAGTTCATGGTGAAATGACCAAGACCAAGTCAAGTTTCTAAAAAAGATTTGAGAGCCCAGGACTAATATTTGTACTCTATTCTAAGGCAGCTCCTTTGCATTGTCAGGTTTGAAGTCAGCATGTGATCTTCAAAACAACAAAAAATGCTCAGTTAAATGGATTTTAATTCAATGATTCCTAACACATTCTTTCTATTAGTGAACTACTACCTGTTACACACTACCAGTGAACACTTCATAGAGTCCTGGGACAATATTGTCTGCTTAATTCCAGAAACAAATTAAGAAAAGAACAATTTCTGTTTTCATAGAGGTTGTTGGGGCAGAATTTTGACCTTTGTGACTTCTTTCATCCCAGCTAAAATGTACAACTTCAATCTTCCCCAAGACCCCATTCACTGGAACATATCCACCTGTGCCTCAGTGATAACAACAGAGAATTACAACCAAACATTGATTTTTTTCCCCAAATATTGTGTTTTCTTTGAATCACACCTTGTAACCCATTTGACAGATGTGATGCAGATTCATATATAAAGAATTTCTGAGTGCCAGAACAAATATTAGTTCTAGCACTGAAATTTTTTCCCAGTCAACTAGATACTTCTCCCATAGCTTTATTTCTAAACATTCCCCTGCTGATCTTTTGGTTTCTATTTCATATTACTCTTCTGCCCATAGCTACAAAAACAATCCAGCACTGATTGTTATGATCATCCTTTCTTGTTCTTGTTCTTCTTCTCTTCTACTTCTTCCTCCTCCTCTGCTTCTCTTCCTTGTCTTCTCCTCCTCCTCTTCTTCTTTCCCCCTCCTTCTCAGCATTATATGTTAGCAAACAAAGTGATGGATTTAATTAAGGCATTGAGCATGTATACATCATTGTATTTTGTTCTTTTTCTTCCTTTACCCCTGGGGTTCCCACTCCCTTGCTCTCTTCTTGTTGGTCTCTTTCCTTTGTCCAGGGAGTCTCCATCTTGCTTTTCTGTTATATCAATTCCATTCTTCCTTTTTCTTCCCCACTTTAATATCTTTTCTTTCCCTCTCATTGTTCAATTTTTATTTTCATAACCTACCTATGCACTTTTATTCAGTGACCACTAACACTGTATTTCTATGAATGAATTTACTGAGTATTGTATAACTAGCAGTCACTACTTCAGAGAGTCATCAGACAACTTGTTGACACTGTCTGCTTAATTCCACAAACAAGTCATTTCCTACATTGATAAGCCACACTTGATAGGACAAACAGAGAAGTAGCTGGATTGTAAAGGGAAGGGCCATTTAAACACACATTTAAATCTAGGTTCTTCATATGGTACAAAATATTTGTCTTTCTGAGTCTGGTTTGTTTCACTTAACAAAACTATCTGCAGCTCCATCCCTTTGCTGAACTATTCTGATCATTCTTTATAGATGTGTAGGTGTATCACATTTATTTTCCCATTAGTCTGTATATGGAGATCTAGGTTGTTTCCATATCTTGGACTTTTTGAGTGGTGTAGCAGTTTGTGAATGGTACAGGCATACCTGTGATATATTGATTGTAGAGAGTCATTGAAGTGCCATATAGCCTTAGCCATAATTCAGCTGCCTGCATTCTTCACCTACTCCGAGTTGAGGAATTCCAGCCACACCTCCCCCCACCTGGCGGAGCTGGCAGAGCTCCAGGAACAAGATTTTTGTCACACCTCAGCCTCCAGCAAAGCAACAGACCCTATGGGGTCAATTTCCTATGGCGCTAAGGGCCTGCTGAGAAGCGCTGAAAAGACTCTTCGACCCTGGGAGGGAGGGTCATGCCCACAGCACATATATTGTCACTCTTATACCCAAAGTAAAAAGAAAGATTTTGTACAGCCATGCACTAATGTCTCTGTGTGTTCTTTTCTCTCGACCCCCATCGTTTCATTCTTCAGCTCTTCATCCACATAGAACCCACTCGTGAGCAATTCCCAGGAAGCTTCAATTGATTGAGAGTCTATTGGTTGTATGGCTAGGGATGTTGAAACTGAATCACATGGTACTTCTAGTTTTAGATCTTAGAAACTTCCACACTGACTTCTATAGTGGTCATATCAGTTACATTCTCACCAACAATGTTCCTCTTTCCTCCCAACCTTAACTTTCTGAGTGAAAACTCAAAGGAGATTTAATTTGCATTTCTGTGATGACTAAGGACTTTGAATACTTTCCCAAATATTTGTTGGCAAATTCATTTCTTCTTTTAAGAATTGACTATTCAGTCATTAGTTCGTTTGCTGACTGAATGCCTTGTTCTTTTGGGATTTAATTTTTGCTATTTTTATACATTCTAGCTATTAATTCCTTATCTAATGTCAAGGTAACAAAGACTTTTCCCCTATTTTTGTAGGTTGTCTGTTCACTCCATTTATTTTATTTGCTATGCAGAATCTTTTAAATTATATATACATATGCATATACATATACAAATACATATACATACATACAATTACACGCATATAGTACTATTGGTAGATTTTTTTCATTTTTCCTGTGCTATTGGAGCCTGTGGTGATTTAAATATTCTTTTTTGTTTGTTTGTTTGTTTGTTTGTTTTGTTTGTTTGTTTTCTGAGACAGGCTTTCTCTGTATAGCCCTGGCTGACCTGGAACTCACTCTGTAGACCAGGCTAGACTCGATCTCAGAAATCCACCTGCCTCTGCCTCCCAAGTGCTGGGATTAAAGGTGTGTGCCACCACTGCCCGGCTTGGTTTAAATATTCTTGACCCAGGGAGTTTCACTATGAGGAGGTGTGGCTTTGTTGGTTGAAGTGTATCACTGTTGGGGTAGGCTTTGAGAGATCTTTCTCCTACCTGCCTGGAAGTCGGTCTGCTCCTAGATGGAGACTTTGGATGAGTACGTAGAACTCTCAGCTCCTCCATTGCCATGCCTGTTTGGATGCTGTCGTGTTACCTGCATTGATGATAATGGGTTGAACTTCTGAACCTGTAAGCCAACCTTAATTAAATATTGTCGTTTATCAGAGTTGCCTTGGTAATGATGTCTCTTGGCTGCAATGGAAATCTTAACTAAGACAGAGCCCTCTTCAGAAAGTCCTTGTCCATACCTGCATCTTCAAGAGTTTTATCCATTTTTTTTATTTAAGTATTTTCAAAATTTTAATATTTACATTAAGATCTTTGATCCACCCTAAAAGGCTTATTGTACAGAATGAGAGATGGATCTAGTTTCATTCTTCTGCATGTGAGTATCATGAAGAAGTGTTCCTTCTACCATTTTTTGAGGAAGGTGTCATTCTGCAAACAAATTTTGCTTTTGGAACCTTTGTCAAAAATCAGGTGTGGGTTTGTTCTGGACCCACTTCTCTTCCGTTGGTCTGTGTATCTGTCCTGTAGTTTGCAAACAGGTATTGTGTATTCCCAGTATTGGTTTCTGTATAGGATTGCTTTGACTATTTGGTATTTTTTGTGCTTCTGTATGCAGTCTAGGATTGCTTTGTCTAGCTCTATAAAGAATGGCATTGGAAGTTTGATGGAGATTGCATGGGATATGTAATCTATATACTAATCTTGCTTTTAAATTGTTTTTACTCATGTCTGAGTTCTTAGATCAGGAGAGGCTTACTCATATTGTCATTGTATGTGCTTGTAGTTCATTTATCCACCTTCAACATATATTGCATGAATTAAATTTGTGTGATTTTTTTAAATTTGTTTTTTTAATTATCTTTTATTACAGTCCAGTTGTTATCCCCTTTCCAGTCTATCCTCTAACAGTTCCTCATCCATTTCTCCTCCACTGTCTCCAAGAGGATATCCCCACCCTCCCACCCCACCAAGGCTCCCTATTCCCTGGGGCCTCAAGTCTCTGAGGGTTAGGAGCATCTTCTCTCACTGAGGCCAGACCAGGCAGTCCTCTGATATATATGTGTCAGGGGCCTCATATCTGTTAGTGTATGATAGTGGCTCAGTGTCTGAGAGTTCCCTAGGGTCTAGGTTGGTTAAAATTGCTGGTCTTATGGGGTCGCCCTCCTCCTCATCTTCTTCCAGCCTTTCCCTAATTCAACTACAGGGGTCCCCAGCCCCAGTCCATTGGTTGGGTGTAACTATCTGCATCTGACTTATTTAGCTGCTTGTTGGGCTCTCAGATGGCAGCCATGCTAGGCTCCTGTCTGTAAGGATTCCATAGCATCCATAATAGTGTCAAGCCTTTTTAATTCACGACATTGCAAATGGACTTTAGACTTGTTTCCAGTTTTGCCTCCAGCTATTAGAATTAAATGGCAATGGGTAAGGTACTATTTTAGCTGTATAACTTTTTGTTAAAGTCAGATATAAATACACTAGAATTTCTGGAACACATGTGAATTTTCAAGTTTAATCAATTATTGACAATTTTTTATGATATTAGTACAACTTTTTTTTTATTTTCTAAGTTTTTTATTTACATTCCAAATCATTTCCCCTTTCCCATTTCCTCCCTCCCCAAAAGTCCCATAAGCCCCCTTCCCTCCCTCTTTTCCCCATTCAACCCCCTCTCACTTCTCTGTCCTGGCGTTCCCCTACATCCAGTCTTTCCAGGACCAGGGGTCTCTCCTTCCATCTTCTTGGAAATCTATTGATATGCGAATTGTGTCTAGGATATTCCAAGATGCTGGGTTAATATCCCCTTATCAGTGACTGCATACCATGTGTGTTCTTTTGTGATTGGGTTACCTCACTAAGGATGATATTTTCCAGTTCTGACCATTTGCCTAGGAATTTCGTGAATTCATTGTTTTTAATTGCAGAGTAGTATTCCGTTGTGTAAATATACCACATCTTCTGAATCCATTGCTCTGTTGAGGGACATCTGGGTTCTTTCCAGCTTCTGGCTATTATAAATAAGGCTGCTATGAACAAAGTGGAGCATGTGTCCTTATTGCATGCAGGTAAGGCCTCTGGGCATATGCCCAGGAGTGGTATAGCCAGATCCTCCGGGAGTGTCATGCCCAGTTTTCTGAGGAACCGCCAGACTGCTTTCCAGAGTGGTTGTACCAGCTTGCAATCCCACCAGCAGTGGAGGAGTGTTCCTCTTTCTCCACATCCTCGCCAACAACTGCTGTCTCCTGTGGTTTTGATCTTAGCCATTCTGACTGGTGTGAGATGGAATCTCAGGGTTGTTTTGATTTGCATTTCCCTAATGACTAAGGATGATGAACATCTCTTTAGGTGCTTCTCAACCATTAGATATTCTTCAGGTGAGACAACTTTACTTTTATAGTTTGACAAACACTATTTGATGGCTTCTGTTTCATTATATCTTCAAACTTTGGACTAAGTCTTATCACTTTCAGTTTTAGATATCAGTGTTAATGCACAGTAACTTCTCATTGCATTTTTCTCTATACTAAAAATACTTTAGGTACATAAAGAAGTGCGGGAGATAGTCATAATAGGTCCTATATGTTCTTCATTTTATATTTCTTTTGATACAATAATCATGACACGTTTTAAGAGCTAAAAAATTAGCATTGGTACATTTTGCTTTCTTTTTAAGCTTAGGCTATATTTCCGTTCTAAGGAATGTCCAGTAGAGCACAGTTCATCAGCGTATTTACTCGGTCTTATTTGTTTTTTTTTTAATTTTATTTTATTTTCTAAGTTTTTTTTATTTACATTCAAAATCATTTCCCCTTTCCCGTTTCCTCCCTCCCCAAAAGTCCCATAAGCCCCCTTCCCTCCCTCTTTTCCCCATTCAACCCCCTCTCGCTTCTCTGTCCTGGCGTTCCCCTACATCCAGTCTTTCCAGGACCAGGGGTCTCTCCTTCCATCTTCTTGGAAATCTATTGATATGCGAATTGTGTCTAGGGTATTCCGAGATTCTGGGTTAATATCCCCTTATCAGTGACTGCATACCATGTGTGTTCTTTTGTGATTGGGTTACCTCACTAAGGATGATATTTTCCAGTTCTGACCATTTGCCTAGGAATTTCGTGAATTCATTGCTTTTAATTGCAGAGTAGTATTCCATTGTGTAAATATACCACATCTTCTGAATCCATTCCTCCGTTGAGGGACATCTGGGTTCTTTCCAGCTTCTGGCTATTATAAATAAGCCTGCTATGAACATAGTGGAGCATGTGTCCTTATTGCATGCAGGTAAAGCCTCCGGGTATATGCCCAGGAGTGGTATAGCCGGATCTTCCGGGAGTATCATGCGCAGTTTTCTGAGGAACCGCCAGACAGCTAATACCAAAAGCACACAAAGATCCAACAAAGAAAGAGAATCTCAGGCCACTCTCTCTTATGAATATCGATGCAAAAATACTCAATAAAATTCTTGCCAACCGAATCCAAGAACACATCAAAATGATCATTCACCATGATCAAGTAGGCTTCATCCCAGGGATGCAGGGATGGTTCAATATAAGGAAATCCATCAATGAAATCCACTATATAAACAATCTCAAAGAAAAAAACCACATGGTCATCTCATTAGATGCTGAGAAAGCATTTGACAAAATTCAGCATCCTTTCGTGCTAAAGGTCTTGGAAAGATCAGGAATTCGAGGCCCATATCTAAACATATTAAAAGCAATTTACAGCAAACCGGTAGCCAACATCAATCTGAATGGAGGGAAACTTGAAGCAATCCCACTGAAGTCAGGGACTAGACAAGGCTGCCCTCTCTCTCCATATCTTTTCAATATAGTACTTGAAGTTCTAGCTAGAGCAATTAGACAACAAAAGGAGGTCAAAGGGATACAAATTGGAAAGGAAGAAGTCAAACTATCACTATGATAGTATACTTAAGCGACCCAAAGTACTCCACCAGAGAACTCCTACAGCTGATAAACAACTTCAGCAAAGAGGCCGGATATAAAATCAACTCAAGCAAGTCAGTAGCCTTCCTATACTCAAAGGATAAGCAGGCTGAGAAAGAAGTAAGAGAAATGATATCCTTCACGATAGCCACAAATCATATAAAGTATCTTGGTGTGACTCTAACCAAACAAGTGAAAGATCTGTATGACAAGAACTTCAAGTCTCTGAAGAAAGAAATTAAAGAAGACCTCAGAAGATGGAAAAATCTGCCATGCTCATGCATTGGCAGTATTAATATAGTAAAAATGAGCATCTTACCAAAAGTAATATACAGATTCAATGCAATCCCCATCAAAATCCCAACTCAATTCTTCATAGAGTTAGAAAGAGCAATTCAAAAATTCATCTGGAATAACAGAAAACCCAGGATAGCTAAAACTATTCTCAAGAGTAAAAGAACCTCTGGGGGAATCAGTATCCCGGACCTCAAGCTGTACTACAGAGCAATAGTGTTAAAAACCGCATGGTATTGGTACAGTGACAGGCATGAAGACCAATGGAACAGAATTTTAGACCCAGAAATGAATCCACACTCCTATGGTCACTTGATCTTTGACAAAGGAGCTAAAACCATCCAGTGGAAAAAAGATAGCCTTTTCAACAAATGGTGCTGGCTCAGCTGGAGGTCAACATGCAGAAGAATGCAAATTGACCCATTCTTATCTTCTTGCACTAAGCTCAATTCCAAGTGGATCAAGGATCTCCACATAAAACCAGACACACTGAAACTAATAGAAAGGAAACTAGGGAAGAACCTTGAACATATGGGCACAGGGGACAATTTCCTGAATAGAACTCCAATAGCTTGTGCTCTAAGATCAAGAATTGACAAATGGGACCTCATTAAATTACAAAGTTTTTGCAAGGCAAAAGACACTGTCAAAAAGACAAAGCGGCAACCTACTAACTGGGAAATGATCTTTACCAACCCTACATCCGACAGAGGGCTAATATCCAATATATACAAAGAACTCAAGAAGTTAAACTCCAGAGAGGCAAGTAACCCTGTTAAAAAATGGGGCACAGAGCTAAACAAAGAGTTCTCACCTGAAGAATATCTAATGGCTGAGAAGCACCTAAAGAGATGTTCATCATCCTTAGTCATTTGGGAAATGCAAATCAAAACAACCCTGAGATTCCATCTCACACCAGTCAGAATGGCTAAGATCAAAAACACAGGAGACAGCAGTTGTTGGCGAAGATGTGGAGAAAGAGGAACACTCCTCCACTGCTGGTGGGATTGCAAGCTCAGTCTTATTTGTAACAATAACTTGATCTTTCCTTGGTTTCAAGCATGGCAGCACCTTTGATGAATATTGGTTATATGTTTTATAAAATATCTCTAATCTGGGTTTGTTTGGTGTTTCTCTTACAATGCTTGGAGACACGAATTTGGAGGAAGAATACCATAGAAATGAAACATTTTTGTAATGATCTAGGACAAGTTGTCCACAGGCTCCTTACTGGGGACACTAGTCTTGGTGGCTCTCTGTGATATGTTTTTCTATTAACACAAACTAGAGCCATCTGGAAAAAAAAAACAGAATCTCAACTGAGAAAATGCTGTCAGCAAAATAGCTTGGGTATGACTGGAGGACATTTTCTGGATTCACAGTTGATATGGGAGGGACCAGTTCATTGTGGTTTCTGTTATCCCTGGGCAGGCACTACTGGATTATATATGAAAGAGAACTGAACATGCCATGGGAAGTCCTTATGCAGGCTTTCTCCTTGGTCTTTGCTTCACTTCTTGTCTTCAGGTTCCTGCTTTGGCTTCCTGGATAATGAACTAAAACTTGCAGTACAATAAACTCTTCTCCAACAATGGTATTATTACCACAACAGAAACAAAGGCAGGACACTTGTTTGAAGCACTGGCTGACAGCTATACCCACTCCAAACATCCATGTTTCCTGGCATCCACTATTACTGTTGAGAACATCAGACTGGGTTTATTGAAGCAATATGCCTATTTTATATGTTTAGCCTGACTGTATTTCTTTTTTTTTTCTCTTTCTTTTTTTTTATTTTATTTTTTTAATTTACATTCCAAATCACTTCCCCTTTCCCGTTTCCTCCCTCCCCAAAAGTCCCATAAGCCCCCTTCCCTCCCTCTTTTCTCCTTTCAACCCCCTCTCGTTACTCTGTCCTGGCGTTCCCCTACATCCAGTCTTTCCAGGACCAGGGGTCTCTCCTTCCATCTTTTTAGAAATCTATTGATATGCGGATTGTGTCTAGGGTATTCCGAGATTCTGGGTCAATATCCCCTTATCAGTGACTGCATACCATGTGTGTTCTTTTGTGATTGGGTTACCTCACTAAGGATGATATTTTCAAGTTCTGACCATTTGCCTAGGAATTTCGTGAATTCATTGTTTTTAATTGCAGAGTAGTATTCCATTGTGTAGATATACCACATCTTCTGAATCCATTCCTCCGCTGAGGGACATCTGGGTTCTTTCCAGCTTCTGGCTATTATAAATAAGGCTGCTATGAACATAGTGGAGCATGTGTCCTTATTGCATGCAGGTAAAGCCTCTGGGTATATGCCCAGGAGTGGTATAGCCGGATCCTCCGGGAGTGTCATGCCCAGTTTTCTGAGGAACCGCCAGACTGCTTTCCAGAGTGGTTGTACCAGCCTGCAATTCCACCAGCAGTGGAGGAGTGTTCATCTTTCTCCACATCCTTGCCAACAACTGCTGTCTCCTGTGTTTTTGATCTTAGCCATCCTGACTGGTGTGAGATGGAATCTCAGGGTTGTTTTGATTTGCATTTCCCTAATGACTAAGGATGATGAACATCTCTTTAGGTGCTGACTGTATTTCTTTATGCTTGTCAATCTGTTACCCAGTGTTACAAAAGTTTTCAAAAATTCTCATCCATCATCCCTTCATTTCATTTGCTTTATTCTTGATCTTTTCCTTCCACAATTTTAATGATGTAAATCAGACACACCAAATTTCTTTGATGTTGATTTTCATTTGAATTTATTTCTAAGTTAACCTTTAATGATTTCTGATTTTCCTAACTTCATTCTTAGAATATTAATGTTAATTATTGTATATTTCAGTTCCAGGATGTCCATTTGTTCAAGGCTTACAATGCCTGCTTAATCTTTTATTGTATGCTTGAGGAGTTTATCCAAGTAAGTCCATGTTATCTGACAAATCCAGTTTCTAGTTTCCCCACTCTGTTGTTACTGACTCTCGAATCTTTCAACTTATTTATGAAGGATTTGTCAAAGATTTATTTTTCCCTTCTTTTAGTCTTTTAAGACAGACAGAGTTTAGTGCAAATACAGTGGAATTTTAAAAGCAGACACAAGTGCAGAGGAGTAGATTTAGGTTCAGCAATCCAGAGTGATGAAGAGTGAAATCCATTGAACAGGTGCTTTTCATGAAAAGCTGACAGTTCAAGGTGCTTTCCCCCCAAACAGGGGCCAAATCAGTTCCATTGGAAAAACACAGGCATTTCAGTGTATGAATTATACCATGTGGCTGCCATCAGAGGAGGGCACAGAATGAATGAGCTATAGACAAACCATGGAAGGATGCCTTCTTCTTGGGTGGTGGGACCACCTGTGCTACAGGTGCTCATGGAGAAACTCCTTCAGTAGCACATTTTCTGACCAATGTGAACACTTCTTCTGTTCAGCTAGAGTTTTCTCAAGGTACTTTTGACTCTTTTCCTTTTCTCAGCCTACATTTCTTCTGCCCCAGGCTGTTCCCCATCGACTACTGTGTGTATCTTACATGTGTTTGGAAATTGTTTCTATTTTGTGGGAACACTCTTGAGAGATAGCTGGACCACCACAAAGCATCTGTCCTCTTGGAGACGCTGCATTCAGATTCACACTGTGTATCCATCAGTATTTGTTTTCTTACATCAGCACCATAAGTGGCAACTGAGGCTGGACCACAATTGTTAAGATGCAGCTCTACACAAGAACCTGGAGGTTCTTCTACTGGGCTCAGCTTTGTAACGTGGTCCTAAACATTGTGCTAGCCAGAATCAGGATTGTAGAGGAATTGTAGGATGTGCAAAACACAGAATGGAGCTGAGAGGTCCAGCGCTTTCCAGATCACCAGTGAACCAAGACTGAGTCTTGTGACATTTGTATTATCCCCTTCAATAATCCCCTTGATTAAATGCCAGGTGTGGCAGTCATACAGCAGAAGGGATACGTGAAAGCTTAGAATATGCTCTCTTCCTCTAGACTCTTTGTCTAAAGTCTAGGGTCTCTTAAGATTGCTTATGGTATGTGTCTGGGGATGCTAACCACCTTAGGTCAACTTAGTCAAATCACAGGTTCAACTATTTTATAATTTGGTTTCAATCCCCCTAAAACATGATCTATTTCAGTTTCCCTGGAATGTAGTCAATGAGAGATCCAACATGAACTCTAGGAGACAGATCTCTTAAATCTCTGTGTCGTGCACATAGCCCTAGTCTTTTGAATCCTCTGCCCTACTTTTCAAGTGATTCTTTGGGAGTCTATGATGCCCTTCAAGAAAAAAAAAACAGCAATGACAACAATAAAAAGTCATAATTCAGTCATTCTGTATGCATACATCCATCACAAGCCAGTATGATGGCTGTGCTCATTATAGTCACTCAGTGTCCAGGGGCTAGAGGACCTTTCACTTCAGGCTATGAAAATATGTCCTAAAAGTCAAAAGGAAGGTGTCAAATTCTACATTCACCTTAAAGCTAGATGTGACAAACATTGCTTTTGTTCTTATTCCTTTGGAAAAAGCAGGTCCTATAGTCATGTTGGTCTTGAAGCTGATAGGGAATTATGGCCTCACTGGTTGTCTGGAAGTAGAGATCTGGAAATTATTGATAGATGAGCAATAAAGTAAGATAACTATTGAAACAAGGTCTCCTATGATTGATCTATCCTACTCACATGCATTGCTGTACATGCCAGTAAGCCAGTTTAAATTTCTGCTTCTTCCACATTCTCAATAAAATTTCATGTTCTAAGATATTTAATTTTCCAACCACACAGCTGCCACATCCTATCTTATTTTAATTTGCATTTTCCTCATTAATAACAACCTACATACCTTTTCTCATATCTGTTGGTCATTCAAGGCCCCTCTTTCATAAATTCCATTTTCTATGTATAGGAGCTGTCTATCATGTTTTGTCTTAAATTTTTGTTATCATTGTTGTTTTCATTGGAGGACCAGGGGAGATGGCTCAGAAGTCAAAATGTTTGCCACACTGTGGGGAGCAGAGGAAGCTGAGTTCTTGTGTAGTATTGACATGAACACAGTCATATCAAGGACTCCAATGCCTCAGTCCCGGGAGATTTGGTGTGTGAAAACCCAGCAACCATAGCTTTCTCCTCCTTGCAAGCTGGTAGGACTATTGATTGCTTTTCTCTCTTGGAGCTTGCATAGAATCTTTGGATACTGGGAGAGCTAGTCCTCAGGGAGGAGGGACACCATTTCTAATACCCCTTCAGGTGAGTCCCAGTTGCAGTTTCAAGTCTGTTTTTGATCTCTGTGATACAAAAACAAGTCAGGGACAAATAAACAGCTTAGTTAGTTCAAGGTCCAATTTCCATTGTGGCTTAATAATCTGTTCAACTTCACTGAGCCCTCTGGAATGAGGACTCATTCTGGACTGAGCCTTAGCAATGGCTAAGTGATACGAATGTCTTTAGTTTCTGAAGAGATGTGTATTTCATACTGGAAATCCCATATCTAGAGCTTTCCATATGCTGACATGGACTCCCAGTGACTAGGGTGAGATCCATCCATCTTTGTGTCCTCTCTCATTAACCTCATAAAACTCATAGGCAACCCTCTTGTTAATCTACCTCTTCCTTGGTTTTCTTTCTGTTTATTTTACATGAATGCTCATAATGACTCTTCTTCTAGTCCCAACAGCCCCGATGAAGGCACCTCCTTAACTGTCTATGGCAATTTCTCTTTTGTGATGTGGATTTCACTTTGAGGTCCCTGTAGGCTCCTTCCCCATATGGGGACTCCAGATAGGTGTCTAAATCATCCTATCAGTGGCATGAGAAAGGATTTGCACTTTTCTCATTTTCCTATTCATGTCACTTTCACCCTGTTACTCCCCTTTCTCAAGCTCCTTCCCCACCCCATGACCCCCTTTTACTTTCCTGGTTTCTGGGCTTCCTCCATGTTGTATACTTACACCTGAAGATTTGGAGCTAGGAATAGCACATGAGTAAAAGCAAGCCGCATTTGTCTCTCTGAGTCTGACTTCCTGTTCAACATAATACTTTCTGGTTCCAACTGTTTACCTGTAAATTTCATGGTTTCATTTTTTTTTATAACTGAGTAGCATTCCATTGTGTATGTGTGTGCCACATTTTTATGATCTATCCGTCATTTAGGTGTTTTCCCTTTTTTAGCTATTATGAGTAGTGAAGATGGCTGAGGAAGGAGTAGGGCGCTGAGCCCATTGGCATGCTAAAGCAGGTCATGTGGTAGATATTTTTATCATTTTGGGAGTTCTCTACACCGAATACAGAGTGCTGCACAAGTTTTCAATCTCACCAACAAAGTGTTACTTTCCCTACATCTTTAAGATGAAGAGCACAAATGACTACTGAAAGAGAAAATTAGTCTACTCAGGGATGAACTGCCTAAATAGATATCTAATACTAAGTGGCTAACCCTAAAAACATACACATTGAATTAAACTAAATAACCCAGCAGGTTGCATTTATATGCTTATTTGCATATACATGTAACAAAAATAATTAAAACGAACTCATGAATTTGAGAGGGATTGGGAGTATGGAAAGAGATGGAAGGAACAGAGAGAACAGGGAATAATTTAATTGTATTTGAATTAATTTAAAAAGCCTATCTCACAATTCTGTTTGCTATTTTATAACAAATGTAAAGATCAATTTTATTTGTTACCATATTCAAATTTAATAAACAAATAATTAAAACATCTAAAATCAATTTTATAGAATTGTCTTAAGATATCAAGTTTAGAGGAGTTTGTTGTATAAAGCTAGCTAATGACGTTTGGGTTAACTTTATAAAAAGTCTTGCCCTTTATTATTGTTCAGTGTTAGGTGCGAAGTATGCACAGATTTCACTTTGGTTGGTTTGTTCTTCCTAATCATATATAAACTTATTGCTTAAAGAAACTCACATTACTTCTCTTTCATGTATAGTCTTATGCAAAATGTGAGTTTGCATTTTACTCAATTGAATAATTATTCTAACAAACCTCTTTTAACAGTAATTATAATTTATAGCATGTAAATGCCCTCAGTTACATTGAACAGGTTATCTGGAAGGGAAGCTGGGGATGTATGGGAAGGCGGGGAAAAGAGATCGAGACCATGACAACATTTGCTGTTCAAGGTCTCAAGGTTTAATGGAGGACTCCAAATATATAGGCAGAGGAAACCCTTCCCCCAAAGGTTGGAAAATTCTCGGCAGAACCGATTCAGTTGCTATGCAGGTGGCTAGTGTTTCTCAGGAAACTGCAGGTCCTTGAAGAACAATGGGCTTCACCTTGTTCTGAGCGCTCCACCCCAGGTGGAGGGGATTATGGCTAACACAGGAGTTCCAGCTCAAAGGCTGGGAGAGGAACTTCACCTTGGTGGGTGTCAAGTTCCTGCCAGGTGGCATGGCACCCTAATAAGGCTCTCTACAATAGCACATACCTTGAAGATCATTTCCAAGATCCTTAGGTAATTTAAAACACTCCGCTGATATTAAATTGAGTTAATTGATGGGTATTCATTAGCAGCTTGGAATATATAAGTCACAGGACTGGAACCATAACTCCTGAGCATATTTTAAACATGCTTCCTCTCTCTAACTTTTACATAGTACAGAGTAGCTAGATGTGATTGTGTTTGTTGATAGAAAAGTGTAGTTTGACACTCTGAGTTGTTCTTTAAGAAATGTTTATGAGTGTAGAATTTACCATAAGACCTGTGTAAATAGAACTTTGCTATAGTTAGAACTAGGGCTCTTTCAAATCAATTCCAGCATCAGTTATTATATTATACAACATTAGTCTTTGGTAATCTCAGTTTTGTGGTCATCTTTTCTTTAGAGTATTGGTTTATTCTTACTAAAAGTCAAAAGGCTGTCCTTGATCATTTGCACAATCTTCCTGCATACCAATCTTTCCTCAGTCTCCTGAGACACCATCTTAGTCAAGTTAAAAATCTCCTGATAGTTTGCATTATATAGGAAACTTATTAAATCAAGTATGTCAGAAGTTTCAAGCAGTGTGTGAAGGTCCTAGACATTGGTGCCTTCAAAGTCCATGGCGTTTCTCTTTGCATAATATCACACAAGAATTTAGTATCATAATTTCAGTTATTTTCAAAAAATGTTGATGTTTACTGCACTTTTGCTTTTTAAATTTGATCCTAACATCACCTAGTATTTTCTTTTTTAAAAAAGATTTATTTATTTTATGAATATGAACATACTGTAGCTGTCTTCAAACACACCAGATCCCATTACAGATGGTTGTGGGCCACGATGTGCTGGCTGGGAATTGAACTCAGGAACTCTGGAAGAGTAGCTAGTGCTCTTGACCACTGAGCCATCTCTCTAGCCCCTCTCCTAGGGATTTTCTTATTTCTTTTTCTTTTTTTAATTTTCTGAATGGAGGATTGAGCCCAGAGTCCTACACATGCTAACTGAGCATTCTACCACTAAGCCATGCCAGGAAGGCCAGTGACTTTCACTTGAGGTTCTCACACTTACCTTTGGGATTTCATTAATGACCACTAATGGCATATTATATTCCAGAACTATTATATTTTACACCTGAAGATGTACTCTCTATAAAGATCGTTTTCATCAATTACCATAAATTAGAATGATGTACTTGTCTTTGAAAATATTCATTAAGTTTTGAATTGATTTTATGTCCTTGCTTGTAATAAACATCATTCAGATATTTCACTCATGGAAATGACCAGCAGTCAACTTCCCACAGTCACCCAGTTTCCCTCTTATCTGTAGGGATTTCTGCTTTACTCTGACACTTCACTGGAAGCTCTTCAAACCAGCTCAGATGTGAGTACTTTGTCTTCAGCAAAGAAAGATGGTATGAGCCCTCTACAAAAAGATGACGCACGCTCTGTGGTACCACATATACATTCTGAAAACACCAGTGGACAGAATTATAGGATTCACATCACTCAATGGGAAGAATAGCACGACCAGGCAGGGGTTAGTTGCACTGCCATTCAGTGTGAGATGGTCAAGGGTTTAATTTGAAAAATTGTTCATGATTTAATGCCTTTGACATTTATCTTAAGCTAGTTCCACTTCATAACAAAGACTGCAATTGCATTTTTGTAAATGAAAAACAAACATCTGTAAATTCTACTGTTTCCTTTATGCTTGATCTAACTAGAATTTGGAAACTCTAACAAAGTTTCCCCCTCTCATGGCAATACAGGCATTTGTACACATCCGTAGGAATCTTCCTTCTCTGTTACCGGCTATAATACAAGACATCATCAGGCCTTGTTTAGAGTCTCATGCTTAAGAATGATGTTCACTATGACTAGATACCTTAAATTATTTTAATTTGTTTTGTTTATTATTAACATGTGTATGTGTGCATGATGTTTTCAGGGAACCCCATATGTCATGGCATGGATGTGGAGGTCTGAGAACAATTTGCTAGTCCTCTCCTTCCACATTTACATGGTACAGCGATTTAAAGGGGAATGGCTTTTATAAGCTCATATGTCTGAGTTTCTGGGAGCATTAGTAGAACTCTCTGGTAAGAAATAAGAGGTGTAGCCTTGTTGGGGTGGTTGTGACCTTGTTGGAGGAGGTGTCTCATTTGGGGGTGGACTTTAAGAGTTAAAAAACCCACACTAGGCTAAGTCAGTCTTTCTGTTTCTGTCTCTGTCTCTCTATCACTGTCTACCCGTCTTTCTGTCTTTTTCTGTCTCTGTGTCTGTGTCTCTCTGTCTGTCTCTGTCTCTCTCTCTGTCTCTGTCTCTCTCTCTCTCTCTCTCTCTCTCTCTCTCTGTCTCTCTATTATTGTCTACCCGTCTTTCTGTCTTTCTGTCTTTTTCTGTCTCTGTGTCTCTCTGTCTCTGTCTGTCTGTCTGTCTGTCTGTCTGTCTGTCTGTCTGTCTCTCTCTCTCTCTCTGTCTCCACCTCTGACAAAGCATTCATGCCTACTTATCCCTTCACTTCTCACTGTTTGAGAGTGTAACCAGAAAGACCACACTACAGTTGACATCTAACCTCGGGTCTGTGAGGCACCAGAATCATGAAGCAATACATTTAAGTTCTTTATAGATGGGCTACTCCTCAGTATTCTGATGTAGTAGGACAAAACAGACGACAGTACTCAAGAACAACTATTACTTGCCCAACAAAGGCCCAGGCCTCCTCCTGTGCCCTCTGAGATGCTCTTCCTTAGTTCTATGCATCACCCCTGTAAGACACTTCTCAAGTGTCTTACAGGTTTTTTTTTCCTTGACCCCTATGTATTTTTAATTCTCTTTTTGTTGGTTTGTTTCATAAATGCCGGGCAGTATACTTTCTCTTTTTTCCAGATGTCCTATATGATACTTTTAAAGCGCTGAGATTATCTAACTTTTTAAACCACTTTTGAGCAGGCTAGGCATCTTCAGTAAGCCTATTCTCCTTACAGGAAACTGACACTATCTCTGTTCTCTTCCCAGCCTTTTGTTGGTGGATGTATTTCATGCTTAGCTTCTTTAGGGCTTTGACTTTTGATTCACAAAATCCTCTTTTTTCTCTTTAAAATAAAAACTTCAAGCTTCGGCTTTCATAATTTTTCCTCTGAAGTGAGCATCAAGAACATTCTTAGAAGTCAAAATCTGAAGGCTAACTCTCCTGATATTTCTATTACAATTATCAGTCTTCCTCCAGCCCCAGTGCCTCTGGATGAACAGAGGGAAGTCTTTATTGAGGCAATGCAAAAGAAAAAAGAAAGCTCCTTGTTTAATTTTAAATGATCTCAATATGGTCTGAGCTGTACCCAACTTGTATGTTCCTTTAGTTGCGGTATATGTCTCCTGAGTCTGCATGGAACTATGGAGAAGAGGCTTCCTGTCACCTGTGCGCCAGTCACGTGCTACCCTCACCCTTTGTGATCCCACTTCTGGCTAGTCTTCTCACATACAGCCTTTGCTTTGTTCTTTGAATTAGACTCATCCTCGCACATTATGTGGGATTATTATTCATGATTTTCTTTTTACTTATAATGCTATTAATTTCTATATAACTAACTTACTGTCCTTGCATGGTGCACTGCTTGAACAAAACTACTCAAATGTTCCCACTTAACTCACCTGATGAGTCCTGAACACAAGGACCAAAGCATCCTTTCCAGAAACAGATGTTGGAGGGTGGAAAAGAAGTATTGCCTAAGAATATGGGAAATCCTTTTTGGCATGGAAATGGCAGGCTGTTTTTAAGAAAGAGGGAAGAGGAAGAGGAGAGGAGAAGAAAAGGAGTCATAAATTTAGTCCTTTGAAGAAATGTTATTGCCCACCTAATAATTTACAATCACTATTGAAAAGCTTTATAGCAGAGCACTGTCCAAAGAGAACAAAGTAAGATGAAGAGTCTATTTTCATGTACATTGTTTTAGATTTTAATTGTGTGTGTGTGTGTGTGTGTGTGTGTGTGTGTGTGTGCCTGTGGATTTTTTGGTGTACATGTTTATACGCATGTGTGTGTGTATGTGTGTGCATCTGTTTGTTTGTCATTGGTCTGTTTGTCTGTTTATGACTTAGTAGAAGAAACCCCAGCCATTTAAATTCTTCCCAGTTGTTGTAATAAAAAGTAATATGATCTTCCTCACAGCCAGTTGTTTGTGTGGTCATTTTGATGGTTTAGTCATGTGATTCTTTATTCCTCTACATGAAGTAATTATATTCATTACTCATGATATAAGAGCCATTTTTTTTAGAACTTACTAGGAGCCAGGAATCTTCCAAATGATTACTGCAGGTCGCTTCAGTTCTTGCCCACGTTAATGCTGCGATAGAGCTAGCTCTGCTTCGCAGATGGAGGAACCTTTAAAAGGTTCAGAGCATTGTTGAAGATCATGCACCCATGAAAACCATTGAGACTGATAGCTTTCTCTGAGTCCCAGAGCTGAATTCCCATTTGTTTGTTGAGAATTGGTCTTATTGTTTACTCTGGGATGACCCCAGACTCACTAAGTTGCCTAAGCTGGCCTTGAACTCTCAGTGCTCTTCCTGACTCAGCTTCACAAGTACTAGTATTATAGGCATGTACTATCATGCCTGGCTGAGAGACCACATTCATAATCACTGTTTCCTTCTGCAGATGAGGACCCAAAGATACACACAGGTCCACAATCTCGCCAGATCCCCAAATTGTGTGTAAATGTATATAAAGCTGAAATTTACCTTTTTCTTTAAAAGCCAAACTCTGGTGACATTTTGCCTTAAAGAAGGAACTCTAATACATTTTTTAACATTTCACATATTAAAAGCAAAATCAATCGAGGAAAGTCAGTGAAAATTAAATTAAAGTCAGTTGAAGGGCTACAAGCACACTCCATTCTCCAAGACGAAGGTTTTGACTTTCCCATCTTCATGAGATATTTGTATGTAAGACTAAATAGTGTGGCAGGCATGAGAAATTCTACAGAGTCAGGTCTTGCCTTAGTTACTGTACTGATGTTTCTCGGTGTTGCAAAATCAGTTATTTACATTTTCATTTCTCTAATGAGTTGGGTGGCAATCTTGTTTACTATCATCTCAAGTACAAAAGAAACTTGAGTCTGTATACGAGGAGGCCTCACATCAGACACAAATGCAATCATCATTTTGAGGGGATCAAACATGTAGAAGGATGAGATTGTTAGCAAGCAAGACATGGGGATGAAATCTGATCTTCTTTTGATGTTCAGTATGAGTTCCACACACAGATGTCATGGACTGTCCCTCTGTCCCTCTATCCTTTTGTTGCTCAACATAGGCTCCATATGCTGATGTCAGTTGACCAAGTGTTTGTTTCTGGTTGTCAATGATATTTAGAAGCTGAGGCTGTTTAAAAATATTTGTTCTTCAAACTGACCTTGATCTGTTACTCAAGCACGTGACGAGTAGAGCCAACAAAGAGGATGTAGACAATTGTCCAGCTCTGCACAAGTCACCCACAGCATAAGCTGCTCCTGGTCATGTTCAATGGCTTTGTCATCTCCAGCACTACCCTCTGATGGACTAGGGCAAAGAGTGGAATTGGTAAATGATGTATTGTAACATATAACATGCTGATTATAACGGAGCTGCTGCTAACAATGAATAATATTTGATGAAACTATGGTCCAAATAATTTATGAGACATATTCTATTAAACATAATTTGAGACTGATCTGAAATTCAAATTTAACTAGGATTTCTCTCTTTTGATTTGCTAAATCTGGAAATTGGTTTTAAAAAAATAATGAGTAGCTAAATTTACTACTAGTAGGTAGTTTTAGATCCTTGCTCTCTTTCTGTTTGGTTCACTTGCTGTCCCACTCAGGGGTTAAATACATGTATGCTTTCTATTGCTTATGTATTTGGTAATCTTTCAAATTAAAACCACTTCTTTCTCCTTATTGGCTTTGGAAGAGTCATCATTTCTGAACAAGATTCCTTCTTTGCTTTGAAGGTAGATGCATTCATGTCTCCGATCATTTTAAAGACTGCAGACTCCACCTCTCACTAAACACCAACATTGCTCCTAGTGATCCTTATTGTAAACTAAACATTTTTGCTGTTTCTTCTACCATGATTCAAAACCATCTAGAAAGTTTTCTATTTAAAGATTTATTATCAAGTACCTGTGGTATCCTGGCCAGAAGTTTGTATGTTGGCAAAATGAACATGTCCTGCTCTAAAGGAGTGTCTGGAGCAGCTTGCAAGGATGAAAGACCAATTTCCTCATTTATAAGATGAAGGTGTAGGGCTAGGTGATCTCCAGCACTGCTTGGCAGGTAGACTGTTCTGGGTTGTATGTCAGCCCAGAAGCCACAGTCTGTGTGGGAAGGAGAAGAGGTTGCCCACTGTCTTGAATGATGGGTAAGGGTGTTCAGGCTGACAAATGATCATGAGCTCCAGCTGGCCCAGATGCTTCCCTCCAGCATCCTCCTCCCAAATGAAACTCCCAGCTGATTGATGTCATTGGGTGCATTTGCTGGGTGGATTAGCAGGTCTGGGTTGGAATCTTGACTTTGCCACTTACTAGCTATTTGGTTTGGGAGCAGTTCTTAAGTTAAAATCTATTTCCACCCTCTGTAGGAGGAGCATAATTCTGTCAAGATGAATAAATGCTGTGGAAGGAAGCATTCTGAAGCTTTAAGCTGACATGCTTGTTTATGAAAGAAGAGTGACCTGTGCTGGTAGAGAGGCCATCTCAAAAATAAAAGCAGATGTAGCAGAGTTGCCTCAAAATGACTATCCTAATACCATAAGTGGGACAGCTTATAAACAACAATTTATTTATTTATTTACTTATTTTTGCAGTTCTTAACACTGAAAGTTCATGATTACATCAATTAGGGTTTCCATTGCTGTGAAGAGAAACCATGACCAAGACAACTCTTATAAGAGACAATACTGAATTAGGGCCAGCTTACATTTTCAGAGGTTCAGTCCATTATCATCGTGGCATGAAGTATGGCAGCATCCAGGCAGTCATGGAGCTGGATGAGGAGCTGAGAGTTCTGCTTCTTGATCAGAAGGCAGCCAGAAAACTGTCTTCCAGGCAGGTAGGAGGAGGGTCTCAAAGCCCACCCCCACAGTGTGACACTTCCTCCAAAAAGGCCACACCTATTCCAATAGGATCAAATCTCCTAATAATGCTAGTACCTGGGCCAAGTATATTAAAATTACCACAATGAGGAAGTGGTCAACTGATTGAGTGCCTGGTAGGGATATGTCTCTGAGTTCACAGATGGTGTCTTCTTGCTGTACCTTCAAATGGTAGAAGGATATAGCTTCCTCTTCAGGCTTTTTATCAGGGAACCTTTCCTAAAAAGGACTCTGCCTACAGGAACTAATTGCTTCCCAAAGCAATTAGCCTCTTAACACTATCACCAGGGGTAAGGGGTTCAGAATGTAAATTGGGGAAGAACATAAGCATTCAAAACACAGCACAGACAAATATTCTTCTCAATACAAGACAGAAGGCTTATACTCATTTGTTTATTCTTAGAGAAAGATAAAGGTCTCTGTGAAAAGGGGTGGGGAGGGTAGTGTGGGACAGAGTTTCCAAGTCACGCAAGGCACATCCAGGTGTTGTATCTAGGAGCCTACAGGGAAAGCTGATGGTGTCATAGAAGGCCGCACCTTGCTCCTGGCAGCAGCTAATGGCACTGCAGAGGGCAAGCCTGGGCCAGAATTGTGATGGCTATCTTCTAGCCAGTCATCACCTTGCATGACTGGAGAGTCAGCATTGTCAGATCTTCCATGCTTTCGAGAAGAGTCAAAATCTGGAAGAAAGCTCATTAAAAAGTGTTGAAGCTAATTAAAATTTTATTTACTGAGATGACCAAACAAAATATGTCTGGGGTTTATATTCAGCCCATGAGCTGTCTTTGGAATATCTTGTCTAGGAAAAGATCTGAGTGAAGGAGAAAAATAACTTCAGTACAGTCAAACGTTTTCTGCAATGACCTATTTGTGTTTGCCATGGAAATCTGAGAATATCTCAGATTTTCTGTAAGATGGTGGTAAAACACATGAGCTTGAATTTTTGATGACTTCAGGGAATAAAAAAGAGAAGGGTATTACTGGATGGCCTAGTGTGGTATAATATAGACACAGTAACTTCAAGAATGAGGTCAGATTAAAAAGAAAGAATTCTTCAGAAGCAAGAAATACGAACATGTCAAGAGCAGGTTACCCCTCAGTCCCCGTGAATAACCAGAAGGCCTGTTTGATGTCCTGGGCTTTCAGGATAAAGATTGGGTTTGCTCATTTCTAGATGCATATAGAAGAAAAGAATGGCATTGTAGAACATGGAGATAGTCCATGGAAGGACTTTGATTTATGAAAAGCAAAAGGATATACCCCACCCCAGAGTAATGTCACTCACCATACACAGGAAATTGTTGCTATAGAAAAGTTTTGGATGTGAAAAATGAAAAGCAAAAGCCTTTGAATCTAATAAGGCCTGGGGGATGGGGGAAGAGCTCTGTTGCCCACTCCTTCCTGAGAAGAGTGTGAGATGAGAAGCACGATGACAGTCTTCCAGCAACAGAGAAGGCTGATTGGTCACCCCAGGACTGTGTGTCCACAAAGGCTCAGATCAAGTGTAATGGTTCTCATCCTTCCTAATGATGTGGCCCTTTAATACATTTCCTTATATTGTAGTAACCTCCGACCTTAAAATTATTTTTGTTGCTACTTCATAACTAGAATTTTGGTACTGTCATGGACTACAATGGAAATATTTGTGTTTTCCAATGGTCTTAGGCAACTCCTTTGGAAGGTAGTTCAAATCCCATAGGGGTTGTGACCCACAGGTTGAGAACTGCTAAATTAGGGGAAGCAGAGAAAGGATTGAGGAGTATGAGCCAGGGAAACAGGGAGGAGATAAGACAGAATGTAAACTTAAGAGCTCAATGTTTTCAAAGTAAATAATTACCATTTTGTTGAGATGTATGTACACAGAGTTCAACTTTATAGCCATGATATTATTCTAAAAGAGTAAGACACACAGTAACTGAGTATAATGAGACTGGCTTTCTTCAAGATGTATTAAGCATTCTGCCACTCCCAAAGCAAAGGGTCTTCTCTGCTCTTTCCTTTTGTGAAGCACATGGGACACAGAGTCATTAACACTCCCAAGGCCAACATGAGCTTTTCTTTCTCACCAAACAGGCATTTCAGCCTCATCAACCTGCAAATGTCATATGTCTACATATCAAGAGACTTCAGAAAAATCAGCATCTCTCTTCCTCACCGGAAAGTGTGGACTCTGGACAGTTATGGATGTGTGTTCTTTCTCTGCACAAACACTGTGCAGAAAGGTAGAGAAATGCACTTGTGAGTTGTTCATGAAGCTGTCTCTCTACCTGAGCAGAGGCCAGTGGCTGCATCATCTCAGCTATCATAACAGGCAGCACCAGAGAGAACATGCTGGAAGGAGGCCCTGCCTGGTGAGTGAGCATCTACCAAAGTGATGCACCAGAAGGGCTGAGGGACAGAAATCCAGAAACATTAGCACTGAATGGATCATTGCATGAGCACTTTGTATAAATTAACCCATTTTTTTTCTTCCAAGAGTCACAATGAGACAGATGACTGTCATCTCCCTTGTGCAGTCAAGGAATCTAAGCTTAATGCAAGTAATGTGCAGAAGTTACACAGCTAGTCAGAGGAAGTACCAGGATGCTCCAAGACGTGGATGCTGCAGTTTATGTCAACAGCATGGTATGACCACTGGTCTATAGACTAGTGTGTCTGTAGACCCAGGTCTCTGTGTGAATACAAATGCCAAACCCACACAGGCACAGATCAGAAAATACAGGCAATTTAGCTATTAATAACCATCAGAATCAGCTTCATAACAAATTCCAACTGACCTGGATACCTGTGAGACACTGTGTCACAGTTCCTTCTAGAAACATGGAGAACTTCATTATCTGCTCCCTGTACTGCTCAAACGACCTAGATTCGGATTTCCAAAAGAGTGGTGAAGGTGGCAGGAGGAGCCAGCGTCTTACTGGGAACTTCAGTGCTTCCTGGCAACTTAGTCGTTGCCAGCCTTGTGCTGAGCCAGGGTGAACAAGGGCACCAGGAAACATACATCTAGCCTCATTATATGACACAGGCAACTATGGGACTCTCCTTCTTCATTTCTCTATCACCTACTGGTCGACCCAGATCTTCTGTTTTTGTAAGTAAATTATTAACTTGCTTGAACCATGTACAGCATCTTAACTAAAGTAAAATGCTGCTGTTGACATTTTTAATGAGCAATCATGGCTCCTATCTAAGAGCTCCAGTATTCTGGAACTATTCTTTTAATGCTGTTTAGTTATTGCTTTGGTTTGTTTGCCTTGTAGTTACCTTTATTTGGTAAAAAGGAAATTTAACCAGATCTTGCTATGCAGCCAAATCTTGCCTCCAGCTCATGGTAATAGTTCTGCCCCGGCTTTTCAGTTCCTGGAATCATGTCTATCTCTGATGCTGCATGTTTCTTGATTTTCCCATTTTGGATATTAACTCTCAACTTTTGTTGCAGGCAGAACTCCATTGAATTTCCACATTCTTCAGCCTCTCCTTTTAAATAAACATACTTTTTTTACTACTTCTTGACAATATATTTTAATATTGTTATTTTTATTTTTAAATCTATGAAAATTTCACTTGAGGGGGGCTCTGCAGTTGTCCTGTCAGGGAGGTGAACTGCCTGAAGAGATAGGAATGAAAACTCAGTGCAGATTGACTTTGTCAGCCTGGATCAGACTTTGGGAGCTCTAATGCCAGGCGGTTCATTGTCAGCATATTTAAAACATAGTACAACATGGAAAAAGGTTTCCAGGCAACAATAAGTCCAATCCATCCAATTCCAGGTGCAAAATAAAGCATAAGGTGTGCCTACATAGAAACTTTTTTACAGAGTGCATGCGACTATGAGCATCCGTTCTAAACTTAAAAAGTCTGGAACCTACGGCATAGATATCAGCAGCACCTAAAGTACATGTGACATCGACCCTAAGGATGGGTAATTGTGGAGCAAGTGGAATAGTGTCACTAGACAAAAATAGGGAAGATTGAGAAGGTTCAGAAACCCTGGTACTTCTTGTATCTGAGAGCCGTAGGTGTTTCGTCTACTCCCTACCTGGTTCCTGTCCTGGAACACATGACCACCACACACCACACGAGGATCGTGACCACTAGTCATGCAGCACAGAGTTGTCCATGCCAACGAAGTATCTAGATGGTCTGGTCCGAAGGTTTAGCCAATAAGTTGCTCTTTCCAGACATTCCTTCCTGAAAAAAGGTATTTAATCTTTGGCCCACTCTAAGTAGTATGCACCCATTTTCCATCATGAACACTGAATAAACAAGCAAGGACAGTCTCTCATCAAGAACCTCTGTTAGGGGAAGACTTCATCATACAGAGCCATGCTGCCTTAGTCTCCCACAGAAGGCCCCTCTGCCCTGCCATGGACACCTACCACTCACTGGCCTGTGCAGTCCCCTTGTTCTGGTTCCCAGCAGTGACTGGATACCCAGGAGTTTGGGAGCCCCTGCCTCCTGGGGCTCAGCCTGTGCTGTTTCTCACCTGGACTAGGGCCCCCATCTTAGAGGCTGTGTTCTGCCCATCCCATACCCTATGGTGGAGAGGATAGAATACATTCTACAGCCTAGCACCCTCACATTTTTTCTGTCTGAGTGGAGTTTGCACATTCCAGAGGCAAGGCAGAACTTGGACCCACAGGTAACAGTCTAGAAAGGGAAGAGTCTGGGATAATCATTTTGGGGAGTTTGAGTGAGATCTGCCTCTATAGCAAAAGGTGAGTAGATAACAGATAACAGAAAGGTCACCAGAGCATTGACAACTTCCACTCTTAGCTTTCTGGATGGCATAGAGATATTTGATTTTTTTTCTCCTCCATTAAGGAGACATCCCCGCATGATTAACATGCTTGGCTTTCTTAGTGTTTCTCTGTGCCCCAAGGACCACTGTGCCCCCAACATTTGCCTCCACATATGCATGTATGTCTGTGTACTTTATGTATGCCTGGTACCTGTGAAAGCCAGAAGAGGGTGTCACATCCCTGGAACTATAATTATAAATTGTTGTGGGTTGCCATATGGAATCAAAATCGGGTCCGCTGGAAGAGGAAAAAAATGCTCTTAATGGCTGATCTATTTCTCCATCCCCTCCAAAAATGCATTTTGATCTCATTCAAACCCTATTCTTCTTTCCACCTCCCCCACACCCATGACTATTTCCTACCTCCCTTCAGCTCCCAGAATGTGGCTTTATTTTTAACCCATTGGCTCCAGTTTATAGTGCTTGGAGAACCATACACCCTTGGGTGTGCAGCCACCCATGGGAGAGTAGACAGCCTAGTAGGAGCCACACCTACTAGGTTTAAAGAAAACAGACTCTCCCTCCCTCAGAAACCATTAGCTGTAGCTCCTCAGTTAGGGCTTGGGGCTTGTGAGAGCATCCTCAAGCTAGAATGTGACTGGCTTTACAATAGTTATGAGTTCATGAGTGTATCATGTCAAGAAGACATTCTTTTATTCGGGTCCTCCCTCACCTCTGGATATCATAGTCTTTCTACCACCACCCTCTGTCCCTGAGCCTGTGTGTGTGTGTGTGTGTGTGTGTGTGTGTGTGTGTGAGAGAGAGAGAGAGAGAGAGAGAGAGAGAGAGAGAGAGAGAGAGAGTGCTCATGTCCTATTTGTGATCCAGCACTCTGCTAATACTTATTCACTTATTCTCTACACAGCTCAATATTCTTTTCTTTTTTCTTATTCACATTACATTCTGCTCACCGCCCCCTCGCTGTCATCTCCTCCCACAATCTTTCTCCCGTTCTCCTCCCTTCTCATCTAGTAGGTGCCCCCCACCTGGGTATTCCCCTACCCTGGCCCAAGTCTCTGTGGGGCTAGGTCCTTCCTTTCTCACTGAGGCCAGACAAGGCAGCTGGCTAGAGGAAGATATCCCACATATGGGCAACAGCTTTGGGGTAGCCCTTGTTCCTGTTGTTCAGGACCCACATGAAGACCAAGCTGCATATCTACTACATATGTGCAGGGAGGCCTCGGTCCAGCCCATGTATGTTCTTTGGTTGGTGGTTCATATTCTGAAAGCCCCAAGGGTCCAGATTAGATGACTCTGTTGGTCTTCTTGTGGAGTTCCTATCCCCTTCAGGGTCTAGATTCCTTCTTTCTATTCTTCATTAAGAGTCTCCAAGCTCCATCCACTGTTTGGCTGTGGGTGTGTGTATCTGTCTGAGTCAGCCGCTGGGCGGAGCCTCTCAGAGGACAACTTGCTGCTGTCTGTCTGCAAGCATAACAGAATATCATTAATAGCGTTTGGGATTGGTGCTTGCCCATAGGATGGGTCTCAAGTTGGGTTAGTTACTGGTTGGCCATTATCTCTCTGGCCCCTCCCTTGACACTTCTACTTATGTACTGTTGAAATTCCTGCTAATTTTCCTTCCTTGTGGTCAGATCCAAATGGAAGAATATTTAATCTTCCTGAATATTATTCTTATTTACATGTGATAATTACACATAATTCTGGAGAACACTGTTATATTTAAGAATTTGAGTGCAATATGTGCTACTTAATATAAATAAATCAGCATTTCCATCTTTATAATTACTTTGTATCAGGAGACTGTGAACCTCTTTTCTGGTTATTCATAAAATATATGACAGTTTATTTTGAAATAGAGTACCCCACTGAGATGTGGACAATTACAATTTACTATTTCTTTTTCAAAATTTTATTTCTTTTTATTTTATGTGTATTGGTGTTTTATGCCTGTGTGAGGATGTCAGATCTCAGAGTTATAGACAGTTGTGAACTGCCTTGCGGGTGCTGGGAATTGAACTTAGGATCTCTGGAAAAGTAGTCAGTGTCCTTAACAACTGAGCCATCTCTTCAGCCCTACAACTTCTTATTTCTAACTTCGTATATTTGAGTACCCATTCTTTAACCTCCCTCCCAATCTTCTCTAGTTTCTAGAAATGTGGCTGATTTTCTTTCCATAATCAAAGACTTGTACATTGATTCAGTATCTTAGCTATTGTTAATAGTGAAGCAATAAACGTATGCATTCTAGATTCCTTGATATGCTTATATTCTTTTTCTTAAATATGTATTTAGAGATTATATAGGCTTACAGGGAAAACATTAAGAATTTTTTTTGTAGATATCTTAGTTAGGGTTACTAATGATGTGATAAAACACCGTGAGCAAAAGAACGTGGTGATGAAAGGGTTGATTTGTCTTAAATTTGCATGTCACTATTCAAAATGGAAAGAAGTCAGGACAGAACCTCAAACAAGGAAGGAACCTGGAGGTAGGAGCTGATGCAGAGGCCATGGACTAGTCCTACTTACTTGCTTGCTGCTCATGGCTTCCTCAGTCTGCATTTTTATAGACTTCAGTATGACAAGCCCAGGAGTAGCACCACTCACAAAGGGCTGGGCTCTCCTCTATCAATAACTAATTAAGAAAATGCTCTACAGCTAGTTTCTTCTTCTTTTTCCTTTTTTTGGATTTTTTCATTAGATGTATTCTTTATTTACATTTCAAATGATTTCCCCTTTCCTGGTTCCGCCCCCGCCCCCAACGAAAGTCACATAAGCCATCTCCCCTTCCTCTCTTCCCCGATCAACCCCCTCCCGCTTCCCTGTCCTGGTATTCCCCTACACTGCTGCATCGAGTCTTTCCAGGACCAGGGGCCTCTCCTCCCTTTGATGTCCAACAAGGCTATCCTCTGCTGCCTATGCATCTGGAGCCAGGGGTAACTCCATGTGTACTCTTTGGTTGATGGTTTTGTCCCTGGGAGTTCTGGGAGTACTTGGTGGCTCATATCGTTGTTCCTCCTTTTGCGCTGCAAACTCCTTCAGCTCCTTGGGTCCTTTCTCTAGCTTCCCCATTGGGGGCCCTGTGATCAGTTCAATGGCTGGCTGAGAGTGTCCCCCTCTGTATTTGTCATGCACTAGCAGAGCCTCCCAGGTGACAGTTATATCTGTCTACAACCAGATCTTATGGAAACATTTTCTCAGGTTCCCTCCTCTCAGATGATTTCAGCTTGTGTCAAGTTGACATAAAACTAGCAAGCAAGATTGATCTCTTGTGAAACTGATACACAAACACTTCACTGTTAAATCACAACATCTTGTTCATCCCCAAGAAAATATATCGATGAAGATATCACAATATAAAACATTTTACAAACTTAAAAGTCCCATGGCCTTATAAATTCTTCTCAGATTTCACTGCGAAGATGCTGATCTCCTCTTAATCACCACTGATTTCTCAGCTCCAGCTATCCATCATCAGTTGTCCCAGTAAGCAAAAGTTTCACTTCAGTGGTTCTGATCTCTTTCTCTCTCTCTCATTAATCACAGACTACTACAGCTTGTGTCAAGTAGACATAAAACTAGCCAGCACAGTACATGATATGCATTAGAAGATACCAGGAAAGAAAACAGTCCAAAGAAGTCTTACCCCTTTGGTATTTATAATTTCCCAAACCAATATTGTTCAATCTCAATCTCAACCACAATTTTGAAACTCTATTTAAAGCAATGACCCTGTTCAGCTTGACAACCTGAGCTTTGAATTTAATAAATCATGAAAGAATTTAAGTTTCAGTATTTGCAGAAAGATTCTTGGGCTGTTATAATACAGTCAAGACTGAATTACCACACTATAGAAGGAGAGTGGAGCATGAAGTGAAAATCTTTCTTGTATAGAAAAACACAGTACACAGTGCTAATGATGCTAAGGTCCAGGTGACTGATGCATTTTCTGGTCAAGGTGTTACTTTAGAAGGAAAAAAAAAGACCAGAAAGTATCAGCAGGAATAAGCCTGCAAGCCGAATCCCAGTGTCTCCTTGGAAGGCAAATATATTTTATGAACCATTGTGACTTGCATGGTTTCTGCTCCTAGGTCATTAGACTAGTAATGAACCAAGGGAAAAGAGAGAGAGAACTGGTACTATGATGACAGTAAACATAGCCTTAAGGCTGTTCCTTGTGCCAGGAGAATGAAATCTAGTAACAAGTATGTGACAACTTGTGTATAACTGGGATTGATAACTGCTGCTCATGAAGGAGTGAGGGTACAGACTTATGATTATTATGAATAGAATACTTTCAAAGCTGAACTCTGTACAGGCTGGGAAGATTGAGCAGTGTCTTCTCTCACATTGTCCTGTGTCTTAGGGTTTTATTTCTGTGAAGAGACACCATGACCTAAGCAACTCTTACAAAGGACAACATTTAACTGGGGATGGATTACAGTTCAGAGTTAGTCCATTATTGCTGTGGTGGGAATTATAGCAATGTGCAGGGAGACATGTTGTTGGAGAAGGATCTGAAAGTTCTACATCTTGATCCACAGGCAGC
This sequence comes from Tokudaia tokunoshimensis, assembly GCA_036184795.1. Lineage (NCBI taxonomy): Eukaryota > Metazoa > Chordata > Mammalia > Rodentia > Muridae > Tokudaia > Tokudaia tokunoshimensis. The sequence continues at coordinate 15,468,105 of BTHU01000015.1, forward strand.
AGGAGGAGACTACGTGCCACACTGTGCAAAGCTTGAGCATGTGAGACTCAAAGCCCACTAACACTTCCTCAAACAAGGCTACACCCACTGCAAGAATGCCACACCTCCTAGTAATGCCACTCCCTATGGCCCAAGCATTTAAACACAGGAGTCTATGGGGCCACACTGGTTCAAACCTCCATAATCTGAATCCTGTGAGTGGCAAGCCTTGAGAAGAACCTTGGGCTCCATCTTTGTGGCCTGGGGTCTAGTCAAGGTCTTTCGTGGAAGCAGAGTACAAATGGCAAGCTTTGTCATCCAACCTCTGTAAACCTAAGTAGAGGAGGTGAGAGTTGTCACTCTGGAAAATAGTATTGTGTTGGGGAGGTGACTGATGAGCCTGGAGTGGTGAGACACACCCTGGGAATAATCTCTATAATGTCTTTATTTTGATTTTCATGTGAAGATTCTTTTTTCTGTAACTTAAAGTTACAATAGTTGTGATTAGTGATGCTCTTCTAACTTAATTTTATTAACATGAAATATGTCATTTCCAGATGCCTTCTCTCCCTGCCCCCTCCAATGCAGCACTTTAGGTGTCTGTCTGTCACAGTCTGAGTATCACAGTACACTGTGGTGTGTCCCGGGGGATGTCATGGCAATTCCTCTCCCTGAGTACTCCTAGGTGTCCCCATTCAGACACAGTTCATCATTGGCCACTTTTAGAGATCTTGGCAGTTCTAAAAAAAAAAAATCCCACACAGTGCTGTAAAAATATCTATAGTACAATTTTTATTGGAGAAGTATCAACGGCTTTGGTTTTCTAATTCTGGAAAGAAAGCTAAGTGATTAAAAAAAAAGCCCTAATGAATCACAAATACGCATAAAAAAGATGAATTTGAAGTCACCAAGATGATTCTGCCCTTTTCTGAACAAAAGCCACAGGAGTGCTGGGAAGTAGGTTAGGCAGGAAAAAGGAAGGAAGCCAATTTTAGAGGAAAGATTTTTCAAAGTGCAAGCGTGAGGGCATTAGCCAAAGGTTATGGAGGATAATAAGCACATTCTTTAGCATAAAATCAATCAACAAAGGGACCCTCTCAGCCTTCTTTCCCCAACATTTCTGAAGATCATAAAGCCTGAGTGGCAGCCAACAGTGTTTGTAGGGAGTGAGGCAATGCACTCCCTACAGATTACAATGTTTTTCTCCAAGTGTGATGCTTTTGTATAGGTGGAATCAGGTTGAAGGGAAGAGAGAGGAGGGGAGTTGTAACCCATGATGATGCTGAGAGGGGTGGAGATGCATTTGGCTGTGAGAATCTTAGGGTTCAGAGTAGGCGATATTCATATGCCCAGCACCTTCCCCCAGAAATTAAGCACCCTCCAGTAGACATTCCATGGATTAATGGTCTATTGCATGAATGAATGATCCCATACAATTTACACTAAGGAGGGAAACTTGGGAAGCTGGCTGCAGCAATGTCCTACATGAAGTACAAATGAACTAGACCTGATGATATAAGTATTAAAAGGACTTTTTCCATCATGGCCATATTTGTGAATTACCATTCAATGATCAGCAGAATGAAGAAAAAAACAAAGGAAAAAGGAAACTGTAAAAAACCTACATCTTGGTCCATGTGACAGTTACTCATTTGTTAAGCAAGCTAGACTTTAGAGCAAATTTAGTGATGATAAAACCTCAATATTAACTTCAATAGATTGCTTCCATAGAGTACTGGAGAGATGACTCTTGCAAAGAATTAGAGTTTGGTTCACAGCACCCATGTCAGGGGATTCACAACTACCTGTCGTTTGAGCTCCACAGGATCCAGTGCCAACTTTTGCCTTCTGCAGTCACACATAGATACATACATACATACATACATACATACATACATACATACATACATTCCACCTTTGCACAATAAGAAACAAGTTTGGTCTAGGGCTCAAACATGGAGTGTTATATTTTGCATGTTCATGAGTAAATCTTGGGCATCTGCAAATTTTCAGATACATTAGACCAAATTAACATCCCATGGGATTTAACATTTTTTAAAAGATTTATTTATTTATGAATACACTTGGATCCCATTACAGATGGTTCTGAGCTGCCATGTGGTTGCTGGGAATTGAACTCAGGACCCCTGGAAGAGCAGTCAGTGCTCTTAATTGCTGAACCATCTCTCCAGTCGGGGAATTAACATTTTAGCTTTGACTTTCTGAAGTTAATCTATAGCATGCTTCTAATTAGATAGCTTCAGACCCCTTTTGGTGTAGCCCCTGCTTGTTTCTCTCTTCCTTTGCTCATTCAGTTGCTGTGTAAGGTCTTCTTTGTTATACCTTGAAAACCTTTCTCTCCCACATCAGCACCAGAGTGACCCTCACTAGCATACTCTCATAGCTCGTTCTTTGCCACACAAGTGTCAGCTAATGACACCTATTTTTTGAACAATAAGCTTTCTGTATGTAACACACCAAATATTTCATACCTAGAGTTGATTGCCATCAAGTAGTCATGACCTGTTATTCACTGATTACTTCCTTCTAATGCAGACTAAGACCTGGCAGGCACACTGTGGACAACAAATATTTCAATTAGAGTACTGAATTCGATACATTCTTTCTTAATTGAAGCTCTGAAAGGAAGTGAGCTTAAATACTATGAAGTAAAATATACATGTAACATAACATTTGCACTGGAAGGATCTAAACTGAGAATGGAAGATAAGATATAAGTATTTCCAGAGCCAACTTTTACACATACTGATTTTAGCTCCCTGGAGCATGACAAGTCCCTTGTCATTTCTTTGTACTCATCTGAGACAGATTCACCAGAGGCAGAATCACTACTCATAAATTTCTAGTGCAGGTTTTGCTTATTGTCCTGTATGTGATTCTAAACTTGGGGAATAAAGACATTCTTAATCTCTTTGTATTGAAACAGAACATTTTTGGGTGGAGATCATGCAAAAATTACAAGAGGAACTTAATTTTGCACAAATTCTTTCTTGGATCATGAAATTCTGTGGTCTGTGACTTCATTTGCCCAAGTATATTTGCATGTGCTAATTAGAGCCATTGGCAAAAATCCTTGCGAAGGAACTTAGCCTTTTGCCCTCAAGAAAGAGATCAATTCTCTCTGAAACAACTACTTTGCTGCTTCTGCTGCAGAAGGCAGGTAGGAGAGACATTAGTTTTGTTTACAGAATTGGAAGGGACAGTTGGATTAGCATCGATTTCCAAATGAAGCTGGATGAGTTGCTCCAAATAAGGTAAATTAGGATTTACTTAGCAAAATGTCTGTCTCTGTGAGTCTATGTAATTCAATGGCACCACTGATGCTTAGGGAGGAGACCTGCCTGGACAGAGAGAAGGATGAGAGTGTCAGTACTGGATTTGAATATCCATGATGCTCTCTGCTGGGGTCAGGACATTCTTCAGAAGCTGGACTAACCCAGTCCATGCTTGCAGCTTCACGCAGGCTCTCAGGCAAACACAAGGCTTGTCTGGCTTACAACCCACTAGCTCAGGTTAAAGAAGAAAACTTGGTTTAGGTTGTAAATCTGTCATTTATGACCCACAAATATCCTTGGGCTAGCATTTATGTCAGCTAACCTCTAATCTCTCTTCTACAGATAGAAGTTAAGATTGACAGCTATCCCATGAGTAGAGGTGGGGAGAAGTAAATGGATATTATACAGGAATAAAAGGGCAAGAGCTATGTAAATGTCCTACAAGGTAACTCCTGCTCTCCACTGCCTATGAACTCAAAGCTATAAAGAATTCTGCTACTGCCTCTCTGGGCAGTTGGCTTCGCAACACTCGGTTCCAGGGTGCTTCAATACAGGCACAGTTTTTCCCTGCCCACAAATACATGGCTGTTCAACTACACAGAACTGCAGCCTGCCAAGTCTAGACTCAGTCTCCTCATACCCAGAATAATTTTCAAGGAGCTCCAAATGCTGGAGTTGGCATGAAGGATAAAATTGACTACCCTTTCACTCTCTAATGTGTGACTAAGGTGCCCTACACCATCTTCTTCCCTATCTAGCCTGAGAACATGTAGAATGAGCATAACACATAAGGTGCCATCACACCACAGAGAGTCACTTCCCAGTCAGCAAACACAGGCAAGCAGAGCTCTCTCAAGCAGGCATGTGTTACATATGAGTTAATTTCATAATGGAAAGAAGGCAACGGTACAATTTATGATCAAGCAAATTGCCAGAAGAGATAGGTATAAAAGAGCTTGGGACTAAACAAAGGCTCTAGGACTAAGTGTCCAACTTCAGGTTAGGCATGGACTGGGTGGGAGTGTATACACCATGTAGCTGATCAGTCTAGTTCTGTTTTTCCTCAAACAGGATAATTACACAACATTTTGATTCACCGTTGAGTCATTCCTTTCCCTTTGGCTTTAAGAAGTGTGTCCCACATTTACAAGTACTCAGATGTGGCTACTGAGGACTTTTTGCTCTTGGTTTCTCAAGTGTTTTGCTTTAGGAGTATGTGGCAGGATCTTCCTTGGCAATCCAGAGCTAGCATCCCTCCAGAGCAACAGCTGACACTTCAAACACTCCTGCTCATCAAGGGAAACCTCTTTCTTATCCTTAGGCCTAGTGTGAGATTGCCAGGCATGAAGTGTCCCAATTAATGAACAAAGGTGATCGGTTTCACATTTTCTGGGAAATTGTACCTACTGAGCTCTATGGAGGGACCAGCTCTATGCTTTGTGTCATTAGAGACACAACCAAGGAAGACTTCTGTGCAGATGTGCTTCCTCAATAATGAGAAAAAAGCATTTCATTTTCAGGTTAATTACCAAAACTTAAATTTCTGCCAGCCTGATTTTCCTGCAGGCAATTTGTAACTTTCATATGAATATTTATAGCCCTAGAACTTAAAAAAAATCATAATAAATAACTATAAAAGCAAATGTGGCAAAATTAAAATTTTCCAAATGCAGAGCTTGTGATCCCTATTTAAGGATCTCCTGTTGGGGCATGACTCAGGAAATATATCTTAGGACAAATGGATTTTTATTTTGGATAAGGGAGATTACAGTCCCTTATTACCTGCTGACCCTTTTCATAAGACATTCTTTATCTCACTGTGGAGTAGTTAACAATGCCCTTGTAGTTTATAAAGCACTTAAAGTATTTTATGTATCTCATTTGAGCCTCATGTGGTAATTCTAGCAATAGAAACATCGTTTTTCAAACAAAATATGGCGACTAAGCTGTAAAGTGCAAAACCAGCAGACTTTGAATCCGCATGAGACTTTTTTAGAATTGTGGCCCTATGACAACACATCTGCCCAAAGGGAAAAAATGATGCAAATGGGGATTATAAAAAGAATGACTTAGACTGGGGGCTACACCTTCCATGAGCTGTAATCTACAGCAGGGTCATTATATAACTGGTAACCAGAGATCAGACTTCAGGATATTAACATCCTTGGGACATGATAAAAAGGAATTGAGTGGGAAGATCTCTATTTCAATTGATGAGGTTATTTCCACTTTTGTCTTCTCTCTACAATCAAATTATAGACAGTCACTCCAATCCTGCCAACAGGAAAGGACAGCAAATCTTTGATTTTCAATTTTCAGTTTTATTGTACATTTTATGTACAGGAAGGTAGTCTCTGCCATAAGGCTCCCTGGTAATAGTTATCTAAACTTGCTGAAAAATGGATAGCTATTCCTCTACATTTGTTGCAAATAGAATATTTTTCTTCCTTAGTAATACAAGTGTACTTCTTGACAGTATATTGCTCTATGGATTAATCCTGTCAGCATTAAGATAAGTGTAAAGCATACTCAATACACAGGACATTTCAATTGTCAACAGACTTGAACATGGACATCATTCATTTATGCATACTTCTGCATGTAGCTGTTATGCATATATTAAAATTAAGTCAGTTCTTTATGTGTGTACATTTTGATATTTACATATGTGTTGTGTATTCTCACTATCTAATCTGAGAAAGTACAAACACATACCCAACTCTGATGTGGCTTTGCAAGGCTTTAAGGGCTTTATCCATGTACTTACTGAGGATGAAAAATTATTAGAAATAAGAATTAATTACAGGGTTCATTCTATCCTGTTTTGTCATTCTTCAGATAAGACTCTGCCAGAGAATTATTTCTAATGATCGCCTCTGCCAATGACGCAGATCTGAGAAGCCTTCCTTTCTCTCTGTGTGTTTAATTATAGGTACTACACACAGTGCACAATAGGCTGCACTTGCATTCCAAATGCTGTGTGATACAAGGAAAGACCCTTCCCATTTCCACTTCCTTTGTGCACTACCTGGAGCTGCTCACACCTAAGTCTCTGAGTTGTTATGAGGTTTGAATGGCTCTGTGAGAGTGCTTGATGGAGATATGGCAGGATTTAATACAGATGAAGATGTTACAACTCATTTTCTAAAGGGCAAAGAATCAACATCTCTTTGGGACCAGTTATAGCATTGTGATCTGATAGGATGCATGATAATATTTCAGTCTTCTTGTATCTGTTGAGGCCTGTTTTTTGATCAATTATATTGTCAGTTTGGGAGAAGGTACCATGAGGTGCTGAGAAGAAGGTATATTCCTTTGTTTTAGGATGAAGTGTTCTATAGATATCTGTTAAATCCATTTGGTTCGTAACTTCTGTTAGTTTCACTGTGTCTCTGTTTAGTTTCTGTTTTCATGATCTGTCCATTGATGAGAGTGGGGTGTTGAAGTCCCCCACATTTACTGTGTGAGGTGCAGTGTGTGCTTTAGTAAGGTTTCTTTTATGAATGTGGGTGCCCTTGCATTTGGAGCATAGATGTTCAGAATTGAAAGTTCTTTTTAGTAGAGTTTTCCTTTGATAAGTATCAAGTATCCGTCCTTATGTTTTTTGATGATTTTTGATTAAAAAAGTCAATTTTATCCAATATTAGAATGGCTCCTCCAGCTTGTTTCTTGGGACCATTTGCATGGAAAATTGTTTTCCAGCCTTTTACTTTGAGGTAGTGTCTGTCTTTGTCACTGAGGTGCGTTTCCTGTATGCAGCAAAGTGCTGAGTCCTGTTTGCATATCCAGTCTGTTAGTCTGTGTCTTTTTATTGGGGAATTGAGTACATTGATGTTAGGAGATATTAAGGAATAGTGATTGATGTTTCCTGTTTTTTTGATGTTATTTTTATGTTTGTGTGCTAATCTTCTTTTAAGTTTGTTGAAAGTAGATTACTTTCTTGCTTTTTCTAGGGTGTAGTTTCCCCCCTTGTATTGGTATTTTCCATTATGTCATCTTTTGTAGGGCTGGATTTGTGAAAAGATAATTGTGTAAATTTGATTTTGTCATGGAATATTTTGTTTTCTCTATCTATGGTATTTGAGAGTTTTGCTGGGTATAGTAGTCTGGGCTGGCATTTGTGTTCTCTTAGAGTCTGTATGAGATCTTACCAGGATCTTCTAGCTTTCATAGTCTCTGGTGAGATGTCTGGTGTAATTCTTATAGGTCTACCTTTATATGTTACTTGACCTTTTTCCCATACTGCTTTTAGTATTATTTCTTTGTTCTGTGCATTTGGTGTTTTAATTATTATGTGATGGGAGGAGTTTCTTTTCTGGTTCAATCTATTTGGAGCTCTGTAGGCTTCTTGTTTGTCCATGGATATCTCTTACTTTAGGTTAGGGAAGTTTTCTTCTATAATTTTTTGAAAGTATTTAATGACCCTTTATTTTGGGAGTCTTTGCTCTCTTCTATACCTATTATCCTTAAGTTTGATCTTCTCATTGTGTCCTGGATTTCCTGGATGTTTTGGGTCAGGGGCTTTTTGCATTTTGCATTTTATTTAACTGTTGTGTCAATGTTTTCTATGGTATCTTCTGCACCTGAGATTCTCTCTTCTATCTCTTTTATTCTGTTGGTGATACTTGTATCTATAACTCCTGATCTCTTTCCTAGGTTTTCTATCTCCATTGTCATCTCCCTTTGTGATTTCTTTATTGTTTCAACTTCCATTTTTAGATCCTGGATGGTTTTGTTCAGTTCCTTCACCTGTTTGGTTGTGTTTTCCTGTAATTCTTTAAGGGCGCCTACCTGTTTACCTTTGTTCCCCTGTATTTCTTTAAGGGAGTTATTTATGTCCTTTAATGTATTCTATCATCATAAAATGTTACTTTAAATTAGTCTTGCTTTTCTGGTGTGTTGGGGTAACCAGGGTTTGCTGTGGTAGGAGAACTGGGTTTTGATGATGCCAAGTAGCCTTGGTTTCTGTTGTTTATGATCTTGCACTTGCCTTTCACTATCTGGTTATCTCCGGTGTTAGCTGGTCTTGCTGTCTCTGACTGTGGCATGTCCATCCTGCAAGCCTGTGTGTCAGTACTCCTGGGAGACCAGTTCTCTCTGAGAGAAATTTAAGTATGGAGAGCTGTGGTACAGGGTCAGTTCTGGGGTGCACAGAGAAACCAGAAGGATCCTGTCCCCAGATGATCCTTGGTTCCTATGTCCTGATGGCTCTTGGTGGGTCCCTCTTGGGCCAGGAATTTGAAGAGAAGTGGTGGTCTTACCTGTGCTCTTAGGTGTGTAGGCACTTCTGGGAGACTAGCTCTCTCCTGGTGGTATTTGTGTATGTAGCTCTGTGGCCTAGGATCAGCTCTGGGCACAGAGAGGCTCCTGTCCCAGGAAGTTCCTTGGTTCCTGTGTCCTGAGCATTCTGGACTGGTTCCTCTGAGCAGCAGCGGTGGTCCGACCTGCACTCACAGGCCTCTCTGCATTTCTGAGAGGCTTGCTCTCTCCCAGCACTATTTGGATATGGAGCCCTTTGGCAGAGGATTGGCTTCAGCTGCAGACAGAAACCTGAAGCCACCTTTATATTTACAATAAGCCTTAAACACCACAAGTACTGGGTAGCTATCTACTTCCTATGTTGTTAGAATCTACTTTCCTTTTGATAATCCTGCTTACTACTTACTGTGTTTTGTCTGGGCTGCTCTTAACTCCAGTTAGCCATCCCTTAGGGCCATGTTTTTTTGAACTCACCTAACCTGTGGTGGCCTTTTCTTCCTCCTCCTGTGCCCCGCTTATTTTTCATGGTTTTCCTTTGACCCCCAAGCCCACAAAACCTAAATCCCACCTATGTCTCTTCTTCCCAGCTATTGGCTGTTGATATCTTTATTTACCAATCAAAAATAATTTGGGGCCAAGGTCTGCATGCATCTCTGAGACCACCATGTCCTAGAGGCTGGCACTTATCAACCTCAACACTAGCTCATTGTGATGACACCATACATAGACAGGTGGGTCTGGGATGAATAAGAAAGCTAGTAATCAATAGGCCTGAAAGCAATTCAGAATGAAAGCCAGAAAGCAGTATCTTCCACGGTTCCAGGTCCCTGTCTTCAGTTCCCAGCCTCATTTCTCTCACTGATAGATTATGACCGGAAAGTGTAAGTCAAATAAACCCCTTTCTTTCCAAATTGCTTTTGGTCAGAGTGTTTTGTCATAGCATCAGAAAGAAACTAACTCTGAGTCAACTATTTTTGGCCCTAGCAATCAATAGTGATAAATAGTATAACATGCTCACTTTCCTTTGATTCTGTCTTCTATTCTTCACAGCGCAATTTAGCAAGAACATTCCTATATACTACAGAGATTTACTTTTCTGTAGAGAATAGGACACATGTTAACATCTTGTTCACTCATTTTTCCCAGATATCAATTCAGCCATCCATCCATCCATCCATCCATCCACCCATCTATCCCAAACACTTTTTTTCCAGATAACATAAAATCTACCATTTCTTCCATTATTCTGCATGAGTTCAGTGGTGTTGAGCACAGTTGCATTGTTCTGGAATCACCAATATCACCCATCTCCAGGACCTTTTTATCTTTCTCAGTGGAAATTCTGCATGCACACACACACACACACACACACACACACACACACACACACACACACACACTTCCTCTCAGTCACTGACAAGTATGGTCTACTGCTGGTCTGTATGTATTTGCCTGCCTAAGGTATTCCATGTAAGTGACATCATACTGCATTTGTTCCTTGTGACTGACTTCTCTTAGCCTTCAAAGGTCAATCATATTGTACCATGTGTTAATATTTTCATACTTTTAACAGCTGAGTAGTATTCTATAATGTGTGTATCATATATAGTGTATGTATTCAACATGTGGGTAGTTTCCCTCTGCATCCACTCACTTTCTCTTGCTGAATAAATACCATAACTAAAAGCAACAGGGAGGAAAGAGTTTGTTTTATATATGATTCCTCACTGAGGGAGGTTAGGACAGGAACTCCGGCAGAAACTGGGAGGCAGGAACTAAAGCAGAGCTCATGGAGGGCTGCTGCTTACTGGCTTGTTCTGTATGGTTTGCTTAGCCTGTTTTCTTGTCCAACCCAGGAGCACTTGCCCAGGGGTGATATCAAGCACAGTGGACCCTCCCATGTCAATTACTCATTAAAGAAATAACACTCCACAGACTTGCCAATAGGCCCATCTGATGGGTGAATTTTCTCAACTGAGGTTCCCTCTTCCCAGTTGACTTAAGCTTGTGTCAAATGACCAATAGTTAACCAGGATACCATTTGGCAAGTGTGACTAGTACTGCTATGAAGGTGTGCATAAAAATCTCCATCTGCTTTAGATTTTTTTTAATCATGTATACTCAGACATTATATTGATGACAAAATAAAACAAACACCTTATCCAGCTGGAGTTAGTAATTCACACCAAGAAAAAGTAGTTCTGTGAGCTCTACTCTTTCCCCCATGTATGTGAGTATATAGCTACTCTCCTTTGCACTTTTTCTATGCTGTAAACTTTTGGGAGCATGAAGGGTAAGAGTCAGGAAGGAAGGGGAATGTCTGATTGGCCTTAATAGTCAACAGTTCTGTTCCATTCTGTCTAAGGCGCTGACTCTTATTTCACTGTGGTGTGCATCTGTGAGTCTGGACTCGCAGAGCCTCTGAAGACAGTCTCCATTAGCTATGCAAGATTTCTTACTCTGGTCTTCTATTTTCTTTTACTATAGTGCTTCAATGCCTTGGGTCATTTCTGAAGTTGGACTTTCTATGTGGATGTTTGGATGCTTTTAGATGTTCTTTTGAGCAACTCGGAGATCTGTTTTTCAGTACCTCTGGCCTGAGCTTGGAACATGAACTTATAGGTTTTCTAAAGAATGGTATTATAACTGGGGTGGTGAGCATGATAAAGTAAATAGAGTTATCTCCTCCTTGTTAAGTTCTCTTACTTCAAAGTAGATCATTTCATTATATAAGAAACTGAGTCCATAGGGCTGTGGTGGTGCACGCCTTTAATCCCAGGACTTGGGAGGCAGAGGCAGAAGCAGGCAGATTTCTGAGTTCAAGGCCAGCCTGGTCTACAGAGTGAGTTCCAGGATAGCCAAGGCTATACAGAGAAACTCTGTCTAAGAATAAAAGAAAGAAAAGAAAAGAAAGAAACTGAACCCAGGAATGTCAGGTCAGAAAAGTGGGGGTGGGGGAGGGGGGATGGGATAGGAGATTTTCAGAGGGGGTAACGAGGAAAGGGGATAAGATTTGAAATGTAAACAAAGCAAATATCTAATAAAAAATAAAAAAAAAAATAAAAAAAAGTGGAGGAGTTAGAGAAAGGACTGAAGGAGCTAAAGAGGTTTGCAACTCCATAGGAAGAAGAACAATATCAACCAATCAGGCCCCCCAGAGTTTCCAGGGACTAAACCACCAACCAAACAGAGCACATGGAGGGACTCATGGTTCCAGCCGCATATGTAGCAGAGAATGGACTTATTGGGCATCAATGGGAGGAGAGGCCCTGGGTCCTGTGAAGGCTCCGTGCCTCAATCTAGGGGAATTCGAGTGCAGGGAGGTGGCAGTGGGTGGGTGGGCAGATGGAGGAACATCCTCATAGAAGCAGGGGGTTGTGGGATGGGATAGGGTGATTGATGAGGGGAGTCCAGGAAAGGGGTAACATTTGAAATGTAAATAAAGAAAATATCTAATAAAGAAAAAGAAATCAAATCAAAACCAACCAACCAAACAAGCAAACAAAAAGAAACTGAACTCAAAGGATGCTTCTCAGTACCTCTGTTTATGGCTGTCCCTGGAATTACCGACACACAATTATATGATGTGTTGATTTCTGAATTTCCATCTGCTTTGCCTCCCTTCAGCCTCCTTAAGTTAACTCTACCTCCCTACCCTCACAGTAGTTGCTTATAGAGAAGTTCTATCCCAGCTGTGTTCAGAGATTTTTAAGAAATGGTTTTGGTTTTGATACTTTATGACTTTTTCTTCATTGTTTGACATGAGAATTGACATGTCAAAGATATTAATTTTGGGGGGGGGATTGTCAAAAAGTTGTGAAAGAAAAATATATCTCTGAACTCTACATCGTGCCAAACTATAATGAGGTCAAAAGAAATCATTTTCACATTTGCTTTTAATACTTCAGAACTGAAATGTTTAGAAAGACCCACATTGTGTGACCACTTCTGACACCTGGAAATGAAATTTTTACCTCTGTAGATTCTGCTTTCTGTTTGGTATCAAGTGGTTCTTTGGAGGATGTTGTGTAGATTGTTTGCACTATTAGAACACTCCCTGCTGGTGGGAGGCTCAGAAGACTCCAGTAGTCCATGAAACTTACACAGCTTGGAAAATTAAGAAAAATGGCAGGATTCTTGCCCACCACCCACCCAGCCCTACCCCTCTAAACAAGCATTAATTAACTGTCAAGGAAGAGGATACGCTTGTCGTTCGACCTCCCAGTTGCATAGGGAGAGCCACGGATATCCCTTTTGTGAGTCATCACGCTTGCTTGAGCTGACTTTTTGGTGACTTTAGTGATTTTGAGCCAGTCATGTTCCTGTGAATGAATTCAATATTAACTCATTTGTTCACCAAGCTAGACATGGGTGAAATCTTTTCTTTGGCCTGTTGTTGGTATCCTATGTGAATAAATGTTTGTTCATGCCCTCTCCCCCAAAGTTAAGCAACAGTGTGGTTTGCTGTTAGCTTTAGAGATAGACCACCTTTTTGAGTTTTATACAGAGTGTATGTAAAATCATCTCTTACAGTGTCTATCTCTTGCAGGCCATCTGTTCTATGTAGAGTGTTGTTCACTCTTCTGCATCATCTCCTTCCTTTGAATTGTGACTTTGATCCCTCCTCAGTTCCTTGTTTTCACATTAAGAAGGGGGTCTATGTGGTTTTCTGGAATTTGCTTCTGTGTCAGGAAGGATAAGAGCATATACTTCCGAAATTGGCAAGTGTTGTGCAAAGCTTTGTTAGGGAGCCTTTAGATTCCAAGAAACAGATTCCTGATAGCATTGTTTTATAGGCTTTCAATTAAATGGTAGTCTACTCTAGCCAAATGTAGCTGAGATATACTGAGATAAGAGGAGATAGGAAACGCCTGAGCTGACTGTTGCCTGTGACAGAGACACTCACTGTGCTTGCTGTGGTCAGGAGTAGGCAGTCTGAAACTTGTGAACTCCAGGTGGGGTGGTGTGCATGTAGAGGCGATGGTGAATGCCTTGGGTAGATCCATATTACCCTTGACTATAAACCAAGAGAAGAATGGGCTGTATTTCACATCCCAGATAATCTCTCTTTAAAGTTCAGTCTGGCTCATTTCATTTGAAAAGAATTAGCCAACAGCTGGTGCTATCTAGTTCTTCCCTTCCCCCAAATACAGACTTCTCACTTGAACGAGCATCAACAGTAACCCACTTTTGTGGGAAGGATTGTTAAGAGCAGGTGCATAGGAGATGCTGAATGCTTTGTGTGCCATGTGTCTTACAACAACCATGATGGTGGTCATCATGAGGACCAAAGTATCTGGTAAAGCAAATGATTAAATTACACAAGGAGAAAAGATTCCTGCAAAGTGTAAATCTTGACTGCTCTAAAAATGCAAATCAATGTACATAGCTTTTCCTATCACACATTTAAAGCATGTGTGTGACGGGCATGTTGGCACGCACCTGTAATTCCTACACTTGGGAGGAGGAAGGTGAAAGGATGAGGGGTTCAAGACTAGACTCTACTACATAGTAACTTCAAGGCCAGCAAGATTGAATTGGAGGAAATTGGAGTGTAGTGGAGGGGGAGGTGGTATATGAGATACTGATTCAAGTGAAATAAACAAAAACTAAAATGATTTTTAAAATGGTAGTTGTTATTTTTTTAAAGTAAGGAGCAGACTTATACGCTAACAGAAAGATATTAACTTCCTAGATTCATGCTGTGGTTTCCAGTCAAAATTCTCAATTTATATGTTGTAGTCCTGAATCCCAGGACAATCAGATACATTTGGAGACAAGACTTTAAAGAGGTGATATGGTTAATCCAAGCTGTTAAAGTGGGCCCTGGTCCAATAGGACCTGATATTGGTAGGAGTAAGCAGAGACCCCTACACAGAGCTTCTGGCTCTATATATACTAGGCTCTCTGACATCAGAGACCAAGGATGAAGGCGCTCCAAGAGCAAAGAGCAGGTGGCCACAGCTGCTAATATAGCAGCAGCCACCACCAGAAAAAAAACTGTGACCCCAGCTGAATGGAACTGACAGACAGCAACTGGAACTGAGAAATTTAGCGGGCTACTGTAATACCTGCCATTAAGTACCTCATACACTGTGGTCATCACAGATAGCACTTTTCCACACCTACAATGCCAGCCCATTACTAACCAAATCCAGGTTAATAGCATTGTTTGATCTCATTTGTTTCCACTGAGAAGGCATAGCAAGAGCATGCCATTAGCCACATCCCATGATTAGGTTAAGAGAGTTTTGAAGAGTCTATTCCTTATTTTATTAGTATATCTCATAAGTGGCCAGCTCTGGCTGCTGGTAGGAGGGGAAAAACCTGCATGTTAAGCTGAAAACACGTTGTGATCCTGACAGCAGACAGATGGAAGTGGTATATACACATCCATAACTTTGTCTTCTAGTTTACATGTTGCCTGTTTGAAAAAACTGAGCTTCATATTGTACCAGGCTAACAATCTCAGGTTTTCAGTCGGCCTTTCTCTCCAGCAGTTCCCATGTGCACTCTTGGAACCAGTCTCAATGCTATAGCTATTCATATGTGCACAAGTGGAGCAGTCATGAGAGCTGAGGTAGGAAACACCCTGACTGATCAGAGCAATCTGCCCACCCTTGTCATGTGAAGATAACATCAGCCTTAGCCAAAAACTTCATGGGCTAGAAGTGTTTATATGGTGGTGGGTCGCTCATTACCCCAAGAGAAAAGTATTGAAGAAGGCAGAAACCACTACTAGTTACCCTACACGTGACCAACTGAAAGCTCCTTCAGCTTAGCTGATTTACCATGGTTCCCATGATCACTCTATGGTCATCCATTCTAGACTTGTTACCCCTGTTCTCCCCACCACACCATTGGGCTTTCTCCATCACAGCACATTTCTTTTGTGTGTTAGAGCTGTTTGCCTCTCCTTTTTAGTACTGATTAGACTACCAGCACTACTAGGACAGAAATCATGATTATCTCAATTCTCCATTGCAACTCCACTGTCTAACAGAGTGCCTAGCACATAAAACATTTGATAAATATTTGCTATTGGACTGATGACACACTGCTAAATATGTGTCTTGGAAGAAAAAGGTAATTGCAAATGTTTTCAAGCACATACGCGTCGACACTCGGGACAATGTCCATGCTAGTCTCTCACTCATGCCCAAGTCTTTATTAACTCCATTATCCAGAGACAGAAGAGCTGCTACAATAATCAGAATATAGAACAGTCACTGGACTACATTTACTAGCATTGGCAATTATTATGACTACTACGCTTCCTCCCCACCACGCCCTTCTGCAGGTAGGCATGGTCTTTCTCTTTGATAGAGGTCTAAGCAGATATTTTCCTTTCTACCTCTTCAAATCTGTATCTGAATGGTCAGTTACTATTGGAGATATCTTGCCTTGCATATTCTCCCCATGAAACCTGATCTAGGATTGGGAAAAAGGTGGGGAGTCACACACCCACACCAGAGTCAGTCTACAGCACTACCTCCAGCACAGCTAGTTACTCATCAGGAAGGCAGGCTTTGAGTCTCACCCATTAGTTTTACCTTTCTGTTTTCTCTGTGGGATGCCTGTTAGTTCAGCTAATGTCATCTCATGTGGTCCTGGGAAGCTCTTGCTTTCCTGGCATCTGGGGCTTCCTGGTTGTTACCCCCAATTCCCCGTCCCCAATTGCTACACACCTCTGTTCAATTTCACGACACTCTGTACATCACCCCTGTCTTCTCCCACACCTGATCCTGCCTCCTTCTTTTTCCCTTCCCTTCCTTTATTCCTCCTAAGACCCTCCCATCTTCTCCTTCCATGATCCCATAGAGGGCTAATATCCAATGTATACAAAGAATTCAAGAAGTTAGACTCCAGAGAACCAAATAACCCTATTAAAAATGGGGTACAGAGCTAAACAAAATAATCTCAACTGAGGAATCTCGAATGGCCAAGAAGCACCTAAAGAAATGTTCAACATCCTTAGTCATCAGGGGAATGCAAATCAAAACAACCCACCTCACACCAGTCAGAATGGCTAAGAACAAAAACTCAGATGCTGGTGAGGGTGAGGAGAAAGAGGAACACTCCTCCATCGCTGGTGGGGATGAAAGCTGGTACAACCACTCTAGAAATCAGGCTGGCGGTTCCTCAGAAAATTGGACCTGAAGACCGAGCCTTACCACTCCTGGGCATATAACCAAAAGATGCTCCAACATATAACAAGGACACATGCTCCACTATGATTATAGCAGCCTTATTTATAATAACCAGAAGCTGGAAAGAACCCAGATGTCCCTCAACAGAAGAATGGATACAGAAAATGTGGTACATTTACATAATGGAGTATTACTCAGCTATTAAAAACAATGACTTCATGAAATTCTTTTTTTTTTTATTTTATTTTTTTAATTTACATTCCAAATCACTTCCCCTTTCCCGTTTCCTCCCTCCCCGAAAGTCCCATAAGCCCCCTACCCTCCCTCTTTTCTCCATTCAACCCCCTCTCATTACTCTGTCCTGGCGTTCCCCTACATCCAGTCTTTCCAGGACCAGGGGTCTCTCCTTCCATCTTTTTAGAAATCTATTGATATGCTGATTGTGTCTAGGGTATTCTGAGATTCTGGGTCAATATCCCCTTATCAGTGACTGCATACCATGTGTGATCTTTTGTGATTGGGTTACCTCACTAAGGATGATATTTTCAAGTTCTGACCATTTGCCTAGGAATTTCATGAATTCATTGTTTTTAATTGAAGAGTAGTATTCCATTGTGTAAATATACCACATCTTCTGAATCCATTCCTCCGTTGAGGGACATCTGGGTTCTTTCCAGCTTCTGGCTATTATAAATAAGGCTGCTATGAATATAGTGGAGCATGTGTCCTTATTGCATGCAGATAAAGTCTCTGGGTATATGCCCAGGAGTGGTATAGCCGGATCCTCCGGAAGTGTCATGCCCAGTTTTCTGAGGAATAGCCAGACTGCTTTCCAGAGTGGTTGTACCAGCCTGCAATTCCACCAGCAGTGGAGGAGTGTTCCTCTTTCTCCACATCCTCGCCAACAACTGCTGTCTCCTGTGTTTTTGATCTTAGCCATCCTGACTGGTGTGAGATGGAATCTCAGGGTTGTTTTGATTTGCATTTCCCTAATGACTAAGGATGATGAACATCTCTTTAGGTGCTTCTCAGCCATTAGATATTCTTCAGGTGAGAACTCTTTGTGTAGCTCTGTACCCCATTTTTTAATAGGGTTACTTGCCTCTCTGGAGTTTAACTTCTTGAGTTCTTTGTATATATTGGATATTAGCCCTCTGTCGGATGTAAGGTTGGTAAAGATCATTTCCCAGTTAGTTGGTTGCCGCTTTGTCTTTTTGACAGTGTCTTTTGCCTTGCAAAAACTTTGTAATTTAATGAGGTCCCATTTGTCTATTCTTGATCTTAGAGCATAAGCTATTGGAGTTCTGTTCAGGAAATTCTCCCCTGTGCCCATATGTTCAAGGTTCTTCCCTAGTTTCCCTTCTATTAGTTTCAGTGTGTCTGGTTTTATGTGGAGATCTTTGATCCACTTAGAATTGAGCTTAGTGCAAGGAGATAAGGATGGGTCAATTTGCATTCTTCTGCATGTTGACCTCCAGCTGAGCCAGCACCATTTGTTGAAAAGGCTATCTTTTTTCCACTGGATGGTTTTAGCTCCTTTGTCAAAGATCAAGTGACCATAGGAGTGTGGATTCATTTCTGGGTCTTCAATTCTGTTCCATTGATCTACATGTCTGTTACTGTACCAATACCATGCAGTTTTTAACACTATTGCTCTGTAGTACAGCTTGAGGTCCGGGATACTGATTCCCCCAGAGGTTCTTTTACTCTTGAGAATAGTTTTAGCTATTCTGGGTTTTCTGTTATTCCAGATGAATTTTTGAATTGCTCTTTCTAACTCTATGAAGAATTGAGTTGGGATTTTGATGGGGATTGCATTGAATCTGTGTATTACTTTTGGTAAGATGGTCATTTTTACTATATTAATCCTGCCAATCCATGAGCATGGCAGATTTTTCCATCTTCTGAGGTCTTCTTCAATTTCTTCCTTCAGAGACTTGAAGTTCTTGTCATACAGATCTTTCACTTGTTTGGTTAGCGTCACGCCAAGATACTTAATATGGTTTGTGGCTATCGTAAAGGGTCTTATTTCTCTTACTTCTTTCTCAGCCTGCTTATCCTTTGAGTATAGGAAGGCTTCTGACTTGCTTGAGTTGATTTTATATCCGGCCACTTTGCTGAAGTCGTTTATCAGCTGTAGGAGTTCTCTGGTGGAGTTCTTTGGGTCGCTTATGTATACTATCATATCGTCTGCAAATAGTGATAGTTTGACTTCTTCCTTTCCAATTTGTATCCCTTTGACCTCTTTTTGTTGTCTAATTGCTCTAGCTAGAACTTCAAGTACTATATTGAAAAGATATGGAGAGAGAGGGCAGCCTTGTCTAGTCCCTGATTTTAGTGGGATTGCTTCAAGTTTCTCTCCGTTTAGATTGATGCTGGCTACTGGTTTGCTGTGAATTGCTTTTACTATGTTTAGATATGGGCCTTGAATTCCTGATCTTTCCAAGACCTTTAGCATGAAAGGATGCTGAATTTTGTCAAATGCTTTCTCAGCATCTAATGAGATGACCATGTGGTTTTTTTCTTTGAGATTGTTTATGTAGTGGATTACATTGATGGATTTCCTTATATTGAACCATCCCTGCATCCCTGGGATGAAGCTTACTTGATCGTGGTGAATGATCGTTTTGATGTGTTCTTGGATTCGGTTGGCAAGAATTTTATTGAGTATTTTTGCATCGATATTCATAAGAGAGATTGGCCTGAGATTCTCTTTCTTTGTCGGATCTTTGTGTGCTTTTGGTATTAGTGTAATTGTGGCTTCATAGAACGAGTTGGGTAGTGTTCCTTCTGTTTCTATTTTGTGGAACAGTTTGAAGAGTATTGGTGTTAGGTCTTCTTTGAAGGTCTGATAGAATTCTGCACTAAAACCATCTGGACCTGTGCTTTTTTTGGTTGGAAGACTTCCAATGACAACTTCTATTTCTTCAGGGGTTATAGGACGGTTTAGATGGTCTATTTGATCCTGATTTAATTTTGGTACTTGGTATCTGTCAAGGAAATTATCCATTTCCTCAAGATTTTCTAGTTGTGTTGAATACAGGTTTTTGTAGTAGGATCTGATGATTTTTTTGAATTTCCTCAGTTTCTGTTGTTATCTCTCCCTTTTCGTTTCTGATTTTATTAATTTGGATACTATCTCTGTGCCCTCTGGTTAGTCTGGCTAAGGGCTTATCTATCTTGTTGATTTTCTCAAAGAACCAACTCCTCGTTTTGTTGATTCTTTGTATGGTTTTATTTGTTTCTACTTGATTGATTTCGGCCCTGAGTTTGATGATTTCCTGCCTTCTACTCCTCTTTGGTGTATTTGCTTCTTTATGTTCCAGGGCTTTCAGGTGTGCCATTAAGCTGTTAGTGTATGCTGTCTCCCGTTTCTTTTTGGCGGCACTCAGGGCTATGAATTTTCCTCTTAGCACTGCTTTCATTGTGTCCCATAAGTTAGGGTATGTTGTGCCTTCATTTTCATTAACTTTCAAAAAGTCTTTGATTTCTTTCTTTATTTCCACCTTGACCAAGTTATCATTGAGTAGAGCATTGTTCAGCCTCCATGTGTACGTGGGTTTTCTTTTGTTTTTGTTGCCATTGAAGACCACCCTTATTCCATAGTGATCTGATAGGAGGCATGGGATTATTTCTATCTTCTTGTATCTGTTGAGGTCTGATTTGTGACCAATTATATGGTCAATTTTGGAGAAGGTACCATGAGGAGCTGAGAAGAAGGTGTATTCTTTAGCTATAGGATGAAATGTTCTATATATATCAGTTAGTTCCATTTGGTCCAAGGCTTCAATTAGATTCACTGTGTCCCTGTTTAGTTTCTGCTATCCTGAACGATCCATTTCAGAGAGCGGGGTGTTGAAGTCACCCACTATTATTGTGTGCGGTGCGATGTGTGCTTTGAGTTTTAGTAAAGTTTCTTTTACGAATGAGGGTGCCCTTGCATTTGGAGCATAGATATTCAGGATTGAGAGTTCTTGATGGTGGATTTTTCCCTTGATCAGTATGTAGTGTCCTTCTGTGTCTTTTTTGATGACTTTAGGTTGAAAATCAATTTTATCCGATATTAGGATGGCTACTCCACCTCGTTTCTTGGGGCCATTTGCTTGCAAAATTGTTTTCCAGCCTTTTACTCTGAGGTAGTGTTTGTCTTTGACACTGAGGTGCGTTTCCTGCATGCAGCAAAATGCTGGGTCCTGTTTACGTATCCAGTCTGCTAGTCTATGTCTTTTAATTGGGGAATTGAGACCATTGATATTAAGAGAGATTAAGGCATAGTGATTATTGCCATCTGCCATTCTTGACGCTATCTTTATGTTTGAGTGGTTATCTTCTTTTGGGTTTGATTCAAGAAGGTTATTATCTCATTTTTTCCAGGGTGTTGTTTCTCTCCCTGTATTGGAGGTTTCCACCTATTATCCGTTGCAGGGCTGGATTTGTGGAAAGATATTGTGAAAATTTGGTTTTATCATGGAATATCTTGGTCTCTCCATCTATGGTGATTGAGAGTTTTGCTGGGTATAGTAGTCTAGGCTGGCATTTGAGCTGTCTTAGTGTCTGCATGAGATCTGCCCAGGATCTTCTGGCTTTCATAGTCTCTGGTGAGAAGTGTGATGTGATTCGGATAGGTCTTCCTTTGTATGTTACTTGGCCCTTTTCTCTTACTGCTTTTAGTATTCTTTCTTTGTTTAGAACATTCGGTGTTTTAATTATTATGTGACGGGAGGTATTTCTGTTCTGGTCCAGTCTGTTTGGAGTTCTGTAGGCTTCTTGTACGTTCATCGGCATCTCTCTCTTTAAGTTAGGGAAGTTTTCCTCCATAATTTTGTTGACGATGTTTACTGGCCCTTTAAGTTGCAAATCTTCACTCTCATCTATACCTATAATCCTTAGGTTTGGTCTTCTCATTGTGTCCTGGATTTCCTGGATGTTTTGGGTTACGCGTTTTTTGCATTTTGCATTTTCTTTGACTGTTGAGTCGATGCTTTCTATGGAATCTTCAGCACCTGAGATTCTTTCTTCCATCTCTTGTATTCTATTGTTGATGTTTGCATCTATGACTCCTGATTTCTTCCCAAGGTTTTCTATCTCCAAAGTTGCCTCCCTTTGTGATTTCTTAGTTGTTTCTACTTCCTTTTTTAGTTCCTGGATGGATTTGCTGAGATCCTTCACTTGTTTGTTTGTATTTTCCTGTATTTCTTTAAGGTATTTTTGCATTACCTCTTTCAGGATTTCTTCCTGATGACCCATGTTCTCCTGCATTTCTCTGAGCGATTTTTGTGTTTCCTCCTCATGGGATTCCATCTGTTGATCCATCGTCTCCTGCATTTCCTTAAGCAGTTCTCGTGTTTCCTTTGTAAGGGCATCTAACCGTTGATTCATTTCTTTAAGCAATTTTTGTGTTGCCTCCTTGTGGGCATCCATCTGTTGACCCATATTTTTCTGCATTTCTTTATGCAAATTTTGTGATTCCTTTGTGAGTGCATCTACCCGTTGATTCATCTCGTTAAGCGATTTTTGTGTTGTCTCCTTGTGGGCCTTCATCTTTTGATCCTTATTCTCCTGCATTTCTCTAAGCGATTTTTGTGTTTCCTTTGTAAGGGCTTCTAAGCGTTGATTCATGGTCTCCTGTAACTCTTTATGAGATTTATTTGTGTCCTTCTTGTGATCCTCTAATAGCATCATGAGAAGTGATTTTAAATCCAGATCTTGTCTTTCGGGTGTGGTGGGGTATCCAGGACTTGCTGCTGTTGGAGAGTTGGGTTCGGATGGTCCCACATTACTTTGATTACTGTTAGTAACATTCCTACGTTTGCCTTTTGCCATCTGGATACCTCTGGTGTTAGTTGGTCCTGCTGCCACTGGCTGTTGGTTGGACCTCCTGTGAGCCTGCAAAGCTATTTCTGCCCCCCCTGGATTACCAGGATTCCCCTGGCACCGATTTCTGGGGCCTGCCTGCTCCTGAGTGACTTTGGAGCCCTAATGTGCTTTGCCCCAAGTGATCTTATATTGGGGAGGCCTTGCACATCTAAAGGCTCAGCCTAGTGGATTCCTGGAGCAGAGGTCGCCAAAGGGAGGCTGGCAGGCTCCTGCCCTGTGCAGGGGTGTGTGATCTCTCCTGGGGGGGGGGAGGGGGCGTCCCTCTGCCAGGCAGAAGTCCCACAGCAGATCTGGCGCGCTGGTCACTGCAGATCAGCCCAGCACCTGGGAGCAGGTTACACACAAGCTGCCTGAGACCGAAGCGATATTATGCCTGTCTGTCTCTGAGCCTGGCGGTCCCAACTTCCTGGTCACTGGAGCAAAGATGCTGGAGGGCACTCTCCGTGGCACCGCTCACCCTGTGGTCACGATGGCCCGCCGATCTGGCATCCAGACGACCACAGCGCCAACCCGCCCTCGGGCACAGATGGAAGCCCCAACAGGCCGTGTCCCAAGTGATGTTATATTGGGGGGAGAGCCTGGGTACCCGTCTCTCCAGCGCAGTCCGCGGGAACAGAGGTCGCGGAAGGAAAGCTGGCAGGCTCCCTCCCAGCGTGGGGTCCCTCCACCAGGCAGAAGGTCCCACCGCCGAGCTGGCGCGCTGGTTACTGCAGATCAGCCCAGCACCTGTCCACTTCATGAAATTCTTAGACAAATGGATGGACCTGGAAAATATCATCCTGAGTGAGGTAACCCAGTCAGAAAAGAACACACATGGTATACACTCGCTGATAAGTGGATATTAATCCAAAACCTCTGAATACCTACAATACGAATGCGTTCATTCTTTTTAATTTATTTTATTTTTTATATTTTTATTTACATTCAAAATCATTTCCCCTTTCACATTTCCTCCCTCCCCGAAAGTCCCATATGCCCCCTTCCCTCTCTCTTTTCCCATTCAACCCCCTCTCGCTTCTCTGTGCCGGCATTCCCCTACATCCAGTCTTTCTAGGACCAGGGGTCTCTCCTTCCATCTTCTTGGAAATCTATTCATATGCATATTGTGTCTAGGGTATTCCGAGATTCTGGGTAAATATCTCCTTATCAGTGATTGCATACCATGTGTGTTCTTTTGTGATTGGGTTACCTCACTAAGGATGATATTTTCAAGTTCTGACCATTTGCCTAGGAATTTTGTGAATTCATTGTTTTTAATTGCAGAGTAGTATTCCATTGTGTAAATATACCACATCTTCTGAATCCATTCCTCCTTTGAGGAACATCTGGGTTCTTTCCAGCTTCTGGCTATTATAAATAAGGCTGCTATGAACATAGTGGAGCATGTGTCCTTATTGCATGCAGGTAAAGCCTCTGGGTATATGCCCAGGAGTGGTATAGCCGGATCCTCCGGGAGTGTCATGCCCAGTTTTCTGAGGAATAGCCAGACTGCTTTCCAGAGTGGTTGTACCAACTTGCAATTCTACCAGCAGTGGAGGAGTGTTCCTCTTTCTCCACATCCTTGCCAACAACTGCTGTCTCCTGTGTTTTTGATCTAAGCCATTCTGACTGGTGTGAGATGGAATCTCAGGGTTGTTTTGATTTACATTTCCCTAATGACTAAAGATGATGAACATCTCTTTAGGTGCTTCTCAGCCATTAGATATTCTTTAGGTGAGAACTCTTTGTTTAGCTCTGTACCCCATTTTTTAATAGGGTTACTTGCCTCTCTGGAGTTTAACTTCTTGAGTTCTTTGTATATATTGGATATTAGCCCTCTGTCAGATGTAGGGTTGGTAAAGATCATTTCCCAGTTAGTTGGTTGCCACTTTGTCTTTTTGACAGTGTCTTTTGCCTTGCAAAAACTTTGTAATTTAATGAGATGCCATTTGTCTATTCTTGATCTTAGAGCTTAAGCTATTGGAGTTCTGTTCAGAAAATTCTCCCCTGTGCCCATATGTTCAAGGTTCTTCCCTAGTTTCCTTTCTATTAGTTTCAGTGTGTCTGGTTTTATGTGGAGATCCTTGATCCACTTGCAATTGAGCTTAGTGCAAGGAGATAAGAATGGGTCAATTTGCATTCTTCTGCATGTTGACCTTCAGTTGAGCCAGCACCATTTGTTGAAAAGGCTATCTTTTTTTCCACTGGATGGTTTTAGCTCCTTTGTCAAAGATCAAGTGACCATAGGAGTGTGGATTCATTTTTGGGTCTTCAATTCTGTTCCATTAATCTACATGTATGTCACTGTACCAATACCATGCGGTTTTTAACACTATTGCTCTGTTGTACAGCTTGAGGTCCGGGATACTGATTCCCCCAGAGGTTCTTTTACTCTTGAGAATAGTTTTAGCTATCCTGGGTTTTCTGCTATTCCAGATGAATTTTTGAATTGCTCTTTCTTACTCTATGAAGAATTGCATTGGGATTTTGATGGGGATTGCATTGAATCTGTATATTGCTTTTGGCAAGATGATCATTTTTACTATATTAATCCTGCCAATCCATGAGCATGGCAGATTTTTCCATCTTCTGAGGTCTTCTTCAATTTCTTTCTTCAGAGACTTGAAGTTCTTGTCATACAGATCTTTCACTTGTTTGGTTAGAGTCACACCAAGATACTTTATATGGTTTGTGGCTATCGTGAAGGGTATCATTTCTCTTACTTCTTTCTCAGCCTGCTTATCCTTTGAGTATAGGAAGGCTACTGACTTGCTTGAGTTGACTTTATATCTGGCCACTTTGCTGAAGTTGTTTATCAGCTGTAGGAGTTCTCTGGTGGAGTTCTTTGGGTCGCTTAAGTATACTATCATATCGTCTGCAAATAGTGATAGTTTGACTTCTTCCTTTCCAATTTGTATCCCTTTGACCTCCTTTTGTGATCTAATTGCTCTAGCTAGAACTTCAAGTACTATATTGAAAAGATATGGAGAGGGAGGGCAGCCTTGTCTAGTCCTTGATTTTAGTGGGATTCCTTCAAGTTTCTTTCCATTTAGATTGATGTTGGCTACCGGTTTGCCGTAAACTGCTTTTACTATGTTTAGATATGGGCCTCAAATTTCTGATCTTTCCAAGAAGGAGGAAATGGGAAAGGGGAAATCATTTGGAATGTAAATAAAAAAATTTAGAAAAGAAAAAAGTGAAAGTTAAAAAAATAAAATTAAATCAAATTAAAAAAAAAAGAAAGAAAGAAAATGCCTCCAGAAGATCTGACTGTAGGCAAGCCTGTAGGGTACATTCTTAGTTAGTGATTGATAGGGAAGGCCTAGACAATTGTAAGTGGTGATCCTGGACTGGTGGTTCTTGGTTCTATAAGAACGCATTCGTGACTCCACCATCTTTGCTCCAGTGTCCGGGTAGTTGGGACTGCCAGGCTCAGAGACAGACAGGCATAATATCGCTTGGGTCTCAGGCAGCTTGTGTGTACCCTGCTCCCAGGAGTTGGGAAGGTCTGCAGTAATCGATGTGCCAACCCTCCTGTGGGACTTCTGTCCTGCAGAGAGATGTTCCCCCGCCCCCCCCACACTGGGCAGGAGCCTACCAGCTTCCCCTGGGTGACCTCTGTTCTGGGATCAACTGCACTGAGGAGACAGGTACCCAAGTTCCCCTCAATATAACATCGCTTGGGACACGGCCTGTTGGGGTTTCCATCTGCTCACAAGAACGTAACAGCCCTGTGGTCATCTGGGCGCCAGCTCTGCTGTGAGCCATCCCCCCTGCAGGGTGACCTGTGCCACTGAGAGAGTGCAGAGTGCACTCCACCATCTTGGCTCCAGTGTCCAGGTAGTTGGGACCGCCAGGCTCAGAGACAGACAGGCATAATATCGCTTGGGTCTCAGGCAACTTGTGTGTACCCTGCTCCCAAGAGCTGGGCAGGTCTGCAGTAATCGATGTGCCAGCCCTGCTGTGGGACTTCTGTCCTGCAGAGGGATGCCCCCTCCCCCCCCGGGAGACATCAACACCCCTGTACAGGGCGGGAGCCTATTAGCCTCCCTTTGGCAACCTCTGCTCCGGGAATCAACTATGCTGAGCCTTTGAATGTGCAGGGACTCCCCAATATAACATCACTTGGGGCAAGGCACATCAGGGCTCCAAAGTCACTCAGGAGCAGGGCAGGCCCCAGAAATCGGTGCCAGGGGAATCCCGGTAATCCAGGGGGGCTAGAAATAGCTTTGCAGACCACCAGGAGGTCCAACCAACAGCCACTGACAGCAGGACCAACTAACACCAGAGGTAACCAGATGGCAAAAGGCAAACGTAGGAACGTTACTAACAGAAATCAAAGTAATATGGCACCACCCGAACCAACTCTCCAACAGCAGCAAGTACTGGATACCCCACCACACCCGAAAGACAAGATCTGGACTTAAAATCACTTCTCATGATGCTATTAGAGGATCACAAGAAGGACACAAATAAATCTAATAAAGAATTACAGGAGACCATGAATCAACGGTTAGAAGCCCTTGCAAAGGAAACACAAAAATCGCTTAGAGAAAAGCAGGAGAACATGGATCAACAGATGGAGGCCCACAAGGAGGCAACACAAAAATCGCTTAAAGAAATGGACCAACGGGTAGATGCACTTTCAAAGGAATCACAAAAATTGCATAAAGAAATGCAGAAGATTATGGGTCAACAGATGGATGCCCATAGGGAGGCAACACAAAAATTGCTTAAAGAAATGAATCAACGGTTAGATGCCCTTACAAAGGAAACATGAGAACTGCTTAAAGAAATGGAGGAGACGATGGATCAACAGATGGAATCCCATGAGGAGGAAACACAAAAATCGCTCAGAGAAATGCAGGAGAACGTGGGTCAACAGGCAGAAATCCTGAAAGAGGTAATGCAAAAATACCTTAAAGAAATACAGGAAAATATAAACAAACAAGTGAAGGATCTCAGCAAATCCATCCAGGATCTAAAAAAGGAAGTAGAAACAACTAAGAAATCACAAAGGGAGACAACTTTGGAGATAGAAAACCTTGGGAAGAAATCAGAAGTCATAGATGCAAACATCAACAATAGAATACAAGAGATGGAAGAAAGAATCTCAGGTGCTGAAGATACCATAGAAAGCATCGACTCAACAGTCAAAGAAAATGCAAAATGCAAAAACCGTGTAACCCAGAACATCCAGGAAATCCAGGACACAATGAGAAGACCAAACCTAAGGATTATAGGTATAGATGAGAGTGAAGATTTGCAACTTAAAGGGCCAGTAAACATCTTCAACAAAATTATGGAGGAAAACTTCCCTAACCTAAAGAGAGAGATGCCGATGAATGTACAAGAAGCCTACAGAACTCAAAACAGACTGGACCAGAACAGAAATACCTCCCGTCACATAATACTCAAAACACCAAATGTACTAAACAAAGAAAGAATATTAAAAGCAGTAGGAGAAAAGGGCCAAGTAACATACAAAGGAAGACCTATCCAAATCACATCAGACTTCTCACCAGAGACTATGAAAGCCGGAAGATCCTGGGCAGATCTCATGCAGACACTAAGAGAGCACAAATGCCAGCCTAGACTACTATACCCAGGAAAACTCTCAATCACCATAGATGGAGAGACCAAGATATTCCATGATAAAACCAAATTTTCACAATATCTTTCCACAAACCCAACCCTGCAAAGGATAATAGGTAGAAACCGCCAATACAAGGAGAGAAACAACACCCTGGAAAAAATGAGGTAGTAACCTTCTTGCATCAAACCCAAAAGTAGATAACCACTCAAACATAAAGATAGCGTCAAGAATGGCAGGTGGCAATAATCACTATTCCTTAAGCTATTGGTGTTCTTTTCAGGAAATTTTCCCCTGTGCCCATGTGTTCTAGGTTCTTCCCTAGTTTGGAGGCATTTTCTTAATTGAGATTCCCTCTTCAGATGACTTTAACTTGTGTCAGGCCGACATAAACTATTCATCAGAGAAAGGTCTTAGCCAAACTCTGCTCAACAACTTCTGCTCCATATTTGAGAAGCATTGCATGCTTTTAAGCATCCTAATCTCTATGAATTAATTAATTGTACAAATATTTACTGGGAATATCCAATAAACCAAGCCATAGAGGACTTGAGGATGGATGCAAAATGGGTTGTCCAGGAGCCTGATCCTGCCTCAGCTGGAGACAGATGAACACTTGAGGCATGTGAATCCGGGAAAGCTGCAGCTGTGACTCAGCCAAGACTGCCTGGCCTTCCTCAATCCTACAAATCTTTTAAGATCAATGCAAATCTTTCTTTCTCTACAAATCATTAAGCGCTGTGTTCAAAGCAAATCTTGTTTTATCTCTCTCACCCTCTGTTATATATTAACTAATATTTACCTTCACATAGCTTTTGTCATCTTATTTCATATTTTTCTTGTTATTACTGTGTGTGCATTGTGTGTGTCCATGCATG
The DNA here is from genome assembly GCA_036184795.1 of Tokudaia tokunoshimensis. Taxonomy (NCBI): domain Eukaryota; kingdom Metazoa; phylum Chordata; class Mammalia; order Rodentia; family Muridae; genus Tokudaia; species Tokudaia tokunoshimensis. The sequence goes on from BTHU01000015.1 coordinate 15,497,116, forward strand.
CCTGTGTGTGTACACAGGCATTCATGTCCGATGTGTGGCACTGGAAGGACAGATTAGTGGAGTTCATTCTCTCCATCTGCCTTTATATACGTTCTGGGAATTATACTCAGGATACCAGGCTCCTGTAGCAAGTGTCTGTACCTGCTGAGCCATCTTGCCTGCTCTTCATTTTAAATTCATGAATAGCAGAGGCTGTTCTTAGGCATTATGCAATTCTCCAGTTTGACCACCATAGTGTCTTTCATGTAGCAAACACTGAATATTCACTGAGCTGAGATGAAGCTAAGAACACTAATCAGATTAGCTCTTGAGGAGTTTTCATGGCTTCAGTGATGTAGACATAAAAATGGGATAAATACAATCCATGTCCAGTGAATGATCTTACTCTGGAGCAAGACCTTACTTGTTTGGGCTTGGACAAAGAGTACATGAGGGTTTTAACTTTAATATCAGAGTCAGTAAATATTCATTTCATGGTACACTAAAGCTTTTTTGGCATTATTTGTTGTCATGAAGCTTGGGAAGAGACAGACTCCGACTTACCCCATTGTGTTATTGAATGTAGCTTTTCATCCAGCTAATAGTGACTGCCTGTGTTTAGGAAGGAAGGTAGGGGCTGCAGTATGAGAAAGCAGGTACATCAGAAACACATCTTGTGGTGATAGAAAACAGGCTTGCTGGTAGAGGTAGGAACCAAGATAGTAAAAGGCAAAGATGGAGGTAGGAGGTGAGCGAGAGCAAGACAGACTTGACAGAGACAAGGGCACCAACTCCCACAGCAAACAGCAGCAAGCCACTGTGGGTTCCTGAGACCCTCAGCTCACTCCGAGGTGCTGCTGGGCCAGCTGAGGTGCTGGAGGCTCACCTCTCTGAGCCTGAGTTTACTGTGAGGCAAAGATGTTTACTAGAAGACTAAGAAAAATCCTAGAAGTTTAAAACCACTTTATATTAATATTTTCAAATGAAAACAATTTCTTGAAGCAAATAGGCTATAAAATGCATTAGAAGGAAAACGTTGAGCAACGACAGGGGATTTGAGGCCGCTATATATGTCAGGGAGAGGAGCTGAGGGTGGGTTAAGATGGAAGGATAATAGGAAGCAAGACTGTTTGTAGAGACGTGGCCTTCCCTGGAAAGCATTTTCATGTACAGTAGCTCATTCTGTTCTGAATTTCCTGTGGACTCTGTCTCCATTCACTACTGCTGACTGTAATCATGAGCCCTAATTTCGCATGATCAACCATGGTTAGGGCCTGCAGACAAACAGAAACGGCAAAGATGCTTCTCCTTTGAAAAAACCCTTTGTGATTTTAATTTTTCAAACACTCATGAAATATAACTGAAAGGGTTGGTGATGAAGATAATTTGGTATTGTTATTCACCATGGGGCTGACTTTGACAAGGCATTCCTTATAATTCTGAGTACTTAGCTGTGAGCAATTTCTTCAGTATTCTGCAATAGTTTCCACACCATGACTGGAGAATAAAATAGTTTATCTGAGCCCAGTCAAAGTGTTTTAATCTTTTACACAGTAAAATGGATTTATGGTATAAAATACTACCTAAGGTATTGGTACCTTCTAATAACAGACAAACTAGAGACTAATGTTGCTTTCCAGAATATTCTAACTTTCACCCCTTTTGTGTCAGATGGCCTTAACTTGCTAAGAATATGTGAACTAGGGTTCATTTAAGGTAACATTTCGGGGTGTATTTAATTTTAGTCTAGTCCTTAGTTTTCAGAAAACAAAAGCTATCAGGATACACAAATAAAGCAGGCCATTTAAGACAATAATAAGAAACCTCAGATGACTTTCATTTGTGAATTAGGAATTTTTAAAAAGGCATGCTGTTATAATGTGTACTAGTCCATTGTGTTGAGAAATAAAGATTCTAGTTATTAAATCCAACAGGGAAACTAATTTTACAACGTTGTTATCTCACACTTTACTTTCTTTCAAAAGAATGTTGGAGACTCACATTTCCCAGGGTACAAGTTGAACTAATAATATTCAGTCAACTCTGACCCTGGGAATCTAGTACAGATATGACTTTGTCTCTGACAATTCTCTATTTGGAAGCCATAGGTTTCCTACAGCAAATGGCCTCTACTTGAGCTCCCTCAGTCCTCTGCCTGGGTAGCTGATGGGTGATAGAGCCCTGTAACTTAGACAGGAAACAAGTCAGGCACACGGGAACTTGGGCGTGTTAATATTCTAGAGTTCAATACTGTTTGTCTTCATTTTCTCTATTCTAAAGTTAATGTGCTTTCTCCCCTTCCCTCCCTTTCCCTTCCCTTCCCTTCCCTTCCCTTCCCTTCCCTTCCCTTCCCTTCCCTTCCCTTCCCTTCCCTTCCCTTCCCTTCCCTTCCCTTTCCTTTCTTTTCATGTCCTTTCCTTTCCTTTTTCTTCCACAGAGGTCCAAGCTTGATTTGGATTAAACTGTTCTGTAAGCCAGGGGAATTAGCATTGCTACAACCTGCTGCTGAAACCTGTCCAGAACATAACATTTTCCACTGATTAGCAATCCCAGATATTGTTCCTTTAAGATCTAAGGAAAGCTTTGCCATTTATAAAAATGGCAGGCATTTGAATACATTTTCTCATAATTCTTTGGGTACCACCTTTCTCCCCTATATTGTATATTCATATTCTTCCTAAAAGAACCAATTATATTACTTTACTTTACCACCTGAAATTTCAGTTACTACCAGCACAAAGGACTCAGGTATTCTACATCTCAGTCTGTTCTTACGTTATAGAGCCTGTCAAAAAGCACATGCCTCCTGGTCTGCAGAGATGGCTCAGTTGTTAAAGGGTAGGCTCACCCCAACCACCTCAAATAAACCCCAAACTTCATCCAGGTCATTTGAGTCATTTTCTTGTACCAGCATGGATTACAAACTTGCACAGTCAGGGATTTGTCCTTCCCCTCCTCCTTCAGTGGCGCCCAGTTGGGTCTGGAGGAGATTTGCCTCATAGGTGGGGAAGGGATGCTAAATGGACTGATGTGAGTGTCTGCTGCTCACATGACTGCTCTGCCAGAGAAATAATATGGAGTCCTTCCTTGTCTCTGTGCCAGGGGGAAGACAAAGACCTTCGGGCCCACAGGTCCTGGCTGGTGACTGAAATACAACACCCCTTTCTCTGTGACTGCCTTTATTCTGAAGAACTTTACAGCAAGTGTAAATTCTGTAAATTTTTACATTCTAAAGGTACAAAAAAAATTGAGCCTTTCTTTTCTTTCACTATTTGTGAAGGAAAGTTCAGGAGGGAGCTCCTTCAGGGTGCCCTTACCTACCTACCTTCTTCATTCTGACACCTATGTGGCCTGCCCTGGCCATGGGTACAAATGCTGTTGTATCCATGAAAAACACTTGTCCTTCAAAAGCTTCAACTGCATTGTCATGGTGTCAAACTGCCTTCCTAAATATCTAGGTTTATACCCAGAGGGAAATGATACACTCAGCCTTTATCTGAGAAACTTTCTTTGCATTGAACATCAGAAAATGCCAAGATCCACGGCTGAGCAAGAAACTCAAGGTGCTAAGAATAAATTATTTGACATTTGAGTGTTCCACCCTAAATAAGACACTTATACAATCCCCTTTAGCTCAGGGGACCTTGATGAGGAGGTCTTAAAAAGAATGTAAGACCCACAGGATGGGAAGGAAAGATACAAAATGCTCTGTTCTAGGCTTGACACAGTCAATGCAATCATGAACTCATAGCAGCTGAGATTATCAGCACCACACCTGCACAAGACACATCACCATCGAGGGTGGCCTTCCCCCTTTGCCACGAACAAGTGCCTCTTTATAGATTCTAAGGGACAGGCAGTCGGTGCCCTAGGTTGTGTACTTTCTGATGAGCCCACCAGCCTCCAGTGGATGTGGCATGGATATAGAAACAATCTTGATTCAACTCAGTGAGTCACAAAACAAAATAAAAAGACATGGATATTGGAGAGGGATTTAGAAGTAGCAGGAGGGGTAGACAGAGGGGAAACTAAGAGGTTGCTGTAGGATCCTAAGAAAGCATGTAGTATGATATCATCAAAGAGCAGGTTAAATAAATAAACAGAACCTGCAACTGAAAGCTAGCTTTACCAACCCTCAAGCATCAAATTAGAGTTGTTCTGTTTTATGTGTGGAATGTCTCCCAAAAGCCCACTGCTTGGAGGCTTAATCCCCGACCCAGGCAACTATTAAAAAGTTTTCCAACTGTTAGGTCAAGGGTCCCATTGAAAGGAAGATTAAGTCACTGGTGGCAAAGCCTTGCAGATGATGTGATCCAAGCCCCCTTTTGTGCTTATTTGGAGCCCCTGGAAGACATAAAGTGATCAGATCATTTGCCATGTTGTAGGAGGTTGGTCTGGTGCCACTATATATTAAAATGCTAAATAAATACTGGTCCCCAAAATCCGCTTCCCTCCCCAAGTTATCCCTGATTGGTTAATAAAGGTGACTACAACCTGAGCTGAGTAGAAGAGAGGGGGCAGTGAAAAGGTTTACCAAGTTTGAGATCTGAAGCAGGGACAAGTAGGAGAGCAAGGAGGAAGAATGATGGAAGTCACCATGGGGTAGATAGATCTTGAACGCATGACCATGAGGACTGGCCCGATGGAGTAGGTAGGAGTAGTCCAAGTAGAACATGGCAAGTGATAACTTGGGGATCATTACAGGGAAGTAACAAAATAGCATATAGGGTGGATATCTGCCCAGCTTTAGTGTTCTTAAGCTTATTACAAATCTAAAGGTTTATGTGTCTTTTATCTGGGAACAATATGGTCAGAGTGGAGTAGCACCTCTAATATTTAAAGACAACAAGGGTGCATAGCAACTCCCAGAATAATAATTACCAGAATACCACATGATCAATTACCATGACACCAGATGATCCTGGCAAGATAAGTACACTGGTGACACAGGTATAAAGCCACAGTGATTAATAGTGATTAGTAAAATCAACTGATTATCTGACCCGAGCAGAGGCTGATGATAGAACCAGACAAGATTATCAATGAAGGCACTGAAGGTAGTAAAGGAGTCCATGAGATCTATCTGAACGTCTAAGAAGAAAAATGCTTCTTTAGATGAGTGATAAGTTTTTAGCTCTGCTTTGGTCTGCTTAGGATAAAGTATTAAGTTTGGGTATTTAATTATGTTACCCACTAAAAAATGCCAACAGAGAGGCTTGTTATCAAGGCCCTAGGATGTTATTCTTACAGAATACCAGAGCAGACTTTACCTACCGAATGTCAGAAAGGCTGTTTGCATGAGGAGACATCATAAATTCACTCTGGGCTAATAGCGTGCAATGAAAACCCCTTTCAGAAGAGAGATTTTGCACACAAAGGGCCCCAAGGGGAGAGATGGCACTGGAAACATCCATCATGCAAGGAAAAGGTGTTTAGAAAACTGCTCTTCTGACTCCATCCATCGTGCTATCTGAGGCCGCTGAGCTAATCCATTTACCACCATTGAGCACAAACCTGAGGACAAACACAGAAGGATGCCGCGGGAAAGGTTTCCAGTGAGGCTTCTTAGGGGCTCATGTGGACCCAGGAGATACGCTCATAACAATGAGGGGTACTGAGCGCAGTCACACAGCAACACGCAGCTGCCTGCAAGTTTTCAAATATGAGCCATTGCTTGGTTCTTCAGTATATGAAGGACAGTTTGTTTCCTCGTGACAGTAAATTCAAGCTCGGAATTCACGCTGCAGCCCCACGCCTGCCTCTTCAACGGCATAGAATCTTGTTATCCACCTGTGGTTTAAAAACAAGATGCAATCTCATGTATCTGAATGTCACTGTAGTTTACAAACTCTGCATAAGAGAAAAGGTGCTAATTAGAAATGCTACAGTGCTTATAGGGAAAAAAAAGTCATAATATTACTTTCTCAGCATTTCTAATTTCCCAGAGGAGAAAAAGCACAAGCTAAAATAAAAATAATCTCTTTATTTTTACAGTCTTTTCTTTTTTCCTTTTTTTTTCCATTTTGCTTGATTCCCTGATGTGCATGTTCTGAACCACAATAGGTGTGCATTCCCACACCCTGTGGAATGAGTCCCCTTTTCTCACTGAACAGACTGAATCTTCGTTCAGACAGAATGAATCTTGGGGGGGGGGAATATATGAAATATAAGATGAAAATGATTTTGGGCACCGCATGCTCCAGTCATTTCCAAGGCGTGTTAGTCATGTATAACCCTGAGTGAGAGAAAAAGCTGTGCTATTAGAAGGTATCCCAAGCACACAGGTGCTTTGGAGAGCAAACCGACAGGTATGTGGCACAGCATTGATCAGGGACATTTTGGGAGCTAGAGTGATGGTTTGGAGATGAAAACATTTGCTATTTTAGCAGACCATCCCAGTCCCCACACAGCACCTCACCACAGTCTATAACTCCATTTTCAGGTGACCTTTTCTGGCTTCCTCAGGTACTCCACACACAGGGTATGCATACATACATGCAGGCCAACATGCACACACAGAAAATAAAAACAAATATGTTGAAAAGAGAAGTCATTTTCTATGGAGGATAGATTTTGTTTTCAGTCTCTTCAAGGAGCCTGCAAACTTATAACATTCCCCTGTAAAAATGATCTGAGCATGTGATTTTTTCCCCTACCAATTTCGATTTTTTATTAGATATTTTCTTTATTTACATTTCAAATGTTATCCCTTTTCCTGATTTCCCCTCTGAAAACCCCCTACCCTATCCCCCCTTCCCCTGTTTGTATGAGGGTGTTCCCTCCACTCACCTACCCATTCCCACTTCCCAATCCTGGTATTCTACCAACACTGGGGCATCGAGCCTTCACAGGACCAAGGGCCTCTCCTCTCACTGATGTCCCACAAGGCCATCCTCTGCTACATATGCACCTGGAGCCATGGGTCCTCCATGTGTACTCTTAGGTTTGTGGTTGAGTCCCTGGGAGCTCTGGAGAGTCTGGTTGGTTCCTATTGTTGTCCCTCCTATGGGGCTGCAAACCCCTTCAACCCCTTCAGTCCTTTCTCTAACTCCTTCATTGAGGACCTTGTGCTAAGTCCAATGGTTGGCTGCAAGTATCTACCTCTGTATTTGTCAGGCATTGGCGGATCCTCTCAGGAAACAGCTATATCAGACTGCTGTCACCATGCACTTCTTGGCATCCATAATAGTGCTGGGGTTTGATAACTGTATGTGGATGAATCCCCAGGTAGGGCAGTCTATGAATGGCCTTTCCTTCAGTCTGAGCTCTACACTTTCTGAATCTCCTGCCATGGATATTTTGTTCCCCCTTCTAAGAAGGACCAAAGAGCCCACACTTTGGTCTTTCTTCTTCTTGAGCTTCATGTGGTTTGTGAATTGTATCTTGGATATTCAGAGCTTTAGGACTGATATCCACTTTTCAGTGAGTGCACATCATGTGTGTTCTTTTGTGTTTGGGATACCTCACTCAGGATGAGATTTTCTAGGTCCATCCATTTACGTAAGAATTTCATGAATCCATCGTTTTTAATAGCTGTGTAATATTGCATTGTGTAAATATACCACATTTTCTGTATCTGTTCCTCAGCTGAGGGATATCTGGGTTCTTTCCAGCTTCTGGCTATTATAAATAATGCTCCTATGAACATAGTGGAGCATATGTCCTTATGACATGTTGGAGAATCTTCTGGGTATATGCCCAAAGGTGGTATAGCTGGATCCTCAGGTAGTACTATGTCCAATTTTCTGAGGAATTGCCAGACTGATTTCCAGAGGGGTTGTACCAGCTTGCAATCCCACCAACAATGGAGTAGTGTTCCTCTTTCTCCACATCCTAACCAGAATTTGCTGTCACCTGAGGTTTTGCTCTTAGCCATTCTGACTGGTGTGAGGTGAAATCTCAGGGTTGTTTTGATTTGCATTTCCCTTATGAGTAAGGATGTTGAACATTTCTTCAGGTGATTCTCAGCCATTTGGTATTCCTCACTTGAGAATTCTTTGCTTAGATCTGTGCCCATTTTCTTCTTTTTTTCTTTTTTATATTTTTATTTACATTCAAAATCATTTCCCCTTTCCCCTTTCCTCACTCTCTGAAAGTCCCATAAGCCTCCTTTCCTCCCTCTTTTCCCCATTCAACCCCCTCTTGCTTCTCTGTCTTGGCATTCCCCTATATCCAGTCTTTCCAGGACCAGGGGTATCTCCTTTCATCTTCTTGGAAATCTATTGATATGCGTGTTGTGTCTAGGGGAATTCCAAGATGCTGGGTTAATATCCCCTTATCAGTGACTGCATACCATGTGTGTTCTTTTGTGATTGGGTTACCTCACTAAGGATGATATTTTCAAGTTCTGACCATTTGCCTAGGAATTTCGTGAATTCATTGTTTGTAATTGCAGAGTAGTATTCCATTGTGTAGATATACCACATCTTCTGAATCCATTCCTCCATTGAGGGACATCTGGGTTCTTTCCAGCTTCTGCCTATTATAAATAAAGCTGCTATGAACATAGTGGAGCATGGGTCCTTATTGCATGCAGGTAAAGCCTCTGGGTATATGCCAAGGAGTGGTATAGCCAGATCCTCCGGGAGTGTCATGCCCAGTTTTCTGAGGAACTGCCAGACTGCTTTCCAGAGTGGTTGTACCAGCTTGCAATCCCACCAGCAGTGGAGGAGTGTTCCTCTTTCTCCACATCCTCGCCAACAACTGCTGTCTCCTGTGTTTTTGATCTTAGCCATTCTGACTGGTGTGAGAAGGAATCTCAGGGTTGTTTTGATTTGTATTTCCCTAATGACTAAGGATGATGAACATCTCTTTAGGTGCTTCTCAGCCATTAGATATTCTTCAGGTGAGAACTCTTTGTTTAGCTCTGTACCCCATTTTTTAATAGGGTTACTTGCCTCTCTGGAATTTAACTTCTTGAGTTCTTTGTATATAATGGATATTAGCCCTCTGTCGGATGTAGGGTTGGTAAAGATCATTTCCCAGTTAGTTGGTTGCCGCTTTGTCTTTTTGACAGTGTCTTTTGCCTTGCAAAAACTTTGTAATTTAATGAGATGCCATTTGTCAATTCTTGATCTTAGAGCATAAGCTATTGGAGTTCTGTTCAGAAAATTCTCCCCTGTGCCCATATGTTCAAGGTTCTTCCCTAGTTTCCTTTCTATTAGTTTCAGTGTGTCTGGTTTTATGTGGAGATCCTTGATCCACTCTCAATTGAGCTTAGTGCAAGGAGATAAGAATGGGTCAATTTGCATTCTTCTGCATGTTGACCTTCAGTTGAGCCAGCACCATTTGTTGAAAAGACTATCTTTTTTCCACTGGATGGTTTTAGCTCCTTTGTCAAAGATCAAGTGACCATAGGAGTGTGGATTCTTTTCTGAGTCTTCAATTCTGTTCCATGGATCTACATGCCTGTCACTGTACCAATACCATGCGGTTTTTAACACTATTGCTCTGTAGTACAGCTTGAGGTCCGGGATACTGATTCCCCCAGAGGTTCTTTTACTCTTGAGAATAGTTTTAGCTATCCTGGGTTTTCTGTTATTCCAGATGAATTTTTGAATTGCTCTTTCTAACTCTATGAAGAATTGCATTGGGATTTTGATGGGGATTGCATTGAATCTGTATATTGCCTTTGGCAAGATGGTCATTTTTACTATATTAATCCTGCCAATCTATGAGCATGGCAGATTTTTCCATCTTCTGAGGTCTTCTTCAATTTCTTTCTTCAGAGACTTGAAGTTCTTGTCATACAGATCTTTCACTTGTTTGGTTAGAGTCACACCAAGATACTTTATATGGTTTGTGGCTATCGTAAAGGGTATCATTTCTCTTACTTCTTTCTCAGCCTGCTTATCCTTTGAGTATAGGAAGGCTACTGACTTGCTTGAGTTGACTTTATATCTGGCACTTTGCTGAAGTTGTTTATCAGCTGTAGTAGTTCTCTGGTGTAGTTCTTTCAGTCGCTTAAGTATACTATCATATCGTCTGCAAATAATGATAGTTTGACTTCTTCCTTTCCAATTTGTATCCCTTTGATCTCCTTTTGTGGTCAAATTGCTCTACCTAGAACTTCAAGTACTATATTGCAAAGATATGGAGAGAGGGCAGCCTTGTCTAGTCCTTGATTTTAGTGGGATTGCTTCAATTTTCTTTCCATTTAGATTGATGTTGGCTACCGGTTTGCTGTAAATTGCTTTTACTATGTTTAGATATGGGCCTCAAATTTCTGATCTTTCCAAGACCTTTAGCATGAAAGGATGCTGAATTTTGTCAAATGCTTTCTCAGCAACTAATGAGATGACCATGTGTTTTTTTTTCTTTGAGATTGTTTATATAGTGGATTCCATTGATGGATTTCCTTATGTTGAATCATCCCTGCATCCCTGGGATGGAGCCTACTTGATCGTGGTGAATGATCGTTTTGATGTGTTCTTGGATTCGGTTGGCAAGAATTTCATTGAGTGTTATTGCATCAATATTCGTAAGAGAGATTGGCCTGAGATTCTCTTTCTTTGTCGGATCTTTGTGTGCTTTTGGTATTAGCGTAATTGTGGCTTCATAGAACGAGTTGGGTAGTGTTCCTTCTCTTTCTATTTTGTGGATTAGTTTGAAGAGTATTGGTGTTAGGTCTTCTTTGAAGGTCTGATAGAATTCTGCACTAAAACCATCTGGACCTGTGCTTTTTTTGGTTGGAAGACTTCCAATGACAACTTCTATTTCTTCAGGTGTTATAGGATGGTTTAGATGGTCTATTTGATCCTGATTTAATTTTGGTACTTGGTATCTGTCAAGGAAATTGTCCATTTCCTCAAGATTTTCTAGTTGTGTTGAATACAGGCTTTTATAGGTAGGATCTGATGATTTTTGAATTTCCTCAGTTTCTGTTGTTATCTCTCCCTTTTCGTTTCTGATTTTGTTAATTTGGATACTGTCTCTGTGCCCTCTGGCTAGTATGGCTAAGGGCTTATCTATCTTGTTGATTTTCTCAAAGAACCAACTCCTCGTTTTGTTGATTCTTTGTATGGTTTTATTTGTTTCTACTTGATTGATTTCAGCCCTGAGTTTGATGATTTCCTGCCTTCTACTCCTCTTTGGTGTATTTGCTTCTTTTTGTTCCAGGGCTTTCAGGTGTGCCATTAAGCTGCTAGTATATGCTGTCTCCCGTTTCTTTTTGGCGGCACTCAGGGCTATGAATTTCCTCTTAGCACTGCTTTCATTGTGTCCCATAAATTAGGGTATGTTGTGCCTTCATTTTCATTAAATTTTAAAAAGTCTTTGATTTATTTCTTTATTTCCACCTTGACCAAGTTATCATTGAGTAGAGCATTGTTCATCCTCCATGTGTATGTGGGTTTTCTGTTGTTTTTGTTGCCATTGAAGACCACCCTTATTCCATAGTGATCTGATACAAGGCATGGGATTAGTTCTATCTTCTTATATCTGTTGAGGTCTGATTTGTGACCAATTATATGGTCGATTTTGGAGAAGGTACCATGAGGTGCTGAGAAGAAGGTGTATTTTTTTGCTCTAGGATGAAATATTCTATGTATATCTGTTAGTTCCATTTGGTCCAAGGCTTCAATTAGATTCACTGTGTCCCTGTTTAGGTTCTGCTTTCCTGAACGATCCATTTCAGAGAGCGGGGTGTTGAAGTCACCCACGATTTTTGTGTGAGGTGAGATGTGTGCTTTGAGCTTTAGTAAAGTTTCTTTGATGAATGAGGGTGCCCTTGCATTTGGAGCATAGACATTCAGAATTGAGAGTTCTTCTTGGTGGATTTTTCCCTTGATCAGTATGTAGTGTCCTTCTGTGTCTTTTTTGATGACTTAAGGTTGAAAGTCAATTTTATCTTATATTAGGATGGCTACTCTGGCTCGTTTCTTGGGACCATTTGCTTGTAAAATTGTTTTCCAGCCTTTTACTCTGAGGTAGTGTTTGTCTTTGACACTGAGGTTCATTTCCTGCATACAGCAAAATGCTGGGTCCTGTTTACATATCCAGTCTGTTAGTCTATGTCTATTTATTGGAGAATTGATACCATTGATATTAAGAGAGATTAAGGAATAGTGATTATTGCCATCTGCCATTCTTGACGCTATCTTTATGTTTGAGTGGTTCTCTACTTTTGGGTTTGATGCAAGAAGGTTACTATCTCATTTTTTCCAGGGTGTTGTTTCTCTCCTTGTATTGGCGGTTTCCACCTATTATTCTTTGCAGGGCTGGGTTTGTAGAAAGATATTGTGAAAATTTGGTTTTATCATGGAATATCTTGGTCTCTCCATCTATGGTCATTGAGAGCTTTGCTGGGTATAGTAGTCTAGGCTGGCATTTGTGCTCTCTTAGTGTCTGCATGAAATCTGCCCTGGATCTTCTGGCTTTCATAGTCTCTGGTAAGAAGTGTGATGTGATTTGGATAGGTCTTCCTTTGTATGTTACTTGGCCCTTTTATCTTACTGCTTTTAATAGTCTTTCTTTGTTTAATACATTTGGTGTTTTGATTATTATGTGACGGGAAGTATTGCTGTTCTGGTCCAGTCTGTTTGGTGTTCTGTAGGCTTCTTATACGTTCATCGGCATCTCTCTCTTTAGGTTCGGGAAGTTTTCCTCCATAATTTTGTTGAAGATGTTTAATGGCCCTTTAAGTTGCAAATCTTCACTCTCATCTATACCTATAATCCTTAGGTTTGGTTTTTTCATTGTGTCCTGGATGTTCTGGGTTACACATTTTTTGCATTTTGCATTTTCTTTGACTGTTGAGTCGATGCTTTCTATGGAATCTTCAGCACCTGAGATTCTTTCTTCCATCTCTTGTATTCTATTGTTGATGTTTGCATCTATGACTCCTGATTTCTTGCCAAGGTTTTCTATCTCCAAAGTTGTCTCCCTTTGTGATTTCTTAGTTGTTTCTACTTCCTTTTTTAGTTCCTGGATGGATTTGCTGAGATCCTTCACTTGTTTGTTTGTATTTTCCTGTATTTCTTTAAGGTATTTTTGTGTTTCCTCTTTCAGGATTTTTGCCTGATCACCCAAGTTCTCCTGTATTTCTCTAAGAAATTTTTGTGTTTCCTCCTCATGGGCTTCCATATGTTGATCCATTGTCTCCTGCATTTCTTTAAGCAATTCTCGTGTTTCCTTTGTAAGGGCATCTATCCGTTGATTCATTTCTTTAAGCAATTTTTGTGTTGCCTCCCTATGGGCATCCATCTGTTGACCCATAATCTTCTGCATTTCTTTATGCAATTTTTGTGATTCCTTTGAAAGTGCATCTACCCATTGGTCCATTTCTTTAAGCGATTTTTGTGTTGCCTCCTTGTGGGCCTCCATCTGTTGATCCATGTTCTCCTGCTTTTCTCTAAGCGATTTTTGTGTTTCCTTTGTAAGGGCTTCTAACCATTGATTCATGATCTCCTGTAATTCTTTATTAGATTTATTTGTGTCCTTCTTGTGATCCTCTAATAGCATCATGAGAAGTGATTTTAAATCCAGATCTTGTTTTTCGGGTGTGGTGGGGTATCCAGGACTTGCTGCTGTTGGAGAGTTGGGTTCGGATGGTGCCATATTACTTTGATTTCTGTTAGTAACGTTCCTACGTTTGCCTTTTGCCATCTGGTTACCTCTGGTGTTAGTTGGTCCTGCTGTCACTGGCTGTTGGTTGGACCTCCTGTGAGCCTGCAAAGCTATTTCTGGCCCCCCTGGATTACCGGGATTTCCCTGGCACCGATTTCTGGGGCCTGCCCTGCTTCTGAGTGACTTTGGAGCCCTGATGTGCCTTGCCCCATGTGACGTTATATTGGGGAATCCCTGCACATCCAAAGGCTCAGTGTAGTGGATTTCCGGAGCAGAGGTCACCAAAGAGAGGCTGGTAGGCTCCTGCCCTGTGCAGGGGTGTGTGATCTCTCCTGGGGTGGGGTGGGGCGTCCCTCTGCAGGGCAGAAGCCCCACAGCAGAGCTGGCGCTTCGGTTACTGCAAACCTGCCTAGCTCTTGGGAGCAGGGTACACAAAAGCTGCCTGAGACCCAAGCGATATTATGCCTGTCTGTCTCTGAGCCTGGCAGTCCCAACTGCCCTGATGCTGGAGCAAAGATGGCGGAGTGCACTCTGCACTCTCTCATTGTCGGTGCAGGTCATTCTGCAGAGGGGGATGGCCCACAGAAGAGCTGTCACCCAGAGACAGCAGCACTGTCCTGCTCTTGCGCTCAGATGGAAGCCCAACAGGCTGTGTCCCAAGCGATGTTATATTGGGGAGAACCTGAGTACCTGTCTTCTCTGTGCAGTCAATCCAGGAACAGAGGTCGCCAAAGGGAAGCTGGTAGGCTCCCACCCAATGTGTGGGTCCCTCTGCAAGGCAGAAGTCCCACTGCAGAGCTGGCACGTCGGTTACTGCAGACCTTCCCAGCTCTTGGGAGCAGGGTACACACAAGCTGCCTGAGACCCAAGTGATATTATGCCTGTCCGTCTCTGAGCCTGGCGGTCCCATCTGCCATGATGCTGGAGCAAAGATTTGTGCCCCATTTTTAAATAGGGTTATTTGGTTTTCTGGAGTCTAACTTCTTGAGTTCTTTGTATACATTGGATATTAGCCCTCTTGGATTTAGGGTTGATAAAGATCTTTTCCCAATCTGTTGATTGCTGCTTTGTCCTATTGATATTCATAAGGGAAATTGGTCTGAAATTCTCTTTCTTTGTTAGGTGTTTGTGTGTTTTTGGTATTAGTGTAACTGTGACTTCATAGAATGAATTGGGTAGTGTTTCTTGCATTTCTATTTTGTGGAATAATTTGATGAATATTGCTATTAGTTCTTCTTTGAAGGTCTGATAGAATTCTGCACTAAACCCATCTGGTCCTGGCCTTTTTTTGATTGGGAGACTTTTAATGACTGCTGCTATTTCTTTAGGGGTTCTGAGACTGTTTAGGTGGTTTATCTGATCCTGATTTAACTTTGCTACCTGGTATCTGTCTAGAAAATTGTCCGTTTCATTCAGATTTTCCAGTTCTGTTGAGTATAGACTTTTGTAGTAGGATCTGATGATTTTTTTAATTTCCTCAGTTTCTGTTGTTATGTCTCCCTATTCATTTTTGATTTTGTTAATTTGGATACCGTCTCTGTGCCCTGTGGATAGTCTGGTTAAGGGTTTATCTATCTTGTTGATTTTCTCAAAGAACCACCTCCTGGTTTTGTTAATGTTTTGTATAGGTCTTTTTGTTTCTACTTGACTTGATTTCAGCCCTAAGTTTGATTATTTCCTGCAGTCTACTCCTTTTGTGTGTATTTGCTTCTTTCTGTTCTAGAGCTTTCAGATGTGCTCTCAAGCTGCTAGTGCAAGCTCTCTCCAGTTTCTTTTTTTTTTATTTTAATTTTATATCACTTCCCCTTTCCTGTTTCCTCCCTCCCCGAAAGTCCCATAAGCCCCCTTCCCTCCCTCTTTTCTCCATTCACCCCCCTCTCGTTACTCTGTCCTGGCGTTCCCCTACATCCAGTCTTTCCAGGACCAGGGGTCTCTCCTTCCATCTTTTTAGAAATCTATTGATATGCGGATTGTGTCTAGGGTATTCCGAGATTCTGGGTCAATATCCCCTTATCAGTGACTGCATACCATGTGTGTTCTTTTGTAATTGGGTTACCTCACTAAGGATGATATTTTCAAGTTCTGACCATTTGCCTAGGAATTTTGTGAATTCATTGTTTTTAATTGCAGAGTAGTATTCCATTGTGTAGATATATCACATCTTCTGAATCCATTCCTCCGTTGAGGGACATCTGGGTTCTTTCCAGCTTCTGGCTATTATAAATAAGCCTGCTATGAATATAGTGGAGCATGTGTCCTTATTGCATGCGGGTAAAGTCTCTGGGTATATGCCCAGGAGTGGTATAGCCGGATCCTCCGGGAGTGTCATGCCCAGTTTTCTGAGGAACTGCCAGACTGCTTTCCAGAGTGGTTGTACCAGCCTGCAATTCCACCAGCAGTGGAGGAGTGTTCCTCTTTCTCCACATCCTCGCCAACAACTGCTGTCTCCTGTGTTTTTGTCCTGACTGGTGTGAGATGGAATCTCAGGGTTGTTTTGATTTGCATTTCCCTAATGACTAAGGATGATGAACATCTCTTTAGGTGCTTCTCAGCCATTAGATATTCTTCAGGTGAGAACTCTTTGTGTAGCTCTGTACCCCATTTTTTAATAGGGTTACTTGCCTCTCTGGAGTTTAACTTCTTGAGTTCTTTGTATATCTTGGATATTAGCCCTCTGTCGGATGTAGGGTTGGTAAAGATCATTTCCCAGTTAGTTGGTTGCCGCTTTGTCTTTTTGACAGTGTCTTTTGCCTTGCAAAAACTTTGTAATTTAATGAGATGCCATTTGTCTATTCTTGATCTTAGAGCATAAGCTATTGGAGTTCTGTTCAGGAAATTCTCCCCTGTGCCCATATGTTCAAGGTTCTTCCCTAGTTTCCCTTCTATTAGTTTCAGTGTGTCTGGTTTTATGTGGAGATCTTTGATCCACTTAGAATTGAGCTTAGTGCAAGGAGATAAGGATGGGTCAATTTGCATTCTTCTGCATGTTGACCTCCAGCTGAGCCAGCACCATTTGTTGAATAGGCTATCTTTTTTCCACTGGATGGTTTTAGCTCCTTTGTCAAAGATCAAGTGACCTTAGGAGTGTGGATTCATTTCTGGGTCTTCAATTCTGCTCCATTGATCTACATGTCTGTTACTGTACCAATACCATGCAGTTTTTAACACTATTGCTCTGTAGTACAGCTTGAGGTCCGGGATACTGATTCCCCCAGAGGTTCTTTTACTCTTGAGAATAGTTTTAGCTATTCTGGGTTTTCTGTTATTCCAGATGAATTTTTGAATTGCTCTTTCTAACTCTATGAAGAATTGAGTTGGGATTTTGATGGGGATTGCATTGAATCTGTGTATTACTTTTGGTAAGATGATCATTTTTACTATATTAATCCTGCCAATCCATGAGCATGGCAGATTTTTCTATCTTCTGAGGTCTTCTTCAATTCCTTTCTTCAGAGACTTGAAGTTCTTGTCATACAGATCTTTCACTTGTTTGGTTAGAGTCACGCCAAGATACTTAATATGGTTTGTGGCTATCGTGAAGGGTATTATTTCTCTTACTTCTTTCTCAGCCTGCTTATCCTTTGAGTATAGGAAGGCTTCTGACTTGCTTGAGTTGATTTTATATCCGGCCACTTTGCTGAAGTCGTTTATCAGCTGTAGGAGTTCTCTGGTGGAGTTCTTTGGGTCGCTTATGTATACTATCATATTGTCTGCAAATAGTGATAGTTTGACTTCTTCCTTTCCAATTTGTATCCCTTTGACCTCTTTTTGTTGTCTAATTGCTCTAGCTAGAACTTCAAGTACTATATTGAAAAGATATGGAGAGAGAGGGCAGCCTTGTCTAGTCCCTGATTTTAGTGGGATTGCTTCAAGTTTCTCTCCATTTAGATTGATGCTGGCTACTGGTTTGCTGTAAATTGCTTTTACTATGTTTAGATATGGGCCTTGAATTCCTGATCTTTCCAAGACCTTTAGCATGAAAGGATGCTGAATTTTGTCAAATGCTTTCTCAGCATCTAATGAGATGACCATGTGGTTTTTTTTCTTTGAGATTGTTTATGTAGTGGATTACATTGATGGATTTCCTTATATTGAACCATCCCTGCATCCCTGGGATGAAGCCTACTTGATCGTGGTGAATGATCGTTTTGATGTGTTCTTGGATTCGGTTGGCAAGAATTTTATTGAGTATTTTTGCATCGATATTCATAAGAGAGATTGGCCTGAGATTCTCTTTCTTTGTCGGATCTTTGTGTGCTTTTGGTATTAGTGTAATTGTGGCTTCATAGAACGAGTTGGGTAGTGTTCCTTCTGTTTCTATTTTGTGGAACAGTTTGAAGAGTATTGGTGTTAGGTCTTCTTTGAAGGTCTGATAGAATTCTGCACTAAAACCATCTGGACCTGTGCTTTTTTTGGTTGGAAGACTTCCAATGACAACTTCTATTTCTTCAGGGGTTATAGGACGGTTTAGATGGTCTATTTGATCCTGATTTAATTTTGGTACTTGGTATCTGTCAAGGAAATTGTCCATTTCCTCAAGATTTTCTAGTTGTGTTGAATACAGGTTTTTGTAGTAGGATCTGATAATTTTTTGAATTTCCTCAGTTTCTGTTGTTATCTCTCCCTTTTCGTTTCTGATTTTATTAATTTGGATACTATCTCTGTGCTCTCTGGTTAGTCTGGCTAAGGGCTTATCTATCTTGTTAATTTTCTCAAAGAACCAACTCCTCGTTTTGTTGATTCTTTGTATGGTTTTATTTGTTTCTACTTGATTGATTTCAGCCCTGAGTTTGATGATTTCCTGCCTTCTACTCCTCTTTGGTGTATTTGCTTCTTTTTGTTCCAGGGCTTTCAGGTGTGCCATTAAGCTGTTAGTGTATGCTGTCTCCCGTTTCTTTTTGGCGGCACTCAGGGCTATGAATTTTCCTCTTAGCACTGCTTTCATTGTGTCCCATAAATTAGGGTATGTTGTGCCTTCATTTTCATTAACTTTCAAAAAGTCTTTGATTTCTTTCTTTTTTTCCACCTTGACCAAGTTATCATTGAGTAGAGCATTGTTCAGCCTCCATGTGTACGTGGGTTTTCTTTTGTTTTTGTTGCCATTGAAGACCACCCTTATTCCATAGTGATCTGATAGGAGGCATGGGATTATTTCTATCTTCTTGTATCTGTTGAGGTCTGATTTGTGACCAATTATATGGTCAATTTTGGAGAAGGTACCATGAGGAGCTGAGAAGAAGGTGTATTCTTTAGCTCTAGGATGAAATGTTCTATATATATCAGTTAGTTCCATTTAGTCCAAGGCTTCAATTAGATTCACTGTGTCCCTGTTTAGTTTCTGCTTTCCTGAACGATCCATTTCAGAGAGCGGGATGTTGAAGTCACCCACTATTATTGTGTGCGGTGCGATGTGTGCTTTGAGTTTTAGTAAAGTTTCTTTTACGAATGAGGGTGCCCTTGTATTTGGAGCATAGATATTCAGAATTGAGAGTTCTTGATGGTGGATTTTTCCCTTGATCAGTATGTAGTGTCCTTCTGTGTCTTTTTTGATGACTTTAGGTTGAAAATCAATTTTATCCGATATTAGGATGGCTACTCCACCTCGTTTCTTGGGGCCATTTGCTTGTAAAATTGTTTTCCAGCCTTTTACTCTGAGGTAGTTTTTGTCTTTGACACTGAGGTGCGTTTCCTGCATGCAGCAAAATGCTGGGTCTTGGTTACATATCCAGTCTGCTAGTCTATGTCTTTTAATTGGGGAATTGTGACCATTGATATTAAGAGAGATTAAGGCATAGTGATTATTGCCATCTGCCATTCTTGACGCTATCTTTATGTTTGAGTGGTTCTCTACTTTTGGGTTTGATTCAAGAAGGTTATTATCTCATTTTTTCCAGGGTGATGTTTCTCTCCCTGTATTGGAGGTTTCCACCTATTATCCGTTGCAGGGCTGGATTTGTGGAAAGATATTGTGAAAATTTGGTTTTATCATGGAATATCTTGGTCTCTCCATCTATGGTGATTGAGAGTTTTGCTGGGTATAGTAGTCTAGGCTGGCATTTGTGTTGTCTTAGTGTCTGCATGAGATCTGCCCTGGATCTTCTGGCTTTCATAGTCTCTGGTGAGAAGTCTGATGTGATTCGGATAGGTCTTCCTTTGTATGTTACTTGGCCCTTTTCTCTTACTGCTTTTAGTATTCTTTCTTTGTTTAGAACATTCGTTGTTTTGATTATTATGTGACGGGAGGTATTTCTGTTCTGGTCCAGTCTGTTTGGAGTTCTGTAGGCTTCTTGTACGTTCATCGGCATCTCTCTCTTTAAGTTAGGGAAGTTTTCCTCCATAATTTTATTGAAGATGTTTACTGGCCCTTTAATTTGCAAATCTTCACTCTCATCTATACCTATAATCCTTAGGTTTGGTCTTCTCATTGTGTCCTGGATTTCCTGGATGTTCTGGGTTACACGGTTTTTGCATTTTGCATTTTCTTTGACTGTTGAGTCGATGCTTTCTATGGAATCTTCAGCACCTGAGATTCTTTCTTCCATCTCTTGTATTCTATTGTTGATGTTTGCATCTATGACTCCTGATTTCTTGCCAAGGTTTTCTATCTCCAAAGTTGTCTCCCTTTGTGATTTCTTAGTTGTTTCTACTTCCTTTTTTAGTTCCTGGATGGATTTGCTGAGATCCTTCACTTGTTTGTTTGTATTTTCCTGTATTTCTTTAAGATATTTTTGCATTACCTCTTTCAGGATTTCTTCCTGATGACCCACGTTCTCCTGCATTTCTCTGAGCGATTTTTGTGTTTCCTCCTCATGGGATTCCATCTGTTGATCCATTGTCTCCTGCATTTCTTTAAGCAGTTCTCGTGTTTCCTTTGTAAGGGCATCTAACCGTTGATTCATTTCTTTAAGCAATTTTTGTGTTGCCTCCTTATGGTCATCCATCTGTTGACCCATATTCTTCTGCATTTCTTTATGCAAATTTTGTGATTCCTTTGTGAGTGCATCTACCCATTGTTTCATTTCGTTAAGCGATTTTTGTGTTGTCTCCTTGTGTGCCTCCATCTTTTGATCCATGTTCTCCCGCATTTCTCTAAGCGATTTTTGTGTTTCCTTTGTAAGGGCTTCTAACCGTTGATTCATGGTCTCCTGTAACTCTTTATGAGATTTATTTGTGTCCTTCTTGTGATCCTCTAATAGGATCATGAGAAGTGATTTTAAATCCAGATCTTGTCTTTCGGGTGTGGTGGGGTATCCAGGACTTGCTGCTGTTGGAGAGTTGGGTTCGGATGGTCCCACATTACTTTGATTACTGTTAGTAACATTCCTACGTTTGCCTTTTGCCATCTGGATACCTCTGGTGTTAGTTGGTCCTGCTGCCACTGGCTGTTGGTTGGACCTCCTGTGAGCCTGCAAAGCTATTTCTGCCCCCCCTGGATTACCAGGATTCCCCTGGCACCGATTTCTGGGGCCTGCCTGCTCCTGAGTGACTTTGGAGCCCTAATGTGCCTTGCCCCAAGTGATCTTATATTGGGGAGGCCTTGCACATCCAAAGGCTCAGCCTAGTGGATTCCTGGAGCAGAGGTCGCCAAAGGGAGGCTGGCAGGCTCCTGCCCTGTGCAGGGGTGTGTGATCTCTCCTGGGGGGGAGGGGGCATCCCTCTGCCAGGCAGAAGTCCCAGAGCAGAGCTGGCGCACTGGTTACTGCAGATCAGCCCAGCACCTGGGAACAGGTTACACACAAGCTGCCTGAGACCGAAGCGATATTATGTCTGTCTGTCTCTGAGCCTGGCGGTCCCAACTACCTGGCCACTGGAGCAAAGATGGCGGAGGGCACTCTCCGTGGAGCCGCTCACCCTGTAGACGCGATGGCCCGCCGATCTGGCACCCAGACGACCACAGCGCTGACCCATTCTCGGGCACAGACGGAAGCCCCAACAGGCCGTGTCCCAAGTGATGTTATATTGGGGATAGGGAGCTTGGGGTACCTGTCTCTTCAGCGCAGTCTGCGGGAACAGAGCTCTCTCCAGTTTCTTTTTTGGAGATACTCAGAGCTATGAGTTTTCCTCTTAGCCCTCCTTTCATTGTGTCCTATAAGTTTGGGTATGTTGAGTTTTCATTTTCATTGAATTCTAAGAAGTCTTTAATCTGTTTATTTCTTCCTTGACCAAGTTATTATTGAGTAGAGTGTTGTTCAGCTTCTGTGTATGTGGGCTTTCTGCTGTTTTGTTGTTATTGAAGACCAGTCTTAGTCTGTGGTGATCTGATAGGATGCATGGGATAATTTCATTCTTCTTGTATCTGTTGAGGCCTGTTTTGTGACTGAATATACGGTCAATTTCAGAGAAGGTAGCGTGAGATGCTGAGAAGAAGTTTTGTTTTAGGATGAAATGTTCTGTAGATATTTGCTAAATCCATTTGGTTCATAACTTCTATTAGTTTCACTGTGTCTCTGTTTAGTTTCTGTTTCCATGATCTGTCCATTGATGAGAGTGGAGTATTGAACTCTCCCTACTATTGTGTGAGGTGCTGAGTTGCAATGTGTGCCTTGAGCTTTAGTAAAGTTTTTTTTTTAAAGAATGTGGGTACCCTTGCATTTGGATCATAAATGTTCAGAATTGAGAGTTCTTGGTAGATTTTTCCTTTGATGAGTATGAAGTGTCCTTCCTTATCTTTTTTGATACCTTTAGGTTGAAAGTTGATTTTTATCCAAGATTAGAATGGCTCCTCCAGTTTGTTTCTTGGGATCATTTGCTTGGAAAATTGTTTTCCGGCTTTTTACTCTGAGGTAGTGTCTGTCTTGGACACTGAGGTGAATTTCCTGTGTGCAGCAAAATGCTGGGTCCTGTTTACATATCCAGTCTGTTAGTCTATGTCTTTTTATTGGGGGAATTGAGTCCATTGATGTTAAGAGATATTAAAGAATAGTGATTGTTGCTTCCTGTTATTTTTGTTGTTAGAGGTGAAATTATGTCTGTGCGGTTATCTTCTTTTGGGTTTGTTGAAAGAAGATCATTTTCTTGCTTTTTCTAGGGTGCAGTTTCTCTCCTTTTGTTGGGGTTTTCCATCTATTATCCTTTTTCGGATCTGTGGAAAGATGTTTAAATTTGGTTTTGTCATGGAATATCCTGGTTTCTCCATCTATGGTAATTGAGAGATTTGCTGGCTATAGTAGCCTGTGCTGGCATATGTGTTCTCTTAGAGTCTATGACATCTGTCCAGGATCTTCTTCATTTTATAGTCTCTGATGAGAAGTCTGATGTAATTCTGATAGGTCTGCCTTTATATGTTACTCAACTTTTTTTTATTACTGCTCTTAATATTCTTTTTTGTTTTGTGCATTTTGTGTTTTGACTATTAAGTGACAGGAGGAATTTCTTTTCTGGTCTAGTCTGTTTGGAGTTCTGTAGGCTTCTTGTATTTCCTGGGCATCTCTTTCTTTAGGTTAGGGAAGTTTTCTTCTATAATTTTGTTGAAGATATTTACTGGCCCTTCAAGTTGGGAATCTTCGCTCTCTTCTATACCTATCATCCTTCAGTTTGGTCTTCTCATTGTGACCTGCATTTCCTAGATACTTTGGGTTAGGAGCTTTTTGCATTTTGCATTTTCTTCGACTGTTGAGTCAATGTTTTCTATGGTATCTTCAGCACCTGAGATTCTTTCTTCTATCTCTTGCATTCTGTTGGTGATGCTTGCATCTATAACTCCTGATCTCTTTCCTAGGCTTTCTATCTCCAGGGTTGTCTCCCTTTGTAATTTCTTTATTGATTTTATTTCTATTTTTAGATCCTGGATAGTTTTGTTTAATTCCTTCACCTGTTTGTGTTTTCCTATAATTCATTAAGAGACTTTTTTTTTGTTTACTTTTTAAAGGCTTCTACCTGTTTACTAGTGTTCTCCTGTATTTCTTTAAGTGAGTAATTTATGTCCTTAAAGTCTTCTATCAACATCATGAGATGTGACTTTAAATCAGAATCTTGCTTTTCTGGTGTGTTGGGGTATCCTGGGCTTGCTGTGATGGCAGAACTTTGTTCTGATGATGCCAAGAAGCCTTGGTTTCTGTTGCTTATATTTTTGCCCTTGCCTCTAGTCATTTGTATATCTCTGGTGGTAGCTGGTCTTGCTGTCTCTGACTGTAGCTTGTCCCTCCTGAAAACCTATGTGTAAGTCTTCCTGGGAGACCAGTTCTCTCTGGGATGAATTTGGGTATGGAGGGCTGTGGCACAGTGCCAGCTCCAGGGTGCAGATGAAAACAAGCTGTTCCCTTGGTTCCTGTGTCCTCATGACTGTGGGCTGGTCCCTTTTGGGCCAGAAATTTGAGCAGAAGTTTTGGCATTACCTGTGCTCACAGGTATGCCAACACTCCTGGGAGACCAGCTCTTTCCTGGTGATATTTGGATATGGAGTACTGTGGCACAGTATCTCCTCCACGATCAGCCCCTGAGCATGTGATGTTAATATTATTGTTTTCAGTTTTTTGAGTGGAAACTTATTTTTTTAAGAATTATTTATTTTATGTATGTGAGTATAATGTCACTGTCTTCAGACATAAAATAAGAGGGTATTGGATTCCATTACAAATGGCTGTGAACCGCCATGTGGTTTCTGGGAATTGAACTCAGGACTTCTGGAAGAGCAATCAGTGCACTTAACTGCTGAGCCATCTCTTCAACTCCGGGAACGTATTTTTCACATAAAATATTATACAGATATGATGTATAAAAGTCTCCTTTATTTCCTCAGATAAAGAGATGAGATGAGAGCCATACCTAAGCAGTATAGAGACTCTGGCTGAGCCAAGTTTTCCTTTCTCTGTTTTATCTATCCTTAGGCCTAGGCCCGGAAACTTCTAGCCTCTGTACAATATGATCTTCCAAGGTGACTTATTCAATCTGTCTTCTCTTGGCTTCTGATTGAATTTCTCTGCTTGGCCTCATACTAACTTTGGCAATATGATCTAATCTTCTGACTCCTTTCATTTTCTAGCTTGTTCTGTCTACACCTGTTTCTAGCTTTTTCTCTCTGCAACCTGTCTCTGTGTCTCTGTAAAACTGTCCTGGTAAAACTCACACACACACACACACACACACACACACACACACATACATACACACACACTACTCCATCACTATATCATCTCTTTCTCTCTGCTCTTTAATAGTCTTTCTTTCCTCTACTGTCATCTTGAGAGTTTGGTATATACTATCTCTGACTTACTCTGTCAAATCTTTCTCTGACCTCAGTAAGACATCACTTTCAAACATGGCTGCTTCCTTCTACAAACTAATTTTACCTTCATTGTTAGGGATTAAAGGTGTGTACCAAGGGTGTTTCTGTATCCCAGTCAGATCATAGTGTAATCCAGGGTGTCTGCATTCCAGCTGGATCACATGCATCAAGAAAGTCTTTGGATGTGATCCCTTGCCAGATCAACCATGTTGCTGGATTAAAACTTCTCTACTAATGAGCTTAAATTTTATTATGGGATTACTGTGTCATATGCTTTTAGTAATATATTCCTGTATAATATACCTTATGTGATGGCATTATCATCTTGGTGTGTTTTAGGTAAAATTTCCATATATGTGGGTGTGTCTGCTTGATAGATTCTCATTGTACCCCAAGAAATATTTCCCCAGGAGATGCATCCTGAGCATCTACTCACTCCAGGTAGGGAAAGACTCCAGGTAGTGAAAGGGAAAGATCAAAGTGTCTATTCTACCAAAGTCCAACTTGGCAAACCATTCACTTACTGGTATTGTTCAAAGGAGTGTTTATCATCAATTAAAAGCATGGATGCCTGAGGGCTACATCACTGAAAAGCCTACCCCAACCTGGTTGACAATTCATGAAAACTGAAACCTTAGCGCCTTCTTGTAGGGAGCTGATTACAAAATATTATGATATTAGATAGTGGCTATAGTTGTGCAACTTTGTGTTCTAGAAACCACTGAATTATATACATAAGAATGTTAAACATTTAATATACGTTGTAGCTGATTTAAGTCTAATGGAGAAAGAATCAGTAGACAAGAAACCAGGAAAAAGTATTCAAAAATGCTACTCAGAAAATGTGTTGGGAAAACGAATTCTGTGAATGAAAGGAAGAAAAAACTGACATACACCTAAGTGGAGCCATGAAAGAATGGGAGAGATGACAGAGGAGGCCAAGATCTAAGTATGCATCTCAAAAAAATCTTCAAATATGCAATTTTTTTCATTGCAGTAAACTGAACACATCTGAAAATTACAATTAATAAAATAGAAATCTACAAGAAAGTGTCGTGGAACACAAAAATAGAAAGAAGATATGTTTCCCACTTGGAGGACAAAAAGATTTATTCCTGAAAAGGATGAATACTGAAATGGTAGGTAGTTTCTATAAACCAGTAGAATAAAAGCCAGAAAATGGTACCTCATATTCATTGCTAGAATAGGTACCAGTCCAGAATTGTATGTTTCTTAAAAATGTCTTCTAATGTGCTGCTAAAAATCTCTGCGTGTTCCAATAAGCACATAATAGACTGTAATGTAGACAGTTCCTGGTGTAAGAGGAAATAATGAGGCACAAACAGAAGAAGGGATGAACAAGTCTAAACAGACTTTGACAATAAAAACTGATGCACAGTGATAGTGTCTAATCTGTGGCCTATCTTAAGGCAGAACCAAAATTTGGTACAATGTGGCAGAGAGGTTTGGAGGAGGCTGGTTAAAGAAGTCACAGGAGGGCCAACATTGGTGATAAAGGACACAGAGAGGATGAGTAACTGTAAGGCACATGCTAAAACCTCCCAGTGAGCACCCACAGAATAAAAATGAGAGGAAACAGGGGACATGACTTTAAAAAGATAAGAGGAGTGAAAACTGCAAACTTCTGCATCAGCTAATCAACCATCCTAAGATCTGGTGTCATCTAGTACTGTCCACAAGTCCATGTATTAGCCACGTGGTTCTAACTCAGTCCAGTCAGTGGTTCTTGGGTGGAAGGGCTTCTGCAAGGCCTTGGGTGTGCACAAGGGCCTTGTCTAGGAAGACTGATGTTTCTGCTCTCTCCATGAAGTCATTGGCCGACAACAGCTTGTTCTGCTTCACCTGGAGAGTTGAACATGTCCACACAGACTGAGTGCAAGGCCTCTTGAAGTTGTCCTAGAGGTCAGCTAACTTTCTCATGAAGGTCTAGATAGTAAATATTATTGGTTCATGGGCTGTACAGTTACAGCTTCTCAGTTCTGCTGTTTTGTCAGGAAATCATGACTAATCAAAATGTAAATGTTGAGTTTGGCTGTATTCCAATAAATCTTTATTTATAAAAACAGACAGCTGTCCAGATTTGGCCTGTAGGCTGTAATTTGTTTGCTCCTGGCCTAGACTTAGAGTTGGCCTAGCTTCATTTCCACCTCTTGCTTGATGGAAAGGCAGTCTTGTTATCAACATGGTCCCTTCATGGGTAGAGGAAAATTTACATCCATGTTTGACAATGTGACATAGTTTCAACAAATCAAGCAGAACTCAAAAAAAGAAGAAGTCCATAGGAGGAGCAGAAATAAATGTGGAATACTACAAATAAAGTGAGGCATGCTGCAATTCTCCAGTTCACAGCCAAGTTCAAGGGGGATTGTCTCTCTATGCAGAAATATAATCCAGAGTCATTGGAGTGCCAAAGAGGACTTTTAAATTTCATTAGCACCGTGAGAAACCTTGGTTGATTTCTCTCAGGAATTGATTAAACAAATGGCGTTACCGAGTAGATCCAAGGCCCTTGCTCAGCTCTCCAGTTCTGACATTGCACACAGATTCCCAAGTTATTCTTATGTATGCACTGAATCACGAATAAAATGCATCACAAAAGTCTTGACTAAAGTAAAAAAAAAACTTGAAACAATCACTTTAAATGCTCGGTATGAGTCAAGAAGAGAAAGAAGTAGATGGATGAGGCCAATAAAAGAATCCCAAGTGAAGAGGGAGAGAATGAACTCCAAGTACAAGGTGGATCTCAGGACCGGAGGAGGGCTGTGTACAAAACATATTGTAAAGAAAAAATTTTATCTACCAAGTGTTTGCAACTGGGAAGTATGGCTTTCGGAATAAGCACATCTGTGGTAAGACCACATAGCTGGTACTCCTTTTCAGGTCAGGGCAGTACAGAAGATACACAAAGGAGCAACGATGTCTCTTCAGAAGAATGTCCTGCTCTTTGGTTGGTAGTTTAGTCCCTGGGAGCTCTGGGGGTACTGGGTGGTTCATATTGTTGTTCTTCCTATGGGGCTGAAAGTTCCTTTAGCTCCTTGGGTCCTTTCTCTAACTCCTCCATTGGGGACCCTGTGCTCAGTCCAATAGTTGACTGCGAGCATTTATATCTGTATTTGTCAGGCTCTGGCAGAGCCTCTCAGGAGACAGCTACATCAGGCTCTTGTCAGCAAGCACTTGTTGGTATCCACAATAGTGTCTGGAGGGACCCATGGCTCCAGCTTCTTATGTAGCAGAGGATGACCTTGTTGGACATTGAAGGGAGGAGAGGCCCTTGGCCCTGAGAAGGCTCGTTGGCCCAGTATAGGGGAATGAATGCCAGGATAAGGAGGTGGGAGTGGGTGGGTGAGCAGGAGGAGGGGGGAGGGGATGGGAGGTTTTCAGAGGGGAGACCAGGAAAGCAGAAAATATTTGAAATGTAAATAAAGAAAATATCTAATAAAAAAGAGAGGAAAAAAAAGAATGTCCTTCTGCATCGTCTCTTCTCAGCATACACTGTGTCCACATCTCTGAGGCTCCTCAATTCTAATTCACTTCATTTGCTTAGTACACACCCTGGAGAACCTGGATTCAGCTGAGGTGGGGCACCACATAGCCTGTGGCAGAAGAATCTGTAAATTCTCACTTCTGAACAACCCCCTGCATTTTGCCTGCAATTGTATTACACAGAAGGTAGAAACCGCTCATTCTCCTAAACAGAAAAACTTTGAGTGCCATTTTCAAATACTTACTATAGTTGACCTGTATACTCAGTAGAATATAGTTAGCCTTTTATATTCTATTGATTCTGGCCTTTACAGCAGTTTTAAATAAATGTGTACTCAGTAATTTGGTGTTGAAATCTTGAATTGTTGTGAAATCTCAGAGCCTTCAAACTATGTGTGATTCTTTAATCCACCAAAATAGAACATATTATGGCAAAACAAAATTCAATATGAACGCTCTCCCTTGGAAAATGCATCTATAAATCCCTATGAATCACCCACAATGACCCTCCCTCCAAGCACACTATGGGAAGTCCATGCAGTTGGATGCTACTAAGTCTCAACAAACACACTGTGGGCACTCCACAGAGTAGGTCAGCCAGTTTCCAACTCTGTGACCTTAAGTCAGAGGACAGATAAGGAGAAAGGGGACATTTCCAAAATTCAGGCAAAGCCACCTCTGCAGATTTGATCTTCAGGAAATTTAGACTTCTATGATTTCAATATGAACTCTTTTTCCTGTCCCTGCCAAAGATGTACACATTGAATGGTTGGTTGGTCCTCAAGTGGTCTCTCTCTCTCTCTCTCTCTCTCTCTCTCTCTCTCTCTCTCTCTCTCTCTCTCTCTCTCTCTCTCTCTCTCTCTCTCTCTCTCCTTATCTCTTATCTCTATCCTCTATCATCCTTTCTCTTCTCTTTCCTCCCCTCCCTCTCCTCTATCCTCCCTTTCTGACTCCTCTCTCGATCTGTCTCCCTCCCCCCTACTTTGCTTCCAATATCACAGTGAGATAAACATCTTCTGTTTCCATATAACCCTGTTTCTATGATATATATTCTTTTGCTCAAACACATGGGGCCAGATGGCCATGGACTGTACATTTGAAGTCAATAACCAATGTAAATATTTTGCGTTGTTGATTTTATCACCCACCATCTAGGGAATACTTGGTCCTCTTTGAAGAGCAGAAGAGCTGGAGCCACAGTGCTTAGAAATGGAAGGGGCAGAGCATGAGCTCAGCCCTGCTCCTGTGCAGCCTGACATCCACTGAGTGCTCATGTATGCTTGGAGTTCGGGACTTTGACTCTCATCCCAGCTGATGCTCCCCTGTGGGAACTGATGGCAGAGGTGTTGCCAGGACTTGATGCTCAGCACTTCTTATCCAGGCCTTTCACCTGTCCTCAGGTCTTCTTACCAATGATAACTGACTCCAGCACCCAGCCTGAGCCAGGTGAACCACCCAGCTAGGGATACTGTGATCACCGGCCCAGTGCCGACCCTAAACTTTCTTTCTTTCTTTTTTTTTTTTGAAAGCCTAAAACTTATTTTTTTGCCATTTTCTAATTATTACATTTATTTTTTTATTTATATTTTTATTTTCTAAGTTTTTTTTAATTTACATTCCAAATCATTTTCCCTTTCCCGTTTCCTCCCTCCCCGAAAGTCCCATAAGCCCCCTTCCCTCCCTCTTTTCTCCATTCAACCCCCCCTCGTTTCTCTGTCCTGGCGTTCCCCTACATCCAGTCTTTCCAGGACCAGGGGTCTCTCCTTCCATCTTCTTAGAAATCTATTGATATGCGAATTGTGTCTAGGGTATTCCTAGATTCTGGGTTAATATCCCCTTATCAGTGACTGCATACCATGTGTGTTCTTTTGTGATTGGGTTACCTCACTAAGGATGATATTTTCAAGTTCTGACCATTTGCCTAGGAATTTCGTGAATTCATTGTTTGTAATTGCAGAGTAGTATTCCATTGTGTAGATATACCACATCTTCTGAATCCATTCCTCCGTTGAGGGACATCTAGGTTCTTTCCAGCTTCTGGCTATTATAAATAAGGCTGCTATGAACATAGTGGAGCATGTGTCCTTATTGCATGCAGGTAAAGCTTCTGGGTATATGCCCAGGAGTAGTATAGCTGGATCCTCCGGGAGTGTCATGCCCAGTTTTTTGAGGAACCGCCAGACTGCTTTCCAGAGTGGTTGTACCAGCTTGCAGTTCCACCAGCAGTGGAGGAGTGTTCCTCTTTCTCCACATCCTCTCCAACAACTGCTGTCTCCTGTGTTTTTGATCTTAGCCATCCTGACTGGTGTGTGATGGAATCTCAGGGTTGTTTTGATTTGCATTTCCCTAGTGACTAAGGATGATGAACAACATCTCTTTAGGTGCTTCTCAGCCATTAGATATTCTTCAGGTGAGAACTCTTTGTTTAGCTCTGTACCCCATTTTTTAACAGGGTTACTTGCCTCTCTGGAGTTTAACTTCTTGAGTTCTTTGTATATATTGGATATTAGTCCTCTGTCGGATGTAAGGTTGGTAAAGATCATTTCCCAGTTAGTTGGTTGCCGCTTTGTCTTTTTGACAGTGTCTTTTGCCTTGCAAAAACTTTGTAATTTAATGAGGTCCCATTTGTCAATTCTTGATCTTAGAGCATAAGCTATTGGAGTTCTGTTCAGGAAATTCTCCCCTGTGCCCATATGTTCAAGGTTCTTCCCTAGTTTCCCTTCTATTAGTTTCAGTGTGTCTGGTTTTATGTGGAGATCCTTGATCCACTTGGAATTGAGCTTAGTGCAAGAAGATAAGAATGGGTCAATTTGCATTCTTCTGCATGTTGACCTCCAGTTGAGCCAGCACCATTTGTTGAAAAGGCTATCTTTTTTCCACTGGATGGTTTTAGCTCCTTTGTCAAAGATCAAGTGACCATAGGAGTGTGGATTCATTTCTGAGTCTTCAATTCTGTTCCATTGGTCTACATGCCTGTCACTGTACCAATACCATGCGGTTTTTAACACTATTGCTCTGTAGTACAGCTTGAGGTCTGGGATACTGATTCCCCCAGAGGTTCTTTTACTCTTGAGAATAGTTTTAGCTATCCTGGGTTTTCTGTTATTCCAGATGAATTTTTGAATTGCTCTTTCTAACTCTATGAAGAATTGAGTTGGGATTTTGATGGGGATTGCATTGAATCTGTATATTACTTTTGGTAAGAAACTCATTTTTACTATATTAATACTGCCAATCCATGAGCATGGCAGATTTTTCCATCTTCTGAGGTCTTCTTCAATTTCTTTCTTCAGAGACTTGAAGTTCTTGTCATACAGATCTTTCACTTGTTTGGTTAGAGTCACGCCAGGATACTTTATATGGTTTGTGGCTATCGTGAAGGGTATCATTTCTCTTACTTCTTTCTCAGCCTGCTTATCCCTTGAGTATAGGAAGGCTACTGACTTGCTTGAGTTGATTTTATATCCGGCCACTTGGCTGAAGTCGTTTATCAGCTGTAGGAGTTCTCTGGTGGAGTTCTTTGGGTTGCTTAAGTATACTATCATATCGTCTGCAAATAGTGATAGTTTGACTTCTTCCTTTCCAATTTGTATCCCTTTGACCTCTGTTTGTTGTCTAATTGCTCTAGCTAGAACTTCAAGTCCTATATTGAAAAGATATGGAGAGAGAGGGCAGCCTTGTCTAGTCCCTAATTTTAGTGGGATTGCTTCAAGTTTCTCTCCATTTAGATTGATGCTGGCTACCGGTTTGTTGTAAATTGCTTTTACTATGTTTAGATATGGGCCTTGAATTCCTGATCTTTCCAAGACCTTTAGCATGAAAGGATGCTGAATTTTGTCAAATGCTTTCTCAGCATCTAATGAGATGACCATGTGGTTTTTTTCTTTGAGATTGTTTATATAGTGGATTACATTGATGGATTTCCTTATATTGAACCATCCCTGCATCCCTGGGATGAAGCCTACTTGATCGTAGTGAATGATCGTTTTGAAGTGTTCTTGGATTCGGTTGGCAAGAATTTTATTGAGTATTTTTGCATCGATATTCATAAGAGAGATTGGTCTGAGATTCTCTTTCATTGTCGGATCTTTGTG
This sequence comes from Tokudaia tokunoshimensis, assembly GCA_036184795.1. Classification (NCBI taxonomy): domain Eukaryota; kingdom Metazoa; phylum Chordata; class Mammalia; order Rodentia; family Muridae; genus Tokudaia; species Tokudaia tokunoshimensis. The sequence continues at coordinate 15,529,483 of BTHU01000015.1, forward strand.
TGCTTTTGGTATTAGCGTAATGGTGGCTTCATAGAACAAGTTGGGTACTGTTCCTTCTGTTTCTATTTTGTGGAACAGTTTGAAGAGTATTGGTGTTAGGTCTTCTTTGAAGGTCTGATAGAATTCTGCACTAAAACCATCTGGACCTGTGCTTTTTTTGGTTGGAAGACTTCCAATGACAACTTCTATTTCTTCAAGGGTTATAGGATGGTTTAGATGGTCTATTTGATCCTGATTTAATTTTAGATGGTCTATTTGATCCTGATTTAATTTTGGTATTTGGTTAAGGAAATTGTCCATTTCCTCAAGATTTTCTAGTTGTGTTGAATACAGGTTTTTGTAGTAGGATCTGATGATTTTTTTGAATTTCCTCAGTTTCTGTTGTTATCTCTCCCTTTTCGTTTCTGATTTTATTAATTTGGTTACTATCTCTGTGCCCTCTGGTTAGTCTGGCTACGGGCTTAATCTATCTTGTTGATTTTCTCAAAGAACCAACTCCTTGTTTTGTTGATTCTTTGTATGGTTTTATTTGTTTCTACTTGATTGATTTCAGCCCTGAGTTTGATGATTTCCTGCCTCTACTCCTCTTTGGTGTATTTGCTTCTTTTTGTTCCAGGGCTTTCAGGTGTGCCATTAAGCTGTTAGTGTATGCTGTCTCCCGTTTCTTTTTGGCGGCACTCAGGGCTATGAATTTTCCTCTTAGCACTGCTTACATTGTGTCGCATAAATTAGGGTATGTTGTGCCTTCATTTTCATTAACTTTCAAAAAGTCTTTGATTTCTTTCTTTATTTCCACCTTGACCAAGTTATCATTGAGTAGAGCATTGTTCAGCCTCCATGTGTACGTGGGTTTTCTTTTGTTTTTGTTGCCATTGAAGACCACCCTTATTCCATAGTGATCTGATAGGAGGCATGGGATTAGGTCTATCTTCTTATATCTGTTGAGGTCTGATTTGTGACCAATTATATGGTCGATTTTGGAGAAGGTACCATGAGGTGCTGTGAGAAGAAGGTGTATTCTTTAGCTCTAGGATGAAATGTTCTATATATATCTGTTAGTTCCATTTGGTCCAAGGCTTCAATTAGATTCACTGTGTCCCTGTTTAGGTTCTGCTTTCCTGAAAGATCCATTTCAGAGAGCAGGGTGTTGAAGTCACCCACTATTATTGTTTGCGGTGCGATATGTGCTTTGAGCTTTAGTAAAGTTTCTTTTACGAATGAGGGTGCCCTTGCATTTGGAGCATAGATATTCAGAATTGAGAGTTTTTGATGGTGGATTTTTCCCTTGATCAATATGTTGTGTCCTTCTGTGTCTTTTTTGATGACTTTAGGTTGAAAATCAATTTTATCTGATATTAGGATGGCTACTCCACCTTGTTTCTTGGGCCATTTGCTTGTAAAATTGTTTTCCAGCCTATTACTCTGAGGTAGTGTTTGTCTTTGACACTGAGGTGCGTTTCCTGCATGCAGCAAAGTGCTGGGTCCTGTTTACGTATCCAGTCTGCTAGTCTATGTCTTTTAATTGGGGAATTGAGACCATTGATATTAAGAGAGATTAAGGCATAGTGATTATTGCCATCTGCCATTCTTGACGCTATCTTTATGTTTGAGTGGTTATCTACTTTTGGGTTTGATTCAAGAAGGTTATTATCTCATTTTTTTCCAGGGTGTTGTTTCTCTCCCTGTATTGGAGGTTTCCACCTATTATCCATTGCAGGGCTGGATTTGTGGATATTGTGAAAATTTGGTTTTATCATGGAATATCTTGGTCTCTCCATCTATTGTGATTGAGAGTTTTGCTGGGTATAGTAGTCTAGGCTGGCATTTGTGCTCTCTTAGTGTCTACATGAGATCTGCCCAGGATCTTCTTGCTTTCATAGTCTCTGGTGAGAAGTCTGATGTGATTCGGATAGGTCTTCCTTTGTATGTTACTTGGCCCTTTTCTCTTACTGCTTTTAATAGTCTTTCTTTGTTTAGAACATTTGGTGTTTTGATTATTATGTGACGGGAGGTATTTCTGTTCTGGTCCAGTCTGTTTGGAGTTCTGTAGGCCTCTTGTACGTTCATCGGCATCTCTCTCTTTAGGTTAGGGAAGTTTTCCTCCATAATTTTGTTGAAGATGTTTACTGGCCCTTTAAGTTGCAAATCTTCACTCTCATCTATACCTATAATCCTTAGGTTTGGTCTTCTCTTTGTGTTCTGGATTTCCTGGATGTTTTGGGTTACATGCTTTTTGCATTTTGCATTTTCTTTGACTGTTGAGTCGATGCTTTCTATGGAATCTTCAGCACCTGGTATTCTTTCTTCCATCTCTTGTATTCTATTGTTGATGTTTGCATCTATGACTCCTGATTTCTTCCCAAGGTTTTCTATCTCCAAAGTTGTCTCCCTTTGTGATTTCTTCGTTGTTTCTACTTCCTTTTTTAGTTCCTGGATGGATTTGCTGAGATCCTTCACTTGTTTGTTTGTATTTTCCTGTATTTCTTTAAGGTATTTTTGCATTACCTCTTTCAGTATTTCTGCCTGTTGACCCATGTTCTCCTGCATTTCTCTGAGCGATTTTTGTGTTTTCTCCTCATGGGAATCCATCTGTTGATCCATCGTCTCCTGCATTTCTTTAAGCAGTTCTCGTGTTTCCTTTGTAAGGGCATCTAAGTGTTGATTCATTTCTTTAAGCAATTTTTGTGTTGCCTCCTTATGGGCATCCGTCTGTTGACCCATATTCTTCTGCATTTCTTTATGCAATTTTTGTGATTCCTTTGTGAGTGCATCTACCCGTTGATTCATCTCGTTAAGCGATTTTTGTGTTGTCTCCTTGTGGGCCTTCATCTTTTGATCCTTATTCTCCTGCATTTCTCTAAGCGATTTTTGTGTTTCCTTTGTAAGGGCTTCTAACCGTTGATTCATGGTCTCCTGTAATTCTTTATTAGATTTATTTGTGTCCTTCTTGTGATCCTCTAACAGCATCATGAGAAGTGATTTTAAATCCAGATCTTGTCTTTCGGGTGTGGTGGGGTATCCAGGACTTGCTGCTGTTGGAGAGTTGGGTTTGGATGGTGCCATATTACTTTGATTTCTGTTAGTAATGTTCCTACGTTTGCCTTTTGCCATCTGGTTACCTCTGGTGTTAGTTGGTCCTGCTGTCACTGGCTGTTGGTTGGACCTCCTGTGAGCCTGCAAAACTATTTCTGCCCCCCCCTGGTTTACCAGGATTCCCCTGGCACAGATTTCTGGGGCCTTCCCTGCTCTTGAGTGACTTTGGAGCCCTGATGTGCCTTGCCACAAGTGATGTTATATTGGGGAGTCCTTGCACATCCAAAGGCTCAGTGTAGTGGATTCCTGGAGCAGAGGTCGCCAAAGGGAGGCTGGTAGGCTCCTGCCCTGTGCAGGGGTGTGTGATCTCTCCTAGAGTGGGGGGTGGAGGGGGCGTCCCTCTGCCAGGCAGAAGTCCCACAGCAGAGCTAGCACGCTGATTACTGCAGATCTGCCCAGCTCTTGGGAGCCATGTACACACAATCCGCCCGAGACCCAAGCGATATTATGCCTGTCTGTCTCTGAGCCTGGCAGTCCCAACTTCCCGGCCACTGGAGCAAAGACGGCGGAGTGAACTCTGCACTCTCTCCCTGGCGCTGGTCACCCTGCAGAGGCGATGGCCTGCAGATCTGGCACCCAGACGACCACAGCACTGTCCCGTTCTTGGGCACAGGTGGAAGCCCCAATAGGCCGTGTCCCAAGTGATGCTATATTGGGGAGAGCCTGGGTACCTGTCTCTTCAGTGCAGTCTACCGGAACAGAGGTCGCGGAAGGGAAGCTGATAGGCTCCCGCCCAGTGCGGGGTCCCTCTGCCAGGCAGAAGTCCCACAGCAGAGCTGGCGTGCTGGTTACTGCAGATCTGCCCAGCACTCGGGAGCCGCATACACACAAGCCACCCGAGACCCAAGCGATATTATGCCTGTCTGTCTCAGAGCCTGGCAGTCCCAACTTCCTGGCCACTGGAGCAAAGATGGCGACCCTAAACTTTCATTTATTTGCTCATACATATTAAATTGCCTGTGATGGTTAAGAATGGTCCTGACTATGAGAGGAATTTTACATCTAGAGACTAAAGACTGATATGGAGAGCAAGACTAGTGCTAGCAGCAGATCCTCAGTTTTGAACCTCGTCTCAGGAACTTCATACTCTCTAAACAATGAAAGAGCCAAGGTGTCTGTGTGCTTGTGCAATGCATTAACACTTTAGTCATAACCAATATGGAGCACTTCAACATGCGATGATTAAAGGGAACAATAATCTTTGCTCAAATATCAGTTTATTGTAATTTATCAATCCATGACATAAGGACAGGGGGAATAAGTTTGATTTTACATGATTTTGCACAATCAACACAGCCCGATGTGAAGAGTGACATTAGTCTACATTTCCCCACACTCCTCTAATGTCTGGCTCAACAGAAGCCAGCTGGATTCTCCCACTGGCTTCACATTCAGTCTGTTGTGAAAATGTCTTGCAGCTTTTGGGAAGCACAGTATAGTCATGGGAGAGACTTCACGCGAAAAAGAAAATACTGGCTTAGAGCTGATGTGAGAAGGGTTTTGACCCTGAGCAGAGCTCTAAAAGGGCCTCTGGGAACTTGGGTCTGCAGATGATTCTTTGAAAACCACTGTGCTGGAGTGTTTAGGAGTTGAGCAAAGCTGGGCTGGAGAGAAGGCTCAGCAGTTGAGAGCAAAGCATTCTCACAGGGGACCTCAGTTCCCAGCATTCATGTTGGGCAACTCACGACGGACTTCAGTGAGCACCTGCATTCATGGGTACTCATACATGTACACATTATTCAAAATTAAATCTAAAAAGTAAAAATGTTGAGCAAAGCAGGCTTGTGCTGGCTGGTTTCAGTCTGGTTTTCTCCTCTGTGGACTCAGCACTGCCATGTTTAGGGGTCTTTGCATGGAGGCCCCCTCTAGTCCTCAAGCATTAGCTAACAGCGAAGACATGCAGGGTTGCTAGTAGCAGGGGAACATGTATCCTTGTCTCTTTGACGGAAGATGATGCCGAATTTCAGCATCTTTCAGTTCAATGTTGTATTTCCAACAACCAGTCTTGTGCTTTACTGCACAAGATGCTCAAAGTTGCCAGATAAATTTTAGAATAAGTTAACAAACTGCCAGTACCCAAACTAAAGTTTTAGAAAGTAATGTATGGGTTTGTGTATCTGTAAGCTGGCACATCTAAAGAAAATTTTATTCTTTTCTATCAAACCCAAAGTGGAGGATAAATACAAAATGCAAATGAAAATGACATGAATAGTTCAATTTAGAAAGACTAAGGGAGAAAAATACACTTATTAATTTTAAATTATTTAGGATCCAGTTACATGGGTGACTCGAGCTAGCATTGTTAAACTCTGGGCAGCATAGTATAATGTATGCTTAGTTTTTACTTGTTATAAATAAACTCTTACAAATTAGAACACACAATGAAATGGCTTGCTCTTATTCTGTCTTTAATCAATTGAGAGGGTTATAGGATTTCCCATTCCAACCCTTGCCAGCTGACTCCGAGAGCAAACGTGGCTGAGAACAATCAAATGAATCCAATATAATTCGTATTATCTTCCTGGGAGAGACGATGGAAGTTCCTTATCAGCACTTCCTGGACTGTCACTGCCTAAGTCCTTCTGAGGAGGACATTTGTCAGATTTCTTTGATTCCTATAAAAGTGCTATTGTTTTGGTCATAGAAAATCTGCTATTACAGGGACAGTGTCCACACCCTGAGTATGTCACTTGGTAGCCACATGGCCTGGGTCAAATTACATATTCTCTCTGAGCTCTAATTCTGTGTTCCAAAATAGGCTATGAGGTCTGTGGAGCGCACATGGGGCATTCTTCTCCAGCAGTCATGGTTATACTGAGATGTCCATGTCCCACCTGAATTTTAAGTTCAAGCTGGCAGGCTGTGATGAAGAAAACCATGTTGTGTTTGTGAGAGAGACTATAGCTAATCCATCCCTTTCCTCAGTACCTGGAAAACTAGTACCTGATACATATAGGCAGTTCTTCAAAGAATTGTAGTACAGGATGTCAACATACTGTGCCCCTCTCCCCCTCTCATTTCCATGGTCCTTAAGCCCAATGAATGTTTATGTCAAACAAAATGATTTAAAATAGAATAAGAGGTTGCTATTCAATGAAAATGTTAAACTAACACAAATTGTGTGTGTGTGAAATTTTAGAAGCACATAATTTAAGATAGATGAATAGCTGTAAAAATTAATAATCAACTTAACAGTCTTCCCCTGAAAGGTTCCACTGTGTGAGTTTTGATTCATTGCCTTCATAAAAGGAGCTTTTCATAGAGAACAGAACAAGACAGCTCCAATCTGAAGACCTCAGGATATGCTTCTCATCTCGGGAAGCAGTGAGGAAGTGAGGCCCGGGGCCACCCATTGTTTCAGAAGTCAATAAGACGAGTCAATGAGGAAATGTTCATACATACCACGAGGGAAAAGATCACATAATGATGTATTGTTTCCTCCAGGAGATGAGTCACTCCCGTGGCATTGAGAACTATGATGTTCTTCACTGTTCATCCCAGCCAGAAGTTATTACAGCCCTGCAGGTGGGTGGGCTTGGCAGGGAGCATTCTGACCAGAGTCAGTAACAGGTTGTGGCTGTGGGGACTCCTCTGCTATGTGGTAGCCTCTTGATATGGCATATAACAGATCTTTTGTCAGTCTGTCTGTGTCAGGGAAATCCGATTGTTTAAACAATAGCCCTGACAGCCTGAATGTATAAGTCAGGTGGACTCTATGAGCTTCAGCGAAAATCCATCAAATTTGTTGGAAAACAGAATTCTTCTCTGTGCTTGGTATGTGGGTGGAGCTTATCAGCATCATAACTCATTTTGAAAACTCTATGTGATAGGTAATTTTTTTTGTCAACTTAACACAAGCTATAATCATTTGAGAGAAGGGTGCCTCAATTGAGAAAATGGCTCCATAAATAGGGCTGCATATAAGGCTATAGAGCATTTTCTGAATTAGTGATTGATGGAGATTGGGAGGCTCTGCCCATTTTAGCTTGTGCCATCCCTGGGCTGGTAGTCTTAGGTTCTGTAAGAAAGTAGGCCGAGCAAGCCATGAGAAGCAAGGGAGTTAGCAGCGCTCCTCCATGGACACTGTCTCAGCTTCTGCCTCCAGGTTCTTGCCCAATCTGCATTCCTCTCCTGACATTCCTCAATGGACCGTGACTCTGGATATGTAAGCCAAATAAACCCATTCCTTCTTATGTTGCTTTAGGTTGTAGTATTTCATCACAGTAAAAGTATCCTTAACTAGGAACATTCTATTTCTGTGTAATCAACTCCTACTTGACATTCATTGCCGTATGCTAGGGATGTCATAGGCTAGGGATGTCTCCTCCATGAAGCCTGTGCTTCAAGAGAAATTTCTGCCCTCTTAGATCTGTTTTACTTTTATGACCTTGGGAATGTCTCCTTCACTCACTGAAGCTTGTGCTATCATTCTCCTTCTAGAACAGAACACTATTGTGGCTGTCATACTCTTTACAGAATCCTCCCCAACTAAACAACATTTGGCAAGTAAGAAATTGTTTCTAGAAAATGTTGATAGGACAAATGAATAAATGATGCTTTAATATACAATTTCTTCCTTTAAAAAATTTAGTATCTTATACAATACATCCCAGCAGAAGTTTCCTCTCAATCTACTCCTCCCAGTCTTCCCCCTACCTCTTCTCTCTCCAAGATTCACTGCTTCTCTGTACCCCTTCAGAAAAGAACAGGCTCTCAGTATGGTCAACCAAACATGGCATGAGAAGATGCAATAAGACTAGGCACAAACCCTCATATCTGGACAAGGCAATCCAGTACGTAGAAAAGGGTCCCAAGAGCAGGCATAAGAGTCAGAAACACCTCTTCTCCAGCTCTTAGGAGTTTCACAAACATCCCAGGCTAAACAACTATAGCATGTATGCAGAAGAGCTAGCTCAGGCCTATGTAGGTGATTGCTACTTCAGTCTCTGTGAGCCCCTGTGAGCCCTGCTTAGTTGATTTGTTTATTTGTCCTCTACCCCTCTGGATCCTACAAGCCTTCCTCCCTGTGTTCTGTAGGGTTCCTTGAGTGCTTTAATATTTAACAGTCTCTGCATCTGTCCCCATCAGCTGCTGTTGGAAGCCTCTCTGATATTGATTGGGCTAGGCACCAATCTATGAGTGTAGCAGAATATTCTTAGGGATCATTTCATTGACATGTTTGGGTTGGTTGTGTTTGGTTCTACTCCAGTTTTCTGATTCCTGGACATCCAGGCATTGTTTGAGCCTGGGCTCCCTCTCGTGGTTTGAGTTTCAAGTTAGACCCGTCATTGGATGGTCATTCTCACAAACTCTAAGGCGCCATTTGTAGTGACAGTTTTGGAGTTTTGGTGTCTTTGTACAATGTAGAAATGTTATGGGAATATGTTTTCATTTTAATCCCAAATTTGGGATCTGGGGCTACCTCAGGTTGTCCACAGCAGCTGACTATGCTTTGCCTAGTGCTATGGCAGGGACATGATTTTGCCAGTTGCAAATTCTGTGATTGTGTGACATTAGTAAATCTGGAGACTTTTAGAGGGTATATAAATGTAACACCCCTCACCAAGAGGCAGGTGAGTTGTTGCTTGGATGTTGTTTGTTTGTTGGTTGGTTGTTCTTGGTTGCTATTGGTTGCAGTTTGTTGTATTTTGTTAAATTGTCATAAGCAAAGAAGAAACAACAGAAGAAAGAAATCAGATATCCTGATGGTGAACATCAAACTTGCCCCAAGGAATTCAACACCCATAATCAGCAGAAAGTAATCTAACAATAACATTGCCTCCTTTCTCACCCCTGATTTTATTCAGGGATCTCTTTCCTCTCCTCTCTCCCCTCTATCCTTTTTTCTCTCCTATCAGTGTTAGGGGGTTGAAAGGGTAGAAAAAGAATGCAAGAAAGAAGAACGCACAAAGTAGCAAAGACTGGCTACAACCATTGCCCCAACACATCTTGCAGGCAGGGAAGGAAGGGGTCAAAGGTTTTATGACTGGGTTGGTGTCCTGATCCCACCACTGGGAGTCTTAACAGGTTACCGAAATGGCCAGTTTTGGCTCTGAATTTCTTGATTAAATATTACCTTCTAATTTAATAAACTCCAGTTGCCTCAGCTTTAGAAACTCATTTACACAGAGATCCATGGCTTAGATGGAATTTGGTTAGGAAGATGGGAGGGAATTCTTCCTGCTTGCTTACTAATGGCCTTGGGGGAAATATTTCACTTGTTGTGTCGCTCCTAGAATAGCAAACTGGAGGAGTTTTACTATTTGCAGGTCATTTCATCTCTTTCCTGAGACAAAGTGATAAAATAGGATTTGTGTGGGTTAGCATTATACTTTCATGTTGAAGGAAGAACCAAAACCTGCCCCTCTTGCCCGAACCTGTGCCGCATGAGTCAGATCAAGATTGTGTCTGAAAGACAGGCTAGGAAGAGGTGCGCGGCCCTGTGCCATGCAGTGGCAGGAATAGCATCATCCTCTCGCAACAGATACTGAGTTGTATGCAAAAACATCTCCCTAGTAACTCATCCAAAATTTCACAATTTACAGAGAGCAGCACTACACCCCAGCCTCTGGGGTTTAGGGGTGGGGGAGGATATCCAAATAAAATTATTTGGTTCTTTATCCATAATTTTACTATTGACATATTTCTTTCACATTTATAATTTTCTATTACCACAAAATACATAGTTAGCATAAATTCCAAGAAATCAGAAATGTAAAACCTGGAAAATCATGTCTTCAAAATGCCAGTGCCCCAAAGACAAAAACATAGTCACACTTTTATAATACTCATGCTATGTTCTTACGTGGAAATAGTAGTATCTTTGAAAGCAGGAAGTATCAAGTATTGCCACCTTTCAGGAACAGTGTGAACCTCTGTGGAGAAGATGTCAAGTGACTGTCCACTGCTTCTTAAGCCATGAGACCACCCAGGCATTCCTCTATCTTTCCCTTTTCTCCAGGTGACAAAGATTGAGGCTTGTCACCTTTGCCACAGTTTCCTCTACCTGTCTACGGTTCCTCTTGTACCCACTTCCAGAAATAACTGTAGAAAAGTCTTAAAATTCCACTAGAGTTTCCATCTTCAAAGATCTTGACACAGGTTTTCATCACTGCTCTAGTTAATAGGTTTGTTACTACACAGAACACAAGGATAAAGAAAAGTGGACACAGAAGTAACCATTGCAGGGAACCCACAATGTTTCAGGTTTCTGGAGACACATTTACTGCCACTTCTCCTGGACAGCAATGGTGGAGCAAAAAGTTCCTTTTTGCTACCGCCTACATTAGCATCAGCTGAGGGTTGGCATTTTATTTTGTTTCCTGTGAAGGCTGACACAGTGGGTAGGAGAGCAAGGGCAGAGGTCAGCTCGGTTGTCAAGGCTTAGAACTTTGTCAGCTTTGTTTGTTCCCCTCTTTCCTCTCTGGACCATTTATTTCTGAAACTACTAGGTGGCATCTGCTGGGCAAGGTAGGTCACAGCCTTGAAGCGCCTGATGTTATCAGGAAGTGGAGGTAGTGTTTGAAGAACAGTCATGAGCCATCAAAAATGAGAAAAATAAAAAAGTTTGTGGAAAAAAATGTCTGAGAAGAATAGAATAAATTGTTTAAACAGAATTATACGGAAAAGCAACGTGTGTGCAGAGTTTCAGAACCCAGGCCACAAATTCCTTCTACTAAAAAGGGAAACTGTAGGGGAATGGAAAGATGGGGGCAAGAGTACTGGTCTATCCAGACGTTCTGGGTTTGGTTCCTAGCACCCACATGGCATTCCACAACCATCTGTAACTTCAGTTCCAGAAGATCTGAAGTCTTCTTCTGGCTACACAGGGTACCAGGTGCATGGTGCACAGACAGACAAGAAGACAGAACACCCATACATATGAAATAATAAAATGATTTTTACAGGGAAACTGTAACCCTACAATGTATAAGCATGGCAGATTTTAATCAAACAGTGAATGTGGACATCAGAGATAATGCACCAGATTGAAAATACTGTGATGTCAGCTCAGACGCAGATGAGACGCTTAGAGCATAGCTCTATAGGTGTTTCTGCCAGAGAGGAGTAACTCAAGTCTAATGGTCAAAAAACGAAAGACTCTAATCAGAAGCATATTCTACAAAATGACTAGCCTGTAATCTTGAAAATAATTAAGGCCACGAATGTGTTCCAAATGAAATGATTAAAACAGCACACATCGTGTGTTTCTGAATGATGTGCTTTTGCACTGCAAGACACTATTTTGACAATTAGTGATGTTTCAGTGGATTGCAAGAATAAAATGTTAGCAACTTGTGAATGTTAATTCCCTCCATATTATAGTCATTAATTTCCTTTTCATTTTTTTCTTTTGAAATATGACACATGAAGCTATTTGGGGTTAAAAAGATACCATTTCAGCAAGAGAGTCTCAACAGTCCTGAATGCACATGGGTTTTATTCTGCACACCAAGTGCTTCTGTATGCTTGATAATATTTCAAAGTTTAAAAACCATATTCTAGGGCAATGATTTAAATACTCTTCCAGTTAACGTTCTACTTTCAGGCAAAAAAACACTCTGCTTGACTCTCCCTCCCTTATGTTTCTCTTCTTAAGAGAGACTGAGTGCTTGAGAGTGTGGAAGGCAGCTGGGTTATGTAACACCACGCCTCTGAAGGAGGCAGGGAGATTGCTAGATCCCTTTGCTTCCCAGCACTGTCTGCCACAGCGCAACAGACCAGAGGCCAGCTTTGTTTGGTGCACAGTGCACCAGACAGAGAAACCAGGTTTGCAAGAGAGAAAAGGTTTATTTGCAAGGCAGCCAAGAGTGGAGGTGGGTGACCCAAATCTCAAATCCACAGCCCCAAAGATAGTTTGGGAATATTTATGGGAAAAGAATCAGGATGCAAGGTGCCTGGGGGTGAAGGAATCAGTGTCCTGTGACAAATTCAGAAACTGTCAGAGTTGGTAAGATGTGAGGGTGACATTTGTAGCCATGGAGGTTAAAAGTTAACCATCAAATAGTGGCCCAGGCCCAGGGCAAGAATCCCAGGCTATAACATAAAGCAGCCTTCAAGGGCCTATGAAATAACATAGCACTGTTGGCAGCCCACACATCTGAGGAGTTATCAACTCCTAAACTAGTGGAGAGTCAATAAAATTCTGCTTGGCCATGTCTCCCTTTCCCATTGCTGGCACAATGTCTCTGAGACTCAGCTGCCAAGCCCTAAACAAGACCTCAACTTCCTGTCTTGTGACAACAGATGCGTTCTATCTCAAAGGTGGAAGACTGCACAGACCTACTGTTATCACAACTATTGTATGACTTTCTTATTCCTGGATATAGCTGGTTATTGGACGAACTTAGAGAAATCAGTCGTCTGCTTGGAGGACAGGCCTAGGCCGCCCAGGGGATGGAGTAAGGATTCTTGTTGTGCTCTCCACAGTCATTTAGCAACTTCCTTCTGCAAGAATGGCTGTTGCCAAGGGTTAGATTTTCCAGTGCCTAAAATGATCAAAGTAAAAATCTACAAAGAATTTTTCTTAGTAGTCTTTGACTAAAAGCTGTAACTCGAATATACCTATCAGTGCTACAGCTTAATTCAGTAAAGAAAAAAAGAGACTGGAGAGATGGCTCAGTGGGTTAAATGCTTGCCCTGCACCCATGGACCTCAGTTTGAATCTCTAGAACCCATATGAAGAATAAGTTGGATGTGGTTGCAAGCATCTGGAGTCCCAGTGCTCCTGTGAAAAGGGGAAAGGCAGAGACAGGAGAATTCTGGAAGTTTGGAAACCTGCAATACTGATACACACAGCCCCAAACACCAGAGACCCTGTCTCAAACAAGACAGGTGAGGAACCCCACTTGAGAATGTTCTCTGACCCACACATGCACTATGGCTCATATACATATACACTCACATACAGAAATGTGCACATACATTATACATAGTCATATAGAATGGGTGGAACATAAAACCATGCCGGGATGTTTGGTAAGTTAGAGTCTCCAGGTTGAGACTCAGTGGGCACACACCTGAAGGTCAGGCAACTCCCAGCTCCCTGCCAGACTCCAGACCTAGATATGTGTCCTATAGTCACATAGGCCCAAAACAGAGTTCTCCATGCTAATGAGGTACTTAGAGGCCCGAAGGACTTAGCCAATAAGCTTCCCTTCCCAGACATTCCTCCCTGCAAAAGGTATTTAATCTCAGGTCTACCCTGAGAAATGGATATGGTTTGTTATGTAACCATTTTCCACCATGAACGACCAATAAACTGTTTAGAACAGTTCATCAAGATCTTTGATCAAGATCTTCCGTGGAGAGCCATGAAGAAGATATTGTACATATCTGCAGCTTAACTCTCCCATAGAAGGCTATTCTGTGCTCCCAGCCACAAGCTGCCTCCTCCAAGCTTAAGGACGATCATCGCTGGGATACATTTTGAGCTCTCCTTTCCCCCAGCTCCTGTTTCCAGCCCGCAGTCCCCTGACTCTGTTCTCTGCTATTCTGCGACTCCCAGACTCCCAGCAGCGACTGGATGTCCAAGAGTCTGAGAACCCCATGACCCCGCCTTGTCGCAGACCCAGGGACTCTCGAACCAGCTCCTGCTTTCAGAACCACGGAGCGGTGTCTCAGAGCTTCCCTACAGTCTTACACCCGCCCCTGCGATAGCCTGGGATAAGTACAGTCAAATTCCCCAAGAGGCCATGACCAGCATTGAGTGGAAGCAGATGGATAAGCATGTATACACACACACACACACACACACACACACACACACACAGAGAGAGAGAGAGAGAGAGAGAGAGAGAGAGAGAGAGAGAGAGAGAGAGAGAGAGAGAGAACAAAATTGGCCAATAAAAGAGATGAGCACAGTCTTTTCATTTTCTCTAAGGAATTTTGTGACTACAGCTGGTTGTCTCTCTGAGCCTGAGCTGTATCAGACGTCAAAAGTAAAGCACAGCAATGTCTAAGTGAAGCTTATCTTTAAAGATTATTTAGTAGGGGGCTGGAGAGATGGCTCAGAGGTTAATAACAGTGGCTGCACTTCGAGAGGACCTGGTTCAATTGTTAGCAACCACATGACAGCTCACAACTGTCTACAACTCCAGTTCCAGAAGACCTGCTATCCTCATACAGCTATATGCAGGCAAATATCAATGCAAATAAAAATTAAAACATAAATCTTAAAAAATAATAACCATACAAATTTAATTTTAATAGATTTATCAGAATCTTCTATAAAATCAACCTTATAGTTTATGCATGAGACCATTTTATCTAAGGATGACAATTAAAAGTAGAATCATTGGGCCTGGGGAGATGGCTCAATGAATTAAACAAAACAAAAGAACCATTTCAATGCAAGCATGTTGACAGTAAAAGAGGGACTGACTTCCTAAAGTTGTCCTCTGACACCTGTACTGGTGCCATAAATATTCATGTGCAAAAAATAATAATAATTTTTTCTTTATTTTTTTTATTTTATAAATGAATTTTTAATTAGATATTTTCCTCATTTACACTTCAAATGTTATCGCCTTTCCTGGTTTCCCAACCAAAAACACCCTATCCTGTCCCCCCTCCTCCTGCTCACCAACCCACCCACTCCTGCTTCCCTGTCCTGGCATTCACCTATACTGGGGTATCAAGTTTTCTCAGGACCAAGGACCTCTCCTCCCTTTGATGTCCAACAAGGCCATCCTCTGCTACATATGCAACTGGAGTCATGAGTTTCTCTATGGAATAAAAATTTAAAATACATTCATAGCAATGACTAAAGCCCCAGGATAAACACAGTCTGTAATGGAATCTGCTGTACAGTCAACTGTAAAAATATTTTTCTCATTGCCTATTTATTATCTAACTACCAAAGGAAGACTGACCTCAGAAAGTAATGAGGAGAAGATCTAGGCTGTAGTGCATCTTAGGACTAGAGGGCAGTGTAAGAATCTTAAAAAAAAAAAGTGTGTGTTCGTGTGTGTGTATGTGTGTGTGTGTGTGTGTGTGTGTGTGTGTATGCTTTCCAGCATAGATGCCTGTGTGTGCATATGTAAGTGCCTGCAGGGGTCCTGTATCTAGACTTACAGGTGTTGTAAACCACACAACATAGGTACTGGGAACTGATCTCAGGTTCTCTGAAAGAACATCAAACACTCTTAATTGCTCATAATGTAAGGATCATAAAATAATATTAAAAATTCCTGTGGTGGGCTCAGGTCTGTAATTCCAGTCTTTGGAAGGTAGGAGCAGTAGACGTCAGGAGTTTAAGGTCATCTTTAGTTTTATAGGATCAGGGTCAGCCTGGCATACCTAAGACCCTGTTTCAAACAAAACAAAATAAATCCCCAAAAGGAGGAACAAGATTGAAACCAACCAGAAGCTGTTCTAATTCTGTAAATACTCAGTGATTTTAAACTGTCAGCGACAAGATGCCTCCCGTTCAGGAGGGTCCTCAACCCAGCACCCTACCACCCTGTCCAATGTTGTGTGTTCCTAGATCTTAGAGCAGAGACTGGACATTTCTGCAAGGGCATTACATAGACTATAGGACCTAAATCCTCTTTATATCACACACCCCCTTAAGCAATTCCCAATCTGTCTTTCCTGACTCAGCATCTGGAAATCCCTGCAAGATTTCCAAGGGAGGAGACTGTTCAGAGATTGGTTGGTGTTCCTCCCTGCTGATGTGTAGTGTGGTATGTGGGAAGATAAAATCAGGCAAGGAAAATGACTCCCACAAATGTGAAGTGACTTTGAAACCCCGAGGCTCCTTGTCCAAGGGTGATCACGTATACTGAGAGCTTACTTGGAACTCACACTTGGATTTTGAAACATTTTCTTTCATTGCTTCTCACATCTGGCTCCCTGCTTTAAGCTGGTTAATGGCTCCTTGGTACCTTGCCAACAATAACTGCCCAGTTCTAATGTTCGTGTCTAGACATAACTCTGGTGTCTTTTCAGTCACTATGTATAAGAATCTTCACTGTTCTAAACCTGAACAATCAAAGTACAAAATTAACACATAAAACTTTAACCTCTATCATGGAAGGAATTAATCGCTAGATGTCGTGGAAGTATTTGGTGAAAGAAAAAAAAAACCATGTATTTGTAGGCTTATTGGCACTTCCTGATTTTTTTCCACATAGGTGCAGTATTTTTCAGTTTGAAAGTTTCTCTCATTTCATCCATCTTCCACTTTAGATCTAAAAACATATAGATAAGAACTGTTTAAAGTTCCTGTGTGCTAATTCCTGCACCTTAACAACCTCAGGATATGCTTCTATTGACTCTCACTTTCTATTATGATATCATTAAATATCATACAATTAAAAAAGTCATATCCTGGCATTCAGTCACCTCTGTTTCTTAAGAACCAGATGTGCCTGCCCCTTGTCAAAAGGCATGTTAAATTTGCCACAGCAAATTTCCTACTCGGTCCCTTTGGGGATTGATTTTCAGCTTCGTTAGGCAGAACCAGATAAACTCTTTGGTTCAGAGCTGGCATCTTCCTGGGCTCTGAGCAGAAAGCCTTCTGTGTTCAGGAAGCTCTACTCCCCATGGATGGTCAGATGTAGTTTCCTTCTAGCAGATCTCACTGAATTCCTCCTATGTTGAAATAATACTGTATTTGGTTGTTGGGCTTCCAAAGCTCATTTTGTATGCAATACCACCTTGCTGAAGCTCTGGCCCCCAGATTCGGGCCGCATAAGCATTAGAGATGTTCGCTCTTCTGTGTAGGCTGCTCTCATTGAACTTATACCCTCTAGCCCATTAGACAGGGCCTCATGCTAAAGTTCATTTATCCTGGACTTAATGCATTTTTTTCTTACACTCTTGAAGTTGGACAGTGGTTATTCTATATTTTATGACTGTATTTGTATTTGCATGAGCTATTGGGCGTTCTTCTGCACTAGGATCCAAAGATCCAGTTCTCTGTTTTTAACTCTGTGTGTTTTGTGGGGATCTACATACATATATGCCAATGTTTGTACATGTGTGCCATAGGTTTATGGAGGCCAGAGACTGATGCCAGGCATTTTCTCAGTTAATCTTTGCTTCATTTTTTGAGGCAAAGTTTCTTGCTAAATCTGAGGTTATGGATGGATCTAGATCAGCTGGGCAGGGATTTCCAGGGATATACCTGCCACTGCTGTGCCTGTCTTTTACATGGGAACTGGGGATCCAAACCCAGGTCCTCATGCTTGTGTGACAAGCACTTAATTGGCTGAGCTATC
This sequence comes from Tokudaia tokunoshimensis, assembly GCA_036184795.1. Lineage (NCBI taxonomy): Eukaryota > Metazoa > Chordata > Mammalia > Rodentia > Muridae > Tokudaia > Tokudaia tokunoshimensis. The sequence continues at coordinate 15,546,801 of BTHU01000015.1, forward strand.
TCCACAGCCCCCAGCTTAATAAAAATTTAAAAATACTTATTGGTCTTTTAAAATGTAGTATGCCCACCATTGTTTTGGGTAAAGTAAAATAGATCTGTCATAAAATAACCTTGCATTTTTATTGACAGTAAGACACCTCAATGGATAAAAATGTGTGCAACATGGATTTCATACTTTCAAGAGACTACATTATCTGCTCTTTTCATATTCATTTGACCACAAAAACTACTTTTAGCAGCTGGTCTTATGGGAGGAGTGATTGGGGACTCGGGGAAGTGGTATTTGGTGGTTGTTGTATATTAATTGTATTAAAAATTTATGTGCCTAATTAAAAAGCAATCATGGTTACAACTATCTTTTCAATTAATTTTCAGATGGAAAGTAAGCCTAGACTCTCCCTCATCTCTCTAACACTCCTCTACTTCAAGGGGGAAGTTTGCTATTGGGCCCATTAAATCCTTTATGTGTTGTAGAAAAAAAAAGGTTTAAAAAGGAGACGTGCTACAGTACATTATGAAAATGAATATTTCATTCTGACATTGTTTTCCAAATGAAAAGGGCATTTTCAGACACTACAAAATAAAGTTAGTGTTTTTTTTCTCTGTGCAGCCATCATCTCAGCATGCTCATATCAGAAAGGATGTGAGAAAGATGAGCATCCTGCAGCATCAGCAACAGCTATAGCAGCAGCAGCAGTAGCAGCAGAAGTTGAATCTCTTTTTACCGTCAATAACTAATTTAAGTGTTTCCTACAGTGCAATGCTTCTCCTCCAACTACAACTGATTGGGGAGCATCTCCCCAGAGTCAAATGTTTAAGAATTCTCTAGAAACAACAGGAGCATAACAGACAGGACATTTGACTGAAGTATAAGTTCTAGGCACAATTTGGCTCCTCGACTAAACTGTCCCCAGGAGCAGCTCTCCTAGACCTCAGTTTCTCAAACAGGAGAAGGAGTTCATTGGTCTGGATGGTTTTAGGGTCTCCTTGCAGCTCTTGAGTCACACAAGTTACATCCACTGACAGAGAAATGGCAGGAATGCTATTCTTATGAAGCATTGCCTCACTGTCTGGATGCAGTAGAGCATGATCTAAAATACACGGGAAATATGGCTGTAAACAATTGATAGTTTAGTTTTTTAGCTTTGTATCTGTAAAGAGAAAAGCTTCGACTAGTCAAGTGTGGCCTCCAAGAGTTAAAGTATTCCCCTAATCACACCCAATTGTCTTCTGCCAATACCCTACAACCCAGTTCTTGCCACGTGACAAAGGTGACGCCCCACCACCTCCTGCAACTTCATTTTAGCTTCCTGATGATAGCAGATGGTTATGAGGCAGGAAGAGACTTTTTCTTTAAATATACAATAGGAAGTTTGCTGAGAACCAGAACAAAAAGTTTCTGAATCTCTAAATGAAACCAGGAGGAAAAATAAGTCTTTAGATTCTAGTTGCTAACAAAATCAGAGAAAGAAAATCCAGTTGCTATGTTTCTTGTCCACAAGCAAACTCAGGACAAAGTGAAAGATTTCCTGATACAGCTTTCCATTACCTTCAGCTGCAATATTGGTTCAGAGTATGTCAGAGGGGAAGAATCCAAGATTCAAGTTGCTGTATTCCCAAGAGCCTCAAATGAACCCCTATTGGATCCATCTTACTCGAACCCCCTAAGAGATAGCGTGTATCTTTGCCTTTCCCTGAGGTAGGCAAATCTGGAGTGTTATTGGGTGTTACTCTTGGGGCTGTGTAGTCTTAGAAAACACATTTGCCTAGAGCTATGCAGAACTGTAGCTGAAGGAGGGCCAGATCAGAAGTTTGGCTAGGAAGGGATTGGGCAAGTGGGCAAAACCTGGGGGCGAAGGGGGGGGAAGCCTTGAAGTCTAAAGCAAGGAAGGTGAAGAGCGGCTTGGAAACTGGGCCATCAATAGGTCTTGGAATGGACAAAGGAAAGCACAAGGCAAAGAGATACAGCGGGAGATATGGCGGGAGAGGAGGAGATGCATGGGCAGAAGATGCCAGGGTGGGGCTAAAGCCTGTTCGTAAATTTCTTTTTCATTCTTTTAATGTTCCATGCCTTACTACTCTAGGAGCTTAGGTAGGACCCATCTACTATTGCCTCCAGTTTACAGCCTCTTAATGTTCTGATTTAGAAGTGTGGACCATTGTGTTTTTCCCTTGCAGGGCTATTGGCTTCCACTTTCTTGTTTTGGAAGTTTTGTGAAGCATCCTTGTCAGGCCTGTGGACACCAGCAAAGACCACCATTTACACTGTCTGGGGCAAGAGGCTTAAGTCCTGAAAACTTCAGTTTCTTCTGTAGAGTGAAGAAAATAAGTTTAATAAAAACAAAACAGGTAAGGATGGGGATGGCTAACTGGATAAAGTTCTGACCGCACCACAAGAGCATGAGGGTGAGCTAAGGTGCTCCGATGAATATAAACGGTTAGGTGGTGAGACAGCCTGCTTGTAATCAGTGCTTAGGAGGCTGAGATGAAATCCTGGCACAACACAGACTAGCTACACTAGTCAAATCAGTGAGCTCTGAGTACAATGAAAACCCCTGCCTCAGTAAAGAAACTCAAAATGATAGAAGACAACCGATGCCAACCTCTGGCCTACACACACACACACACACATGCACGCAAGCTCGCACATACACACATACGCAGACACACAGACACACACACATGTACATGCACATGCAAGTGCACATACACACATGAGCACACATGTGTGCACACATGCACAAACACTCCTACACACATACCTATAAGCATGTGAATATACACATATACATACAACGTATATGCATACACACTACATATACACTTCTACACACTTGCCCATACACATGTAAATACACATATATGCATATACAGTACATATAAACCCATGAATACATATACCCATATACATTTGAATACACAAAAATACATATATACTATACACACATGCAAAAAATAAAGATCAAGTAGATAATCCCAGCACTTGGGAGGCAGAGGCAGGTGGATTTCTGAGTTCGAGGCCAGCCTGGTCTATAGAGTGAATTCCAGAACAGCCAGGGCTACACAGAGAAACCCTGTCTCAAAAAATCCAAAAAGAAAAAAAAAGAAAGAAAAAAGAAAAAGATAATGTCCTTTGCGCCTGCATGTCAGTGTTACAAGCACCACGATTATCCAATGATCCCCTACTTCCAGCACCAGGCTTAGTAGCTTCTGGTGTACAAACACTATGGTGCTACTGATCATGTCCTTCAGAGTCAATAGCCATCTCTCATCCCGGCAGAGTCTGGCATATGCAGACACTACATAAATATCTATTGCAGAAACAAGAAAAAGAGATGACCAGAACACCAGGATGGCTGCCCTGGTCCTCTAAGGGGATGATGTACAACTGAAGCAGGATGCACCCTGAGGCTCTTACCCTGTCTGATTGTCCTGTGGACTCTGCTTACGCTACGATTTTCATGGCTCTGGTTACTCAGGCAAAAGTGCTTGTTTTTTATTCATGTTTCTAGCACATTGGCTCACATCTCTTTTATATGCGTGTGGGAGTTTAACATGTGTCCCTTGTTCATATTTTCACACAAACGTTTTTAATTTCATGGTGCTGAGCCAAGAGTGTGGTAATATTACTTTGTCCTATCTCTCGGGTTATTCCCAAAGAGAGCAGTTACAGCAGGCATTTCTCCCTTCTTCTGTAATAGATCGTATGTGTGCGCAGATAGCTCATTCTCCCAACACAGATTTTATACACTAAGTTCAGCTGCTCCAAATCCTGCTTAAACCTCTCCCACTGAATCCCTGACAGATCTCCAGGGACTTCATTTCATGTGAAAGAAAGACACTAGGAAGCCAGGAGGAGACTCTTGGATGCTGGTGGAGGCAGCGGTACAGACTTGCAAGTGAGGCAGAGAGACAGACAAATGACAGGAGGAGTCATGGATGAAGGAGGTAGAAAGGAAGCAGGCGGGGCACCACCATGCTCCCACAACATGCTGTTCGCTCTACTTATTATAGCTTCAACTGGACCATTTTCTGTGAAATCTTTTTTTTTTTGAAAGTTGCTTCTGTCATTATAGTGTATACTTAATAACAGTAAGAACCTGCTCTAATCCAAGAGTCCAACATAGCCTTTGACACGTAGTAAATACTTCACAGTTTTGAATGAGGAATTTGGATGGCTGGGTGGAATGGATTCAGAAGATGTGGTATATTTACACAATGGAATACTACTCTGCAATTAAAAACAATGAATTCACGAAATTCCTAGGCAAATGGTCAGAACTTGAAAATATCATCCTTAGTGAGGTAACCCAATCACAAAAGATCACACATGGTATGAAGTCACTGATAAGGGGATATTGACCCAGAATCTCAGAATACCCTAGACACAATCAGCATATCAATAGATTTCTAAAAAGATGGAAGGAGAGACCCCTGGTCCTGGAAAGACTGGATGTAGGGGAACGCCAGGACAGAGTAATGAGAGGGGGTTGAACGGAGAAAAGAGGGAGGGAAGGGGGCTTATGGGACTTTCGGGGAGGGAGGAAACGGGAAAGGGGAAGTGATTTGGAATGTAAATTAAAAAAATAAAATTAAATTAAATTAAAAAAAAAAAAGAAAGTAAAAAAAAAAAAAAGAACAGCAAACAGAAAACCCCCAGTCATTAAGCAGGAGCCTCCCAGGGTCAAGGCCAAGTAAAGTCTGCCAGGATCCTTACACTGAGGGAGCCTGTCTCTGAGAAGGGAAGGCCAGAGGAGACATAGCATTAAGTCAGAAGACTGGGTTCAGCAAGAGACACAAAAGCCCAAGTATTTTCTCAGCTGGGAGCCAGAAGGTAGAGGGAACAGGCTGAACAAGAAACGTAAGCTTTGTCTTTATACACACTCATCTCCTTAGTCCTGTTTCTACACACTCAACTCCTTAGTCCTGTTTCTACACACTCAACTCCTTAGTCCTGTTTCTACACACTCATCTCCTTAGTCCTGTTTATACACACTCATCTCCTTAGTCCTGTTTCTACACACTCATCTCCTTAGTCCTGTTTATACACACTCATCTCCTTAGTCCTGTTTATACACACTCATCTCCTTAGTCCTGTTTATACACACTCATCTCCTTAGTCCTGTTTATACACACTCAACTCCTTAGTCCTGTTTATACACACTCATCTCCTTAGTCCTGTTTCTATACACTCATCTCCTTAGTCCTGTTTCTACACACTCATCTCCTTAGTCCTGTTTCTACACACTCATCTCCTTAGTCCTGTTTCTACACACTCATCTCCTTAGTCCTGTTTCTACACACTCATCTCCTTAGTCCTGTTTATACACACTCATCTCCTTAGTCCTGTTTATACACACTCAACTCCTTAGTCCTGTTTATACACACTCATCTCCTTAGTCCTGTTTCTACACACTCATCTCCTTAGTCCTGTTTATACACACTCATCTCCTTAGTCCTGTTTCTACACACTCATCTCTTTAGTCCTGTTTCTACACACTCATCTCCTTAGTCCTGTTTCTATACACTCATCTCCTTAGTCCTGTTTCTACACACTCATCTCCTTAGTCCTGTTTCTACACACTCATCTCCTTAGTCCTCTTTCTACACACTCATCTCCTTAGTCCTGTTTATACACACTCATCTCCTTAGTCCTGTTTATACACTCATCTCCTTAGTCCTGTTTCTACACACTCATCTCCTTAGTCCTGTTTCTACACACTCATCTCCTTAGTCCTGTTTCTACACACTCATCTCCTTAGTCCTGTTTCTACACACTCATCTCCTTAGTCCTGTTTATACACACTCATCTCCTTAGTCCTGTTTCTACACACTCATCTCCTTAGTCCTGTTTCTACACACTCATCTCCTTAGTCCTGTTTCTACACAGTCATCTCCTTAGTCCTGTTTCTACACACTCATCTCCTTAGTCCTGTTTCTACACACTCATCTCCTTAGTCCTGTTTCTACACACTCATCTCCTTAGTCCTGTTTATATACACTCATCTCCTTAGTCCTGTTTCTACACACTCATCTCCTTAGTCCTGTTTATACACACTCATCTCTTTAGTCCTGTTTCTACACACTCATCTCCTTAGTCCTGTTTCTACACACTCATCTCCTTAGTCCTGTTTCTACACACTCATCTCCTTAGTCCTGTTTCTACACAGTCATCTCCTTAGTCCTGTTTCTACACACTCATCTCCTTAGTCCTGTTTCTACACACTCATCTCCTTAGTCCTGTTTATATACACTCATCTCCTTAGTCCTGTTTCTACACACTCATCTCCTTAGTCCTGTTTATACACACTCATCTCTTTAGTCCTGTTTCTACACACTCATCTCCTTAGTCCTGTTTCTACACACTCATCTCCTTAGTCCTGTTTATACACACTCATCTCCTTAGTCCTGTTTCTACACACTCATCTCCTTAGTCCTGTTTCTACACACTCATCTCCTTAGTCCTGTTTCTACACACTCATCTCCTTAGTCCTGTTTCTACACACTCATCTCCTTAGTCCTGTTTCTACACACTCATCTCCTTAGTCCTGTTTATACACACTCATCTCCTTAGTCCTGTTTCTACACACTCATCTCCTTAGTCCTGTTTCTACACACTCATCTCCTTAGTCCTGTTTCTACACACTCATCTCCTTAGTCCTGTTTATACACACTCATCTCTTTAGTCCTGTTTCTACACACTCATCTCCTTAGTCCTGTTTCTACACACTCATCTCCTTAGTCCTGTTTCTACACACTCATCTACTTAGTCCTGTTTATACACACTCATCTCCTTAGTCCTGTTTCTACACACTCATCTCCTTAGTCCTGTTTCTACACACTCATCTACTTAGTCCTGTTTATACACACTCATCTCCTTAGTCCTGTTTCTACACACTCATCTACTTAGTCCTGTTTATACACACTCATCTCCTTAGTCCTGTTTCTACACACTCATCTCCTTAGTCCTGTTTATACACACTCATCTCCTTAGTCCTGTTTATACACACTCATCTCCTTAGTCCTGTTTATACACACTCATCTCCTTAGTCCTGTTTCTGGAGATCTGAGAGTCATCAAAGCAGGTGGATAGTCAGTGGCAGTTCATAGAAGAGGTGTTTGGAGTGTGTGGGCTCTGGACTGGCTACAGGAAACCATGCACCTGGGGAAGATACTTACAGTCTCTAGAATCTGGCTGGTTTCCGAGAGTTATAGTCTCTTCAGTGACATCAAAGCATCAAGATATAGAAATTACGGAGATGTTTGATATAAGTTAGAAAGGCAGGGGGAGGGACAGGATGGACCTGGGAGGAATTGGAGGAAAGAGCGTGAGATGAGGAGAATCAAAATACATTGTGTGAAAATCTCAATGAATTCATATGCTTTTTAATGTAATGCCTTTAAATTATGGGTCCTATGATCTGGCTTCCATAGTACTTTGTCTGTTTTCTATGATCAATATGTCTGTTTACCAAATGAATTTCCTCTGGTGATTGATTTCTCTTGGTGGGAAGTTAGGACCTGTCCTCCAGACCTTTTTGGCAGTGAATACAGCCTCACGAGTAACTCAGCAAGACTGGTGCTGCTGCCAGCTAAGGCTCAGAAAGTGAAAGTCCTCTTCTATACTTGCTTTTGTGAGTCAGTGGTTAGGCAACCCCCTGCATGATCCTGTAAATCCCGGTGAAGATGCTAGACTCACTGTTAAATACACGTGCACAGATGACATGGACAAGAGTGGACCACAGACCAGGAACACCACCTTCACACTGTGGTCTGAACAAGAATCGAACTTGATGACTGGGAAGCCATCATTTATATTATGCTTATTGGGTTTTGTGATTCTAACTACTACATGGGCAAAGTAAATAGATTTTTCTAAATGTTTTTTAGCGTTTGCTTCAATCCATGGTAAATCTAAGCTTGCATCTAAGATTTGGAATGCAGATGATTCTCTCTAGGGATTAAGTCTCTGGCTTTTCCTTTTACAATACAGAGACATCTCCAAGGTCATGAGACAAATAACCATTTCTATGTTAAAATAAAATGTATGCTTGAAATTAGCTCAGAATTCTTAGAGAGATTAATTAATTAATTAATTAATAATCATTAATTAATTAATTAATTAATGGAGAATGTCCCAAGCTTCAGGCTATTAGTCCACTGAGGGCATAAGGCAAGTTTTACCTGCTCTTTGAATCATTTTATAATAGAAATTTGTGTGAGATTCTGATCATACTACCATAAATACATATACATTTTTAATAATTACTTTCTCTATCCCTTTTCTCTCTCCCGACCTCCATCCCTCCTTCTCCCTTTCCCTCTCCCTCTCCTTCTTCCTCTCCCTCCCCCTCCCCATGTCTGTCTATCTGTGTGTGTGTGTGTGTGTGTGTGTGTGTGTGTGTGTGTATTGGTAAGGACCTCTCCTCTTTGTTAGCATTAACTGTTTCATTCCCCCAATTAACCAGAAATTGAATGTAGCACTGGGATTTGCTGCAACGCAAACTTAAAAGTTGTGGACTTGGCTTAGTGATTCACTGGGGAAGAATCAGAAGCATAAAGGCTGGGAACAAAGCAGCACAAGTTACAATACTGAGGAAAATGATGCGGTGACATCACCATGTATAAGTTGGAAGGTATACAATGTATCTTCTCCACCTTGCATCATATGGTATTATGGTTGGTTTTAATTGCCACAAATTAGAATCATTCAAGTAGTTAGGGCAACTGAAGGAACAGTCCTGATTGCCTTCCTTGAGCCTGTGGAGGGAGGCACCTTCTGGGAGCAGTGCAAAAAACAGGGGTGATGCAGAAGGGAGATTTCGCACCTTTTGCTTGCCTGGCCTTTCCCCCTGATGACCATCAATGGTTGACTGAGCATTGCTAGCTACTACAAATTGCTTACCTAATATCTGAGCTGGAGTTTCCAGGCTTACTTCCTTGATTAAGGACCAGTAGCTCTCTAGGAACCTTCCTGATTTTCAGTGCCAAATTGGGAGTGTTTAGGCATCCAGTCTCAGGGAATGAACCACTACAGGGTAACAGGCCTCCCCAGTAAGAGAAGCTACTGTGGATTACTCTGAGTGCCAAGGTGACCAAGGACATAGTCTCAGTCTCCCAGTGTGATTCAGTTGTTATTTCAACCTAACCTAAGCTCACTGTATGTATGCATTGTATGCATTCATCTGGTGGTTCTGTTCCAGAGAATAGGGGGGCAAGCAAAATAGAAAAACCCCACATTTTTATGTCTCAGTGTACAGTGTATGCAGGGGCACTTAGCAAGTTGTTACGACAAAGCAGCACTGGCCTGCAAGGATTGGCTGACTTAAAAAGGCATCTGAGAAAGCGGATAGAAAGCAGAGAGTGTATCCAAAAAGTCAACAGTGCTTGGACTCCGAAGAACAAGAGCTGTGGAAGCTATAAGAAGCAAACAAAATAAAAACCCAAGCCCCACTAGAACTAAGTCAAACTCAACACAAACCAAAGAAAAATACAAAGTGAGGCTGGGGTGGACGAAAGTTGTTTTCTACGTAAGGCCAACCTTTTATCACCATGCTCCACATCTGCAGATTCAACCAGTCACTTTAAAAAAATTCTTTTTTACCTGAATGAACACGTTCATGTATTTTCCTGTTACTGTCCCAAGAACACACAGTATTAGCAGCTATCTACAATTCATTATCTCCCTTAGGTCAAAAGAGGCTCTGAACTATGTCAGAGGGTGGGCAGAGGTTAAATGAAAACACCATGCTATTGTATGTATGGGAGAAGGATATTCGAGTTCTGGGTTAGAAGTGGGGTCATGGAACCAACTTCCCTTGTGAGTATCAAGGATAAGTGTCCAGCTAAAGAACATATTGCCACATCCAGCATGACAGAAAGGACCACATTGCCAAAGGGCTTGGGATGTTGGTACAGAAGCTAAATGGGGATTTAAGCAGTTTCCTTGGGAAGGAAAGGGGATGGAGTATTGGAGAATAGGTGGATACGGTGACCATTAGGATGTTACAGCCCATATTACACTAAACTCTTTTTTTTTCTTCTTTTGAGTCTTCAGAAAATACTCAGGATAATTTTTTTGTGAATTTCAGAAATAGACTCTTCCCCATTTCCCCTCGACTTAGATTTCCAAAGCAGGAACAGAAGACAGAGCTATAAAAGGGCGACCCACATACTGCCTGTCTTTAGCTCCCAGGCACAGCCTAGAAAGGACAGCACTAATCATGCAGTCTTTTAAGTGACCATTATGCTTTCAGCCCTTACAATTAAGTTTTTGGCCCTGAGTCCTGACAGTAATTGATTTTTCCTTTCTGTTTCCATGAAGGATTCTAGTCTACTCTGTGCACAAATAGGATCTGATTATTTATTTTTAACTCCAGGGCGTTTCTATCATGAGCTGTAAGGCTGAAGAAAGCTACAGTGTCCCCACAGAGAAAGCATGCTTTTCTTCTTACATTCTGGGCCTTGGGTGGCCTCCAGTCACACTGGCTTAATCACGCCTGCACCTGGCCATCAATCACTCTTCCAGAGACTGTATCACATTAGCCATCAGCACAAGGCAGACTCTTGCCAGCTAGAAATAGGGGCAGAAAATGCAATCTCAGTCTCTGATAGTGATTGTATATAGATCAGGCCAAATCTTTGCCTGGCACCCCTGGATAAGAAAGATGCACAGAAAAGTTGCAGAGCCAGTGACTTGTGATGCATTCAGAATAAAGCCACAACTGAGTAAGGTCTGAACTCAGAGCATGCAATTGAATAGAGAGTCGGTCCCTGATAGGCCTCCCAGTTTATTGCGAGTTTAGAACAGTAGAATTATTCTGCAAATTAAATCTCTTCCTCCACTTAAACTCCAACTTCCACCCCCCTTTGTCCCCTCCCCTAGCATGCACTGAAATCCCTGTTCATCTTAAGTAGTTCCATCCTGGCAGCACAAAGTCAGAGGATGTTGGCACAGAGAAACTCTGAGAGCAGTTTTCCCTTACCCTTTATTTTAAGGGATGAAAAAGGAGCCCAAAAGCAATGGAGTGTTGAAGTTCTTGTTGTTGCTGTGGTTGTGTTGGCGTTTTGCTTTGTTTGCCTTATTTTCGTTTTTGTTTTCCAGGTTCAGTTGGTAAGCCACAAAATCAGGCTTTGAACACCAGCTACTATTTCCTGTCCTGGGCTTCATTTGCAGATCTGAACTGAACTTTAGGTATGGAGCTATAAGTCCAAGTTGTAATGCTGCTAAAGGCGGGTGAAGAGGATACCTCATAACTCTGGAGAAATAACTGTTCTCCCTCCCCTTTGTACTGCATCCTTCATACAAAGGTTTCTAGCTGGATACTCTGGCTTTCATTAGTTTCCTCATACAGAGAAGTCAGCAAATGCAGAGCTACACATAGACCACAATGTGCTGTTACCATGGATAATTGTTCAGTTTCTTAATTTCCTCATTAGCTTCACATGTGTGTATTTAGTGCCTCTGTTGACTGCATGGCATCATGCTATAGTTAATGGAGACCAGAACTCAATAAGAGCATGTTTCCCCTCAAGAAGCAAGCTTCCACTCACCTAGGAACTAAATCATGGATAGTAAAGAAGGCATTTGATTCAATAGGAAAAGGAGACACACTCAGATAATCTTGAAGAAAAGGCTTAGATGCTACATTTTCTCTTCTTGTCTATTTTATAATGCAGCTTTAGTGTGGTTTGATGTACATACAATAAACCACAGGCTTTACATGGAGTGGTGTGATGCATTTTGACATTTATAAATATCCATGAAGCCATCAGTACCGTGCAGATGATGAATGTACTCACCAATCCACAAAATCGGCTCATACTCTTAATAGTCTTTCTGTGTCACCCACACCCAAAGTTCCTAGAAAATACTGGCCTTCATTCTGTCATAGATTAGGTTGCAGTCTTATGTGCCTATGTAAATGAGTTGCATTGCATGGAAAGTTTCAGTTGGATATGTTTCACTCAGCATAATCACTTTAAGGCCAACTAACATTGCTTTGTGTATCAACAGTTTTCACCTGTATGCATGAATGTGTGTTTTTACATTTGCATAGTATATGTATGTATGTATATATGCATGTATATTTGCTAAATGATGTTCCCCTGAATGCATATGTAATACAGTTTACTTATCTATTCATCTTTTTTTAGAATTATGCCAATTTCTCAATTGGCAATACTACAGAAAGTTATGAACACTGATGTGGCATTTTTACTTTCAGGGACCTATGCTTTCCTCCAGCATGGGTAAATATTAGGGTCTGGGATGACTGGGGGATGTGTTGGATCTTCTGGTTAAGTTTGTAATCGTGCCAAAGTATTTTACAAATCCCAGCAGTATGTGAGTGAGCTCATGTGCTATTTTATAATTTTCCCAACACTTGGTTGTGCTTGGCTTTCTTGATTTTATCATTTTGAAATTGTATACATGTATCCACTTATGCCCACTTAAGTGAATCTGTCTAAAGAATAGCTGGCAGGCTCTTTGGAAAAAACAAAAACAAAAAACCCACCTAGACTGTTATCTACCATTTGTGTTCAGACATACATGCTGAGACACAACACAGACCACTGGAAATGATTTGCCATAAAGACAAAGGGAACCTGCCCACGGGGTAGGTTTAGCAACAGACTCGGTAGCTAATGGCAAGGCGGAGGAGATGGCTAGGGGGCCAAAGGCTTTCTATGTAAGCATGAGGACAATCATTAGCACCAATATAAATATCCAGGCACTGTAGTATGCACCTATAATCCCAGCACTGAGGAGGCAGAAACAGAACAATCCCTGGAGTTTGCTGACCAGCCAGTCTACCCAAATATTTGAACTACAAGTTCAGTGAGAGACTTTGTTACAGGAAGTAAGGTGGAGCCAAATAGAGGAAGACATTCAACATTGCCCTTGGCCTCCACACACATGCCTGTTCATACAAGTGTTCAGGCATACACACACGTACACACACACACACACACACACACACACACACACACACACATTCAAGTAAGCACGTACACATTCTCAAAATTTAAAACAAAAGACAACTACAGTCCTGGTGGACATGTGGTAGGGAAAAGAAGGCTCACTTGTTCTGGTTTTGTGTGTGGATAATACTGTGACTATATCCCTGACGCCAGGTGAACCTAGGGATGCAAACATCACAGAGGGTCTCCCACAAAAAGGCACACTATCAACTTGACTTCACTAGGGATATCTGTGGTTAAGTTACTCCTAGCCCATCGTATTGAGTGTGGTTGTTTCCCAGATGACTCTGTCTGGTTTCAGGTGATGGCAGAGATGTCGGTGAAGATAGGACAAGAGTTCCAACTCTAAGCAGTAGCACTGAGGACCTGTTGGGGCTCAGGCTGACTGAGGGGATGAGTTTTAATCAGGACTTTATTATGAAAACAGTCTTGTGTTTAATTGAGAAGGGACTGGGACTTCCCTTCTGTGTTTCTTAAACAATCAGGGAGGATCATAGTCATTGGTATTTGGCAGGATAGATGAGATTACATCTGTCCTTACTGTCAGCTGAAGGCTGAGGCATTCAGGTAAGATAAATACTTCACCATACAGCCAAGTATAATTTAAAGGGTCCATAGGGATGGTTAATGATAGCAGACATTTATTGAAAACTTAATGATGGGGCAGGCAGTATTCACTCAAATGGATGATTTCATTTTGTCTCCTAAAATAGGACATGTTATGTCATGAGTTACAAAGCCACAGAAAACTACCACCTTCACAATGAGTGTTTTGCTTTTTCAATTCTGGGTTTACAACAATTCCTGGGCACATTTGCTGTACCTATGATCTATGGCTTAAGTGAAGACCTTAATTTTCTGTTGAGGAAACAGGTTCCAATGACCTTGAGTGAATCCCAAGGTTTTATTAAGAAATGGAGAAGCCAAGGTCAAAGTTAAGGTGCTTGCTTCTAGGATCCATGTTCTTGGTTGTTTGTAGTGTTGACTCTAAGGCAAAATATCAACACTTTTAAATTTGGAGAGCAGACTCTCTCTTTTAATGTATCTGGAAAGGCTTCACACAAGATGCAGTATTTTAAGTGATATCTTTACAGTATTATGAAAACAGAACACTGAATGCTTTGTAAGAAGTATTTCTTTCTGGCACATTACCAGGGTTTTGGATATATTGTTATTCACCCCAAATTTGATCATAATTTCAATAGAGGTGGATTATATCTTATATAATGTAATACTGTGTTAGCTACTTCTACATCAGCCGAGAAGACAATACCTGATGAAACCAACTAAGTGCATGAAGGATTTACTTAGGCTCACAGTTTCAGAGGGTTTCAGCCTACCACAGTGGGGAGGACAGAGAGGAGCAGCTCAATTCATGGCAGTAGGAGTGTGTGGTGGAGGCTGTTCATATCACTGTGGGCTAGAAAACAAAAAAGGAATCAATGCCAGGTAAAATAAACATAAAAGGCCTGCCTGTAATGACCTATGTCTCTGAACTTGGCCTCATCTCTCTCTTTTTTTTCAATCACATCTAGGGTTTTATTTTAGAGCATTGGAGTCAACACAGCTTTATCTATGAATAGTTACAACTTGGAGACACCAAAGTGTATTTTTTTCTTCTTTCTTTCTTTCTTTCTTTCTTTCTTACTTTCTTTCTTTCTTTTTTTTCTTTCTTTCTTTCTTTTATATATTTTTTATTGAATATAATCTTTATTTACATTTCAAGTGGTAAAACTTTTCCCAGTTTCCCCCTTCCCCAAAATTCCCTAACCCCCTCCTCCCACTCCCTGCCTCCAAGTATATGCCCCTCCACCTGACCCACTCCCCCCCCGCACTTTCCCCTTGTTGGGGCATCTATTTAGCCTTCATCTGACCAAGGACCACTCCTCCCAGTCCCTGGGAGTCCTGGGGCATCTGGGTTGTCAACATCGTTGTTCTTCCCGTGGGGCTGTAAACCCATTCAGCTCCTCTGGATTGCCCTCCAACTCCACCACTGGGGACCCCACTCCCAGACCAATGGTTGGCTACTAGCATCTGCCTCTGTATATATAAGGTTCTGGCAGGGCCCCTCCGAAGACAACCATGGCATGCTCCTTTTGATATGCACTTCTTGTTGTCCATAGTAGTGTTGGGGTTTGGTGACTGTTTATAGGGTGAATCCCCAGGTAGGGCAGTCTCTGGGTGGCCTTTACTTCAGTCCCTGCTCCACACTTTGCCTTCATTATTGCTCCTGTAAGTGTATTGTTCCATTTCTCAGAGGAACTCAAGCACCCCCACTTCAGTCCTCCACCTTCTTGAACTTCCTGTAGTCTGGAAATTGTAACTTGTTTATTTTGAGCTTTTGGGCTAACATCTACTTATCAGTGAGTACAAACCATGTGTGTTCTTTTGTGATTGGCTTACCTTGCTCAGGATGACACTTTCTAGTTCTATCCATTTGCCTAAGAATTTCATGTATTCATTGTTTTTAATAGCTGAATAGTACTCCATTGTGTATATATATATATATATATATATATATATATATATATATATATATATATATGTATCACAGTTTCTGTATCCATTCCTCAGTTGAAGGACATCTGGGTTCTTTCCAGCTTCTGACTATTGTGAATAAGGCAGCTATGAACATAGTGGAGCATGTATCCTTATTACATGTAGGAGCATCTTCTGGGTATATACCCAGGAGTGGTATATCTGGATCCTCAGGTAGTACTATGTCTAATTTTCTGAGGAATCGCCAAACTGATTTCCAGAGTGGTTTTACCAGCTTGCAATCCCACCAACAGTGGAGAAGTGTTCCTCTCTCCCCACATCCTCTCCAGCATCTGCTGTCCTCTGAGTTTTTCATCTTAGCCATTCTGACCGGTGTGAGGTGGAATCTCAGTGTTGTTTTGATTTGCATTTCCCTGATAACTAAGGATGCTGAACATTTCTTTAGGTGCTTTAGAGCCATTCGAGTTCCCTCACTTGAGAATTCCCTGTTTAGCTCTGTACCCTGTTTTTATTTGACTCTCTTGAGCCTAACTTCTTGAGTTCTTTGTATACCTTGGATATTAGCCCTCTATCAGATGTAGGATTGGTAAAAGTCTTTTCCCAATCTGTTGGTTGCCTTTTTGTCCTAGACCGTGTCCTTTGCCTTACAGAAGCTTTGCAGCTTCATGAGGTCCCATTTCTCAATTCTTGTTCTTAGGGTGAACACCAAAAACTGATAGAATTCCCCGCTAAACCCATCTGGCCCTGGGCTCTTTTTTGATGGGAGACTATTAATGACTGCTTCTATTTCCTCAGGACTTATGGAACTATTTAGATGGTTTATCTGATCCTGTTTTAATGTTGGCACTTGGTATGTATCAAGAAAGTTTTCCATTTTGTCCTGATTTTCAAACTTTGTTGAGTATAAGTTCTTCTAGTAGGATATAATGATTTTCTGAATTTCCACAGTTTCTGTTGTTATGTCTCCTTTTTCATTAATGATTTTATTAATTTTGGTGGTGCTTCTTTGCCCTCTGCTTAGTGTGGCTAAGGGTTTATCTATCTTGTTGATTTTCTCAAAGAACCAGCTCCTAGTTTTGTTGATTCTTTGTATGTTTTGTTTCTATTTGGTTGATTTCAATCCTGAGTTTGATTATTTCCTGCCGCCTACTCCTCTTGGATGCAATTGCTTCTTTTTGTTCTAGAGCTTTCAAGTGCTCTGTCAAGGGTTAGTGTAGGCTCTCTCCATTTTTTTTGGGGGGGAGGCACTCAGAGCTATGAGTTTTCCTCTTAGAACTGCTTTCATTGTGTCCCTTTTGGTGTGATGTGTCTCCATTTTCACTGAATTCTAAAAAGTCTTTAATTTCTTTCTTTATTTCTTCTTTGACCAAGCTATCATTGAGAAGAGCATTGTTCAAAGTCCAAGTGTACGTACGTGTGTTTTCCATTGTTTTTGTGTGTGCTTAAGATTAGTCTTAGTCCATGGTGATCTGATAAGGTGCATGGAATAATTTCAATATTTCTGTATCTGTTGAGGCCTGTTTTGTGTCCAATTATATGGTCAGTTTTGGAGAAGGTACCATGAGGTGCTGAGAAGAAGGTATATTCTTTTGCTTGAGGATGGAATGTTCTATAAATATCTGTTAGATCCATTTGGTCCCTAACTTTAGTTAGTTTCACTGTGTCTCTGTTTAGTTTCTGTTTCCATCATTTGTCCATTGTTGCGAGTGGGTTGTTGAAGTCTTCCACTATAGTTGTGTGGGGTGCAATGTGTGCTTTGAACTTTAGTAAAGTTCCCTTTATGAATGTGGGTGCCCTTGCATTGGGAGCATAGATGTTCAGAATTGAGAGCTCATCTTTGTAGACTTTTCCTTTGACCAGAATGAAGTGACTCTCCTTATCTTTTTTGATAACTTTTGGTTGAAAGTCAGTGTTATCCAATATAAGAATGGCTACTCCAGCTTGTTTCTTGGGACCATTTGCTGGCAAAATTGTTTTCCAACCTTTGCCTCTGAAGTAGTGACTGCGTTTGTTACTTAGATGGGTTTCTTGTATGCAGAAAATGTTGGGTCCTGCTTATGTATCCAGTCTGTAAGTCTATGTCTTTTTATTGGGGAATTGGGACCATTGATGTTAAGAGATATTAAGGAAAAGTGATTGTTGCTTACTGTTATCTTCTTTGTTAAAGGTGAAATTCTGTTTGTGTAGTTATCTTCTATTTGGTTTGTTGAAAGATTACTTTATTGCTTTTTCTATGGTGTGGTTTCCCAAATTGTGTTGGTATTTTCCACCCATCATCCTCTATAGAGCTGGATTTGTGGAAAGATATTGTGTAAATTTGCTTTTGTCATGGAACGTCTTGTTTTCTCCGTCTATGGTAATTGAAAGTTTTGCTGGGTATAGCAGTCTGGGCTGACATTTATGTTCTCTTAGGGTCTGTATGACGTCTGCCCAGGATCTTCTAGCTTTCATAGTTTCTGGTGAGAAGTCTGGTATAATTCTGATAGGTCTGCCTTTATATGTTACTTGACCTTCTTCCTTTACTGCTTTTAATATTCTTTCTTTGTTTAGTGCATTTGGTGCTTTTATTATTATGTGATGGGAGGAATTTCTACTCTGGTCCAGTCTGTTTGGAGTTCTATAGGCTTCTAGTATGTTCATGGGTGTCTCTTTCTTTAGGTTAGGGAATTTTTCTTCCATAATTTTGTTGAAGATATTTACTGGCCCTTTAAGATGTAAATTCTCGTTCTCTTCTATACCTACAATCCTAAGATTGGGTCTTCTCATTGTGTCCTGGATTTCCTGGATGTTTTGGGTTACCAGCTTTATGCATTTTGTATTTTCTTTGACTGTTGAGTCAATGTTTTCTATGGAATCTTCAGCATTCAATATTCTTTCTTCTACCTCTTGTATTCTATTGTTGATGCTTACATCCATGACTCCTGAATTCTTTCCAAGGTTTTCTATCTCCAGAGACGTCTCACTTTGCGATTTCTTTATAGTTTCTACTTCCATTTTTAGATCTTGGATAGTTTTGTTCAGTTCCTTCACTTGTTTGTTTGTGTTTTCCTGAAATTCTTTAAGGGATTTTTGTGTTTCCTCTTTAAGGGCTTCCACCTGTTGACCCATGTTCTCCAATGTTTCTTTTAGAGATTTTTGTGATTCCTCTTTAAGGGCTTCTGCATGTTGACCCATGTTCTCCCATAGTTCCCTATGGGATTTTTGTGTTGCCTCTTTAAGGGTTTCTACCTGTAGACCCATGTTTTCCCATATTTCTTTAAGGGATTTTTGTGTCTCCTCTTTAAGGGCTTCTACTTGTTGACCCATATTCTCCTGAATTTCTTTAAAGGATTTTTGTGATTCTTTAAGGGCTTCTACCCATTGACCCATGTTCTCATTTTTTTCTTTAAGGGAGTTATTTTTGTCCTTCTTGAATTCCTCTAACAGCATCATGAGATGTGATTTTAAATCCAGCTCTTGCTTTTCTGATGTGATATAGTATCCTGGATTTGCTGTTGTGGGAGAACTGGGTTCTGATGGTGCCATGTTGCCTTGGTTTCTGTTGGTAATGATCTTGCATTTGCCTTTGACCATCTAGTTATCTCCAGTGTTAGCTGGTGTTGCTGTCTCTGACTGTGACTTCTCTGTCCTTCAGGCCTGTATATCTCTACTCCTGGGGTTCCCTTTCTCTCAAATATCCTGCATACAACTGGTTTTCCAGGAAGTATCAGGAAATGGGGTCTTCCCTGTGGTAGACTTGGCAAGGGTTGAATGTCCTGCAAACTGTTGGTTCTCGTATGCCCTGCTGCTGCTGGATCTCAGAAAATGCGGGCTTCCCCCATGCAGACCTGGCACAGACCGAATGCCCCAAGGCTGCTGTATCTTGAATGCCCACTGCTGTTGGATCTCGAATGCCCTGCTGCTGCTGGATCTTGAATGCCCGCAACTGTTGGACCTCGAATGCCCTGCTGCTGCTGGATCTCTAGAAAGCCCCCGGGAAATGGGGTCTTCCCCCGTGGTAGACCTAGCACAAGTCTACCAAGTTGGAATGAACAGGACAGGCAGCAAAGGAGGGAGGGGTAGAGCTTGGCCCCATCACTTAAAGATTCTACTGTTTGCCAAAATAGCTCTAATCGATTTAGACTAAGTGTTCAGAACACGAGCTTGTCGGAGTATTTTAGAATCAACCTGTCACAAACATATATTCGAATGCTAATTCCTCATTTTAGCTGTTTGGAAATTCCATGGAAAACCAGATAACCTGTGGGTGAGAATATTAGGTATTTTTCTATTGCTGTGATAAAATACCATGACCAAGGCAACTTATAGAAGAAATAGTTTATTTAGGGGTTTATGGCTCAAAAGGGACAATAGTTCATCACCATCATGGAGGGGAGTGTGGCAGTAGGCAGTAATGCATGGGGCTACAGCAGCTGAGGTCTCACATGTCAAATGGCAAGCAGGAATCAGAGACACAATGGATGTGGCATATGACTATTGAAACTTTAAAGCCAGTCCTGTGAGACAAACTGTCTTAAGCAGTATACTATTGCTATGAAGAGATACCATGACCATAGCAACTCTTATAAAGAAAAGCTTTTAATTGGGGCTTTCTTACAGCGTCAGGGCTTCAGCCCATTATCTTTATGGTAGGAAGCATGGCAGCATGCAGACAGACATGGTAGTTGAGAGTTCTACATTTGGATCTGAAGGAAGCAAGAAGAAAAGACAGACACTGTGAAGGCCTTTAATAGGCCCAAAACATGGCAGACACAACTGTCAGACCTTGCCTTTCCCCTTTCCCTCCCCTTTGCCAAACCATAGATTGCCACCAAGGTCTATTTCCTTATTTGGCCACTTCTTCCTCTTGAGGCTGACCACCAACATCCAGCTATCAAAGTATTGAAGTTCAGCAATCAAAAGGCCCTTTTTGGTTCACCAAATTAGCATGTCCAATCAAAACAAACCAAACTCATCCTAACACAGGATTTCCTCTTTTCCTTTTCTAAGCTACCATTTGCCTATGGGCTATATTTGTCCCCTCCCCATCCCTCTGGGACGAATATCCCTTCTTCCTCTTCCTGGTTCCTTTTCCTTCCCCCTTTGTCCTCTGCTTCCAGTCTTTGTCTCATATTTCCTGCTTTTTGTCTATCTTGGGAAAATGAATCTCCTTTGTGCTGAGAACTTAGTCTCCTGGCCTTTGCCAACTCTGGTCCTTTCACTATGGGACTGGCTTAAGCATTTGAAATCCTAAAGCCAATCCCAACATCACACTTCCTCAAACAAGTGCACACCTACTCCAACAAAGCCACACCTCCTAATCACTATCAAGTGGCACACTGTCTAATGACCAGGCATTCAAATATATGAGCCTATAGGACCATTCTTATTCAAACCACTATATTCTAATCCCTGGCTTTCATAGGCTTGTAGTCATATCATAATGCAAAAATACATTCAATCCAACCTTAAAAGTCTCCATAGTCTGTCATAATCTCAACACTATTTAAAAGTCCAAAGTTTAAATACTCATGGCAGTTTCTTAATTGTATTCCCTTATAAAATAAAAAAGCCTATCACATAATTCCAACATATAATGGCACAATATATACATTATCATTCCAGAAGGGATGAAAGGGGTATAGTGAGGAAATGCTGGACCAAAGCAAGACTTAAAACCAGCAGGGCAAACTCCAAATTCTGCATCTCCATGTCTGATATCAAAGCATTCTTGAGATATATAACTTTGAGATATATAACTCCTTTCAGCATCCTTGATGGCAACACCTCTTCCTCTGTCTCTGTCTCTGTCTCTGTCTCTCTCTGTCTCTCTCTGTCTCTCTCTCTCTCTCTCTCTCTGTCTCTCTCTGTCTCTTTGTTTCTTTTCCTCTTCCTCTTCCTCTCTCCCTCTCTCCTGTGCTGGTGAGAAACCTGCCTGATTCCATTTTGAAGGCAGGAACTACTGTGCTGTGTTAAAAGTCAGTTTCCATTTGCTGTCTGAAAGGTGCATTGCTGTTCTTAGTTTGTTTCCTGGAGCCTAACTTGCCCCAACCCTTGACCTTGACTTGTTTTCTGAGAATACCCTGACCCTCTCTCACCCTTCCTAAATACCCTGAATATGCATGTGATTAACATGGCCATGACCACCATGGTGTTTGAGATTTTTCTGTATTTCCGTATGGCCCCATGACTCTCTCCTACAAAGCTGTTTTGCAGCTACTAGTGATTTTACTCCTTAAGAGGGGGCCAAGAAACGGATTCAGGACTGTTCTTTTTAATTCAACATAGGAGGCAGTTGCTGGTTGGCTTTTGAGTGTACCCCAATAAAATCAAACTTGCTTCTAATTTGGCTCAAAATGGTTGTAGTGGTCTTATTTTCACCCAAGGGATCAACACTGGTTCCATACCCGGTCTGATGCTTTCTTTAGCATCATGGTATACCATGTGTTAGCATCAGAACCATCCATGGATAGCCAGAAGCTGTTTACATCCAGCTTCTGAACTCAGCGACTACAGCGTCCCTAGGTGACAATGACTCCCCTGTGTCCTTTGCCATAGCACCCCCAGTGCTTGTTTTACCTGTGCTACCTGCATCACCTGAGTGTCACTTATGTTAGTTACTTGTGTCACCTTCATTACCTATGTCATGGCCCGAATAAAAGACATGGACCCCAACCCATAGCTCTCTCTCTCTCTCTCTCTCTCTCTTTCTCTTCCTCACTTCTTCCCCTCATATCCCCTTGAGAGATACCTCTGTCAATAAAGACCTCTCACATGAGATCTGTGCTGGTGTGGCATAATCCGTCTAGGAATGTGCCGCTTCAGCTAATACCATGCCTCTGGCTTTACCATCATGGCTTCACACAATGGACTCTCTGGGCCTCCATTGGGAACATTCTGACACAGGCCTTGCCTCCAGGCTTTCCTTAGTCATGGAGGAAAATTCCACAACTGACCTGTGAAAGGAATTATAATTCTAGCTAGCTTGCACAGAAGACACACAATCCTGGTACTTATTTACAAGTTATAAGCCTAGATTGGGCAGGTTTTAGAGCTCTCCTGACTTACATCCCAGCCATATGTCCCTTGTTACATGCTGTTTCTCCTGCACTGCTCATGGTTCATATTCCCTCACGAGGGCCTCTTTCTCCCTTGGTCTCCTTTCCTCTTCTCTACCTTCTTGCCGCCTGTGACCCCTATAGTCAGGTAACCGAAAACCCATCGACCTCTACCTATTGCCCAATCACAGGTTTTAGGCTTTAGCTGACCGATTAACTTGGGGATCAAGGTTCTCACAACAAAAGCTGGTGTATGTCAAGGCAACCAGATCTTGAGGACCAGTATTTAGTATTCAAATACACAACAGCACCAGCCCAGCCCCCTATGTGGGTCATAGCAATAACTTTCAAGGTCATTTACTGCCACAGAATGAGTAAATCTGAACAAAGAAAAGTTTTCATTCCACATCACACACTGCATCTTTTTGGCCAGGAGTCTCGATTTGTTTTTCTGCCAAATAGCATAGTTTGTAAATAACATAAAATAAATATATATTGTTGTTTTCTATACTTAGTGCCATGACAGCTGAAAGAAGCTTGAAAGGGCAGTCTGCATTAGCCTGACAGTTTACAATTAGAAAAGCAAGAAAAAGGCAGAAAATACACTCAACAAATTGATGGTGAGGTTAGTGAGAGGCCACTGTCAATTAGCCTACTCCATGTGTACTCGGCCTCTTTGATTCTGTTCCCCTACATAAAATCATGCATAACCTGGACCTTCTTCTGACAAAACACTCTGAAACACAGTAGTGGGCGGCATCCTGTCCCCTCCTTGTGTTTCAGCAAACCAATTCAGGTAACCCCTCTCTTGTATCCTTGACTCTGCAGTCCAAAGCATGTGGCCAAAGCTGCCAAGTTCTGCTTCTTGATGAAGCTGGGTCTTAAGCCCCTTTTCAGTTACATTTGCATCAGCTTTCTGTTGATGGTTTCCTTCACAGTTGAAGTTTCTTTCTAATTCCTTTTCTCAAGTTGGAAGCTGAATTTGGTATGGGTTTGCCCTGAGGTCACCGCTCCCTTTATTCCATTTAGCGTCAGGTTTTTCTTTAAATATTTTATCTCCCTGAGTACAGGACTTAGTTCCAACATTACATTTCTTGGTGTTCTTTTTGTCCTCAAACTATATGTCCTTTATTTCTTTTTGTTCATCTTGCTCTTTTTCATTAGAGATCTGCCTAAGAGTGATTACTAATAACCACAGCGTGCTGTCAATACTAGGCTGGCTTGAAATCTCTGCCAATGCCATTAATTCAAAACTCTTCAATTTAGCCTCAGGCAGATTTTTAGAATAAGAGCAAAAAGCAGCTGAACACTTTGCCAAAAAATCAGAAGGATGGTATTTAGGCCACTTACTAATATTCTTTCCCTCTGAAATGTCTTTAGCTAGGGAGTCATAATTTACTCTGCTCTCAGCAGCACTGTCTTCCACTTTCCTAACACGGTCCATTAAGCCCCTCTTAAGCATCCAACTGCTTCCCTATTCCAAAGTCTCAAAGTCAACATTCCACCAGCAAGCAGCATAGTTAGGGCTGACACAGAAATACCCCAGTCCCAGTATCAACTTCTGTTTTAGTCACTGTTCTGATGCTGTGAACAGACACTGCAACCAAGGTAACTCTTATAAAGGGAAGCATTTAATTAGGGTTTTGCTTAGAGTTCCAGAGATTTAGTCCTTTAATATCATGGCAGGAACCCTGGTGGGATGTAGGCAGGCATTAGAGCAGTAGATGAGAGCTTTACATCCTGTTCCTCAGCAGAGAAAGACTGGCCCTGCCATCAGCTTTTTGAAATCTCAAAGCCCACCTCAGTAACACACTTCTTCCAACAGGGCTACACCTTCTAACCCTTGTAATCTATCCAAACAGTTCCATGCCCTGGTGGAATCAATTATATGAGCCTATGGGGGCTGTTGTCATTCAAGCCTCCATAGGACCTCTCCCCCCATCCCCCACCCCCGTCACTAGGGTTACAGGTTTGTGCTGCTTGTATACTGTTTCTTTTTTTTTATCTTCTCAGTTTTTTTAATTATATTCCAAATGATTTCCCCTTTCCTGTTTCCTCCCTCCCCGAAAGTCCCATAAGCCCCCCTTCCCTCCCTCTGTTCCCCATTCAACCCCCTCTTGCTTCTCTGTCCTGGGATTCCCCTACATCCAGTCTTTCCAGGACCAGGGGTTTCTCCTTCCATCTTCTTGGAAATCTATTGATATGCGAATTGTGTCTAGGGTATTCCGAGATTATGGGTTAATATCTCCTTATCAGTGTATCCTGCTTCTTATGTGAGGATCTGAACTCAGGTCCTCATGCTTGCACATCACACACTTTATTTACCAGGTAAGTTGTCTCCCCAGCCCCTCAATGAGATAGTATTTGGAAAAAAATTCAGAAAAGTACTTGTTATATTTTAAACACTAAATTAATGCTGTTTCAGTACTTTAATAAAATCTTTAAGCTATTCATGACTCAGGTGGTTTGAATATGCTTGCCCCAGGGAGTGGCACTATTAGGAGGTGTGGCCTTGTTGGAGGAAGTGTGTTACTGTGGGCATGGGCTTTAAGACCCTCATTCTAGCTGCCTGGAAACCAGCCTTCTAGTGGCCTTCAGAGGAAGATATAAAACTCTCAGCTCCTCCTGCACCATGCCTGCCTGAGTGCTTCCATGCCCCCACCTTGATGATAATGAACTGAACCTTTGAACCTGTAAGCCAGCCCCAATTAATTGTTGTCTTTATAGAGTTGCCTTTGTCATGGTGTCTGTTCACAGCAGTAAAACCTTAACTACGATGATAACATACATTTTATTGTGTACATCATGGTGAATTTTTGACATTGGTACATTCTATGTACTGGTGAGGATATGTGGCTACCACCATTATTTAATCACAGAACTTGCAAAGCTGAAAGTCTGTGTCTATTAAACAACTCCCCCTTCATCTAGCCCTGGCCATCATATATCTGCTGTGCTGGAAGAAAAAAAAAGATAACAGGCAGGGCTTTCCTGATTCTTGGAGGAGTTGGGGGCAAGGTTCCTTCATATGGAACACAGCTGAAACCATGACTCATCCTCAAATTTCAGACAAAACTTCAAAAGGATTTGTGTATGATCAGTACACATGCAGAAGTGGAATTACTGGACCACGGAACAACCACAATCATTGTTGTGGTCCATCTAATACTTCACTGTCTCCATGCAGGTTTCAGCTCTCTGGCCTCTATTTTATGCCTGTCCCCAAAATAGGACTGCAGTTCCATCCTTAATCTCCAAAGGTCAGTAAGTAGAATATTCTTCTAGGTGACCTTTGAAGGTTTGGTTGAAATTTGAGGAAGTATCAACATGATTTCAGGTGTGTTCTATAGGAAGGATCTTCTTGCCTCCAGTTGCTCCAAGATCCACCACTGTCCTCAGAATCATGAAAGCCCTGTTATCTTCTGTTTTGCAAAGTGGTTTATTAATGCTGCTTGTTTTCCCCAAACTAGCCCAGGGCCTTCTTTATTATAACTAAAGACCCATTAATAGGATTTTCATAAGTGAAAGGACATCTTTCTTGAAGATAAACTCTACAATTTCCCTAGAATATAGCCATGGTTGAAGTCAGATTTAAGGGGAAAAAATTGGATATTGATTGTTTTCTTCTACTTCCAAAAGAAATGTCTAGGAAATACTAGTGATTTTTAAAATAACCTGGAAGATTCTTCAACACTTTTATTCTCAGCCTTTTAGGAATAAGCCTGAATTCATAGAGAACACTTAATTGATTTTTTTTTTCAAGAAAAAGCAACAAATTCATAGCCAGAGAATAACTGGGTTATACCTGGATGCTCTATAATTTGTCATGTTAACAATTTAGGTTACACTAACGCACGTGAGTTTTAGGCTGACATTTCAGTAAGAAATCTACAAGTGGTAAAACAGTGCCACACCAGCATCTTTTGCGCCAAGATATTTTCATAGTATAATCAAAGGCAAAACTACTAATGTTTGAGAAAGGGTCTTAAGAAGCAAAAATGACTATTGTGAAGAATTCCTTGGCAATTTGTAGAATTACAAGTCTGTAACTACATTTCCCCCCAGATTCATTTGCAGCCCAAGCCAAGGCACCTGGAGCTATAAGGATGGTCTGCAGTTCCCTTTCCCTTGCTCTTTGTGAAAGACTGTGTGTAGAAAACAGATATTGAAAGCTGTTTGCCTTTTCTTGCTTTTACAGTGTTTTCATTTTTAAAAAGTTGAATGAAATTTAAACTCTCTCATTACTCAGAAGCCATCAAAATACTACGTATTTTATATCGGCATTTAATGAGTTTGCGTTAAGGACTAATTTGATGTGAAATTAGCCAGCACTTAATTGAGCTACAAAAATAGAAAATGATTCATCAGATTCATCAGATCGATGTGTGAGGGGCGTGCATTAGTCAAATACAGCACACTCGCCAGGTGGGGACTTTCAAGGAAACTGTCCCTGGCTTGTTTGTTTTGGACAATCAGAGGGATGAATAGGAAAGGTGAGCAGGTGAGAAAGAACAAAGCCACTTTAAGCTTCTTCCTTTTACTGAGACGTTATTAGCTATCCTTAACTGGGATTACTTTCAGTCCTTTAGTATTTAAATAGACTATCTCAACAGTACTGAGTTACAAGAGGAAAAATCCTAACTCGTTAAACTACAGATCTAATAGGAAGAAATATGTCTTCCCCGCCTTCTCTCTGACAGGTAGTTGTTGCCTGCTGTAAGAACTGACAGACACCTACCAGACTAGCCAGGGGTTGGGAGTGGGGGTGGAATAAAGCCAGGAGCTGGACATTCATTGTGCTGAACCATCCCGAACAATATCAGAAAACTAGAGAAATGATTTGAACTTCAATTTTTATTAGAATCTATTAATTGTACAAAATAATGGACTTCAGTATGACATTCCCCCATTTACAGTGTACTTTGATCCTGCTCAGACTTCCATTATCTTCCCTTCTCCCCATTCCACCAGTTGGTCACTATCCTATTAATCCTAATAACATTTAAGAAGCCTTATTAAAACATAATGTTAAGTACACAAGGCACTCATTTAAAACGGATAGTTCTGCAATTTGTTAGCCTCTGTCGTCATAGCACAATTAAAACACTCAACTGCTCAGAAACCACTTACAAGTCCCCCATCTCCCTAGGCCTATACAACAGTCAATCTACTTTCTGCCTACCACATGCTTATTCTAAGCTCTCAGATGAACAGAATTTTATAATTTGTGATATTTTGTAACCAGCTCTTTTCAGTGCACATAGCATTCCCAAGACTTCTCTGTGCTGTGTCATGAACTCAATTCCTGTTTACTGTATGATTCACATTCTCTTCTATGGATATAGCAACACTGTCATTTAGTTTCTTGACTAATGAAATTTGGGTTGTTCCAACTTTGGGCTCTGATGAATAATGTATATGAACGTTACTACTCTGGACATTTTTGTTCATACTCATACTCATTTTTGTATAACTGCATGGCTTTGCTTTTCTTGAGAATATACCTATGAATAGAATTGCTGGGCTGTGTGGAAACTCCAGGTTTCATCATTTAAAAATCTTCCCAATTTTTCTCCAAAGTGGCAGTACCATTTATTTTCTTATAAGCAGGATATGTGTAGTTCTGAATTTTCTGCACACTTGCCCATACTTGCTTGACATTTTTTTTGTTCTGACCACTGTAGACTTATATTTTTCAAAACCTAGTTTAATAAGGGTACTTAAACTCTTTATCCTCTCCCTTCTAGCCCACCACCCACCAGAGGTAATGGAAAGGAAAGGTTAATAGGGCAAAAGAGGATGTAGACCTATTTAAAAATAGTCCTTTGGGGCGAATCCAGTCTGTATTGTCAGGATGTCAGCTGTTCAGTTCATACAAATCAGCACTCAAAGCTCAATCCACTCACAAACAGCATTCACAAACCAGCAAGGACAGTTTGATCCAGAAGAAACCATGAGGCTCTGCCAATTGGGCTGAGTCCATGGAAGTGGAAAGAAGCCACTGAAACACCACCAAAAGTTCTTTGTTGCATTTGTCTCTACAAAGTCATTGCAAATGATGATAATAAGCAAAGGGTGGCAAGGCGAACCAATACTGCACAGGGTCCTCAGCAAAGACCATTGTCAGCAAAGCACAATGAAGACCAACAAAGGGTGGCGAGGCAAACCCAAACCACAAAGTGTCATCCACTGTTTATTGAGTTATATTTATACCCTTCCCAAACATCATGTGTTCTTTCAAGCATCTGCTCTAGCAAAACATCACGTTCCCTTTTTCCAGGCAACTTCCAGAAAAACATCACATGTCAGTTCTCAGCAAAATATCCTCCCATGTTTCTGTTTCAGCAAAAACATCTTCTCGCCGGCGGTGGTGGCGCACGCCTTTAATCCCAGCGCTTGGGAGGCAGAGGCAGGTGGATTTCTGAGTTCGAGGCTAGTCTGGTCTACAGAGCGAGTTCCAGGATAGCCAGGGCTACACAGAGAAACCCTGCCTCAAAAAAAAAAAAAACATCTTCTCATAAGACAGTTTCCAGAAAAGCATCACATGACATAGCCGAGTCTCCAAAGGAACCAGAAATTTCTACTTTAGACCAACATAGAATGTTAGGAGGCACCTCATTATGGTTTTGATTTGCATGTTGATATGTCATGTTCTTTCTGTTTGTTCTAAATTTAGTTTGGTCTTAGTTTTTCAGTGTCTTCTGATGGGATGTTGGGTTAATGACTTGAGAGATTTCTTCCTCCTTAATACAGTCATTTATGTTATATCTCTTTTAACTTTCAGCTGCATTCTTTAAGCTCTGGCAGATCTTCATTTTCATAATTTCAAAATGTTATCATCTCTTCTTTCCATTTATTTCAGTTATTGGTTATTTAGATATGTGTTCTTTAATTTTCATATACTTGGGATATCCCCAAAATTTTTTATGACTGAGCCTTCATGATGTCTGTTAATTTAACTCTCTCTCTCTCTCTCTCTCTCTCTATATATATATATATATATATATATATATATATATATATATATATATATATATGTTTCTCTGTCTAATTTTATCCATCATTTAAACTGGGTACTTGAACTCTCAGATATGTTTTTGTTAGATTTCCTTGTTTTTGTTCATTGTGTGTTTTTGTGTCTGTTTTTAGGTATGTGTATATTTATAGTGTTACATCTTTACTTGTTTTAAGTCTGTGTTCTGGCTTTGGTTCCTCTCCTCCAGCTTTGCTATTTCTCTCTCTCTCTCTCTCTCTCTCTCTCTCTCTCTCTCTCTCTCTCTCTCGTCAATTTTTTTGTGTCTTTGCATCAAAAGTATGCCACCTTTTAGATGACATGTAGTTGAAATATGTTTTTAAAAAATCAGTCTAAAACCTTTGGACTGGATTCTGTTCCATCCACAGTGCTACTGATTAAAAGCCTGTAAGTAAATCCCCAAGGATTGTGCCTCGTACACAGTAGCTGCAGTAATAATTAATAATTAGCTGAAATCATCCTTGTTCTCCATTGCAATTTTCCTTGCCATTATACCACAAGGTTTTTAATGCCTTTGTCCTACATAAACTCATCATCATGTACAGACTATTGGTCCTACTGCATATCTAATGATGGAGAATTTCCCCAGTGCTCAGGGGTTACAATGAAGAAAGCCAGTCAGTCAGCAGAGAGATACACAATCACTCTTAGAATAGAGCTTTTATTTGGCCTTTGGTCACCATTCAGTTCAGGATACGGATAGACACATATCCAAGTACTACCAGTGATAACTGTGGCTCAGTGTCCTTTGAGAGAGGACTACCCAGAAAGGGTCCAGATTCCTGGGGCCCAGTTGGCCTTTCATCTGAGTATTGAAAGATGTGCTTACTCTTCACTTGAACTTCTTGTCTAAAACTGCAGCCCTCTCAGGCTAAGGTGTGAATAAAGCTGCCCTCTACTGGTCCTGGTAAACTTGCTACTTTGTAAAGTTTTTGAGTTCTTCACAGCCTCTGAATTCACTAAGGTCAGCCAAACAGCAGGGAAACAGACTCTGAATTGGGCTGCGTAGATTTCTAGCGTTACAGCCCAGCCTGGAATTCAGCCTCTGACTACCAGCCCACTGTCTTTTCAGATCTGCCAGCAAATCAGCAGGGAAGCTGGTGAGCAGCCTCTGGCAGGTCACAAAGCTGCCTTCCAAACAACTCCTGCAACAGGCTCAATGACAGCAGGTGAGGCAGGGCAGCTGCTTTTATCAGCATATAATTTGGAGCTCAGCGCATCGTAGATCATCCTTTATATGCCCTCGAAGACACAGTTGACCACTCTACCTTTCTGTCTGTCCCTCACATCTGAGGGCTTGCAAGGATCAGACATCAGATCAGGGAGAACTGGGAGCTTGTGATTAGCAAAATGATTCCCTGGTGGGAACAAGAGTAACGAGGGAAAGAAGAGATAAGAAAGGCCAGCCTGTCCATTTTCTCCACTCCTTTGCTATCTATGGAACAGCCCTACACCAGCGGTCCCTAAATAAGAGTCAGAAGGAGGCTTGATGCTGAGGGTTGACCAAGGACAGAAGGAAAAGCCCAGATACACATAAGAGAAAGTTATGAACCGGGCTGGGAGATGGCTCAATGGATTAAGCACTTGTTTAATATGACCTCAGTTCAGAACCCACATAAAAGCTGGACATCTTTCATCCCTGTGCTCCATCACTGAGATGGGAGGAGGAGACAGGAGAATCTGACAAGCTTGTGATTGGGTAGAAGGCAGCTAGCTAGCCTGTCTCATGCAGTGGTGAGCTACAAAAGACTGTCTCAAACCAAGTGAAGGCAGGGACTGCTACCCTAAGTGTTCTCCCATCTCCACAAAGGTGCTGTGGGTCCTGAATACCTGTACTCACACACACAGACAAATCATGTCTGAGTCTGTCTGTCTGTCTGTCTGTCTGTCTGTCTGTCGGTCTCTCTCTCTCTCTCTCTCTCTCTCTCTCTCTCTCTCTCTCTCTCTCACACACACACACACACACACACACACACACACACACACATCAGCCATACCACACCACACTTGAGCACTCATGCATGCACACACACAGCAATTAAAGAAAACAGGTCATGACAAAGGGAAGAACCGCCACACACTGAAGTAGTTTAGAGGCGCCTTTAACATATAAGGAGCCCTCACTTTTGAAACAGGTGACATGAGGGCATGATGGGCAAGAGAGCAAGATGCCATCTGTCAGGGCCAGGAAACTGAGTAGCTCAGTGCAGCTGGAACATATGGTGTAGAGACCTAGGTGGCTGTGTCAGGGGAGCCGGGAGAAGTAGGGATGAGAGCTGAAAGGCGGAGCCACGTGGTGTCTAGGCTGATGGACTGATACTCTATCAGCTGGTGGTTGAACTGATTAATCACAGCAGTGACAAGGCTCATATCCACTGCAGAAACTTCCAATGTCCCTACGGTGAGTAATCTGGGACAGTAGTAGAGGGTGACTGGAAAAAAACAAAAAGCTAAACCAAACCAAACCAAAATCCTAAAACACGTGCACTTTGCTGGCCACTCCCTCTTCCATAAGTTTCTTTCCTGTATTTGCTTCAGTCTTTCCAGGCTGGAGATACTGGTATTTTTTTACATTCAGATCCGAGTGTATGATATGTGATGTGATGTTACAGTTTGAATGGACAATGTCCTAACAGGCCGATACTTGTATACTTAATTACTAGTTTACAGCACTGTTTCTGGGAGTTATAGAATCTTTCTAACATGAGGCTCAGATGGAGGATACAGGATGGTCAGGTGGGGCTAAGGATTCCAGTCGTGGTCTCTGCTTCACAATCAGCAGATGATGTAACAGGCTGTACAACAGGCTCTTTGTAACTGCCATGCCTTCCTCACCATAATGGACGGTATCCTCAACCTGGGAGCCAACGTAAACCTGACCGTAATTTGTTTCTTGTCATGTCATAACAATGTGGAGAATAACTAATATACGTGATACACATGGCCAGCCTCACAGGCTGAGACCACAATAACACATAGAAGGTCATGAAGAATGGATTCAGAGAATGGAACTCTGATTGCAGTGTCTCACATACATGTCTGGACTTTGACTGTAGTATCTCACATGCATGTCTGGGCTCTGACTGCAGTGTCTCACATGCACATCTGGGCTCTGACTGCAGTGTCTCACATGCACATCTGGGATCTGACTGCAGTGTCTGGCATGCATGACTGGACTCTGACTGTAGTATCTCACATGAACATCTGGGCTCTGACTCCAGTATCTCACATGCACATCTGGGATCTGACTGCAGTGTCTGACATACACATCTGGGCTCTGACTGCAGTGTCTCACATGCACATCTGGGATCTGACTGCAGTGTCTGGCATGCATGACTGGACTCTGACTGTAGTATCTCACATGAACATCTGGGCTCTGACTCCAGTATCTCACATGCACATCTGGGATCTGACTGCAGTGTCTCACATGCACATCTGGGCTCTGACTGCAGTGTCTCACATGCACATCTGGGATCTGACTGCAGTGTCTGACATACATGTCTGGGCTCTGACTGCAGTGTCTCACATGCACATCTGGGATCTGACTGCAGTGTCTGACATGCACATTTGGGCTCATACTGCATCATCTCACATGCATGTCTGTGCACCTGAGACGGAGAAGTGATGAATTGTGCAGTACCCTTCCAGGGAACTGCAATACTGTCAGCCCTAACCACGCATATGCCACAGTCCTCGACAGAAGCCACTCTGCCCTAGAGGACATCCATACATAGTACTTTTATGCTCAGGCTATGGCCCCAAAACTTCCAGTCTGAGCTGAGCATGTTGGTATGCCAACATTCCCTGGGTATAATGAAAATCAGTAGGCTAAGGATCCCTGACAGTTGCCATGGCAAGAGGCCACAAAGAGTCAGTTTTCAAGATTGAACATTAAAAAAATGAGCTCCAGTCAGCCCTGAGAAAAAGATTTGCTTTCAAATGAAGGCAGCACCCTGCTCTTGGCAGCCTTGGAAAACACCTTTAGCCAGCTCTTTGGTCCTAATGGCATCGATCAGTATTGCTGCTGTTGTTTTTAAAGAAAGAGGCCATTTGAGCAACGTCTTTGGGCTCACTGATTCAGTTTCTTGGATGGAATGATGCGTTCCTGGCTAAATTTTCCAGCCAATTCAAGAGAGAGAGAGAGAGAGAGAGAGAGAGAGAGAGACATTTATACAGGCAAGTGTCTTCAATAATTTTTGAAACAAACATTGTGCTATAATTCCTTAGTAACAGGACTTAAGATTGTATTTATATGGGAATAAAATATGTTTCATGTACTTTCTTAAAATGGTTTTGTCAAAGATCCATTTCAGCTTGTTCTTTCACATTTCTCTTCATGTATGTAGTCCAGTTAGTAACACTGTAATATTGCTAACACTTATATCCAATTTACCAGGAGATATTCTAAGAATTAACCAGTTGTTATGTTCCCGCATTGCCCACATTAACCTAAGGCAGTCTTTCCTGATGGAGATGAAAACACAGGTCAACGAACTCAACCTCTGTCACAGTTGTCTGTCGCCCACTCGCCAGAGCAGAGCCAGAAGCTACCCTCCTACCGCTCATGACACAGCATGGTCATGGGGTCATCCGTGGCAAGTAGGAGAATTAAGTCGAGAATCCAATTATCTCCCCAGTCAAGCACTCACTTCTCATGATCAATCTCTTCTTAATTTTATCTTTAATAATGAGCAGGAAGAACAGAGAGCCTCTTCTAGTAGATCAGCAAGCCTGCCGATCTGCTATTGAGACATCGTTGTGCATATTGAGACATTGTGCATCAGACAGCTGGCCTGCATGCTCATCCCCCGGGCCACATTTACTGAAGGATTTTTACAGTCCCTGATGATTTTAATTAGCTCCAATCCACATGCTTCTCATTGTGCTTTTAAACAAAAGCTATCTGTGCATGGACCTACAAATGAAAACCCACAGAAGAAAACACTAGTGATGTGTGGTACCTGGTGTCATCTTGAGTTCTATGTCATCTCACTCTCTGATTCCAGGACTCTGGCATTGTGGAACACAGTGGGACACAACCCTTAGATAAGAAAGAAGAGGGTCTCCTGGCTTCCTCTTCATGCCCTTTTGTCCAGATTTTGGGCAGATTTTGGGACCTGTCAGGACTGCAGAACACATCTTCACTTTGGTCAGCAGGACTACATAAACTGCTCATGGGACCCAAGAAGGGGCACTTCTTCTACGTGGGACACTGAAATGCTACTGTGATTTTTAGACTGCCTTGAACTTGGAGGCCACTGCCGCTGGCCATGGTGTCAACCTGCCAAGGAAAATGCTTTGAAAAAGTTAAAAAAAATATATCCTGTGTGTTACTGCCTTAGTGTTTGGTTTAGAAATGTCATATAAGAGCCTAGTTTCTGGGGCTGGGGAGAAGGCAAAGCTAAAGAGTTTGCCTGCCATGTGTGGGGACCAGAGTTTGGATCCTCAGAAGTCATGTAAAAACCAAGCAGGGACAGGGGCTGCCTGTCATCCCAGCCATCAAAGAAGCTGAGACAAAGGATCCCCAGAGGAAGCAAAGCTGCTAGCTAGACTAGCTGAACTCCTGAACTCAGTGAGAGGGCTTTGTGATTGAGAGAGAAGCCTCAGGCTTCCACAAGCATCTGGACACAATATATGCACACATGCATGCACAGATACACATACATGCATACTCCCTCATATACACCCTCCCTCCGCCCCCGCCCCCACACACAAGATTGGTCTTCGTTCTCTCATAAAACCTGAATAAGGATCTGAACTAAATGGGTAATGTTGGCCTCTCCCTTCTACCCTCGCCCCGGGGTCTGCAACCAGCACGCCAGCCTGTCTCAGGAGCCCTCCTGCATCCTTCCTTCTTTTGTCCGGTCAGAGAGAACATCACTCTGGCCATTTTTCTTCATTCTCCCCTTTGCCTTACCCTTCTATCAACCTTCCTTAATCATGGAAATGTATAAGCAATTTCCCCACATAATGACCTGAAAAGTTTTTCATTTCGTTAAAGTTATTAAATGGGAAAGGTAAGTCATATAAATGGCTGTGTTTTGAAGATCTGAAGGGCAGAAAAAGGCAGAGCATGGACGGATGGCAAGGTCCTGAGATCTCCTGGATTACAGAACCTCCACTCCACCATGGGAGAACTGCAGCGGGATGCCGTGGTCCTGGCATTTTATTGACATTCTCATTTTATTAATCTTACTTTTCTCATCTGCATGTCTTGCTCTCTGCAGACTAGGAAATCAAATACACACCCAGCTCTCTTGTAGGTAGGGACAGCCCTTGACTCAGTTCTAGTCAATACAGTGTGAAGGGAAGTCTTCTGGGGAACTCATTCTAGGAAAGATATTTACCTTCCTATTAAGTGAGAAATACTTGTGGGGAAAGACCAGTGCCTACTGATTCCCTCCTCTGAAAGCTGCGTGTGAGCGCACGGCAGGGGGAGCAGAGGCAGCCCTTTTTGCCTCAAGGAGGAGACAGTCCAGAAAATTGTTGAGAAACTGACAGAGGATTTTGTATCACTCACTTGCAGAAGTATTCACTTAACATCTGCTCATTGTGTACCAGACAATATAAGGCACCAATCATGACCCTGTGGGTGAGGAGCTCTGTTCTAATACTGGAAAGAGTGGCTGATAAGCAATGTGCATCAGGCAGGGTCCAGAGTAAAAACTGTTAATGTAAGCCAGTGGAAGAATAGTGTGATAGTTTGTATAGATTGGTTAGAGAAAGTCTAACTAAGGTGTGACATTTGAGAGACCTGGAAGATCCTGAAGGTGGCTCCTCGGGGGACAGGAAGGAGAAAGTGCTCCAAGGAACAGCAGACACAGTTCTGGAGGGGAAACAAACACTGCCGATTCCAGAAGCAGAGGGGCCGAGCTAGAGCAACTGGGAAGTGAAGGAGATAAGAGAGGTCCTGGGGCCAGACCTCAGAGGCTTGGAAACTGACTGAGAATGGAGACCCGAACACACAGTCATTGGAGGGTTGGGGCTGGGAGCAATGTTGTTTTTGAAATTTAACAGAAGCCTTCTGACTACTGGATATGAATGTTTCATGGGGTGAGGGAATATTTCCAGAAACATTTGGAAAATACAGCAGGAATTAACAGTGCCTGGAGAGAGGTGGGAGGGAGGAGAGGCTGGGAGAAAGAGAACTGACTGCTTTCTTCTGAGGAATGAGGATCCACTCACCCATTAGGCCTACAAGGCAGGGCTTCACGTTTCTTAACAGCTGAAAACAAAGGCTGTCCTCCCTTGATGTGTCTTCTGATACAGCTCGACATATAATTCATCTCGGGCAAAACTAGTGTTAGTTCTCTCATGTTCTCTCCCCCGAGTCTAACGGCTCAACAGAATCACGGAAGCTGTAGATTTGCACTAAACATTTGGACAAAAGCTTTAGCTGTAAAATTCACTTGATTATCAAGCTTCATTAAAATATTAATCAGGATAAAATGAAAATGAAATCTTAAAGATCTTATTGGATAAAAGTCATGAATGCCATCATCTGAGTCCAGATTAGAATGCAGAACACCCTGAGCTACTTTACCATCAGACTTCCAGGGAAATGGCTGAATGTGTCCCAACGGCAAGACCTTCCCAGGCACTTGCTAAGTCTTCCCTGGTACCCGCTGTGCTTTCCCTGTGCAGGCAGCCCTTCAGTGGACTGGGTCATGGTGCATGTCCTGCCTCAGTGACTCTCAGACAGCAAGGATGATAGAAAAGAGATTTGTTGATTGGACTTTGGCATGGAGAATTAATTGTGTCGGAGCAAAGGGAAACCAGGCACACAGCAAAAAGGACCATTTAATGGATTTGAGAGTGACCAGCATGACTGTAGTGGTGAAAAAAATACATTGAATCAAGCGCAAGATTGTCCATACTGCGTGCACTCCACATTAAAGATAACGATAAGCACAAAAAAAGCCTTTTTGAAAGCTCTGGGCCACCACAGTAGAGCTATGTACTATGCAGCAGCTCCACAATGCCAGTTCCATAAATGCTTAAATAATTTACGGAGCTATTAAGATGTTTTCAACAGTTGCGAGTGCTGTGCTAGTGTCATGGCGGTGTCAATGACACGAACTTTGTTAGTGTTTGTAGGGTTATGGGTTCCCTGTCTATTCTGCCACAGGACACGGCTGCTCAGGGAGGTGGGACAAGGGACAAGGGACAAGGGACAAGGGGCCTTTGACCAGGCTTACCCCATGCTGTCACTGGGTGGGTGTCAAGTTGTAGGGAAGCCCTGGGACACTGCTCAGGGAGGTGGGGGAAGAATAGTCTGAGGAGCCAGACAGCTGGAGCTGCCTCGGGGGTCCCAGGCCTGCAGTGAGGCCAGGCTGTCTGGTTCTCAGGCTCTCGGACACCCAGGTACTGCTGGGAGCCTCAGAAGCGCTGAGAATGGAGTTGGGGCCCATGGGCTGGATCTAGCCCAGGGCTGAGGGGGAAAAGAGGGAAGCTCCGGCTGGATCCCGTGGAGGGGGCGTAAAGGGGGAGTCATTGGCTTGTGGGTGGGCTTGTGCTTGGTGGTCACCACGGCTGGAGCGCAGAGAGGCCTTGTATGGGAGACTAGATGACAGTTCTATAGGCAAAGGCCTTCTCCTTGGCTTCCCACAGTGGGTCCCGATGAAAAGAAGATAGTCCGTGCTTTTAAGACATTTCTTGTCATGGCAGAATGTGGATGAGTAAAACCATATCCCACTTCTCAGGGCAGGTCTGAGGTTAAATACCTTTTGCAGGGAAAAATGTGTGGGAGGAGAGTTTATTAGCTAAGCCTCCAGGCCTTTAGGTACCTCATTAAAATAAAGATCTGTCTTGAGCCTATGCGACCTGTGGTCACATCCTCTACATTAGGAGGTGCTTGGGGCATTACCCTCACATGACTGATAGCCACAAATCTATAGAGGGCAGTGGCTAGTGACAGGAGCCTGGTGCCTGGAAACAGGCGAAATGCCTACCATCCCTTCAGGGTCACTAGGGTTTCTAGCCTTAGCTCAACCAGGAACGAGACTGCCTTTCATGGTCCTACAAGTGTTTGCATTATTATAATAAACATCATGACAAAAAAGAAAGACGTATTTCAGCATACAGTTGCATGTCCCAGACTATCACTGTAGGAAAGTCAAAGCAGGAACTCAAACAGGGCAGGAACCTGAAGAAGCTGATTCAGAGGCCGTGGAGGAATGCTGCTTACTAGCTTGCTCCTCGTGACTTTTTTAGCCTGCTGTCTTAACACCCAGGAGCACCAGCCCAGAGGTGGCACCAGCCTCAGTACGCTGGGCTCTGACCTGTGGGTCTCTCTTCTTCCGGGGTTCGTTGGCCACCAACCCTAGAGGATGAAGGGAGTGGAGTCTACAAACAGGGTTCAGATGTCCCGTGAGTATGAATGGAAATGGCAAAACATTCTGGAAGCTGTTTTGAGGAGAAAGATGAACTCTCTCCTCAGGTGAATCAAGGATTACATAGTTTTGGGGATGGGGATAGTATATCCATGGGAAAAGGTCACTGGCTGAAGGCTAAGGCCCTGGGATGCCTCATTAGCATGGGGAGTCACTCCAGGAATCTCAGCTGCTTGCTGAATGGGTTCTTCTCAGGAGAAAGGAAGCTGAACCTGTAATCTCACCAAGGCTTTATGACAGTCCACAGGTAGAGGGTATAGGGGTTTCAGACTTCCCAGACGAGGTCAAAGAAGGAGAAGCCTTGCTGGTAAAGAGAGTCCACCATTTTGCACCAAGCTCAGGGTTTTCTGGTAACTAAGACCTTAGTGAGCCAGGCAACACTCCCCCATCAATCATTAACAGATAAAATGTACTAGAGAGTCATCCACAGGCAAATCTCATGGAGACATTTTTCCAATTGAGAGTTCTTCTTCCCAAGTTCTAAGCTTGTGTTAAGGTGAAATAAAATTAACCAATGCAATGAATAGCTTGTCAATTTGACACACACAAGTATCACTATTAAACTGTAACTTTTCGTTTCTTGTTCATCCCCAAGAACTCATATCAATATTCATACCATAATATAAGACACGAATAACTTTAAAAGTATCACAGACTTTAAAATTTCAAATGGTTTAAAAGTTCATTCACTCTCTTTTATACATACAGTCTCTTTTTAGAAGTTTGCAAGTTCTCTAAAATATCTAATGTCTCTCTAAAAACTTAAAGCCCTCTAACTCTGGGCTCCTATGAAATAAAAAATAAGTAAAACACTTTCTTACTCCAAAAGAGAAAAGCCAGGGCATGGTAATATTCTGACCAACTCAAAACCAAAATTTAACAATATACAATGCTCAGACTTGACCTCTGGGAACCACTCAGGATCCTCTGGGTTCCAAAGGGCGCCATCTCTCCACCTCCGCCATGTGCCACACATATAGCTTGTGTTTGAGGCCCAGGGCAGCTCTAGTCCACCGCTGCCACTGTCCTTAGTGGTCAGCCCTACTGATATCTTCAACATGCTGGTGTCTCCATTGTAACCAGGCAGACCCTGGCCCTGCCATTTTGATGTCAATCTTTGGCGTCTCTCCATGACACCTCCAACTCTAAGGCTTCTACTTCAACACAGCTCATTCACAAGTTCCCTCTCCTGGACTCTCATGGTCCCAAGCCTCAGGGGCTCTCCATGGCTTCTTCAGGCCTTCAAAATCAGCACCGCCTGGGAAACTGTTGTACATTACCAAGTTTGGCTGCCCACATGAGAATTTGCTTTGTTCAGAACTTTGCTGTGCTCTGGCTCTTCCCTCCTGCTGTAAGAAAAGGTTCAGCTCATGTCTTATTGTCTAGGAGCCCATCCCCCTCTGGACCACAGCTTCTGAGTACCGACCCTGAGGAAACCCTCCCAGAAGAGTTTACTTCAAAAATGCTAGTTTACTCTTAATCACAACTCATTTCTTGTTTCTGACTAACCAGCCTCAATTGTCCCAATAAAGCAAAGCTTTCATTTTAGTGGTTCTTGATTCAAAATATCAATGGTCTTGATAAAGGTTTTAAGAGAGTTCTCACCTGAAACTCCACAAGCCAGGCCTTCATCGTCTGAACTACTCCCAGCAGTATCTTCTAAGTCCACCCAACAGCTCATAAGCTCTGAGCACTCAATAACTTTTCTAGTCCAAAGTTCCAAAGTCCTTCCATAATCCTTCCCAAAGCATATGGTCAGGTCTGTCACAGCAATACCTTGTGACTTGGTACCAATTTCTGTCTTTGTTGGAGTTTCTATTGCTGTGATAAACTTCTGTCTTTTATTGTTATTTTACTCCTATATTATTATTATTATTATCATCATCATTATTAGTTCATCATTATTATTAGGGTTATTATTTCTGTGATAAATGAGCAAAAACAACTTAGGGAGGAAAAGGCTTTTTGAAAGCTTATAGTTCCATATCACAGTCCATCACTGAGGGAATTTCAGGTAGGAACTCAAGCAAGGAAGATTCCTGCAGGCAGGAGCTGATGCAGAGGCCATGGAGGAGTACTGTTTACTGGCTTGCTCCTCATGACTTACTCAGTCTGCTTGCTTATAGCACTCAGGGCCACCTACTGGTCCAAAGATGACACAACTCCCAGTGAGCTGGGCCCATAACATCAATCATTAATCAGTAAAGTGCACTACAGACTTGCCTACAGTCAAATCATATTGGAGGTATTTTCTCAGTTAAGACTCCCTCTTCCAAAATGACTCTAGCTGGGAAGTTGACATAAAACTAGCCAACACACGAGCAAGACTATTTAAAAGGGAGAAAGATACATTTTCCCTCAAGTTTGAGAGGTTTCAGTCTACTACAATTGCCAACTCACTCTGTTGTCTCTGGCCCTTTGATAAAGGAACATGCATGGCCAAAGGGCAGGTAGAGTATCTGTTCCCTTGTGGTGGTGAGAAATGAGATGGGAAAGAGTAGATACAAGGACCACCTCTAAGTCTATTCCCAGAAGTCCACTTTCCTGGAGCCAGCCCCCACCTTCAAAAGTTACCATCACCTTTTCAAATGGAGGCACAGCTGGATGTCAAGCCTTTAACACATGAGCCAATAGCGCAATTCCTACCCAAACCATAACAAGTAGTATGCTGTGGTTAATCCAGCACACTCGGTATTATTTCACACATGCACCAGGCACATCTGAGGTGCTGTGTGAGACCAATGGCCACCACACTGAGTAACGCTCTATTGGAAGACTGAATATAGAAACAAATTTCAGAGAAGATAAAACATAGTATTTTAGAGACGAACTAACAGTTTCACATTTCTTTCCATGTGTCAATCATCTTCAAGTTATTGGAAAAAACCATCCAGGACTTGGCAAAGGAAGGATAATGGGAAAAATACGTCACCATGAAACTAGGCTTTTGTGAATAGCATAGCTTTACCTCATTAGAAGAAGCTTGGTCCTTATTTTTTATTTTAACTGCTTCAGTTGCTACATGTGATGCTCTGACTAACCTACCCTCTGGTATTTCTATGCAGTTTGCTTTGGAAGCGATATACAGGAATCACTGGAAAAGACTACATTTAAATCACCAAGAATAATCAGCGTGATAAAATTTGTGGTATTTTCTTCCATCATGCAAGAAACATGCACATCTGTTCACACAGGAAACTTCTGAGTTCTGATGTGGCCAAAGATGGCAGGAGGGGGACTACTGCTGACTTGTCAAAGGTTAATGGTTAAAACTCAGTTGAATACAGTGTATTCTAGGATATAAGTATATGTAAACAAACATGGTTTTTTTTCTTATTGATGTCTGAGATCTCCATATTTCCCCATAATTACATTTAGCAGAGGAAAACAAGCTGATACATGCCTGTGTAAGTAGCTCTCAGCAATCTGTCAGCCCTCCATACTGCAGTAACACCCTGATCCCCTCAGCCCAAGGATTAATACTGGAGGCTGTGAGCACATGCGCTCAGGAACTTCACAGGTTTCCATGGATACATGAATTTTAGTGCCAACACACATTTACTATTGCTTTTCTTGTCACCAAGAGTCCTGTAAACACTCATGCTTTAAGGTTTTGTGCAGAAATTTGGATTTTATAGAAGACCAGTCAAAATTACCTTTTTCCTGCTGCCTGGAATGATTTTCCCCTAGGCTCAAGTCTACAACCCCATTTGTGACATTCTTTCAATGGTGTGCTTTTATTTATAAGACCAATAAAAGACAAAAAAGGTTAACTGTGTTGTCAATATACCTTTTAAGTGACATATTTATAGTATATAAATGGTATACTTGATAAGGAAGACAGCTTATTCCATATTTTAAACTGGAAAGAGGCAAAGGAACAGAAGAAACAGGAACATAATGGATATATATATATATATATATATATATATATATATGTATATATATATATACATATATATATGTTAGATGTTTTTCTTTCAATAAATCATGAAAGGTAAGCATTATTTTAAAGGCTACCCTTGGGTTGTTTTATTGAGCAATTATAGTTTTCTTACATATGTTAAGCTTTTTATATTTTTAAGACTCATTCACAAATTGGGAAGATGGCAGGCTATGTCATGATTTCCCCCTTTCAATGTGGCCTAAGTTCAGTAGACCTGAGGAATGCACTCTTGTCCTATTGTCAGCTAGAGACAGACCAGGGATTAGAACTTGAGCCTTCCCCATTGTACTGTGCACAGCTTTTCCCCAAGCAGAATGCATACCACTTCTATAGATGGTGCATCCATATCCTTCTTTGCCATATGCTGACTGTCTCTTTACCTCCAAGTAAAGATTTCATGAAATTGCCCCGTTTGGTAGCCAACGCTTAACTGCCCTTGAGAATTGGCTCAGTTAGCCAATTTAACAAATGATTAACTTAGCCATTTCCCACCAGCCTCGCCTTGGAAAGCAGCAGTCTCAAAGACATCAGAACCAGGAATAAGTAAATGCATAGATGTCTAGGTCATCAGGACCCAGATCTTACAACATAGACTGAGGAGGAGAGCGATTTGCATGCTGAGCAGTCCTTCCCTTGATGTCTGAAGCAAAGAGAAAGCTTCGACTTTCACAGCATCATTTGAAGGGAGAGGGGTGGTGTTTGAACTGTCTAAATGACCATCTTTACTCATGTGTTCATGTAACCAGCAGTCACTACCTTCTCCCAGAAATTATCTGTGTAAGGCGTGAGGTCATCACAAGGACCATGTATCAAGCCAACTCTTATTTACCTTCTACTTGTGCAAGCCTTTTTATTTTGAGAAGATTTTTCTCAGTGTACAGTGTTTATTCATTTTGACTTAATTATTGAAATATTTTAGTTTACCCCAGCTTCCAGCTTGTTTTGTATCAGGTTTTTTTAATGGACAGATACTTAAACATATTTGTGGAGTGCACAATAAGGTTTTAACACATTCATACATTATATAATAATCAAATGGGTTATATTGTATAAAAATCAATCATTGGTTGTATTGTATAATAATCAATCATTCTATTGAGGTTCAGTTTGTTGCTATGCATTGTAATGTTAAATACTGTTCCCCAAGATCTAGTTACCTCAGGGATGAGGGAATCCTCATGCACACCAAGTGATGCTATGTAATTTTGCTTCTTAATTTAAAGCTATTGGTTGAATAAAGATTTCTATAGCCTATAGCTGGGCAGAAGAGATGTAGGCAGAGTTTCAGTACCTCGGCTTGTGGTCTAAGGTAGCACCACATGAGAAGAGGGAGAAGGTGGAGAAGGGATAAGATCCCATGGGGTAAGGGGTCCTAAGAATTGATTATAAGGGCTAGCTGGTAAGCATAAGAGTGGCCCAGGTGGAACAAGGCAAAGTTGTATCTCAGGGTTATTGGCATA
Organism: Tokudaia tokunoshimensis; assembly: GCA_036184795.1. Classification (NCBI taxonomy): domain Eukaryota; kingdom Metazoa; phylum Chordata; class Mammalia; order Rodentia; family Muridae; genus Tokudaia; species Tokudaia tokunoshimensis. The sequence goes on from BTHU01000015.1 coordinate 15,591,151, forward strand.
GAAGCAGACAAGATAGCAGAGAGGGGAGATTTCACCCAACTCTAGTGCTTTAAAGGCATATCATAAATATAAAGGTTTTGTGTCTTTTATCTGGGGACTAAATGATTCATGGTTGGGTAGAAATCCCCAATTAATATTAAATATTTACCATGATATCATTCATTTATTTCTTTGCTGGAAAAACATTTAAAGTCTTCTCTTCTAACTATTTAAAAATATCCAAGTTAACCTGTTTATTGTTGTTATTATTATCATTATTAGTTTTAATAAAAAAGCATGGCTGTAGAATCCTGCTATAACTCAGAGGTGATATATGTGTTTTGTCCTGGGTGAGGCTTGGCTTAAATCTCAAAACCATTACATAAATAAATCAGGGTGAGATTTTGATTTTGCTCTACAGTGGAAGAGGGACTCTCTCCCTCTCCGTCTCCCTCTCCTTCTCCCTCTCCTTCTCCCTCTCCCTCTCCCTCTCCCTCCCCCTCCCCCTCTCCCTCTCCCTCTCCCTCTCCTTCTCCCTCTCCTCACAACTAGCAAGTCTGGTCTGTATTATACCCCAGGAGATTCTAAGCTCAGAGATTCATATCTCTCAGCAACAGCCAGAACCTAAGGAGCTAGAGGTGTGTTAGGAGATCCAAGCAACACAAAACAATTAGAATATTTTTGCTAAGTATAAGAAGTACACACACAATACATGTATGTGGCATGTATATGGTTGGTTGGAGGTCTCCAATGAATGCCACACATGTCAATTTGTTTTGTTGTCATATGTTAAAAAGTCAAAGAATGAAACTTATTCTCCCCCAGAGTTGTTGCTTAGATATGGACTTAGCATTTATTTAATAAAAGATGCGATGAAATTGTATCCTTTATGGTTATTTCAATGTTTCAACCTTTCCAACCCAATCAAGGTCTGACTCTAATAGCAAAACAAAAACCAAGCCAAAGCAAACCAAACAAGACCAACCAGTAGCTGGTTATTTGGGTGAAATATAACATTTGGTCCAATATGTACTGGGCACAGCTATAGCTTTTGAGATTCCAGGATGACAACTCTAGATGCAGACAGACATTGTCATTCACGCTCTGGGACTCACCCTTGCTTTATGGAGATGATAATTCTGTGAAGCTCACCCAGATAGTACCAGGGAGTGGCCAACCCTCTCCCATCTTCCACCATATAGGGGTGAAGGAAAAACTCTCTGCCCTGTACACAAAGCTTTTCCTCACCTGTAATTCCATTCCATGGTAGAATTGCTTTTGCTTTGGGCCAGATGCATTCCCCCCCCCCCCGCCCACACACACACACCTGGCATGGATCTAGAACTAAAATTATGAGATTTATTTCATCTTAATTCTATTATGAGGCATTTAGTCACAAATACCCCCAAAATGAAGCGATAATTTATCATCTTGCCCTGACTGAGCAACTCTCCTCAGTTGACATTCATGAATCCATAATGCCGGAAGGAGACTGGATGATTAAGTGTCCGATTAGAGAAAACAGATTAACCTGGCAAACGTAATAAATTTAGCTCATAAGCAGGATGGCTTTATAAATGCTCACGCTAACTCTCCTGGATAAAATCATATACCACCTCCTTGTGCGGTGGCTCAATTGGAATGGCTGAAGAATGCAAGCAAATGCATGTTTATGTGTTTCCTCAGGAAAAGGTTCTGAAGGGCATATCGGATTCAGTTTATAATTAAATATGCATTTAATGGGAGATTTGGAAAGAATACTAACTCATGAAGAACACACCTACAACCTCTCAAGTATTCCTTTCCCCACAAGGCCATTTGAAGGATCCAGATGCTTCCGATGACTTTTGGTGTGCTCTGTTTAGGTGTCACGCGTGACCATGAGCTAGCTGCAGATCCCAGAAACCAATCCACATTCACAACCCTTATGAAAGCAGCTGTCTAGTAGAGATTTCCCTCATGTGACCAACACTTCAAACCTAGCAGCTAGCAAGCTTGTCTTTGGTGTTTTTTGGTTGAAATCCCATGTCTACCAGTGCACAGTCTAAACTATGACTAGTTTTTGCAAAGTCCGGTGTAGCTCTCTGTAGAACTCACCTGCCCATCCCTCCCTACTTAGCTGGCAGGACTTCCTGGGCACTCTACTCTGTCAAGCCAGGAGAAAGAGGATCCTCACCAGCCACAGCTCTATTTTTAACCTCAGTGACTATTTTACTGAAGTCTTGGCCTGGCTGGTCTGTCTGGCCTAAAAAGGCAGGATCGCTGTGTCACGAGTCAGGAGTCAAGCTGAGAAAGGAACCTATTCTGTCTAGATCCAGGGCTTTTCAGGGCAGGGCAAGGGAGGGAAGTCTGCCTCTGATTCTTTATGAAGGCCAGCTCCATTCCATCCCAAGCCATGTAACTTCCCACTTGGGAAGGAAGCACCCTGAGGTCTAGGGATGGAAGATCCCCATTTGCCCTACCTCCTCCTCCTCCTCCTCTCTCCCCACACTTACTTTTGTCCAAGTAGCTAGTCAGTGTGTCCTCTTTGGTCCCTGGGTTCTGGGTCATTCTAAGAAGGACTATGGCCACCCACGCAGGAGTGGATGAGAGTCATGGGCTTTTCTAAAACAACATACCTCCCACTCTTTGTTGAATCAAAGACCGAGCCGTTTCTTTGGAGTGCAGAGCAGAGGAAAAAAATGTTTGGCCTATAAGCAATCCGTGTCCAGCTTGGGCATGGTATCTTATGTATCCATGATGATTATACATAAAACATTTCTGGGTTCTGCACAAGACAGGCCATCCTTAAAACTATAGCACCCAGCACAACAAGACAAGCGTGTCTTAAAACTGTAGCACATAGCATGGCCAGAGCCTGTTACCACGAAAGTTTGTAGCAGGAAGGTCCCGGTTGCTGGGAGAGAGAAACCAAGCAGGCACTAGGCTGGGGCTGAGCTGTGATCAGGCAGTTTGTGTGTCTGCTTCAGCCAGCTTGAGGGCTTCAGTGTCAGGTGACCGGTCTCCAAGGTAGGGACTCCCCAAACAGGCTGGATACTAGCAGAAGAGATGGGGAGCCTCGATCTCTGGAGGGTGCCTAAGATTTTGGGGGTCCAGGCCTGCCATGGGCACAGAGATTCTTGGGGGATGGGAATGGGGATCAAGCTTGTGTGCACGGAGAATCCCGGGATCCCATGCCTGGGGCGTGCGTGGAGGATCTGGGTGTAGGGAAGGGCGTAGGTCTGGGCAGAGCTCCAAAGAATAGGGGTCGACACCGCGGGGCAGTCTGGCAGGGCGCGCGCCAGGAGCCCGCGGAAGGAGCAGAGGTGGCGCAGCGCGGCGCGCGGACGCTGGCGTTGACGCAGCCAGAGGGAGGCTGTGGTGGCCTTGGCCTCTGGGCGGTGCTGATGGAGTCATCCAGGGTCTGCTAGAGGCGACGCAGCGAGCCACTGGAAAACCAGGGAAGCCCACCACTGCTTCCGGGGCAATAAGACAACCCCGCTTGATCAGGGAGGTGCGTTTTGGGGAAGGGAAGGGAAGGGATGTGCTCTAGGCACTAGGCAACCCTGTTTTTATCTGTGATGGGAAAGTTCAGAGGTGAAACAGAGCTAACTAAAATCCAACCTCCTCTTTTTTATAAATGGGGAGCAGGGGAAAAAGTGACCTTGATTTGCAAGGCTGGGAAACTGTTGAGTGGCCGAACAGATACTGGAAACTCAATCTGCTTGGCAGAGCAGACTTCTCAGCTCACTAAAGTGACTACCAAAATGACTATAATGTCTTAGATCCTCGAATGGTGGACAGTGATATTATCTTGGCATTTAGTAAGTGTTCTGGAAAACCAACCGCGAACAGGTCTTGAGTCCTTGGTTCCTGTATTCAGTTAACATTCACTAGGTAGGTATTCGTGTCACTCTCTGCGAGGAACAGAATGTCTGGAGATAAACAAGAACCAGCCCTCTATCTGGGAAAGTAGAGAAGGTCCCCAGACACCAGTTACTGACGCAGGTTCAAGAAAGGGGTGGGCGAGGACAAATAGAGCTCCAGGGAACTCAGGAGGTGTCATCATGGCAGCCAGAGATGGTGGGGTGAGAGAGTGAGCCAAGATCCTTTTTAAGATGGAGTCAGTACTGCAGAGCCTAGGAAGAAACAAAGTCTAGCATGACTTTGATGCTACGGTTTATGATGAATTTGTCCCTGAGTGAAAGCTCTCAGGTACAGGGTAAATTATGAATTAAATTTCCATAATGTTCCAGGATCTGAGTGCAAGACAGTCTAGACACACAGCTTCACAGAAGCCTCGCCTCTCGGTATAGCACTACTGTGCACAGAAATGGGAACCTATCCAAATTGAACTGGGAGGCTCTTGAAGGATGGGAAGCCAGTGATCAGTAGTGAATATGTTTCACACTTCCAGGAATAATCTTGGAGGTAGTCAGTGAAACGCTCTCCTGGGTATCCTGCAACACTGGCGGCCTCGTAGACACGAATAGCACTCACGAAATATCCCTATAACCATCTCTGTGCAGTACACTTATTTCTTTTGATGCATCCCCAGATGCATCTGAGGTAGTGCAATAAACAGAACAGCCCGTTTTCAAAATTGAAAAGTGAAATTCTTGGACAATATTGAGTGTCTATGTTCCTGCCAACCTTCATTGTATACTACATGATTCTGTGCCTGTGAGCTGTTAAGTAAATCTTCGGAGCTCTTTGCCTACTGTGTGGTTCTGGAAAGCACATAGATGGGTCTACCATCACCTGGAAAGGCCTCCTGGTTAGAGGAGAAACAGGGATTCCCGAGCAAGGCTCCACTTGTTCATTACATGAGCGTTTAGATGAAGTATATATTTCTGTGCTTTTGAAGCTTCTCCCTCCAGCGAATGTCTGAGAAGAGGGGAAGATGCCATGACTCTTAGCCACATCTCCTTTGATTAATTATTAATTATATTCAGTGGCATAATGGAGCATGAAATTGGGGTAGGAAGATAGACTTGAAATTGAATCTCAGATGTGTCACTTACTGCCTGTTTGACTTTAGACCTGGCATGAACTCAACTGATCTCTACAATCAGCTTACAAAGTCACCACTCCAGTCCTTGATGTGTCCATCCTGTGGCCATGCAGTTTTTCCTCCCATCACTGTCTTAACCCCTGAGAACACCATTTATCCACTAAGTTCCTACTTTTTTCATTTCAAGAAGAGCACAGGGTAGAATCACAAAGAACATGACCTTCTGACATTGCTTTTGTTTGGTTGTTTTTGTTGTTGTTTTTTTACTCAGTATGATTCCCTGTTTCGGGCTTTGTTGACAAGTATGAATTGTACACATCAAGAGCATTATATTTCTATATATGGGCAGGGTGTCTATTGGTTAAACTCAGCTCCTCCCTCCAGTGCCATTCTCAATCAGTACAGAACATTGTTCAACTTTCAAACTTTTTAAGTTTCTGCGTGAGGCAGAATATGCAGCACTTGCCTTTCTGTGTCTGACTTACTTCGTTTATTTGTTTTGTTTGAGACTGAGTTTTTTCAATTCTTTATATATCCTGGGTGGCAGTCCCTCCTTGCCAAACACTGTCTGCACATATTTTCTTCTATCCTGTGGGCTGTCTTTTCATGTTGCTCAGTGTTTACTGTTTGGAAGGTTTTAGATCTGTGTTATAACACTTGGTTATTTTTGTTGTTTCCTATGCTTTGGGGAATCCCATCCAGAAAATCATTATCTCTGTCTTTGAGTTGAGTTTTAGATTAGTGTCTTGCAGATGGATGTTCCTCAAGATTTGAGGGAAGATCTCAGCAATTATCTCATTGGATGGATTTTCTGTGCCTTTAATGTTAATATTTTCTGTTATGCTTACACACACACACACACACACACACACACACACACACACACAGAGTTTTCAAATTCATGTACTATTTCTTCCACCAAATCTAGCCGGTGGTTGAGGCTTTCAGGGGCTATATTGTGTTTGATTCCTTGGCCTCCTCACATCCAAGATTTCTGCCTGAGTCTCTCTGTGGAATTCTCATTTCTATCCTACAGTGTTTGCCTAATTTCACTTAGCTGTTAGTCTATATTCTTGAGGATCTCATTGAGATTTCTTTTAATAACCATTTTTGAGATTTTATCCATTTTAATTTCTTAGAAATTTGTTGCTAGAGAATTATTATGTTGTTTTAGGGGAATATCCTATTACCCCGTCTTCATATTGCTTGTGCCCCACGTTGAGATTTGTGCATTTGCTGGGTCAGAGTCTCTACCACTTTGAAGGGGTGGCCTTAGTAAGTATCTTTCTTCTGAAGATGTGTCTGGGAGTGTCAGTTTGTCCTGTGATGTTGATTTTGATTCTAGGTGAGTACCGTAGTGTAGTTTCCCTATAATTCCCATGGCTATTGTTTATGAGCTGGGGCACGATGCCCAGTGTGGCAGAGTCTCGGACCTGTACTCTCTATGTACTGCGAGAGTGGAGATACTCCAGCCGTTCAGATGGGTGTGGTGTTTTACAGCAGAGGGCACGGGGTACTCAGTGTAGGATTGCTCCTCTTAGTTCCGTGGTGGCCCCTACACATGGTGATGGTTCCATCCAACTATTCTGCTACTGGCAAGGGCTTCTACTTGTGGTGGCCAGGACTGGGACCTACTGTACCAATTATGGTGGCCAGGACTCTTATAGTGGGACCCACTGCACTCCTATTGGGATATTCCTGCCCAGTTCTAATGGCATTAAATTCAGAATGGCAGCCAGACAGCAGTAAGAACTTGAACTTTTCTCTTTGCTGCTTCAACGATTGTATCTGCCAATGAGTGGGACCCGGGACAGAGATGAGTACATTTTTCTCAGCAGGTTTTGTTTGGCAGTGTATGGCTGAGGTAGCACCTGGCCTCATGGAGTTGCCCAGGACCCTCACAGAAGGCCTCTGTATGCTGGGAATCATGCAGGTCTGCTCCCCACTTTATCAGAACAGGCTCCTGAATACAGGTCTTAGGGAACCGGCTGGGGGAACCATGTGTTAGTCCTGACACTGGCCGGAGTCCACATGTGGGTCTCAGAAAGCAAGTGTGTTGGTCTCCAGGTATTCAGAGGCAACACTTCCAACCTCCTAGCACTCTACAGAGCAGGGCATCCGGCAGGTTAGGCAGTTACCCTGCTGTGCCATGGTAGGTTCAAGAGTCAGCTATCTGCTGAGCCAATGCTAGGGCATGTTTGTATAATAGAAGAGATTGAGTACGCAAGGATTTTTGATCTCAAGATGGGTACCGGTCACCATAGCCTGAACCTTCCCTAGGAACCCTTTGAAGAATTCTACTCTACTATGCAGAGTTCAGGTTACTAATCCAAACAGGCTGTGAGCTGACTATCCAGCAGCATCCACAGGGATGGAGCTTGCTGGAACTTTCCCTTTCGCCTCACTCCTCCCAAAGAAAGACCCCTTTCGTCCTATTGTAGAGTTGGGGAGGAGGGTCAGATTCTGGATTTCTGCTTCTCCTTCTATGGTCCCAGGTCTCTGAAGTTTACTGGGCTGTGATCTCTGTTGTGAGGATTCCCAGTGCTTTCTCATCACCATCAGCCTGTAAATGCAGCTCTGCAGACAAGGTTCTGGTTGCTCTTTGTAGAACGGAAGTAAATACTGGACCCTTCCTTTTATTCTATTTTTTCTATTTATTTTGGTATTTTGTCTGTGTGATGGTGTTGGGCAGTTGTGAGCTGCCATGTGGGTGTTGGGAATTGAACCCTGGTTCTCTTAACCAGTGCTCTTAACCGCTGATGCATCTCTGAGCAGCCCCCTCATTTTTTTTAAATAAAAACTCTTACTTTTAGAAAGATTTATTAATTTACTTTTTAAAAACTGTGCCTCCGTGTGTGCGCCTATGTGAGTTTATGTGCCTGTAGAGACCAAAGAGGCAAAGATGCTCTGGAACTAGAGTTACAGTGAGCTGCCTGATGTATGTTCAGAGAACCAGACCAGGTCCTTTGCAAGAGAATTAAGTGCTCTTAACCACCAAACTATTTTTCCTTTCCCATGTGTTGAGCAATATTCAGCTATCCTGAATATTGAGAGAGTGCTGCTGTTTGTTGCCATTCTCCCATTGAAGGTCGGCTGAATTATTTGAAGCTATTAGGAGTAAAGTCATACGTTTGAGAGTAAATATAAGTACTCTGCCAACTCAGTACTAAGGCTTTTTTCCCTATTTTCCTCATATTCGTGTGTGTGTGTGTGTGTGTGTGTGTGTGTGTGTGTGTGTACATGTAAGCATATATCTTTGTGTGTGTATGTATGTGTGTATGTATGTGACTGTATTGTGTATGTATGTGTGTGTATGTATGTGTGTATCTCTTTCTTTGTCTCTCTCTCTGTGTGACGTAAGATTTAAGTGGAAGTCTACTGGTGATACTGGGATATTTTCCCACTGGAGATACTCAATTATTCTAGTGCCAGTTGTTGAAAATCTGTTCTGAGATTACATACGACTCTCATTAGTTGAAATTATTTTCAAAGTTCACTTTTCTTTATCTTAAGAAACAAGGGCTTTGCACTGGAACCTGATGACTGTTATTTAAGCTATACTTCTAGAAGTTCTGGGATTCCAGAAGCCAAGGTTAGGAAAGGATGAACTAGAGAGTTTCTGAGGCTCCCTTATGCCTAACTTGCTAGAACACATAAGAGGTCAGTGTGAAAAGCCACACTTCCCCTTACATGCTAATATGGCGGTCTCTCAGGCTCTGGGGATTATTTACAGGGCATGCTTATCATCCTACCATTTTTTAAAATAAACTATAATAGGCTTTGTGTGGCTAATTCACTTATATTTTGTGGGTCAAGTTTCAGACTACATGTCAAAGACTGAAGTATGTTAGATATTAAATCTTAACAGTGAAACCACCCACTTCATAAAATCATACATCTTCTCTCAAAGGCACAACAGGGACCAAATCACACACAAAACATGGTCCAATCTAAAGATTTACAGAAAATAATACTATCTTACCATCCACTCGAATAGTTTCTTTCAAGGTATTCAAGAAACAGGTTTTTTTCAAGATATTCATAACAGCTTGTAGTCTATTCGCAAGGAATGCTTTCAATAGCTTTCTGAGATAAACAATTCAGCCTACATTATTATGCCTGTCTTAACTGTTGTTGTTTGGTTTTCTGTTAGTGAACAAATCGTGAACATCCATATTAAGTAAGACAAACATATTTGGGAGGACGGGTAGACTTAATGCATTTATATAATTGGTTTGCAGTTATTTTTCAACAGATGGACAGCTTACCTTTGGCTGCATTTCTGTGACAGTGTGATTAATGAAGATTTTGACAGACAGCATTCAAATACTCTGGGAAACACCCTTCCAGCATTAACAATTCGTTTTTTTTTAAAGACTTCTATAGTGTCAAGAAAGTAAGGAAAACTGTATTCCCAAGTCCTTAGCCTATGCTATCAAGTGAGTGAGTTGGAAGTTTCTAACACTTGTACTTCATTGGTGGGGAACCTATAGAGTTGCAAGACAGCAAGATGGTGAGGACCATCATTGTCAACTAGAGACTCAGGATGTGTACAGCCCTTATTCTACCTCTGATTACGGAGGTGCACGTGACTTCCTCTTGCTGACTTCCTCTTGTGACTACACAGAAAGTGTAACCTCTGCAAGATCTGCTGTCAGAAACATATGTGCTTTCTAAAGGGTGTTGATTTAGAAGGAGAGAATGTTGCCACCTTGGAAATTCCAGGTCACATTCACCAGTGCAGTGAGCTTTCCCATCTTGCACCTTGTTGGCTTCGCTGTTTCTGGAATCACAGTAAGGGATGGGGTGGGGCTGGTTGTCATGGTTACGGGGACAAAAGACATCAGAGATGTAGCAGTAGCAGGTGGAAGTCAGAGTCTTGAACATGCTGCAGTACAGAGCACATTCTGAACTTGGAAGAAATATTCCGGAGCCCGCATTGCACCTGAATATCTTGCTTGATATCCATCTGGTTTGTAGCCTGTCATTCCTTAAAATAAAGTGGCAGAGCGAGTTTTGTGGTACAAGATATTTTTTACATGTTTTAATGTTCACAGGGCTCAGCATCCACCCACACCTCTGTTTCTTAGTTGTACTGCACAGCATACAGCCTGAAAGAATCCTGATCTTAGACCCTGGACCACTGATTACTTCACACTATGGAAGCAAGAGTGGACTGACACTCTCTAGTATCTTTTTTTTAGAACGTTTGCACAGTAAAGCAAGCATACATTTGCTTTCCCTTCACTTCTTCTCCCTGTCCCAAACAAGGCATATTTTGATACTTAATACTACTGAAATTTTTGTACAGAAGGAAGTTCTACAAACAAATTCCAGATTTAAAGAACAATTGTCATAACAAAACATTGCTGTAGAGAATTTTACAAGAGCTTCTCCTCCTCCCCTTGCTGCTAACATACACACAAACATCCAAAGAGAACATAGTGAGTCTGAGTCATCACCAGAGGTCAGCTCAGTAATGTCATTGTCCCTCTGATGATGTGGAATCGGCCCTTCCTCAGATTCTTGTTCTGTAAGTTGTAACAGTAAGCTCATCTTTATGCCTCTCCTTGCAGATGGCGGTTAATGATTGCTTCAGTCTGACCTATCCTCACAACCCCCACCCAGGAGACTTGATTGAAGTGTTCCGTCCTTGCTATCAGCACTGGGCACTGTACTTGGGTGATGGCTACGTTATCAACATTGCACCTGTAGGTAAGATTTGTTTTCGGGAGGCCCCTGGGAGTTTTTTAGTTGTTTTGTAATTAGAAGGGATAGAAGATAAAAATCACAAAGCAGATAACATGCAGAAATTAAATCCAACTAATCTAGAAAATGATATTCAAAGTCCAAAGCATCATTTAAAAGATTGCACAGACTAAATAATATTAAAATCAAAAATCTCTATTTAAAAAATTCCCAATTACAAATTAATGACTACCTGAGGGAGGCATTGGCCCCAAACATGACTAGACTCTATGTCCTTACATCTCACACAAGTGGGTGATTTTAGTTAATTCGTTTGTGATGAACACTACTCTCAGTGTTGCGGCTATCCAGCTCTATACACAGTGGTACTTATACTTTCACAGACAGTGAGAGAGAAGAAGAGCAAATTATCAGACATCTTAGGGAGGATGTAGAAAATCCAAGTGAGGAAGGTGGCCTGTGAAGCCATGGATCTAGGAAGATGGAAGCAGGGAAGGGGAGAAGGGCATGCTACATTTAGGACAGTTCTTCAAGGAAGCAACATCGGAAGTAAGATTTGAAAGATGCGAGAAAACTAGTTCCATTGTACCCGGGAAACTCATGCCTCAGAGGAGAGACAGCAAAAGCCAAGAACGCAAGCCACAAGAGGGAAAGTTTGAAAACAGTTGGCAAAAGAAGAGAACAGACATTTCAACTTTATATTCAACTTTATAACCTGAAAGTTATAGATTGAGACACTGACTGATTTTATACCCATCTCATAAGCAAAGGATAGAATGATAGCACTCAGTGTGGACAGAGACAGGAAATTAGTACAAGGATATGGTTGACAGAAATAGAAACTGATAATGCCACTCACAAAGCCAGTTTCACAGTATGTGTTAAGTGTTTTCAAAGATTTCTTTTACTCTACTTCTAATTTTACTTCCAGGAGTCTGGGGAAACATTTAAAAATGTGGACAAATTGCATTTCTAATGGTTTAAGAAAACGAGACAATGGCTTAATTTTCAACAGGGGACTGGTTAAGCAGGTGACTTAGCCACTGGGTATGAGGTTTCTGTGTCTGTTAGAATCCTTGAGATGTATATAACAGAAATAAAGCTAGCACTAGCTTAAGCAAACAAGCGAAAAGACAAGTCCATGGCTTACGTCAGAAAGGGCCGAGCTGCCCTGGATAGCTCCAGGGTTAGGAATGCCATCACATCTGGACCTTCAGACTCACATGTGCCTTCTCTCTCCTGCCTGTCATTGTCATTCTCTGACTGTGGAAGGAGACAGGGGACAGTTCACAAGCTGAGGCTCCATTCTTACAGTTCAGTGACTCAACAGGAAAGGACTAATTTGCTCTCTCTGTGTGTTGGAGTTTAGAAATCATGGAGAATGACTCTAAATTGGCCCATTGTGAGCCACAACTCCATTTCTGGAGAATAAGATATAATACAGTGATTGGCTCCGGCAGGCATTTTGGGAAAGGAATAGGCAATGGTGAATTATAATAAGATAAAGCAACTATAATAGCAATTTTAAAAGCATACTTTTGGACATATTGACTGTTTGGGAGATGGTCTTAATATACTATTTTAAAATTTTTAAAGTGCAATATGTGACATAAAACTTCACCTAAAAGGAACATTATATACATCAATGTATACAACATCTGTTCCTGTACTTCCAGTGTCCACAATATGAACTGATAAATGTGGCTGTTTTGTTGAGGAGACCAAGATAGAAGAAGAATGGAAAAAGATTTCAATTTTAGTCATAACTGAAGGAGAAATTTACATGCCAGTTTATGTAGAGTCCCTTCTTCTTAGTAGTTACAGGAATATGATGGCCATCCACAGAAGGTAGGCACATGTGGAGAGAGACCAGGTTCCAAAATATGCCAAGCCACCAGGAGTCATGGTACTGACATAACAGGCCCAGATACAAAGGGTCCTGGCCATCTAGGCAATGATTACCTACAGAGGTATCTCGGGCAAAGAGAAGAAACTCAAAGGATTGTTCAGGCAGTGAAAACATAGAATGGGGCCCTATCTATGTTTTGTCTACCTCAGGTTTGGGACATTAGTTTGCTGGCCAAGCCAGAGGAAATGACAGAAAAAAAAAGCAGGATCTCACAGCAGGAAATGTGGGCTTACATTAAAGGCCAGGGAAGAGCAAGTATATGAAGGAGCAAGAAGTACAGCTAGGTGGTAGAATCAGAACACAGCACCCCTAACCCCTAAGATATCCATTTGGAAGAGTTCAGATGCTACAGAGGAACAGGCACAATAGAAAAATTGGTCAATAATCTTAATCCTACCTTGCAAGAAATGTATGCAGAAATCTCTCATAATACCAATCATTAAAGGCCTTACTTCACAAGGACAGGCAGAGAATTTCATGCAACTTGTATTCTCACTCATGTGTATTTGAGAACACATAGTATGTGGATAAGATCAAGCACTTTCAGTTTACTGCCTAAGGAGAAAAGAGCAATCTAAGTTCCCCAGCATCTCTAGCGTTCCTTCTTAGATGACACTGGTAATCTGTGGACCAGATCGCTAAGCCCCACCAACCAACATTCTCATTACAGATGGCATTTGCTCCTCACTTACAAGTGCCAAGTCTGTGTTCAGCACAAAGGCCTTGGTGAAAATGCAGCTTTTGAAGGACGTTGTGGGAAATGACACATACAGAATAAATAACAAGTACGACACAACATACCCTCCTCTTCCTGTGGAGGAGGTGATACAACGGTCAGAGTTCGCTATTGGGCAGGAAGTAGCCTATGACTTGCTGGTCAACAACTGTGAGCATTTTGTGACCTTGCTCCGCTATGGAGAAGGAGTGTCAGAGCAGGTGAGTTTTCTTTAAAAGATTCAAGAAGTTTCTCACGTTGAGAAAATCCTATCTGTCATGATAAAGGTCCTACACTTCAACCAAAATGCAAAGAACAAGAAAAGTTGGAAACACCAAAGGGCAGAGAAGGAGACTATTTAAAATACAGCAAGTTAGAGATCAAACAGACTAACACTTGAACATCTTGAAATCTGGGCTGGAAGGGGACGTGAGGTAGCATCAGGTCCAAAGCTTCCTGTCAGTTTTACTGACCCCACTAGTCACAGTTTTCATTACTCCCCACTCAGCAACCTCAAAACAACCACTCCATGTACTGAAAATAATGGAACAAAAAAAGGGAAGACAAATGGATTAATTTGTAGATTCTTTTCCAGTATGGAATAGTGGCCAGTGACATGCCTTGAAGGGCTGGTAAATGTTTCCTATTTCTTTACAAGGCTACTTTTCAATGACATGTTGTGATATTTAATTCACTGGGCTTCTAAATGACTTTTCATGTGTGGACTGACTTCAGTGTATTTGATTCTTGTAATATTGCAATCTTGTAGATTTCCAGCACTATTTTCTAGTGTTATAGGGATTCCGAACAAAGTGAATATTTACCTGACTTGCCTTTGCCTTGCCTGTCTTCAGGCCAGGGTGGCTCCATTTCTAAGGACTTAACCCAAAGATTATTGAAGCAATGTAAGAGAATAAAATTTTTAGGTGAGGCCCTGTTTGTACAAAAGTGTTACTTTTTAAACTTAAAAAGTCCAGATAGTTTATTGTTTGTTTGTTTGTTTGTTTTTTAGGAAAGAACTCATTGGCAATGTTCTCTCATCAGGAAGTATATTAACAGTGAATGTTCATTCACAGAAAATAACACACACACACATGGCATAACACAGAGGCCACACACAAATTGTTCTTTTTCTTTATGTTGAAAACTAGTGCTGTTGGTAAGAAATGTGTTCTATTTGTGTAATTGGTAATTATCCAGTTAAGCAGCATGTTATTTACAGCCTAATAAAAAAATCATCTGTTGAGCTTTGGATATATAGTGTCCCACCAAAGTCTTGCATGGCATGTTCCTCAACTAGTGTCTGTTTTTCAGATATAACTGGATTATGGAATCTTTGGTAATTCCCTACATTAGTGAATAATATTTATTCATTTAATTTCTGTAAATGGGGGACAGTGGTCAAAGAAATACAAATTTCTTTTATATCAAATAAATCACTTTGCATATCTATTCTATAACATGGTATCTATGACTTACAAGGCTGTGCTTTTATTAACAATATATTGGTTGTTTTTATTTGTATCAAGAAGGTAGCTCTTCGGGTTAGATACTCTTATAGCAACAACGAAACCAAAAGAGATCAATCCACCAACTAACCAACTAAAAGTCAAAACTAAAACAACAGCAGCATCAATGAAGGTGGTTGGAAGAAATCTGAAGAGGTGGTAGATTCCTGTGTGGTATTGGATCGAATGGCATTTTATGGATGTAAGCCCCCCCCTCCAGATAGATCAACTTGCACATATTAAAAATTTGCAGCCTTTTGATCGCTAATAATACTTCAATAATGTGGAAGTGTGTGTAAAAACAGATTATAATCCTCTTGCTTTGAATTTCATCTGAGATTTACTATCTTTTTACTTTTCATATGAAGACTCAAAACCCTTTCTCAACTAATAGTGGAACCAGTCTCTAACAGATACTGCTGAGCGTGGTGTGAGAGAGATGCTTAGTAATCTTGTAAATGCATTTTTGAAAGTGACTATTTTTCTTTATCCCCAACCAGCTCACAAATGAATGAAACTGAGACTATGGTTTATTTAAAACAACTTTACCACACAATACCTGGGCAGTCATTGTTCTGTTCTAATACTCCAAACTAATCTGGTTACCTCCCAGCCAAAATACCTGAGATACTTGCATTTGGATTCTGGCCCTCTGGGTTTCAGTTGTGTTCTCCCATGATGTCTCCAGGTCCCCTTCCTCATGGCAAATCTCTCCTACCTTGGTCTCTCCCAGAATTCTTTCTCTCTCAGAGGTTACACCCTATTGCCTCGTTATTGACTTTTCCAGCTTTCATTGACAAGGCAGGGACTAAATGGTGAGCATAATTTACACAAACTGAAGACAGGAGATTCTTAACATAAGCATTACAATGCCATGCCTGAATTGAAACCAGAAAATGGGATAAAGATATCAGCATTAGAATAATACAAGGACAATGCATAGAACACAAGAGTATCATCCCTACTGAATCTACCTGAGTGCCAGCACTCTTTTGGTCTGAGTCAATGTCTTTCCTTTATTCACTGGCTGGATGACTTTTGGTACACCATATATGCCTTTTACTGTACCCTTGAGTTATTTTATTTTAAAGATTTAGAAGTATTTGAAGTCTCTTGATTTGCTATATTACAAATTTGGTCCTAATGAATGTGTGCTATGCTTTGGATAGACAGCATCTAGCTGAAGGTTCGTGAGGCATGTTTCACAGCTAGTAGCTATTGTGTTGAGAGATACTCACATCATGAGGTCTAACACCTAATCAATAGGTTCATCTCCTGATTGGTTCCTAATCTGATGGCATTATTGGGAGGTGGGACAGAATCGGAAGGAGCAGGTCGAGGGTGCCTCTGAAGTAGGTATCTTGTCTCCACCCTCTTCCTCAGTGTCTGATTCCCACCAGTCCTGAGGGAAGCTGCTTCCTTCCAGCACAAGCTAACCTTACTCTTTAGTGACTTTGTACTTAGAGATGTAATGATTTGACTTAAAAAAATACATAGAAATGATTAAAAGGGTGGAAGGATTATGATCCTGTTTATGTTTTCCACGGTTGCTTTTTTGTAGTTGCACAAAACCAACAGGCACTCTTTTTTAGAATTACAGTAGTTTTTAGAATTACAACATTGCCCCAACTGTTGCGCAGTCTCTCTGCTCCTTACACATGCATATCCTCCTCCATCCGTGTCTCCTATCAAAGTGCTACATTTCTAAAACATTGGTGAGCCAACTTTGAAAACTCATGTCAGTCAAAGACCATAGTTCACATCAGAATTTCTTCTTTGGGGTTTTTGTGTTGAATGTTTTATGAATGTAGATAAACTTATAAAGACATATCCATCATTATATTATTGATAATTTCCCTTCACTGAAATTATTCTGTATACTACCTAACCACATCCTTTAACCCTAGACCTGGGCAACTTTATTGGATTCTTATTAAGTGTATGCATGTCCTTATCTTAGTTGAACATCTCATAGTTGGAATCAGGTCATATTTTACCTTTTGGTGGCCCATCAATCACTTTGCCAAGATCCAAATTTGGTTTGTTTATTTTTATATTGATTTTTAAGACTTCTTTGTATATTTTAAATGAGATTTTAAACAAATTTTTTCTTTTGTAAATAATTTAGCCAGCCTGTGGCTTATTTGTTCAATACTATTCAAAGTTCCATAAGTAATATTTTTATTGTTACAGTTCAAATAAGCCACTAAAATTATCTATCTTTATCTACGATGGCCACACCCTTAAATAAGCCTGCACAGGCCAGTTTGCCAACACAACATGCCTGCTCTTCAGTGTGTTGCTCCAGTTGTTGAGTCTCAGAAAATAGACACTGATAGATTCTATAGTCATATAGGACCTGATATGCTGATGGCGTACATGGCCTCAGATTCAGCCTGTTTCACTGGGTTCTCACAGATCCTCAGAATGGGGCTATTGCTGAGGCCTTCAAACATAAGATCTTGAAAAGCATAAGTGTCCAGGGTCAGACTGGTGATTTTATAACCCTGAATAAGTCAGGGGGCAAGAGCTCTGCCAATACCATTGCGAGATGTTCAAAGCCTGTAGGTCAACTCCCACTATACATGACTCTAAGATTGTGCGGTTTAGATGAGATGTTGCTACCTAGAATGAGATGACCTGAGAGAGCATTTGGTATTTGAGAAAATACTTGCACATTATGGGAAAGAGGCTTTATTAGAATAGTATCTTCCCTTTAATCAAATTATATATCCCTTCTACAAGCCTCATGTTTATGAGATTTCTCCAATGTCTCAGGTTTCTAGAAGTTGAAAGATATCTAGTCAATTATGCTTGCATCTCTCGAGGAACCACCCTAAGTCCAGGGTCCTATAATTTTTCTGGAGTTGGAACCCACTGTCATTTGACTCTATTTGCTGCCTTATTGAGCTTTATGTTTTCAGTTCCTGCCCCCATTTCCTTGGGCCAGACCTTCTCCTTGGCTTCTGACCTTGTTCTTTATTATTCTTGGGAATTTTATGTACACAGCATTTCTTTACCTCTTTTCCTTTCTTTGTTTGTTTGTGATGTGCATAAGCCAAGACCTCACCATGGCCTCAGGTGGCAGGGCAGGCTGCTCACAGCAGGCTCTTCCTTACTCCAGTTTCTAGTTCCTTCTCTCTTCATAGTTTACAAACCCTTCCACTTCTCTTTCTCTCCCACTTGCCACAACATACTTGTTCATTGTAGTGACATCAAGTGTGTCTTCGGGTGTCTTTAGTGTGCCCCTCATCTTTTGATATTCTTAGTGAATAATTTTAGGTAGTGATCACTAAACATTATAGTTAACATAAGCATAAAACTACCAAATAAGTAAAAGTAAAATTATAACAGAAAATAGGATTTGTAGGGTAAGGCCAGGCTGTCTGCATGGTCATTCTCTCCACCAGAAACATTTTTGGGGGATTAGAAAGGGACAAAGTTCTAGGGTCATTCTGTTATAATGACCAGAAACATCTTGAGGAAGAAAGAGTTACCTTACAGGTTGCAGTCCATCAATGAACGTCAGAGCAGAAGGCCAAGAAGGTACTACCTGGAGACAGTCCTGCCTGCTATTGTATACATTATCTGTACTTAAGGAACCCCCTTTGTCTTAGTTGGGGTTTTACTGCTGTGAACAGACAACATAACCAAAGCAACTCATAGGCAACATTTAATTGGGGCTGTCTTACAGGTACAGAGGCTCAGTCCACTATCATCAAGATGGGAGCATGGCAGAATCCAGGCAGCCATGGTGCAGGCAGAACTGAGAGTTCTTCATCTTCATTGGAAGGCTGCTAGTGGAAGACTGGTTTTCAGGCAGCTAGATGATGGTTGTAAAGCTCAAGCCCACAGTGGGACACCTACTCCAAAAGGCCACACCTCCATAGAGCCACTCCCTGGTCTAGGCTTACTCAAACTACACACCCTTTTCATATCCAAGAAGTACAGCAGGGCAAACTACTTGATTTCTGACTCTTGGACTGGTTTATACTTAGCTAGTTTTCTTATGTAACCCTGAACCACTTGCTGAGGGAATAGAACTATCCACAGTAGGCTAGGACCTCCTCTCTCAATACCCCACCAACATACCTACAGGGAGATCATTCAACTGATATTCCCTTCTCGGGTGATTCTAAGCTGTGTCAGGTTGGTGGTTAAAGATGACTAGGAAAGGAAGGAGTCACAGGTGTAGGCTTACTCCATTTTGATTGCAGGCTGGCATAAAAACACGAGCACATGCTGTTAATGTATGGAGCAAAGGCTCCTTCAACATGCATCTCTCTCTTTTTTTTGTAATCTTTTTTTTTTCTTCGAGGCAGGGTTTCTCTGTATAGCCCTGGCTGTCCTGGAACTCACTCTGTAGACCAAGCTGGCCTCGAACTCAGAAATTCGCCTGCCTCTGCCTCCCAAGTGCTGGGATTAAAGGCGTGCGCCACCACTGCCCGGCTCAGCATGCATCTTGTTTTGCCAGTTTGCAACAGCAAAGCAGTAGTGAGGGAGACAGTACAGCATTTCAGAAATATGTAGGTAGAGGCTCTACTGAACACACTTATGAGTTATAGTCATAAGTTATGAGGGAGCTAACAACTATGACCTTGGCTAGGTTAGACAAGTCCCCAGATATTTGACAAAAAATATTTGTTTTATTTGAAAGCCATGACTCTTGAATTCCAGAGACTTAATGTTGCCTTCTGGGTCTGTGATGACTCCAATATCTGAATATGACTTTTTAGTCATAACACTGCTCTCAAACCCATGAGGATGCAAGGCAAATATTAGCCGAGTGCCATGAAAACCATGAATATTCATTAGCTACCCTCATCACAATGATGATTAATACTCTAATGGCTACGAACGTCTGAACCCTTTTATGGACGATTGAGTTTGAGAATGGCTTACTCTGTCTATATGAAAACCAATTTGACATGATAGTTGACTAATATTGACTCTTCTTAAAGTGTACTGACTTGATTTCCTGTGACAAAACACTGTCCAAAAGCAACTTAAGGGATAGTTATGGTTAATAGAAAGGTTAATAGTTAGGGTAAATAGAATGTGTATTTCATCTTACAGGAGACATTTCATCATTGTGAGAAGCTAGGGTACACGCGGGTGCTGAGTAAGAAACCACAGAGGAAGGCTGCTTAATGACTCTGCTGTCCAGAGCTCAATTCCCTTGCTTTCTTTTATAAGCCAGGACTTCCTGTCCATGAGTGGCACTACCCACATTTGGCTGAGCCCTTCTACATTAATCATTAACCAAGATCCCCTCCTCCCACATTCCCATAGGACAATTTGATGGGGGCAATTCCTCAACTGATCTTTCCTTTACCCAGGTGACTCAACTTTCAAGTTGACACAAACTATCCAGCACATGTGCTTATTGCATTCAGCACATAAGAGCTTATAGCTGCTTAGCTCAAACCACAGATCATAGTCTTGGACTCTTTGAGTAATAGGCAGCCTTTAGTTGGAGAAATGCAGACACACACACACACACAGAGACACACACAGAGACACACATATAGCTTTAGTACAGGTCAAACTGTAGAGGCTGCTGGAGGAAGAATAAGTATCAATGAAGCTTTGACTTACATCTAAGCATTTTGGTGGTTATGATGATCTTGGGTAATAGAACCATTTACTTGCAGTCTTCAAGTTTTGCAGAGGAGCACAGAACTCCCTCTCTCACCAGAAGATTATGATGTGATGAGCAACCAGGACCCATGTCCATAATGAGCTCAGACACTGCCAAGAGCTTTAATTTTCAGGAATAGAAAACTATGTGTGTTTGTATCTTCTGCACAATTATAAAAATTACAATTGTATCCATACCTTATTTTAACCTTGGAGTTTCAAATACATTCATTGTACATTAAAATAGGTTTTTGGTGAACGGAGCAAAACTGCCATCTTTAGAATAAGATGCATTTGTTTGTTTCTTTCTTGCTTGCTTCCTTTTAGGCCAACCGAGCAATCGGCACCATCGGGTTGGTGGCAGCTGGTATTGATATCTTCACATTCCTCGGCTTGCTTCCCAAAAGACAAAGAACGAAATATTAGCAGTTTATTGAAGAGATTGGAATGAAGAAATTTGTGAGGAGAAAAAAAAATCCTACGGTGAATACTTATTTTGAATGCCTCATTGTTGCTCGTGATCCCCATGATGGATGGCAGACTCTGTAATAAATTGCTTGCTGATTTTAATCTTATCATTGAGTCAAGAAAAGTTTTTCCCCACTAGTAGAAATTTGCCATGAACAAAATGCAATTGTCTTTTGATCGAGCCAGCTGAGGATCTTAACGAAACCAAGACCACATTTTATCTTCTACTGTAAATATTGTTTTCCTTTTCCCTAAGGACAGCTGTTTTGCCAGAGGTGTGGAGAACCATTTACATATGCTGCTGAGAGACAGTTGTTAGGGCTAACATCTAAATTCCTATTCCTTTTCCTGTCAGAAAAAGGAATATGAACATATCCAGTATTTTGGGTACATGGATATATATCCGTGATATGTGGAAACACTTAAGGATCTCTGAATGACAAAGCATTTGAAGCAGTACACCCATATTGCTGTACCTGTGTAGGTGGAGCATCTAAGAAGAGTGCGTGCGTGCATGTGTGTGTGTGTGTGTGTGTGTGTGTGTGTGTGTGTGTGGGCGGGGGGGGACTTTTGTGTGTGCATAGGTATGGAGTTCTTATGAATGGTGTGAATGTGGAGGGACAGTCTTGAGTGTCAGTCTTTGGTCTCCACCTTTTTATTTTTATTTCATTTTTTATTTTTTAAATTTGGAGACAGGGTATGTTGTCCTTCACCGCTTATGGTAAACTAGCTAGCCTGTGAGCATCCAGAGAGTCTCCTGACTCTGCCTCCATTTCACGGTAAGAGTTCTGGAATTGCAGATGTGAACTAACAACCCAAGTTTCCTGTGGTCTCTGGAGATCTGAACTCAAGACCTCATGCTCATGTATAAAATGCTTTACCCATTGAGCCTCTCTCCAATCTCTCTCTCCTGTACCCAGTGAGTTCAAGAATCAGTGATGAACAATAGGCTGTAGTTTTTATTGATTTAAATGGATTCCCTCCACCAAGGTCAGTGGTTTGACCTTTGGGCCTTGGCAAGCAATCATTAATATTGATGCAAAGGGCTCTATTTATAACACAAAATTCCTCATCCCTTTAAAGATGTGAACTGTAAGTCAAGGAATCCCATCATTTTATTCTTTTATTTTACTGATAATGTAATGAATTAAACTATTTTAATGCCATTTCTGCAGAATTCTTGGTAGCAGGTCAGGAAAGGTGGAATGTAAGTCTTTCTACATGAAGATGGTGTAAGGGCGTCATAGCGCTACCCCATAAACCACAAAGCTAGTCCAGCATCTTTTTGTGCCATTATCAAAAGCATGCCAGTCAATAAGGAAAATGTGTCAGTGAACATAGGGATAAAAAGTGATAAAATGTGGTAAAGTCAAGTGCACAAGGCAGAATGGAAACCTCATCCCTAGTAAACTGATTTCACCTGGAAACACTCACGGTGATGACGGTGATGACGGTGCGAGATAGTAATGTTAACAGAAGGATGTGCTGTCACTCCCACCCAGACAGCGTCCCTCTGTCCCTTCTTTACTTTTCTAACAGACCCTTCTTATTCGAACCCCTAAACTCATTATTCAGTGCTTGATCTTCTCAGCAGGCATGAGGTCATTTTTATCCTGCATGCAGGTCTCTGTTCCCAAATAGTAAAGAATATGCAGTTTTCTAGAAGTTTCCTATTAGGGTAAGGGCAACTGCAGCCACTGGGCTACTTTCCCCTGGTGTGCTGCCTTCTCAATAAAATAGATTAGCAGAGCATTTGTCTCTGGCAGAATTACACCGTCAGCCAGGAAAGATAGTAGGATTGAGAACCGAAAGCTTCTTGGGGCTTCAGGTCAAACCTTTCTAGAGAACTCTGACATCTGCACTCCAGAAGAAGAGCAAAGCGTTAAAAAGAAAACATCAGGAATGCACTTTTCAATCCATGGTTTATTTCCTTATCAATTGTGTGAGGCTTCAGCAGCCTTAGTTTGCCATCAACATGGCCAACCTTACAATGGGCAGCTCAAAAGAGCTGGGTTTGTCTTCCTGCAGATACTCAATGCCCACACGTTCAGCACAACTTATGCTTGGATCAGCTACTTCCCCAACACTATGAAATATTGCCTGGGCATATTTCAGCAGTCAGGAATGGAGTCTAGCTCTATCACATTTCAAAAAATGGAATGTAAAGATCATCTATATCAGGAGATAGGTTTTCGGTAATACTAAGAAAGAAATGTCTGTATTTTTATAGAATATGTACACATAACAAAAAGATATGCTATCTAAATGTCATACTGTATCAACTGGATCTATTCATTGTAGGAGCCAAATTACTGAATAGGACTGTCAGGTAAAGGAAACCTTTGCCTCGATGACTTCAAGGTTGCTATAATTTTTTTTCTTTTAGTGATAAGCTAGCATGCTAAAAAAAAAGCAGATTTGTTTTCTTTTATGTACACATACACACACACACACACACACACACACACACACACACACACACAGAGGCATGGCAGGAAGAGGTGTCAGCCAGATCCCCCAGACCTGGAGTTACAAGATATGCCTGGCAGTGTTGATGCACGCCTTTAATCCCAGCACTTGGGAGGGAGAGGCAGGTGGATTTCTGAGTTCGAGACCAGCCTGGTCTACAGAGTGAGTTCCAGGACAGCCAGGGCTACACAGAGAAACCCTGTCTCAGAAAAAACAAACAAACAAACAAAGAATTTGTTAGCTGCTTAACATGGTCACTGGCATCCAAACTACTGCTCAGCAGGGGTCAGCTGCTCCAGCCCTCAAACCTTGCGAAGAAGACCTTCAATTCTGCTGTTTTCGCCTAACCTGGCTGCTGTGTTAGTTTCTTCTTTCGTTGCTGCTATGAAATACCTGACAGAAGCAACTTAAGCATAGAGGGGTTTCTTTTGCTCACAGGATTGCAGTTTATCACCTGCGAGTGTGAGATACCTGGTCACGCCATGTCCACAGTCATAATGTGAGAGACAGGGATCCTGATTCTCAGTACCATTTCTCATTTTCATCCCATCAGGGACCAGGTCCATGGATGGTACCATCAGCAGTTTGGCCAAATCTTCCCATCTCAGTAAAAACTTTCTAGAAACATCTTTATAGACATACCAGAGATGTCTCTCTTACATGATTCTGTCTAAAGGAGTTGACAATGAAAATTAAGCCTGTAAATGGGCAGTTTTAAAATTATTACTCTCCAAACAGCTATGCATACATAAAATCTTAAAGGCAATCATTTATTTTCATAGGTATGCGTATTGGTACTGTTGGTTTGAGTGGCAGAGCGTATAATATCATTTACAGCCATAGTTTTCTTACATGTTGAAAACTAAAAACTTCATTCAGCATGGTGAAGCAAGAGCTAACTTATTGTGACTCCACACATTGTTAGTCACGTGGTTGCTATTCATGGTGTTCAGTTGATAAGTTGCCTGTGATTGTGGAAGGTCTGTGGAATCAGCAAAAGAAAACCTAGGACTTAATTTCAAGTGTTCACCAGGAGTATTTCCTCTCCAGCTCGCAGCAGGGTGACACACTCTAAAGGTGCTAGCTCATGTACAGTATGCATTGTGATGGATTCATCCTGTTGTTGTCTTTAGTAAACATCTTTGATGACTTGAGTAATTAAAATGATGGGATAGGTTGCTTAGTAGCCTGGAGATTCTCACAGTGTGGGTAAAATCATCATAGGTCTTTTCTATAGAATTTGGTTTTTAAGATGACCAATGAACGATGAGTTCAGGGAAGCCCTTAGAGTTAGAATTTGAATTTCTGTGTATTGATAATAATAATGAAGGTAACATACTTTATAAAGTGAAAAACACAGTTGAGCAGTTTATTTCATTATTGTAGTCTACTCTGTACTGTTAGGTTTACTGGCCTCATACAATGTATTTTTGGAATGTACCAAGTTGGTGTAGTTTGTTTACATTTTAGCAACATTTATGCCATGATTATGAAAGATTAGCACCCATCTCTATTGTTCTCAGCTTCCACACCACTCTGGCTTCCTGTGTACCTAGGGTGGAGTTAGTCATCTTATTTCTCTATCGAAGCCACACCAAACATGCAAACCAGGAGGAATGTCATGATCCTGGCCTATGTATGCAAATGAATTTGCTTCTCAAATTAATGTAAGATAAAGGAAACTTACATCAATTAGTATATTACTCAGACTTTCAAAGGTCAAATGCTACCTCAGCTTTCTTATCTGATGTTCATACATTTAATTTTATTGCATGAGAGCTGTCCATTTAGAACAATACAGTATGAATATGGGTTATTACAAAGGTGATCTGAGACATGCAGTTTTCTCTCGAGCTAGTGAAGGATATACAGATTGTTAGATTCGTTGCTGCAAGGCTCGGTAAATTGAAGTGCATTGGATGCTTCGGTGGAAAGAGAAGGGATTGTGGTTTCCACCTTTCCACAACGTTTAGTTTGGGGGACAAGGGGTGATGTTGAGGAACAGGTGGGACAGCAATTCAGGTTACAGTCTGGTCCAAAAGTGCTGTTCTGAAGCTTGCCCTCCCAGCTTGAGTTTCCCTTTGGGGACCTCTTCAGGGCTTTCATAGGCTCGGTTGATGTAGAATCCATTTTTGCCATTGACTGCATAATCTGTCCTGTTCATGGGAGGCCATGCAGAGTCCTCTGCAAGCTTTCTCTGCAAGATCCTATATTGACTTTTCGAGTAGAATCCAAATTCTTTCTTTATAAACAGCCAGAGCTCTCGATTTTGAAGGATGGCATCCTGAAAATATGACGGAGATGATAGTGAAACTATTGTACTTACGCAAGTAAGCCCCTTCCAGCCACCTAGCACTGGAAACCTAGGACTCTGAGCTCCCTGTCTTCTGAGCTAAAGGTTGCTGCCTCTGCTGCTATCTTTCCTGGAAGCTGTTTCTAGACACAGAAACCTGCTAAAAACTCAAGGCTTTTCACTTCTTCAGGAATGCTGAAATCCTGGCTGGGGATTCACTTACAGTTCTTTCACTAGGGACTCAAATTAACTTTAACACACTACATACCAAAAAACCCTAAAAAAAACAAACAAAACAAAACAAGAGGAATTAGGAATGGGGAGAGATGGGGTAGAGGAGGGGAAGGGAGGGAAAATAGAACCTATAAACTGAGTCCCACCACATCACATACAAAGTGCCAAAGATTGTTGCTTGAATGAATCAGTCTGAAGCAATCAAAGACATTTTTAAATTTTATTTTGATTTACGTATGTGGGGGGGTGGAGGTATGTGTATATGCAAGTATCTATTTGCAAAGGTCAGAATATATCAGATGAGCTGTATTTGGAATTATTCAAGGTGGTAAGCTGTCTAATGTGGGCGCTGGACACCAACATCAGGTCCTCTGAAAGAACAGCGAACACTCCTAATCACCAAGTCTTTCTAGTTCCTCAAAATTGTTTTCTTTCCCATGCTTTTGAGTTCCCTTTTATTCTTTCCATATGCAATTTTTTCTTTTACAAACAACAGTAGAATCGATTTGTTTCTGCTTTGTACTTCCCTTTGTTTATGCTAGATTTTCTGTCACGTACAACTTTTGTGTAATTACATCTTGTAAGATAGCTTATTATAGTTGACATAAAGCTATAGTCATCTTATTATCTTTAAAGACTATGGTATTTCTTCAATTTGCAGCATAAGCATTGAAGTACAACATTTGAATCATATTTTTCTGCTGTAGATGACATTATCATGAATCTCTTGATACAAGTAGGATTAAAATTTTTTCCGACTCATTTTGCGATATTTTTAAAATTTGATGTAAAGGTGGAATTACTGAATTAAAGAATATATAAGAAATTCACACACACACACACACACACACACACACACACACACACACACACCCCTACTTAATTTAGTTAGTTCATTCTCCCAAAGGACTTGTTTATACTTCAAGAGTCATCATTTTAATTCCTTTAAAATACGCCATCGGAACCTTTTCCTGTGTGGGTGAGTAAATCCATGGCACTCAACAGAAGAGTAGCACACTCATAAGAAGGTCTTCAAGGCTCACAGTTGACAGCAAAAGTGGCTTCCATTCTCTCCCAATTAGAGGAGGCCTCCTGAAGACACTGTTTGAGTCTGTCTAAAGGTTTCCTCATGCTTCAGAGCTGCAGGGTTACCTGGCCTCACTTCTAAAGTAATGAAAACAGTAGGGAACAAATACAGTGCCTCTCATGACAGGCACTGGAGCTCAACTGGTGTTTCTCTTTCTGTGGAGGAAGATACCAGGAATATTTCTCAGCAGCCTTCAAAGAATTTTAAGCCATTCTCCAAAGAATGTCTCTTAATCAGATCATGCACAGTTCTCAAGAAAGTCTTACTAATCCTTCTGGGAGACCAACGTAGTTGTTAGAAACAGTGACTGTATGTTGAGAATGAGACCCTGAATCTACATACCTACTTAAAAAATTTGAGGAGCCATATACTTTACCTCTACAAAAAAGGCCACACAGAACTGGACAAAGGCTGTCACCAGAATTGAAATTCTCCATGACGTGGTGGTTGGGATGAACTGTTGAAAAAAAAAGAACTAACACCATTATAGGCTGCACACTTTACATTTTGAAAAAAGGTCCCCCTTGTTATTTTTCTAGAATTTCTGCATTTGCAGTAACCCGAAAGCTGGAGGGTAGGCATTGGTTTCTCTACTTTGCAGATAGGAGAGCTGAAGGCTGCCATGCTTTGCCCAAGGACTGATTCAAAGACAGAATGTAAATTCAAATGGACCCTTCCTGGCCTGTGCTCCCTCTGGTAGCCTGATGGGTTGAGGGTAATTGTCAGGTGCATCAGAAGAACGCCGTGAGCAGTGCAGCAGGGGACATTTTGGAGCTCACATGACCCTCTTCATTTATACTTGGAAACACAGGGAAGAGGATGTAAAATACAACCATTCTTCTGCAATTCTTACGGATATCTGTTCTCCTAAAGCAAAGCTACTTGGAATCCACTGCTTGTTTTCCCCTTCCAGCAAAATTAACTTCTGGGTAAAAATCCTAAGTCATGACAAAAGAGTAAGGTTGTTTTGACTAAGTATGATGTTTTGAACAAATGTTATTAGCCTCAAACATCGTCATGCAAGTCTAACAACCGGCACAAAGATTACAGGGTCACAGATGTACCACTAAACATGTCTGCTTATTAGATGTGAGAGCTATACCCACAGCGAATGGAGAGCTATACAGCTCCATTTCTACCCGACAGAATGTTTGATTTCATATGTAGAAATCTAAGGTCTATAAGTACAACATCCTCAAACCCGTAGTGTCTGGCTCAGTGGTTCTCAACCTGTGGGCCAAAACCCTTTTGCGATGCATATCCTGAATGTCAGATAACAGCAGCAAAATTGCAGGTATGAAGTAGCAATGAAATAATTTTATGGCTGTGGGCCACCACAATGTGAGGAACTTTATGATAGGGTCACAGCATTAAGAAGATTGAGAACCACTGCTCCATCCATTCACTTGTATTCCCATCCATATCCTGGGATTGGCTGTTTCAAGGCACTACTTGGTCATCTGTTTCCCCCGCGCAGAGACAGTCTCTACCTGGGCTTTGAGAGTTAGCACATTGGCTTTGGAGAAATTGGGTCATACTCTGGCCCACTTAGATCTCAGTGCCACCGTCACCTTAGTGAGGAAGGCTCTTCTCTATTACCAGCTTGGGAAAGCTCTTGGTTTGGAATTATTCACTTGTACACTAGACTTTCTTTCCTTCTGAACTACTAAGAACAGCATCGTGCTTAGCTTCTGTTCCTGAGCCAAGCACATTCTGAAGTTTCGTAACTCACAGGATATGAATGGATTGCCTGAGTTTTCATTTCCTAACTGCCTCTCCATTGCTTTCCTGCCCTCGTTAAATTAATCTGTTTGAAGTGTCCTTCCAAAGAACCTTCAGTGTCTCCCGTTATTTTGGCAGAAGGTGCAAAGCTCGTCGGCTGCCTTGGATGGTACCTGCTTCCTCTAGTCTTCTGTTCTTCATGCTCCATTGCACACCATCCACCTCTGTATCAAAGACTCTTCCACCTGCTCAGTAACGCCAGCTTTCCTTTGATTTTCATCCCTGCCACCCCATGTTCTCTGCATTGCCAGAACCAAAGTTATTCTTTGAAATTCAAAAAGCCTTCCACCCTTTCTCCTGATACTGTGGAAATTCTGCCCAACAGAAACAGCCTGGCATGTCTAGATCTCAACTAGCAAGATCTAGGCCCTCACCAACCCACGTTCCTTCCATAAGGTCCTCATGGAAGCCACAGTAACAATAAGAATTCCTCCCTATATTCTTCCAGCTATATTCTTTTATTCCCTTCAAGCATGGGTTGCCTCAGACACCCACATTGCATCTCAGTGAAGAATGGCCTATCTTCAAAACAGAACTACAGGCTGACAGCAACACACTCCTTTCCTTTCTAGACTTTCCCCACAAGACTTGTCCAAGAATAGCTTTAATAACTTTCCAATGAACTTATTTTCAAATTAGTGTGACCAAATGATGGCCACTCAAATAAGACTATAGTCAATTCCTGGTATTAATAAAACTTTTCCAACCCTTTTCTTTGCAATTACATTTAAAAGGATTTTTTACTGTGTTGTGTGTGTGTGTGTGTGTGTGTGTGTGTGTGTGTGTTGTAGGGGACATACATTCCACAAAACACTTATAAGTGTCATAGGAAAGCTTATGGAAGTTGGTCCTCTTCTTTTACCATGTAGGTCCCAGGAACTGAACTCTGGTTATCAGATGTGGTAACAGGCACATGTATCCACTGTGTCTTTTCCCTGGTCCCAAACAAAACTTTAGGCATAAACAGTATAAACATGTCAAAAGGATGACACCATTAATATGGAAGTATATGTGGGATAGAGAAATATTTTCTAAAAAAATAAAAGTTCATTGTGTTTAGTGGGATAGAGAGTACAGAGTCATGATTGACTTATAAACTGCTATGCAAGTAAAGCTTTGGCACATCTGAGTCATGACAGATGCATACTTTATGACACTTACCTCCATTTTATGGTATAAATCTTGAAAATCACAAAACAGAATGAAAATGGTGAGGACCACAGCAGATGTCAGCAGAAGCGAGAATAAATCTGAAGAAACACCAAACATTATTTTCGGGTGCTAAGAGACTATATCATAGAACTTGGCACACATTAGCAATTAGTTCATATTGGGCGAATGCTAGATGAATCTTCAGATGTTTTGATAGATCATCATATGTTTTAAAATATGTCCCAATGTTTGTACGATAAAGGTGTTATTATATTTTTAAAAAAATCTCTTCTCGTAAAGGTGGAATCAAGTATGTTATAGAAACTTTCATATGGGAATTATCTTTACTGAGGGTATCTTGGGTAGAGAAATCCTGCCATGACTAGCCCATCTGAATGGCTACCAGAGAAGCCCCATACATGATCACCACCATCTAGTGAGACACATACATAGGGGGAGCATCCAGTCTTGACAGAATTTTAGTCTTCTGTTCCAGGAGAATGAGTTACAAGAACCTGCCACTGACACTTGAAGCTTTCCAGTGTTAGGTCCATCAGCCTTTCTGAACTGTCTGTTTACATTCTGTCCTCTATCCTGGCTTCTGTGCTCTTGATCATTAAGTGCCCTGTGTCGGCTGTATTCCTTCTGACATGGTACACTCCATATGCCCCCAACTTAATGAGCCCAATTCAAGAACCATTTTTCCTCAAATTCCCAAATCCTCCCTTACAAAGCTTATGCTAACATATAAGATCTCAATTGCTCTATCAGCAGCTCAGGAGTAACTATTTCCAGGGCCTTGGGACTCTATCTTGGGAAGATAAGTTACAAAAGATAAATATGCAAAGCTGCTGGGCTCCTCCCTTCCCATATCCCCAGCTGTTTGACTTTTAAAACATAAACATCCCAGGATAAATTATGTCAAAATCCCTGATCTTAACCACCAAAAGCCCACCTGTCTCTATGTCTGCCTAGCAGATAGTGCCTCTCAGATGTTTTTGACTGGGATATCACCTAAGGCCCCAATCACCTCAAGACTTCACTCCGTGTTACCACGATAGAGAAACTGTTTCTGAAGACACCAAAACTGTTGTCACCTTTAAGCACCGTACCCACCCTTAGCATTTCCTCACACAGTCTCAAAAGAATGACCACACTTGCTTAGAAAGGGTGAGGCCGAGATGGGTTGGGGAAGAGGGAGAGAGAGGAGGAGGAGAGCAGAGCCAAGGAGAGAAGATCTCCCAAATAGAGCAATGTGCTCATAATGGTGATACAAAGATCCCAGGAGATAACAATGTGATTTTTGCATTGTTCCTGGTGTGGAATCACTGGGACTCAAAAGCTGGTAACGAAAAACAAAATATGCTGTTAGTCCCATTAAAAGCTTGGTTCTTGTTAGCAACTGGCTGAGTCTTGTGCATTCAGTGTGTTCTTGGTTTAGTGATGTGCAAAGTAGGCCTTCTCCTGTACTTCAGCTTTGGGTAAAAAATTCAATGAAGAAATGCATCTATCCCCCTTGGTTAGCTACTATTGATAAACCTGAAGGAATGGTACCCTCTGGATGTAAGTACTTTAATAAGCAAATATCACACAAACCACTACAGCTTGTTTTCAAGTAAGAGAATGGTTGGTAATACTCATACTAGTCTATAGGAAAGAAATGCGTACTTTTCTTGTCATCATAAGTTAAACTTCTCCAAAACTCTGATAAGAAAATCAAGATGTTTTGGTATTTTAAGATGAAATTGGCTATATTATGTATCTTAGTACTGTCAAAGGCTTCTGACATAACTCAGAAGTCTATACTCTGAAAGGGTGTGTGCATTGGGGCAGGAGAGATGGTTCAGCGTATACCACTCTTATGAAAGACCTAAGGCAGTTCCCAGCACTAACATAGGGTGGCTCACTACTGCCTGTAACACCAGCTCCTGGAGACCCAGTGCCTCTTCTGGACTCCACGGGTACCTTCATCCACAAGTACACACACTTTGCCACATACTTATATACTTAAAATTAAATAAATTAAAGATTGTGTGTATTAGAATATTTGATTATAAAACTTTTCTCATTTGGATTTATTAGTTACTTCAGGGATGTGGCTCAGCAGAGAAAGGCATTTGCCATTGTCCTGGCTAGTTTTACGCCATCTTGACACAAACTAGAGTCTTCTGAAAGGAAGGCACTTCAGTTGAGAAAATGCAGCCATAAGATTCAGCCATAGAGTGTTTTCTTAGTGATTGATGAGGGAAGGTCCAGGCCATTGTGGGTGGTGCCATTCCTGGGCTGGTGGTCCTGAGCTCTATAAGAAAGCAGACTGAGCAAGTATTGGGAACCACGCTAGTTAGCAGCCCCTCTCCATAACCTCTGTTTCAGCTTTTGTCTCTACGATCCTGTCCTGTCTGGGTTTCTGTCCTGTTTTCCCTTCAAAGATGGACTATAATGTGGAAGTGTAAGCCAAATAGACCCCTTCCTCCCCAGCTTCCTTTTGCTCATGGTGTTTCACCCCAGTGATAGAAATCCTGACTAGAACAGCGATCAAACCTAACGACTTGAGTTTGAGTCCCAAATCCATTAGTTCCTTCCCACAGGTTGCTGTCCTCTGCCAGCACATGTGCACTATGGCACACATGTGATACCCCCAGCTGGAGAGAATTGCTAGATGTGTCTATCAGGAGATGTCAGTTTTCCTTTAAGCTTCAAGTCCTCATGTTATAACTCATCTAATTCTAATTCAGTCAGCGTGTGTGAAAGTACCCATATTTACTACTGAAGTACCAGGTACTGAGAAAATTCTCCTTATAAAATACATTTAATTTGGAAATAAGAACTCTAAGAAATAGCTTTAAACTATAGAGCAGGATCTTAATTCGTTTTGACAATAGTCAAGGGTATTTTCAAACACTGCTTCAAAACTGAGAAAAAAAGGAGGAAGACAGACATTGACAGGAAATATAAGATCAGAGCAAGCACGATCTCAGATCCTTTGAGAAGACAGCTATGCCAAAAAGACTCAAGAACAAAGAGAATTTGAGTAATGTAATTGAATGAGACTGCTTTAGCAATAATTGCATGTTTATAACAGAAACAGGAGCTGAACATATATAACACTGAAGCAATTTCTCGAAAGCGGGTGTCAGAGGCTAGGCCGTCTAATCACAACTATCAAAATAGACATTTGTGACAGAGTTTAACTGAACCCTTCCCCTGTATACAAAAAACAAAAGAAACTTATTAAAGTCTACTGGATCAAAAGGGAAACCAAATATATGTTTATGAACCATTAAAAGAAACATGGGAAAGAAAATGAAAGCAAAATATGACCCGTTGTCACAATAAGTAAAACTCACTGTTCTGAAAATTATTAGGTCAAAGAAGAAACTAGGTCAAAGTTGCTGGTAGATAAAAATATAAAGAATGGAATCTAAACTACAATGACTAGCCTTGAATGTGTTCCTGGTCTTATAAAGATGAAGAAATGTACATGGATCGCAAAGTCAACTCAAAACAGATCCAAGGAAAGAAGGAAAAACAAACCTTAATAAATGAGAAAATGAAAAACCACACAGAATTAAAAATCCAAGAGCTATTTGGTTATTAACCAGCAAAACAAAACAATGCATTTAAGGCATGAACAAGAAAAAGGAACAATCTTGCAATCTGGGTCTGTAACATCCAGCAAAAGCTCAGGTGTAGAGGGTGTGATCTCAGTGCAGCACAGAGGGGGCACTTCAAGAGGTGAGTAGATAACCAGGGTGTTAGCCTAATCCATAAATCATCCCGCTGATAGGCTCACAGTGTAATGAGCTGTTGTGAGGTGGTAGAAAACTGATGAAAACTTGTCATAGTTACCAAGACCATATACCTGAAGGGTATATTTTGCCCTGGGTTCTCTCTCTCCCTATTCATTCCCTTCCTCAAGCACAGCCCACCCCAACCCTCAACTCCACCCCACCCCCATCCCCAACTTGTCCAGTCCACTCTTTCTCTCTTTCCTACATCCTGACCTACAGAAGATGAGCAAATTTGCTTTACCATGTGTTCCCTGTCATTATCTTTCTCACACTCAAGTCCCAGACACAATCCAGCTGCACATGGACTAAAACCTCTGAGATCATGAACCAGCATGGGGATTTCCTGTTTGGAAATTGTCCCCCTGCCCCTGTCATTTTGTAACAGTGAATGAAAGCTGGCGAAGACAAATGTAAGTATAATTAAGATAATGATAGTAAAATAGTGAGAGTCACAGAAAGTACTTAAAACTTTAAGGAAATTCACCCCACACTCTATGATAAAGTTTGGTAAGATAAATGGAATGGTATTATATGGGCAAAAATAAGTTATTTAGAACAGTATAACCTGAGTCAAACCTTAAAAAAAATTCAAAGGAAGAATTTAGAGCCAAGTAATTTACTGCTATCTTTTTGTAAGCTGTCAAGGAACAAATCATTCCTATCTATTAAAATCTTTATAGAGGAAAGAAAAAGTCAGGTTTTAAGTCTAAAACTGAAATCTAACAAAAAATACCAAAAAAACTGAAAATTACAGTATGAAATGTAGATCTTCAAAGAGCTACAAAATTCAATTTAGTAAAAGTATTAACTACTACAAGAAGTAGAATATTCTCAGGTGTATGATTTAATGACAAAAATATTAATATAACACATCTGTAGCATTGGATAAAAAGACACAGAAAGAGTATTTATTTGGTAGATGATATGAAGGAATTTGTTGAAATCTGTCTCCTACACTGGATTTTAAAATAGGTAGATATTTAGCTGTTTGAAAAGGAGAAGGGATATCTCTGTTTGCAATTAATTATGATTAAGTGAATCATTATTTTTCTAAAGTACTTAATTCTTAAGGATTAATGACAAAGGTCAGGAAGGATTCTGGGTAGAAAGTGAAAGTGACCCTATACCTTTCTCATCTCACAATGACATTTGGTTATAAATACAAGAGGAAAAAGCCATTCATAAGACAGACAGAAAAGCAAGTAGGATTAGGTTCTTAAATGTACAGAGCCTATAGTAGAGAAAACTACATATATTAATGGATAAGTAAAATAAATATGACCGAAGGTAGAGTGTGGTATACTTTGCTTATAAAATATCCCCCATCAACTGACACATATGAACTCTTGGTGCAGCTAGTGGTCACTACTTTAGAAGGTTGTGGAACCTTTGGGATGTGGAGCACCATGAGATGAAATGGATCAGTAGGGCAAGCCTTGAGATATAGCTATAGTGCTGGCCCACTTCTTATAAACCTGACTTCTTGCCTGCAATGACAGCATGGCAAACCATCTCATGCACCTGTTACTGAGCCTTCCTTGCCATGATGAACTGAGTCACTTCATACTGTAAGACAAATAAAGGCTTCCTCTATTAGGCTGCCTCTAGTCCCATCCTTTGTCACAAGAACAAGAAAACAACAAACGACTGTGCAATGCTCCTGTATGGGAAGATTGAACTATATCAACCGGTAAATTCTTCCCAATGTATCAAGATCCCAGGTGAGAAGTTTTGAAGCTGGACAATTCTATAATTCATCTGGAAGAAAAAACATGAAATGAGATAGTGTAAAATATGAAGTGGGAGTATACCACCCACATGCTGCGTATTAAATAAACCGGGAGACTATAATTGCTAAAGTGCCATTGTAGCATCAGTGGAATAGAAGAGACTGACAGCAGATTAGCTTTACACAGATATATAATATATGAAGGAAACAAAGACTTACAGTGTCTACTACAAATTATCTATAATGAAACAATAACTTACATGAACATAGATATGATGAAGCTAGTGTTATTCTCAGTGGGGAGTGAGTGAATGAATGGAATATTAGATATTCAATAGTGCAAAAGGAAACATTGATTAATTGGGTACACTAACGGCCCACACAGTAAACATACCATGTTGTATTAAATTTTAAAAAACATTAAAACATTTTAAAAATAAATAAGTATAATCTCTTCTGTTTTGTAATTAGAAAAACCCTTCTGTGCATAAAGACAATGAGAAAAAATGATTACAAAGGAATAAACAGCTCACAAAGATAAATAAGGAGAGTAGCAGAAATCCAATATGAGAATAGATTAAAATGTATGCAGAAAAGTCATAGACGACATGGTAAATAATACAGATCTATATTTCTTTTCACTGAAGATAAAAATGCAAATTAAAATGAAATGAATACCCTGCTTTAGAAACTCTAGGCAAATCAGCAAAATTTTGTTTATAGAACAGCTCTTACATTTCACTTACTAGCTCTACTGTTATGAAATGACCCTCTACAAAGCAACTCCTACCAATGAAAATTACTATAAATACTCTGGAATCAGCTTAATCTTAAAAGCTGAAACATTTTCACCAAATAATTGAACCTGTTGTCTTAAGGAAATTGGAAGCAACTTGAAATGATTTATAGGAGTTTTGTTTTGCCTTATTTTCGTTCTTTTGCTTCAAATTCCCTAAGTAGCCCAGAATGACCCAGAACTCCAATGCCCCTGCCTCCACATCCTGAGTGCCAGGACTAGAGGCACGTGGCACCACTCGTTGTTTTATGTGGTATTGGGGATTAAACTCGGGGTTCTGTGCATGTGATGCATGCATTCTAGTAACTCAGCTACATCCCCATACAGCATGAGTAGCTTTGATATGGAATTATTTATAATGCTGACATAGCAAAGCCAGCTGTGTGATAGACCAGACGCCCACACGTCTCAGTTTGCTATGGTTCTGCTTGAGCTGGTATAATTACTAACAGTATCTACTTCCACTCACAAAAGTGTTGAAGGACATATTCCACTTTGCTTGTTTTCCTTCCTAGAGGT
Organism: Tokudaia tokunoshimensis; assembly: GCA_036184795.1. Classification (NCBI taxonomy): domain Eukaryota; kingdom Metazoa; phylum Chordata; class Mammalia; order Rodentia; family Muridae; genus Tokudaia; species Tokudaia tokunoshimensis. The sequence goes on from BTHU01000015.1 coordinate 15,627,924, forward strand.
ATTGATTGTCTGCTACAAACACTTTGGGAGTTTTGCTTTGGGTTTGGCTATATTCTACTTAGAGAAATGTATTGGAGAATTAAGACATTTTTTTAAACATATTTTATAAATGTGGGACATTTCTATGTGTTACACTAGACCCTTTACATAAAATGCTTTGCTTAACTCCCACCACAAGACTAGGGGTCATATATTAGTACTCCCATTCTACAGATGAGACAATAGAGGTATAAATGACTTAACATGACTTTCCCAGCATTATGAAGATGATAAGAGGTAAACTAGTGAGTTTCTTAAAAGTCACCTCAACATAAAACCAGACACACTGAATTTAATAGAAGAGAAAATGGGAAATAGCCTCAAATACATTGGCAAAGTTGAAAAGTCCTGAACAGAACACCAATGGCTCAGGCTCTAAGATCTACAATTGATAAATGGGACCTCATGAAGCTGAAAAGCTTCTGTAAGGCAAAGGACACTGTCAATAGGACAAAATGGCAGCCTACAGACTGGGAAAAAAATTTTCACTAACCTTACATCCAATAAAGGGCTAGTATTCAAAAATATATAAAGAACTCAAGAAGTTAGACTCTAACAACACATATAACCCAATTAATAATGGGGTACATTAGCTAAACAGAGAATTCTCAACAGAGGAATATCAAATGACAGAGCAGTACTTAAAGTAATGTTCAGCATCCTTAGTCATCAGGGAAATGCAAATCAAAATGAACCCGAGATTCCCCTTTATACCAATCAGAATGACCAAGATCAAAACTTTGAGGGACAGCACATACTGGGGAGGTTGTGGAGAAAGAGGAACACTCCTCCTTTGCTTGTGAGATTGAAAACTGGTACAACCACTCTGAAAATCAATCTGGAGGTCCTCAGAAAATTGGAAATAGTTCTACCTAAAGACTGAGCTATACCGCTCTTGGGCACACACTCAAAAGATGCTCCAACACACCACAAGGGCATGTGCTCCACTATGTTCATAGCAGCCTTATTTGTAATAGCCAGAAACTGGAAGCAACCTAAACATCCCTCAACCAAATAATGGATACAGAAAATGAGGTACATTTACACAAAGGAATACTATTCAGCTATTTAAAACAAGGACATCATGAATTTTGCAGGCAAATGAATGGAACTAGAAAATATCATCCCAAGTGGGTAATCCAGACCTTAAAGGACGTGAATGGTTGTAGTCACTGATAGTAGATTTTAGCCAAAAAGTACAGAATACCCATGATACACTCCACAGGCCCCAAGAAGTTAAACAAGAAGGAAGACCCAAGTGAGGATGCTTCAATCCCACTTAAAAGGGGAATGAAATAATCATGGTAGGCAGAGGGAGGGAGGGACCAGGGTAGGAGAGGAGATGGGGAGGGGGAAAGAGGGAATGATCAGATAAGGGGCGAGGCAAACAGAGAATCCCAGAGAGCTAGGAAAATGAATGAAAATGTGCTTCTGTCAAGGCTTGGGGGGGGGTTGGGAGGACCTCTAGAAAGTCCCAGAGACCTTGGATGTGAGAGACTCTCAGGACTCAATGTGGGTGACCTTAGTCGAAATGCCCAACAGTGGGGAGATGGAAACTGAAGAGACTACCTCCAGTATTCAGATGGGGGCCCCAATGGAAAGATGGTGACACCAACCTACCTTCAAAATTTTTACCGACAATTGTTCCTGTCTAAAAGATATTCAGTGACAAAATGGAGCAGAGGCTGAAGGAATGGGTGCACACCTGACACTATTACTGATGCTCTGCTGTTCTTGCAGACAGGAGCCTAGCATTGCTGTCCATGCGAGGCTCTACCAGCATCTGACTGAGACAGATGCAGCTACTTACAGCCAACCATTGGACTGAGGTGGGGGACCAGTCAATAAGGATTGAAGGATCCGAAGGGGATGGCAACCCCATAGGAAGACCAATAGTGTCAACTAACCTGGACCCCTGGGAGCTCCCAGAGACTAAACCACCAACCAAAGAGCATACAGGGTCTTGTCTGAGGCTCCTGGCACATATTTAGCAGAGGACTATCTTGTCTGTCCTCAGTGGGAGAGGATGAGCCTAATTCTGTAGAGACTTGATGCTTCAGGGAAGGGGATGCCCCAAGGGGGCACCCTCTCATAGGTGAAGGGGAGGGGGCATTGGGGGAAGAACTCTGGGAGGGGGATAGGGAGGGGGCAACATTTGGTATGTAAAAAAATAATAATTTAAAAAATCTCTTGACATATAAGCTTGTGGATGGAATGGTTCTTCATGACTATTTATTCAGTTAACCATTTAATAATGACTGTGTATCCTCAAATGAGCAGCTTTCTGCCCTCTGGCTCTCCCATCTAAGACCATTTTATTCCGTTATCAGGCCATAGAGATGCAACATTTCACTTGCTGGTAACCTGTGACTCTGGGAAGAGAGTGGGAACAGAAAAAGACTCAGAATGGAACCTTAAGCTATGCACACTTACAGTTTGTGTAGATGGGTTTCCGAAACGGCTTTCCCTTAGAAAAAACAAATGCTGCAGAGATGCAGTTGAAGGTGACAATGGGCCACAAAGTGGTGCCTTCAAAACTTAGCACAGAAGCAGGAACCAGAGTTGCATTTCCAGTCCAGTTTCGCTCAAAACTCATGTTTGTTGAGAAATTACTTTGGTTGACCAGAAAGCATTCACTATGAAAGAATTTCGAGCATTATGAACATTGTCTATGCTATTTTTTCAAAAATCTTTTATTTAGTAGGTAATAAGGTAATTTATTTACTACCAGGTGACTTCAGTTTTCAACCTGTTCCAGCTGGTGGCTGACAAGACAGATCTTGTTTACTTCTTACAGTGACAAAGCAGAAACAAAATTGAGAAGAAATCAAGACCATTCCCTGTCTGTCCCCTGTGTAGAGCAGATAATCTGTTTTGAGAAGCCTTGGGTGACAATTTCTATGGAATTCCTGTCAAATCAAATAGTAAATATATTGTGTGAACAGAATATGTATTTATATATCTGTGTTTTAGTGCATGGGTATGATTAGGCATCTATGTATGTCTATATTTATGTATATATGTGTATGTGGATGTGTGAACGTGTGTATATGTATTTATATGTTTGTGTATATATATTTGTGTGTGTGTATGTGTTTAGGTGTACGTGTCTATGTGGATACGGTTGTGAATGTGTATATACACATATATGTATGTATGTGCATATGTATGTATATGTCTCTGTGTGTGTTTAGGGATATGTGTGTATATGTTTGTAGATATGTGTGTGAACATGTGTATGTATGTGTATACATCTGTGTATGTGTGTGTGTTCTCTTTCATGTATTGATGTAAGCCTCTTGACTTTGTGCCCTGAGTTGTATCCCTATTCCACTGTCTCTTCAAGTAGTTAAGGAATTGTAGTAAAGACCCAGCATAGCCCTTCTGATTGGCAGGTGTCTGTGGCTCTAACTTACTAGCAAGGTAAGCTCTGACTTCTCAGCCTGACTTAGAAGACATTCTGACCTCAACTTAGCTTTCTAGTCTTATCTTTTTCCAAACTCCCTACTGATACTCCCTATTCTCCTACTGGAATATCTGCTTTTCCTGAAACAGTGCAGATTTTCTGTGTTGGATGTATAGTTCCTATTAGTTGCACTATTATTTACTCTTTAACCTTCATTACTTCTAACTTTGGATGAGCCTTAGTACTAGCTCCACCCCATTTTTCCTCTTGCTGCATTTAACTCACTATTTTAGAATTCTTTTGTTGAGATATTTTTATTTTTATCCGTGTTTTATGATATTTCTGTGTGTTTTGTATTAGTTAATTTACATTTTTGACATCTAGCATAGTGGGACCATACAATATTTACTCAGCAAAATATGTTTTTAATATCTAGGTTTTGTCAGTTCTGATTGACCTATTTGCAATGTTCTTCCATTTTACAATGATGAAACCTGAAAATTAATTTTAATTGGCTTTCTTGTTTAGCTTGAAACTTTTAAGTTAATATTCAACATCTTATACATATAATTTATTTTCCAAGTGTGACATCAAATGCCAGGGTTCTTTTTCCTTTTCATTTTGAAATAGAGTGCTGGTTAGTTTTACATCATCTTGACAAAAGCTAAGGTCCTTTGGGAAGAGAGAATTTCAATTGAGAGCATGCATCTATCAAATTAGCCTATAGGCAAGTCATTTTCATGATTGGTGGTTAATATGGGAGGGTCTAGTTCATTACAGGTAGTAGCATCCCTGGGTCCTGGATTGTGTAAGAAAGCAGGCTAAGACAGCCATAGGAGTAGGCCAGTAAGCTCTGTAGTTTCTGCTTCAGTTCATGCCTCAAGTTCTGTCCATAATTTCTCTCAGCAATAGAGTGTTATATCAGAGTTATAAGCAAAAATAAGCCCTTTACTCCCCAATTTTCTTTGCTCATTGTATTATATAAGAGCAACAGAAACCCTAATAAAGGCAGAAAGTATCTTGCTACATAACCAAAGTTGGCATTGAGTTTATGATCTTCCTGCCTTAGACTCACTAGTGCTGAGACTATAGATGAGCACCACCATACCCAGCTAGGTTTAATTATTACATTTTGGGGTCTACAAAATCTATAAATGTGCTTGTATAATCAGTAGATGGTCAATTTGTTAAATAATGTTTGCAGAGAGCCAGTTCAGATTCTTGAGGTAGACAGACAGGCTAGATGGCCTGGATTTCAGAGTTTAACACTAAAAAGTACATAACTGTCCAATCACATTGTAGATAAGGAAGGTGAGAGCTAGTGTGGTGCACGTAGTGATAGAACCAGAGCCATCGTGATTTGCTAGCCAAGTCTCTATGCCTCTCTCTGTTTCTGCTTTTTCCTACTTTTAACCACAGTTCTTCTTCATTGTGTGTATTTGCTCCAAATTAAGGGAACATTTGGTTCTGAAACTCTACAGGACCATATATTGCAAGTCATACTTGAATTGCTGACTTTAGAGTCTAAATGAAACTCATATATTTCACACACTGGTTCTGCTTATGTTTCTGTGTTCTGAGGATTTGAAGCCATTAGACTCATAGTAGAATTCATATGCCCAAATTCAAAAGGAGAATAATATTTTACCTCAGGAAAAATAAGGCCTGAGTTTATGTATTGTCTATGGCTGTTTATGTACTACAGTAACATCATTAACTAGTTGTAATAGAGACTATCCTCCTCAGAAGCCAGAGGTGTTATTCTCTCACTTGGGAGAGGGAGTGTTTCCCAAGCCTTGGTCTACATAAAATGCATGCCCCAAGGAATGAACACATTCACAGTCAATCAGATGTAAGATGATCTTATTATCAAGCAAGGTGATAAATCTTTCCTACCCTTCCCACATGCTCACCTAGCATGCCACCCATTAAATGTATTCTTTTCTATCGTTTACGATTTTCAGTATGAAAGCATTATTTTTGCTAGTTAAAATCTAGAGTTCCTGTTGGTATCTAGTCAGACAATGTGATTTGGCACTGCTTGTATCACTCTCAGAAAGGAAACCTAAGGAAATCAACTCACCTGTATTTGTAGACCTCACAGTACCAAGGCTGCTGTTTCACGGAGAGAAATGTACACACTTGCACAATGCAGGTGAAACAGGAATTCATGAAGACTGAGAGTAGCAACTGAGGAGAAAGTAGTTGTCCTGCTGGTCGGTATGGAGCCAACTTCGGGTAGGCATGATTGATGCTCACTGAAAGGCATGGACATGTTTTTCCTTTACAACTTCACATTTGAGGATAAAACGTGAGGTGTAAGCCATCTTGAGTCTCTGAGGAAGATTCAGCTTGAGAAAACACTAACTGAAGGTTTACACCTACTCAAGCCCATTATACTGGTGTATATTCATTTCTACGAACCTTCATCTCCTCTATGCTTTGGTTTAACTTTCAGAAGAAAAAGATAATGGGCTGAAAGGTCCTGTAATTGATAGACTTACCATATCACATGACATTCATCCCTCCCACCCCTCATTGACTCAGAAGGAATGATATATAAAATAAGATGAGCAGAACAAATATCTATCATGAAAGACAGGAAAGTGGACAGTTGGAATGAGGGGTTAAATAGTCATCATTCCTTACTAATCTGTTTATGTGAATTAATCTATATGCTACTCAGTGAACAGTATCCAAGCACTTCAGAGTGCCAGGCACAGTTACAGATGTTCAATTAATGTTTAGTTCCTTTCTGAGTGCACATGTTGGGGGCATTGCTACTGCACATTCCACTTGATTTGGTGAAGGAGGCAGGGTCATCAAAACCTGTTTTTCAGATAACAGTGTTAGAATATACTGCATTTTCAATCTTACAGTTTGTCATGTAGAGTGTTTGGAAATGAAAAACCATAAATCTCCATCTTCCTAGATGCTTCATGCTCTAACACACCAATGAGCATAGACTCTTATCTGCCTTTCTTGATATTTTAAATCAGTGCAGGGGAGAGGCATGAAAAGCTAACAATTCATAACATCTCATTTAAAGATTCACATAAGTCATGCATTAGTTCTTGTCTTTCAATTTGTCACCTAACTTCCTTTTTTGGCTTGTTTCTTTTTAATTTAAAAAAAAATCAGAGCACATTTACTTCTTCTCATGTTCATGCATACAGAGGTGGGGTGGTAAGGAATTGATGTAAACTTTGTGATAATAAAGCTAAAAAGAAGATTTCTGTTCTCTATATGACCTGGGATAATAATGAAAACTTTCCGGTGCTTCATATTTTCATAAAAAGTAAAAGTATGATGTAATGTTTAAATGCATCTCAAATTAATTTATTCTAAACCTCTATGACTTCCTAAGGCATCACGGTTACGTTCCAATATGTGTTTTCCCAGCAGAGTGTTAGACATTGTGGAGTATGCAAGGTCACTCTGCCCTCCAAGCTCTGAGTTCCATGGATACACAGAGACAGCATTTACTATCATGGAATACAATGGCCACAAAGATAATAATTTAGAGTGCAATTTGAGTCTATATCCATTTAGCAAAATAATGGTAGGAGGGTTATCCTGGGGGCTTATGAGTTTCTCAACCTTGAGTTTTTGGCCATATTTATAGTACCAGGCATACATTTCTTCCTGTGGACTGGTCCTTAATCATAAGCAGAAAGTGGTTGGTTACCTCTATAACATTTGTGCCACTACTGCACTCCTGGACAAATCTTGCCATGCCAATCATTATTGTAGTTCACAAAATTCACAGCTAGCTAAGAGTTTTTGATGACTTTCCTCTCAACAGCTTACATAGCACTTTCCAGTACTAGAAAAGCTAGCTATTAAGGAGGAAGATTGTCTGTATCATTTTTATTTCCCTATGTCCTATGAACAAAATGTCTTGTGCCTTCAGCAATGGGTTCTTACCATCACCTTGTTGTGGGCATCCAGAGCAATGACAATAACTCTATTGTTTGGGCATTTCTAACCAACAAATTGAGAAGTGTCCTGTACCACTTCTATGTGTGTGTGTGTGTGTGTGTGTGTGTGTGTGTGTGTGTGTGTGCACACGCTTAGAAAATAGTGGATTTTCACATGGTGTTTCAAGCATCTTTAATGTTAATGATCCCTTCTCCCACTGCTCCCTCTGCCTTATCCTCCCATCCACCCTACATCTCCCTTTTCCATTAGTGTATCTCTCAGTCCTCATTGTGGAAATTTATTTGTGCAGTGGATGACAATTAGCTCATAGACTCACAACTGCACAAGAGGCAGAGAATAAGTGGCATGCCCAACCACCAATGGGACATCTATATTCTGCCTCACCCCACCTCCAGGGTTCAGAGACTACAACAGAAGAGGGTGGTTGCAAGATTGTTAAGAACCAGAGGTCTGGTAGGACCAGACTGAAACAATGTCTTTTGGGCTTGATATGGGTCTGGAAGACATCAGGGAGAGGGAGGAAATATAATAAAAAGACATTAAATGAAATAGAAAGAAATTGTATAAGTAAAATAATTGTTTGGTTTTTATTTTTTTTAAAGAATTCAATAAGCTTTTTTATTCCGAGTTTCTCGATACAATTCCTGGCATTTTCTAGGTAAAAGTAACATCTATTTTTTCATAAAGGGCCCCAATAGTTTATGCAAAGATGACCAATGGTAGGGGCTGGAGAGATGGTTCAGTGGTTAAGAGTACTTGTTGCTTGTCGTTCTTGCAGAGGGCCTAGGTTTAATTCCCAGAACACACATAGTAGTTCACAACTGTCTATAACTCCAGTTACAGAGGATCTCATCATCTTCAGACATCTGGGGGTTGTGGATACACATGTGGTGCACATTCCAACATGCAGAGAAGCACTCACACACCCAAAATAAATCTAAAAGTAGTTTTTAAAACGATGATGGTGACATTGAAGAGAATTGTCACTAACAATGTCATGCAGGAATGGAGCTGGCTACAACCTTATAGACCATCTGTAAAACTGGACTTCAGGTCACAAACCTGGAAGTGTGGAGGAGCTAGAGGTTGTGTTCACCCTTGTAGCAAATGATTCAATCAGTTGTGTTTAGATAATGAAACCTCAGTACAAACTCTGGACTTGGAAATGTAGTTGAACTCTGGTTGGCAGGATTATGCACATAATCACACTTGTGTACGTCAGAGGGATGAAGTACCCTGATTCCACAAGGGAAGGACAGTAGAAGTAATTTATGACCCTTCACAGAAAATGTCCCATGTGTCTCTCCCCTTGACTAGATTCTAGCTTGTATCATTTTTCTATTAATAAAACTGTGGTAGTAAATACACTTACACTGGTTCTGTGGATCAGCAAATCATTAAATGCAAGACAGAAGGTAGTGGAGCCCCTAAGTTGTAGATAGCTAGTCAAAATTCAGATGGTTTAGGAACCCCAACACCTGTGTCTGGTGCCTGAAGTGAAGCTATTCTAGTGGTTGTGGAATCAACCTGTGGTATTTGGTCTAACTGTGGGTTGTTGGTGTCAGAAGTCACCATCTGGGTACACTCAGAAAGGGCGTCCATATCTACTATGGTCAGGGCTGAAGAGTGTGCTGTGAGCCTCCATCTAAGTCACAGAAGGCAGAGCCTGTGGTCCTTACAGTGCTTTCTATGTGCCACCATCCAAGGTGCTGCAGTGAAACTCATGAGGACGCTGTGTGCCCTCCCCAACAGGTGTCACCACTCCAGCAATGGGCCTCTACCTTATCGGTATGCTCTCCCACACAATCTCATTACAGTTTTCATCTCCATTTTCAACACAAAAACCATGGGCAACTGAGTAATTGATTGGATAGAGATGGTATTCATTTGGAGCTTTCTGGTATGATTTTTGACCACAGTGATGACAGCATCAGTTTCAAACAATCGCTCATGGCTCACCATGCTGTCAGGCTCTGCTTTCTGTGAATCTTGGTGAAAATGTTCTGTCTGGCCCTTCACTGTGGCCCTAGGATGAGAAAGGTGGAGTTGATCTGAGTTCAACTTGATCAGAATAAACTATTTTCAGTGTAAAGCAAAGTGGCTAAGGAGCCTAGACCAGCTGAATGGCAGTCAACATCCAGGCCCAGAAACTGGGAGAAATTCTTGATATAAGCCACTGATTTGGGTGGTGAGTTGTGATGCAGGGGCACTGTGGCACCAGATTGTTGATATTTTTACACTGGGTACTTTAACATTTTCTATACCAGTGACTCCTAATATTTCTAACAAGAAATATGTATTCCTGGTATAATAGAAAATAATTACTGATTTGGGACACCCATTACATTCCAGAGATTGTGCCAAATGTTCTTGTATGTTATCTGTGTTTCCTAAAATAATCAGTACAAACAGTAAATTTTGTAGGTGATTAAAAATGTAAAGCTAGATTCTCTTAAAGACAAAAGGAGAGGCAAGTAGGACAATGATATGCATACAAAAGGGTCTGACCCTAAAGCCTGTGATCTCTAATCTGCAGTATGTGTGGCAGGACGGAGTTCCTAAATTTAAAAGAACACAGTGGGATCCCTGAACCAGCATGGAGAGCAGTACTGTTTATAACCAGGCAGGAAAATTCTGAAATTTCCTTAAAATGAAGATGACAACATTCGCTACCGGACTGCATACAGAGGAACACTCGCTAATTAAATGATATATTTTACCTAAAATTTAATCATTCCCTTATCCAAGTTCCCACAGTGCATTATTCATATTGGTGGCCTACTGCAGAGTATTGTACATTTAGTCATTATTGTTCACACATGCAATCCAGCAGACTGTGAGCTCTCTGAGAAAGAAATCCTGCTTTGTTCTACCTTTTATTTCTAACTAAGTCTCACACCAAGCCTGCTACAGGGAAGAATGTGCCATTTCAAATTATGGTCTTTAATTGCTCAAAATCATTTGATGCATTTATATTAGAAATTATATAACATAAATTATGTGAGTCAAATTTCAGGTGGATCATAAATCCACCATACCTACAAGCAAAGCTCTGAGTGTGTCTCCTAAGGTTTCCAGGATGTACCTGAAGGTCTCTGAAGGGTCATGCTCAGAAAAGGTCACTGTCATTTGATGAGGTTTATGTAAAAATTCCATGTGTGAAATGGAAGGATGCATTGTCACACTTAATTGTCCCCATATGGCCTTCTCCTACATACTGAAATATTAGGACTAAATGAAGCTGGCTGTAACCTACCGTCATCCACTGCAATGACAGTCCTAAGGTCATGCTACCAATATATTTTTCTCTTCAAAAGACTTGCAGAAGGAAGAGTGAAAGTTGAATGTCATTAGCCATGGAGAAACAAGTGAACAGGCGAATGATGGAGCTTCAGTTGAAACACAACCTCTTAGGACATTTCCATGGTAACGAGTAGAGGACAACAGATTAAAACCTTCAGCTGGACTGAAGGAGAGAGAGGAAGGCTGCTTGGGAGTAAAGAGACCCCGTATGTAACCTTTAGTGTGCAAACCATCTTTAGGACAAGGTGCCCCAGAGTTTCTAATTTCAAGCATTTTTGAGAATTGTATTTTTTAGGCACTTCTTTCCTCTATTTTCTTGATAATTTGACGATCTTGTTGAAGAGGCCAAATGTGTTACTAGCACAAACTCCCACATAGATTACGGTCAAGTTGTACTTCACAGTGTACATTTTCTCAACCGATTTGTGTACTGACATCATTTTAAAAACTTGTTCTTTAATACATCGTATCTTGTATTATTAGCTGCATGTGTCTCAAACTCTGTGATCTTTGATAAGTTTTTAAGAGACAGCGATTTCCTTGAGTGAAATGGCCTTGTCAGGTTCTGCAGAAGAGCTAAAATGATGTTTATGGAGTGCTCATCACAGTACAGGGAATAGTAGACTCACAATATGCCGAATGGTCTCACAATGGTCTCCTCTTTTGGGAAGACTGACGATCTTGGTGAGCAGTTGAGAAGAGTCAAAATGTGTTCAATTTGACTGGTTTCTTTAGAAACTCAAAACCCTGGACAACGGTTCTAATCTTGTTTGAGAATTGGTGCTTGAATGTGACAGAGTTATTCTGGGCTTTCCTACATTCCTTTGTATGGTATTAGTTATGGGGTTGACTGACATGGAGGTGGGACCACTGTGCCCCTGTCCATGGTACTACCCGGGTGACTCTCATCTCAGTTGTTTAGCCCCTGAGAATCAGCCTCTGAGAAGAGGCTCTGTAGGAGACTGAGATGTCTCTATTCAGAAACATAGCTACCTCTAGCAGAAGAGGGTCTCAGAAGGGTTTCAGATCAAAAGCTATACTGTCAGGACAATGGCACTCTATCCAATGATCAACAGCCATGTAGCTGACTCAATCTACGGGCTGAACTCTGAGGAAAATTGTGACAGGAGGCTAAAGGTGAGAAACAGCCATCTGTGTTTATTTACTTTTTTAAAAGATTTATTTATTTATTATATCTAAGTACACTGTAGCTGTCTTCAGACACACCAAAAGAGGGTGTTAGATTTCATCCCAGATGGTTGTTAGCCACCATGTGGTTGCTGGGATTTGAACTCAGGACCTTCAGAAGAGCAATCAGTGCTCTTAACTGCTGAGCCATCTCTCCAGCCCCAGCCATCTGTGTTTATTCATCACACTTTGCGTTCGGATATTTTCATTTCCCATCCTTGTTTATTTAGTCATGGCTCAGGTAGATTATTTCCCAGTCAGTACCCATGTTGTAATGATCTCACCTTTAGGTATGAGAGATCCAGTGGCTTGGGACTAGCAGTGGGAGAGAAGGGCTTGGTTGCTTCTATCATTCCCTTGGGTAATCACCAACTTTTCACCTTGCTTCAGAGAATAAGGTGACCGTGGAAAAGCCATCATTTCATCCGAGATGCTGCTTCACTGCCCTCTTGGCAGATGCACTGTAACACGACAGCTATCTAAACTTGGCAGTTTGTACGGGGCTCGTGGGTGGGCTGTACAGTTTCCCTGTGGGCTGGTCTGGACCAGTGTGAATGGGACTCTCTCCTTCCAACTCTTCAGGAATGTTTTCTTCAAATGTCTCTTGGAGTACATACTGTAAAAAGCCTGTGCAGCCTGCCCCATTGGGCAGCCTCTTACTCGGGTACTTCCAGCCTAAATAAGTCCCGTGGCTTCTACTTTACCTACAAGATAAATAATATATAGCTTCCCTTCATGATTCTCCTCTCTCTCTCCTCATTGCTACTATGAATGGGGGGGAGCAAATACACAATGTCCCCTCAAAAAAAGGACTCTCCTAGAATACTTCCTATGACTCTCTTTTATTGAGTGTGGCAATCCTGGGAGGACAACAAGACTTCATACATCTCCTTTCAGCTCTCCTTAAAGCATTCCTCGGTAGTCACTGCTACAGTTTTTTTTTTAGGGGGGGGTTTCGAGACAGGGTTTCTCTGTGTAGCCCTGGCTGTCCTGGAAATCACTCTGTAGACCAGGCTGGCCTCGAACTCAGAGATCCACCTGCCTCTGCCTCCCAAGCTACAGTTGTTAATGGAATCAATACCCAGGTGATGGGTAGCGAGGGGAATATGTTTCTGATGGAAGGACCAGTAAACATCTCTTTAGAAGATATGATGGAGATGTTGCCACCCTCTTTCTTCATGTTCAACTGGCACTTATCATTCACTATTGTCAGATATTCAGATCCAAAAACTTCCACCCAGTAGGAAAACCCCATTAGCATTTTTCTCCTTCTCTGTATTAGAAACATAGACCCCTGGAGGCATACAAAGGCTCATGGCTCCAGTGTAGAGTTTAACTGATGCATTCACTTCATGAATGGAAGAAACACAATTTCAGAATAGTGTGGCCTGATGGCAGCAGATGTTCTAGGAGTTTAGAGAAAAGAGGGTTATTTTATTTTTTTAATGATAATCTGTCATCAGAGGAGAGACAGGAGGGAACACTAAAAGCAGCTTCATGGAAGAAATAGGATTGACTCTAACATGGGTAAAATGGGTGAATTTCAAAATTGCTTGGGACTACAGAGATATTTTGGTGATTAAGATTGGACCCTGCTCTATAGTCCCATGGTATCACACTATCATGCATACATGCACATGTATGTAGTATACACACACATACACACACACACACACACACAACAACAACAACAACAACACATAACAATTTAATTTTTTAAAAGAGCCTTTTACTAAAAGAAAGGCATTTCCAGCAGAAGGGAATAGCATGTGTAATTTGAGGTTTTCAGTTTGGCTACACTGTAGAATAAATGAAAGGAGGCAGCTAAAGAAACAGTCTGAAAAGCAAGTTAGGCCAGATCAGACTGGAGGCTTGAATGCCAGGCTGAAAAATGTGGGTGTTTATCTGTCTCCTTTAGTCAAGGACTGTTGCGTGTGACCTCTATATAATGACCATTATCAAGGCTCCTTATATTTCCTAGTCCCAAGATTAAGGTTCATACTAGAAAAATGTACTATTGTCACAATTGAGTTATTTACTTATGTGTCTACACATGCATGCCTTGTTCCCAGGAGATCTTTGAGTGCTAGAAGACAGCCGTGGCCTTCAGCCCACAGCACTGCCTATGAGCACAGGCTCTGGAATCTCCTGGGGTTCCTTTCCTTTCCAGCATCATTCATAAATATATCACCCAGATTGCTTAAAAATACCCAGCATCATAGAATCACTATCACTGATTCAAAATTATTCAGTTAGATGAATCATAATAACACATAGTGGAAAAAATATAATAGGCTTGGAATAGACACTCCAACCTAATAATCAAAATTGATATTACTTATATCATAGAGACTGGTAAATTTTATCATTGGATAGACATGAGAGATGAGCTCAATATCAGTTTTGTGTTTTAAGATGTGACATGATGTGTGAACGTTATTAATGTCCTGCCGACGTCGGATATTTTATCTGTTGTTTTTCACAACACCTCGCTGTTTAACAAAGGGAAAGTGACAGGGCCATTGTTCTTCCTGCTTCTGTTGAGGCAGTCACCTTTCTTGCTTATTAAGAGTTAGTATCAAGCCCCGAGTTCCTTGATCAAAAGCACTTTATCAGTGTCATCTCCAAAGAAGGAAGCAAGCACTGGCTGCCATGACCCACACCTCACTTCCCAGAGAACTGAACCAGAATCACACATTAGCATTTGTTCTCCCAAGTCAAAGACATAGCGGGAATCTCAGTTTTGTGTCAGTGTGAAATGTAGTTGAATAATGGAAAGTGACCTTTGGGTTTAAAAAAGAGAAAGAAAAGTCCTTTCTGGATTTCTCACACATTTTTCTATGGACAGGATACAAAACGACAAAGAACTAAGAATACGTTGAAAGGTTCTTAGAGAAAAGACTTATTTATTATTAATAATAGGCTATATGTATATTATATAGGTATATCATTTATATATAATTAAGTTAGAGCTATTTGTTATTAGGTTATTTATTACTTATATTAGGTTGTATTTATATGATGTAGGTTATATTATTTATATGCTATTAGGTTAGGGCTATTTATTATTAGATTATTTTGCTGGAGGTCCTGAGGTTCCAAGCCTCCACTCACCCCAAGGTTACTTTAAATAAATTCACAGACGTCACTTTTCCACCAAGTCCCTATTTGTATGTTTCTGGGACTTTACAAATAGATACAAACTTACTCGTTAGGCTGACCGTCAGTGTGATGGCCACGTCCTGCAGGAGGTACTGGTAGTTACCGAAGAGTTGGAGTTGCTGGGGGAGAAAACAGTGTAAGTTTCATGTCTGGTAAAGTGCTTCCCATTCTTCTTTTCTTTTCAAAAAGAAAATATGGACCTAAAACCTTCAGTAACTCATTAGACTGAATGACCCTAGTAGCTATTTTCCCAGGCTCTGTCAAAACCCTACCATACACCTACTGACCCTATGACCCTTGGCAGGAGTCATGTCAGCCTGGACATCTGAATTCTCAGCACATATCTGAACGTTTCTAACAGGATTTTTGGCATAATTTAAAGTCAAGGCCTCAACTCCTTCAACCCATGTTGGTCTCCACCTTGAGGATGGATTGAGTGATAGCACAGCGAGTCTGGAGTTCACTCGTGTTCCCAAATTGAACACGGCCTCTCCCTTAGTCAGTGCTTTTCAACCTTCCTAACCCTGGTATCTCTCTTTTTTTTTTAAGTTTTTTTTATTTTTTTTTATATTTTTATTTACATTCAAAATCATTTCCCCTTTCCTGTTTCCTCCCTCCCCGAAAGTCCCATAAGCCCCCTTCCCTCCCTCTTTATCCCATTCAACCCCCTCTCGCTTCTCTGTCCTGGCATTCCCCTACATCCAGTCTTTCCAGGACCAGGGGTCTCTCCTTCCATCTTCTTGGAAATCTATTGATATGCGTATTGTGTCTAGGGTATTCCGAGATTCTGGGTTAATATCCCCTTATCAGTGACTGCATACCATGTGTGTTCTTTTGTGATTGGGTTACCTCACTAAGGATGATATTTTCAAGTTCTGACCATTTGCCTAGGAATTTCGTGAATTCATTGTTTTTAATTGCAGAGTAGTATTCCATTGTGTAAATATACCACATCTTCTGAATCCATTCCTCCATTGAGGGACATCTGGGTTCTTTCCAGCTTCTGGCTATTATAAATAAGGCTGCTATGAACATAGTGGAGCATGTGTCCGGAGGATCCAGCTATACCACTCCTGGGCATATACCCAGAGGCTTTACCTGTTATCTCTTAATACAGTTCCTCACCATACAGTGGAATGGTGATCCCCAACCATAAAATTATTATCATTGCTACTTCATATCTGTAATTTTGTTACTGTTATGAATTGTAATGGAAATATCTGTGTTTTCCAATGGCCTTAGGTGACCTCTGTGAAAAGGTTATTTGATGTCCCCAAAGGGGTTGCTTCCCACAGGTTGAGAATCACTACCCTAAATAAACCCACTGCAGATTTTAGTCCACTACCTTTGCCTCTCTGAGGTCTGGGTACACACAGAACTTAGCTTTTCAGTTCACATTTGGAGCTGAGGTCATAAGGCCGAAAAGTCAAACCATTATTCCTTGGATAGGTCCTGGCTGGGTCTTGAGCAGCCTGGCCTTCCAACATGCTTCAGAGCTTGTGACTGACTTCCACACTGTGATCTGATTATGAGTGTACAGACAACGTCTGCATGTGAACATACACTGGCCCTTGCAAAGACTCTGTAGGAGCTTCTAGGTTGAGGTGCTTGGAGGATGAACTCATGCAGCTCAGAATGGATTGATTCCAACTCTACCACAGATCCTTCAGCTCTGCACTCAGTTTTATGAAAAGGTAGGTACATTGTGCTCTCTGATTACCAACTATTCCTCATCCACCCAACAGTGCCCTCCCCACCCTACCTCATGTGTGTGTGTGTGTGTGTACACGTGCTCTTGAGTATTAAACATATACTGTGTGTACTTGTATGTAAAGGGGTATGTGTCAATGTTCTTATGTGTGGAGGTCAGAGGTCAGTATCAGGTGTCTCCCTCTATGGACCCCCACTTTGTTTTTTTGAGACAGTTTCTCATTGAACCTGGAGTTCACGAGTTGACTAGACTGGCTGGTCATCAAGTTCAGGATCTTCCTGTCTCTGCCTTGCATCATTGGAAGCGTAGGTGTGTGTCACCAAAGCCAACCTTTTATGTGGGTGCTAGGGATCTGAACTAAGCCAACACTTTACGGGCCAATTCAACTCTGTGGCTCCGGGTTACTTCATCTTATCCTTTCTGCTCTGAGTGGTAAAATCACACATAAACAGAAATACAAGGAAAATTATCCAACAGTAGCCTTAGATTTTTCAATATGAACAGCTATCATAGAACTGTGGAGACCTTAAAAGCAAGTCATTAACTTTCCAGAGATGGGAGTTGGCCAAGGATAAGACCCTACTTTGCATTTTGGATGAAGGTAAGGCTTGGATGGGGTCTCCTTATCCCTCCCCACCTGGTGGCCATTTAGCCTCCCACATGCCCTTGCCAGCGGTAACCAACAAGATACCTCAATCCCTGGTCTCTCCATTTACCTCTTAATTATCCTCCCAAAGCAATAAAGTAGCTTAATTCCCCAAGTGTCCTTTGAGTGTGTTGGATCATTTTATTATAGAGCAAACTACGCTTGAAATAATGAAGATTATTTTTAATGTATGCATAGCTCCTGTATGCTAAATGACTATTACCATTTGTTTTTAAAAATTCCTTTGTATTTTTTAAGGAATTGCTATTCTTTACTGATAACACACCTAGCTCTATTAAATTCTGGGTAGGTTCAGGAGCACAGCTCCAGCGTGGGAGCTTTTCAGCATTGCTGTCCTTCAAAATAAAATCCAAAAACTTCTCTTCCTTTTTATCTCTTTTGAGTCTTTTTGCCAAAAATATTCCACAGTTGGAGGCAGATCCATTTCCTGCTGAGATATATTTAGGCTTCTCTCAAGCTCTGTTTATTCCCCAAGGAAGGGACAGGATTACAGAGGTCAAGAGTTTCAGGTTATCCAGAGAAAACCAACACCCTAGACAACATATCCAGTATTACTGACTTCTAACCTCAGGCTACACGAAGCACACCAGGTTCCCAAGAAACAGGCACCTGTTTCTGAGGAAAGGTTGTGCATTTATAAACATTAAACAGGGTGTAGGATTCACATCCCAACACTATAAATACAATTAGAACTAAGAAGGAATAAATTTAATTCTTACCCAGTACAGAAGTGATGTTCCAATAAACTGGATGATGCCATACATGGTCAAGTATTTAAAGACACCAAAGGATGAGACCAGAGCAGCCCGGCCCTCCCTGTTGAGAACAAACACAAAAACTGCTTACGTAAGCCACACAGCCCCTAGTCTTTATATTTTAAAAGGAGCTAATTTTAGAAAATAGTTCATTCTTTGGCAATGTGTATAATACATGATGTAATTAATATAATACATTACATACATATTTCACATAGGCAAACAATGTGTATAGTACATTTGAGAACTCATCTCCCTTATCTGCTTCCCACCCTTAACAAAACCCTAACCCCTTGCACCAAGTTATCCTCTCATTTTTGTGTCTTTGGTTGTAATTTTGTTTCTGCTTTGGTTTAACCCCCTAGGTTTATGTTGCAGGATTTTTCCCTGTCCAATTACATCAGTGCAGAGAAGGTCTGTGATATTCTAACCTTTTGATAATATCATGTTGGCCTCCATTTCTCCTCTCCCTCCTGCGACCTCTCTTCCCTCTCTCCTTCTCTACAACTCTTAGCTCTGTCCCCTTTCCCCTGTACAATCACAGACTTTCTCTGCACTGATCGGCAGGGAAAAATCCTGCAACAGGTTTAGCCAGAGCCACCCTAGTGAGCACTGGTGTGAAGCCAACCATTGAGGCATGAGTAACTCACCAGCGATGGCATCTCTGAAGACATTGCTTGACTGACAGTAATTCCCTTGGGCAGGGAAAAGTCCCTATGAGGCTGCTCAGTAGAGTTCGTGACTGAATGTTTAGGGATTAGGTCTTGTGCATGTGCTGTGCAGTGAACGGCAACAGTTCTGAGTTCACGTGTGGCACAGCCATCTCTTGCTCATAGCATAGACCAACTTTCTTGTCTCACATTCTTTCTCTCCCCTCTTTTGATGAGAACCCCAAGCCTTAGAGTGTGATGTGAGTACCCCACTAAAGGAGGTAATATATGAGTGACACACTTAAGGCTGAACAAGGTGTTCTTGTTTAATAGCTTGTTGGTATATATTCTCTTAGCCATCCATTCATTGTTTCAACTACTGTTTATTTTATGTTTACCTTTTTATAGTGCTGAAAAAATTCAGGTCCTTCTACATACTAGGCAAGTATTTTACCAACTATATCCCAGGAAAACTACATAATCTTTTTTGTATGTTTTGCTAAATTTCTCTGTGTGTGTGTGTGTGTGTGTGTGTGTGTGTGTGTGTGTATGTTATATGCATGTTAGTATAGAGGTACATACACCCATATACAAACTTGGAGAGGCCAGAATAGAATGTCAGGTGTATTCCTTTATTAATCTCTACCTTAGTGACTTGAGACAAAGTCTCTCACTGAGTTAGAAGCCTATTGTTGGGCTAAGTGGCTGGCTGCTGAGCTATCAGGGTACATTTGTCTCTGATCCCAAACACCAGGGTTCCAGGCAAACAAAGCTATACCAAGTTTTTTATGTCAGTGCCTGGGATTTGAATTTGGGTCCTTATACTTCTGTATCACTGAGTCATCTCTCAGCTCTTTCGTTTCATTCATTGAACTCCTGATACTTCTACCTCCACCTCCTGAATGTTGTATAACTGGCACCCACTGGTTTACCAAGTGCTGGAAATCAAACTCAGCATCTTTTCTGCGATAGGTAAGCACCAACTAATTAACTAAATCCCATGACCTATTCAACCTTCCAGTCATTTGGGAAGTCTCTTCCTCAATCCTTAATTCCTTCCTTGACTCTTGACCCACTTTTATGTAGGTCTTATGAAGTATCAACATTACACCAAAGATCATTATGAAAGGATAGAAACAGAATCAGGGCCTGTTCCCTCCGTGAAGTGAGAATATTATTGTGTATAATCTAAGCATAATGCAGCATTATAGTGACCTACAGTATCAAGCATTGATTTGATCTTAATTTCCTCTATCTCAACATGCTTTTTAGAACTGAATGAGTTTCCGTGGCTCTCAGACACACAAAGCTAAGATCAGCGCTCTCGAATTTTACAAAGTATGGCTGCAACTCTAAAATGGAGTCCTGATGGTTTTTGCCATCTGTGATACTGCTGGAAGAAGCCAAAGCAATATTCTGAGCTGGTGAAGAGATCAAAAGATCAAGACTACTGTAGAAACTACAGCTTGGAAACTGCATATTCATCCTTTGGAGGAAAAAAATGACTTTTCGCTGAAGTTGTTTGGATGGTAGTGGATCAGAGGAGAGTGTGAGAATGAAGCACGTCGACTCTGCAGCTTCCCTTGCCAAGGCGGACACGACCCCACATGGCTTTACTTTGTTTCTAGTTCCTAGTGACACTGGCACCTGCTCAGTTCAACCATGTTAGAACTATATTGAAACATAAAATGGCAGACCTGGAAGCCAAATGACTAACTTCTTGCCTCAGGCAAGATGGATGTTAGGTTGGGAGATGGGCCAGGCTACTTCAGGCAGATGTTTGCCACCAGGCTGTGAACAGCTAACATTTGTTTTCAAAATGGATGAAGGAAAAAAAAACAGGCCGAGGAAAGAATCAAAGCCTAGATTGTTTTCCCAAGTCTGACATAAACATTATGATTTCATCTTTTTTCCCCTGCAGTTGTATATAATTTCAAGAAAATTAAGACAGCCAGATTCAAAACAAAGTACAAAACATGGTTCTAAGGGCAGGATAAGAGCTGTCTACGTGAGTTTCCAAGATCACTGTTATTCCTAATGATTATGAAATTTAGTAGTTCGTACATTTATCTGCATATCCTGCAGCCGTCCATTGGATTCTCTGTTTAGAGATAGACAGCGATAAAGAAATAATAATAGTAATAATAAGATACAGCTTTTCCCACAGGACTTGAACTATAACAAGCAGTGGCTCGTGCTCCGAATAATGACAAGGAAACCAATGGACCTAGACCTATTCATGTAAGACTTGTACGGCATCGCCCTTCTAGGGTTCTTCCCCAGGAATAAGCATGTGTAGAGAATACCAAAGGACAAAATGATCCTTAAAGGGCTGAACACTGAACCATATCTAATTTTTTGAAGCTATGAAATACAGAAGCAAAGAGAGTCTACCCTGAAGTCTTAATAACAAGTCTTCTACCCCTACCAGAAATCTTATATCATGACTTGTATTCTAAACCAACATAGTGCATTGTAAATACATTCCTGATGCATGATACATCAGACACAGTCGTGCTGTGGAGGCACAGGTAGTGATGGTGCTCAAGGGTACAGAAGAACACAGATGTAGATGCCCAGGGCAAAGGACATGTGATCCAGCTACCTGGCGGATGTGCAGGAAGGTCATGGGATTTCAGGCCTGATGCCATCCCACCTGTCACCCTGTGCTCTGGGGCACCAAGAGAGTGATAGAGAATCATTTGATTGTCCTTTCAGAGTAAGCTGTGTGATAACTTCAAGCTGGACCTGGAGATACTCGTTACGCCCCCCCCCCCCAGGTAATCTAGGAACCGCAGGGGGAAAGATTTGTGAACAAAATATAAAACTGGATGCTTTATTCTTTGTTACACTTAAAATGTTAGAAATGAATTTGAAATGCATTCAGTTAAGGAAAGCAAACACATGTCCCTCCTTCCTAATCTCCAGTGAAGTTTAATACCTCCTATGGCAACATCCTGATGTTTTCAAATGATTATTTTAGAAATACACAATAGTGTTGGTCGAAGCTATCTCATAATGGATTCTTATATTGCCCTTTCACCCATCCCAAACTCCTGGTCAAATATCACAGAAGTTACCTAGTATGTAAAATTAAGAGAAAGAGAAGACATGTAATCATGTTTTAAATAACAAAGAAAGCTTTCAGCAGT
The DNA here is from genome assembly GCA_036184795.1 of Tokudaia tokunoshimensis. NCBI lineage: Eukaryota > Metazoa > Chordata > Mammalia > Rodentia > Muridae > Tokudaia > Tokudaia tokunoshimensis. The sequence goes on from BTHU01000015.1 coordinate 15,649,899, forward strand.
CTACCTGACATACCCATCTATTTCTTAAAACTGGATGAAAATCACTTTTTTGTGTGGGTTTGTTAGTGCTTGAAAAAGCAACAGGAATAATTGTTCCTTGGCTAGTGGCCCAACAGCACTAGGCCCATCCCAACACTTGCCCTAGATCCACACCTGCCCTGGTATGACTTAGTGTCCAGTTCTGTCTGCTTCCCAAGACAGACAATGAGCCACGGTGGTGAGGCCCGGGGAAGCTTCGGCTTACTTGATGAGATCATCAGGCTTACCTGATGAGATGAGGCACACACTCAATATTGGCCGTTTTTGAGGTGAAGGGAGATGCCACGGATGCTTCCTGTTCTGATAGTGAGATGCCCGCATGAGCCATTTTCAAAGCCTGGAATGATTCATCCACGTCAAACCACAACTCCTCAGACCAAGCTCTTCTACTCAAATACTAGGCTGTTTGTTGTCTGTCAGTTATAATATTGTATCTGTACACATTTAGGTCTCTGTTTATATGCTCTTTCATCCATTTACCCTGTCTCTCCTAACCCATAAAGTCACCATGGAAGAAGAATGGACTGCACTGTGATCCACAGAAGCATGTACACGTACATGTGCACATTTCCACACGTGCATATATACTATACTATCTTTATGACACATGTACATCATCAGCAAATGGAAGGGCACTCACTCCAAACTTCTAAAAAAGGATGGGGAAAGTGTTGGAGAGATGTCTTAGCACAGTACTTCTTAACCTTCCTAATATTGCTACCCTTTAATACAGTTCCTCATGCTATGGTGACCAACAACCATAAAATTACTTTTGTTGCTACATCATAACTGTAATTTAACAAGTGTTGTTAGTAGTAAATATCTGATACACAGGACATCTGGCATGCAAACCCCGTGAAAGGGTCATTCAACCCCCAAAGCGGTCATGACCCACAAGTTGAGAACCACTGACTTAGCAAGCAATGGCCTATACTACTCTTTCGAAAAAACCCAAGTTCAGTTCCTAACACATATGTTGGGAGGTTCAGAGTTATCTGTAATTCTAGGTCTTCTGGACCCTTCAGGCACTTGCACATGTACACACACACACACACACACACACACACACACACACAGTGAAAAAAATAAATCTTTAAAAAGAATCTGGATGGCCATGGATAGGAGACTTACACTATCTTAGTTTTTACACTTGGTAGGGCCATCTTCATGGAAAAAAAACAGGAAAGATATATAATGATAACTTTCCTTGTTGACTGATCCAACCAACTAGCTAGCTGTTGGTAAAGAGTATAGAGCACACAGCATCACCATTAGATGCCAAAATCAAGCCACACACACCCACAGGCACATGGTGATATAGGTGTTGCTTCACAGAGAGAGTATTTACTTCTTCTGATGAAGGTTAAAGGCTGTCCAGAGAACACACAACAGATAAGCCCATAGTCAAGCCAGAAAGCCCAAATGAAATTTTGTATTCAGGTTGCTCTGTAGGGCTTGATAGCATCATTTGCTTTGCAATAGATTAAAAGATTGCAGTTCAGTTCATCTTAGAACACAGCCTCTCTCTTCCCTTCTCCTTCAGTGTTTATGCCTCTATTATGTAGTTTAAGATTGTCTGCCATATGGCCGGGTTAATTCATGCATGATTCTTCCATCAGATGATCGCCTTTTTGGGAAACAAAAGACTATGACTTTTTGGCATTTTTGTTTTGCAATAAATGTCACATAATTAATAGCAATAGCTATTCACCCTAGGTTGGATGAATGGGCTAGCTGTGTTTCATAAGAAACACAGGAAAAAAATGTACAATAAGCCTTTAACTATGAACACATTTTTTCACAGACATTGGAAAAATATTTAAGTGGAAAGTAAAATGAATAAACAGATTTTACATTTTTAATAAGCTGGAAATTAAAGTGCTTTCCCTTTTCTCTCTGTTTCCCCTCAGTCCTCATTTTCATCCTCCTCTTCTGCACTGTTTGATGGGCTAAGCAAAGGCTTTACTACTCAGTTGTACCCCCAGCCCTGTTCTTCAATTCATGCTCCACAGTTAGCTATTAAAGTACAGTCAACTGGTATTTCACCCACGTCTTCAAAAGTCAGAATATAAAATATATACTCACCTTCTGCTGGGAATAAAGAATAACCCAAGACTCACTTAATTTTAGTTTTTCTACAGAGTGTAAAAACCATACCATTTATGATTTCATAACAAAATGGGCAAAACCTGATTTTCAAAAATTAACCTTATAGTTGGTTTGAAGGGAATAAATGCCATTTACACATAATTAAAAACTTTATGAATTCCAAGCTTTTTATTCTCTAAGGCTTTACCAGCTATGCACCTTGTACATAAGTATTTCATCTCCCAGAGGCTTTCTCTCCTTATAAGTAACACTAAAGGCTTAAAGCATTAGCCTTAAGGCTTAAAGCAGATAATGTTGTAAAGTCCACAATGGGTCAAACTTTGGGAACATCAGCAGCATTGCTTTATTATTCTGGGAAATTCCAGAAGACAGCAGAATGGTCTTAGCTCTTTCTGTTTGTAACTCACACTCAGGGAGAGGTAAGCATGACCAAGGGGCTGCTGATGGAAGGATGACCAAGGGGCTGCTGATGGAAGGATGACCAAGGGGCTGCTGATGGAAGGATGACCAAGGGGCTGCTGATGGAAGGATGACCAAGGGGCTGCTGATGGAAGGATGAAGAGGCCCTAGGGGGCCTTGGAGAGCTCAAGAGAGATTACAAAGTGCTGCTTATGTTCACTAAAGTCCAAAAGTCACATGTACTCACCCCACAGTCATTGGCTCCATCTCCACACATGCCCACATAATAACTACAGAAAAGAAGATACAAAACCCAACAGGTCAGAAGGTCTCTTGAATCCCTTCTTTGTGTGTGTGTGTGTGTGTGTGTGTGTGTGTGTGTGTGTGTGTGTGTGTGTCCTGAACAAATGTGGAATCAAGAAAATGACTTGGAGAATCTTTGTCTGAGAGGGAAAAGGCCCCTGACTTAATTTGTCTCAATCACTGAAATGACAGTGATGACACCAGAAGCATCAGTAATCACACACTTGAAAAGAATGTCAGGTTGATTGTGTCCACCCTATAAAGCACAAGATTGAGGAGCCATGATTATAATAAGGTCATGATTACACACTTCTCATTCAACCTAATGGGTAGAGCACAGCCTAACCTGACCAAGCTGCTTTCACTGCAGCCAAGAGTTCAGTTTCAACATTAGAAGGGCTTAGCAGATACAATTAAAGCATATGTGCATTCTTGGTGTGTCTCAGAGTGAGGTAACATGTATATGGGCTTGATATGCAATCAGGATCTAAGTGGAAGGATAAAATTTAAAGTTGCTGCCAGGGAAAAGGGATTTCTTATGTAGAGTCCATTGAGAATTACAACTGAATGACACTTATCGACAGTGACTCGTGGCAATGCTTTAAATGATTCAGTGGCATTTTTCCAAAATCGGATCATAAATGATAAAAGTCAAGTTCTGTTAGGTTATCCCTATTATTAGCTGGTTCATAAGAAGTTGCCTTTTTGACCATTTCTGTAATTCAAGCATGGTCCAATGTAGACAAATTCAGCCTAATGCTGAGCTAGTGAAATCACAAACATTTGCATTCTGTGTCATAGTGTCACGGCTACCTGTAATCATCTAATTGGTTTTCTTCATCCAGAGATGCTTAACATGCATTGCCAAGGGTAAGACCACAAAGAAGACTACAAGTAACTGAGAAGACAGCTCATTCTGTCACAATATGTGTCTTCCCAAGATAATTGTGTTTTAGGGGAATGTGACTTTCAGAATGTCAGCCAATGTTGCTCAGGCAGTGAGACAGGAAGATGACTCTCTTCAGCCAATGTCATGTAATGACCCTGTAAATGAGCTAGCCACTTACCCCTGGCCACTTACCTAGTCTGAGAGTATGGCACTCGGGGGTGTGGGGGGAGTTCTAATGGAAGGCATTTGAGACTTTGCTAAGGAACTTAGCTGGTAAAATCTGATAGGAAGAGGCAGTCTCCTGATCCGATGGCTTTGCCACTCTGTGTCTTTGCAATCTGAAACCTTCAGGCTAGAAACTGTAACTCGGCAAGGAATGAATAGGTAGGTCCGGTGTCAGCAAGAACTCCATTCAGATGGGGTTTGGTCATCAGTACTTTGAGAGGGTTCTGAATCTCCCTTGCTGTCTCTAGTCCCTGGCAGCTGCCATTCAGCTCATGCCAAGAGGGTCTAAAAATACCATGCATCCTCTAACGGATCAAGCTGATGACTTTGGAAGAGAGCTCACACACTTTCCCACCATTCCCATCCTGAGCTACATGGGCCCACATTATTTATTCTCTCTGCATCTAAGCAGGCAATATTCCTGTAGGTTGGGCTTTATGGGACACAAAAATGAATGTTCTGTGGGGTAGTCAGTGTCTAAAATGTGCCTCAACTGTTCCCACCTCCTGTACTTCATGTTGCTGTGAAGTCCACTCCCTTGAGTATGGGCAGGACATAGGGACTTGCTTCTAATGAAGAGAAGGCACCAAACTGTTCTGAGATTAGGGAATGAAAGCTAGTAACACCATCCTTCCCTTCCCCCTCCTCCCCCCAATTCCTTTGCTCCATTATTACTCTTGATTTCTCGCCTTACATACAGAAGTTCACGGCAACGTTAGCCTCTTCCCTATGAAGTGACCCATATATCGGGAGCTGATACTGGCTTCCTCCTACTACCTGTGTCTCTGTTCCAGCACATGAGCTTAATCATGTGAGGGAGATGGTAGCAGAGCCACCCCCACTGACACAACTATGTTCCAGTCCTGCCTGACACCACTTTACGTCCTTTCATAACTGCATCCTCGATTCAGGAGCCAAAGCTTATTACCTGAAGCACATCTGGATACCTGATCTATAGAAACCTAAAACAACTAACAGCACTACCCTCACACGCTATGGGGTGGGCAGCTGTGCTACCATAGAGAACCGGCATGTGCTCTTTTCTTGCTCATCACCTACTTTAATTTTTGAAACTCTTCCACAAGGCTTGATTTCTGCCCAGGTGACATTCTTGCAAAAATGGTTCCATTAACCAGAATCTAAAGAGGAAAAAACAACCGTCATAGTAAGATTAGGAAGGAGAATGTTTCAAAACAGAAAGTCCTGAAAAAAATCACTCCCAGTCACTGATTTAACAGAGTATGTGGTATTAGACCCAGTGCTAGGAACAGGGAAGAGGGATGTAATGCTTTAATATTGAACTTTAAAGCCTCCATCACAACTCCATTACTTTTTTTCTGAACCCAATTACTTTGCTTCCTTTTCCAAGAAGGGGTAACTTTTCATTAACATTGCAGTTAGGAGGTAGGAGGGGAGGTAAAATCGGAGGACCATTCTTTGGGAAATGCAGCTCATTTTTGCTATCTGTTGCCATGGACAGAGTGCAACAAATCAGATGTGAGAAGTCTGCTCCCAGATCTCCCAACTCGCTGTGCAAACCTTACTTGAATGGCTTAACCTCTCTGAGGTTCAGATTCCCATCTTCACAATACAGACTGGAAGAAAAGCTGCCTCAAAGCCTTTAGGCCTCAACTCTTCGGTCCCTGACTTACCAAGGAAGGTGAGGTGGCAGGATATTTTAGACTCTGCTAATGGATCATTGTGACCCTCAGTGTGTATGCCACGTGTCTCCTCTACCACACTGACAGTGCAACCCTGTTCAGCACTATTTTAAAGCAGGACACATGGAGAACAGGATAATGAATGATTTTGAGAATAATCTGTGGTGCATTTTGTTTGCCCTTCTACTGTGACTTAAGGCTCCAGACAGCAGGGGACTGGAGCTCTGACTGATGCAGGCTAATGGCTTTCAGAGATGCTAACATGAAGATAGGACTGATGTGTGGATCTACTCTGAGGTTGTGTCAGGGAAGAGAAGGAAGGAGAGAGGGAGGGTGGGAGGGAAGGAGGGAGGCTGGGCTTGGACTAGCCACAGGGTTGAGAGAATCTGTCAGCACTGAAGTCTGAGGGGCCACAGTATGTTATGTGCAGAGTCTGATGGATTTAGATAGGACAAGGAACCTCCTGAAAATTCAAGGTGCCTTCAGTAATGCACATTCTCAAACCCAAGCTCTCCTCAGTGACCCATCCCCCTTCCTAACTCTGCGTTCCACTCACTTGAAGACCCAGACAAAGCCCCGCGTTCCATCAACACTTACTTGTGGCAGCATACTGTAGAAATGATGAAATAACACTTGGTATGACTTCCCACTCATTGCAAAATGGTAACCTTTCCCAACAGGCTCAGAACTGTTTCCGATGTCAATGTAGGTGTCCTGAAATCAAAAGGCACTGTTTCTGAGTGGATTGGTAAGGCAGTGCTGGCTTCCCCGTGACTCACGGAAGGAAGTGAATGTGTGCAGCACAGAGAAATGAGCATCTGCAAGGGTGGGAAGGGTTGTTCACTCATGGAACCTCAACCTTAACAGGAAGAAGACAAGCAAAATGCCCCCTGATATTGTAGAACTCTATGATGCTCTGACAGTTCGCATCCTTTCCTGTCATTGTCTCTTCATACCAATGTGCCCACTAGGAGCCAGTGGGGAGGGCAAGAATGTCTCTTTCTTTCCTCCTCATGTACACTGTGTTTCCTAGGATCTTGTACCATTCACTATTTCTTCTCTTCAAGAAGGCATAGTTTTGTTCTTAGGACCTAGCTCTTTCCTCTGCCTGACTTAAGTTCTATTGTGACCCTTCTAAGACAGGGGTCCCAGTCTGTCACGGCAACCAGAGTTCTTTCTCACCTATGTTCCCTGCACCATTATCAAGCGTTCCCAGACCCCTCTCTCCCTGCCACTTGTAGGCATTCCCCTCTGCTGAGCTCCACCTCTTCCTGGCTGCCAGCTCAAGGGGACACATTTGATGGTGTCCAATGCTTCTTCCCATCAGTCACCTATGGTGAGTGAGATTTATTAACTCTCTCTAGATTTATCAGCAGGCTTTACATTTCCATAGGACTGAATTTAAACAGTACAGGATTTGAAAGGATTTGAGCACACATAGCCTGCTTGTTAAATCAGTGAAGGCCCAGAGTTCTGTGACACAGGGATACACTGGTACTGTATGAAGCAAGCAGGTTCACATTGAAATGATTACTATGGAGCTGCAGAAGGTACAGAGAGAATTGATGTCTTTTTTAACATATGTAACTAGATATTATACAAAATTAACTCATACAGATGACCCAGGGCCACTCTGTATACTTGCCAGTCCGTATTCTGCACCAAAGTCCCATGTCTACTTAACAATGTGAAAGATTGTTCAGTCTGAAACCAAGAAGGGGGTCTATAGGTCTTTACCAGAAGGGTCATGCTTTGGAGTGACCCAAAAGTTTCAGGCAATCTCATTCCTCATTACAATGGGAAAGCTTTTCTCAGACAAGAAAGCAGGAAGCTTGCTTTCTGGAAAATTCTACCCTTGCCAGCTTTCCAGAAAGGCACTGTGCAATGTGGATACCCATGGATTTTTCTGGAATCAGAGACCATGCTCTGGTGCCTGCTGCAAAGCTTGCTGGTGTGCCGTGGCAAGCTTTTTATTTCCCTTCTATCCAGGGACTGGGACTCAGTTGCTGCGGCCTGCAGTAGGGCATTTGCAAACACCCCTAGGTGATGATATTTGTGACTGGATCTGCAAGATACCACTGAAAATCCTCTGCATGGTGCCGCACTCAACGACACGCCTGAGGGATTGTTACTATGATGTCTTCTGGGATGCAGATGGTTGTTCCATGCCAGGGCTGGGTTCCACCAACCCAGACCCAGCCAGAGGTCTTTGAACATCTGCTTACCTTCTTCCCAGAGCCTGTCTCTTGGGTCCCCACCAGCTGCCAGGTCACAGAAGCAGGAACAAGGTCTCCTGGCTCATTAGCCTCGACAATGATGACCTGGCTGCCCATAGGAATCATTTCAGAATTTTTAGCAACAGTGATGGCAGTTTGAAGGTTGTCACCTAGATGACAAAGAGACAGCCACTGAAACTAAGACGTCTCTCCATCCATTTGTTGCTACCCGCTGAATGTATTCCGTGATTTCTGTGTTGTTTTATAACTATTTATCTCCCCTCCTACCCAAGTGTATGCCTCTAGTGAGCAAACACTAAGCCAACATCTCTCCCCGCTGTGTGTTTCCTGGCCACGCATAAATGAATGAAGAATTGTATGAGCTCTTCATGACTAATGTTGAGATAACAGATAGTACTCAGTGGTGAACAAATGATACCAGGCTGAAGGCACAGTTTGTCCTTGGGATCAGTACTAATCACAGAAGCCTGGGGATCCACACTTAACACAAGACAGTACACTGACAAGACCACACTTATGTCTGCTTACCATGAACCATGCTTGCTTGCTTGTGTGTGTGTGTGTGTGTCTGTGTGTGTCTGTGTGTCTGTGTATATACACGTGCATGCATGAGCACAAGTGAGTGCACATGTGTGTGTGTGTGTGTGTGTGTGTGTGTGTGTGTGTGTTTGTATACAAGGACTCTCACCGAATCCAGAGCTCCTTGATCTGACCAGCCAACCCCCAGAATCCTCCAGTCTTCACCTCCCAGTGCAGAGATTACAGGCACGTGCCTCCTCAGTCAGTCTACTTTTAACATGGGAGCTGACTATCTGAACTCAGCTCTTAATGTGCTACAAGCCCGTTATTGACTGTCTTATCTCCCCAGCCTATGGACCAATAGTTCTACTTGCATGATTAGGGATAGGACAAGTGGTACTGGGAAGAGAAGATACAGTCGCTGCCTCAGAAAAAGCTGTTCCTGCTTGGGGGTGCTGCAAGGTGACAGGGCCACACAGAGCACTTGCTGTCCGCTTCAGTCACGCGGCCTGGCTCACTTCACACTTCTTTTCTTTTTGTTAACGGCCAGACTCTGGAAGCACACATACCTGTAACCATCACGGTCCTGATGCGGGCCTCGCTCAGCTCCTTCAGCACGGGTCTTGTTTCTTTTTTCAAGCGATTCTCCATTATGAGAAGTCCCAGAAATGCCAACTCAGACTCCACTTTCTCCCTTTGGGGTCGGGAGAAAATTGACATTTTAAGGTGTAGCACTGTGGCATGCCCGTGGCTGATTGATTTCTTTTCTTTAGAACTTCTATGCTTTATTAATGTAACAGTGAACACCTTAAAAAGAAAGGAACTCAGGAGCTTATAATGAAAACCAGTTGTCTTGTGTCCATACCATCCTTTGTCCACTCCCTAAAACAGTCACTTCCCATTATCAACTACATATAAAAATGCCATTTTTGTCTTCCCAATCTTATTTCTTAATTGTTAACTATGTATTTTTTTAATCTCTGAAGTCTTTCAGTGTTTTTCCCTTGAACTTATATTTTAAAAAAAGCACATCTCCATTCTTCTAACACAATGGTAACTGAGAAACACACTACAGTTAGTGAGAGGCAGTGTGCAGCATAGCAGACCTCCAGAACTTATTCACCTTGCAGAACTAAAACACTCACTCCTTGAACCACCCTCTCCTTCCAGCCTAGGATAACTGCCACTTTACTCAATCTAGGAGTCTATTTCAAATACTTGGTGTAAGCAGGATCTGGTGGTATTTATCTTCCTCTTCCTCTTCCTCTGATGAGTTTATTTTCCATTAGCATCACATCTTCCACATTAAGATGCATTGCCTCAGAGGGCAAGATTCCATCACCTACTCCTTATTCCAAATTTTACCTCAAGTTTATTTATAAAAACATCATCGGGCATTGGGCATCTACAAATATGTGTGTTTCCTTAGTCCATCTATCTTCATATTGGCAGATAGAAGCCTTTTCTATGGGACCTTCATAGAGGCCCGGATACCATTAGGAGCCCAAGCTGGGGCTTTGGTCTCTCCCTTAGTTTGAGTCTAGGGCATTGTTTGACAGAATCTGTGACCCTTGGCCATGTAGCCTCGAAACCACTTCCCAAGTTTGGAGTAAGCGATGACAGAAAGACTGCTGAGATCGTGGTTGGGGCCCTTTCACATCTTGGGCTTAACCACGTTAGGCGTCACAAGGGCCTTGATGACCTCTGCATGCACACTCGTTGCCTTTGCATCGTTTGTCTGCATCTTCTTCACTCCTTTCCTGTTGTGTTTGTGGGCAATATACATGTTGCTGAGGAACTTGGGGTTGACCCCATCACTTCATTCATATCTTTGTGACTGGGGCTTCTTAATGCCATTTCTGTTTTTTGAGGGGATAGGTTGTGTGTGGTGTGTCTCTTGGACTTGACCATGTCTGCACAGTAACCTGTGGCTCCAGGGATTCCCTTGTCTTTAAAGGCTAAATGGTATCCTATAGCATGTATATACTATATTTTCTTTATTAATTCATTGATGGACAGTTAGGTTGTTTCCAGATTGTGGCTATCATCAATAATGCTGCAATGCACGTAGGATTTGTGGTGTCCTCTTGAGATGCTGACTTCAATTCCTTTATGTCCAAAAATAGGATTGGGAGGTTGCTGGATCCTAAGTATGTTTTCTTTGTAACTCATTGCAGAACCTTCACTCTGTTTTCCATAGCAGTTACATAATTTCCCACTCGCATTAATAGTGGGATAGGTTTCAATGTCTCTACACCCTCACCAACACTTTAGTCAGCCATCCTCGTCCTCCTCCCCCTCCACCTTTAGATTCACTAATGTGTGAGTGTTTTATCTGCATGTACATATTTGCACATGTGTACATGATTCCAAGTAAGCCAGAAGATGGTGAGATGGGGTCAAATCACCCTGGAACTGTAGGTATAGATGGCTGGGAGTTGGTATGTAGTGCTAGGAACTGATTCTGCAGGGCTCTTAGCCACTGAGAGCCATCTCTTCTGTCTCTAACCAGCCTTCTTACTAGGCAGGCAATGATCTCATTATGGTTTTCATTTTCATTTCATTTCACCAATGATTGGCAAATTTCAATGCCTTTTTATGCACTTTATGCTATATGTGTATCAAGTGTCTTAGACAAGTGTCTCCTTTTACCATTTAAAATCAAATTTACTGTCTTTATTATGAAATTGTGCTCCTTATGAACTTAGACATTAATTTCTTATTGAAATAGGTTGATAGAGACAGGCATGGTTCATTCCTGTGCTCTTTGCTTACTGGTGGGCTGCCACATGAACTTCTCTGTCTCCCACTGCAGTACAGCAGATGGAAGTACTCTTCTCTTCTTTTCCTGCCATCAAGTGTCTAAAATCCCTCTGATACTGGGAACCGGAATAAAATATTCTCCCCATCATTGTTTCTATAGGTATGGGGTCAGAGCAGTGCAATGGTAATCAATACAGTATGTATGCAAAGATCAACTGGAAATGGATTGGAGATGTCAACATAAGACTGAAAACGGAAACCCTAAGATGAAGGGAACATTACAAGGGGACATTTTCTTGAGATCAATCTTGGCAACAATTTCATGGATGTGACACCAAGCAATGGGCACAACAGCAAAAAATAAAAGAGTGTGTCTGTTTCTACTACAATTCACCCCCTCAGTCAGATGACCAGGCATGTGGGTCTCTTGCTGGCACTACACCAGCAGCAATGGCACCTACTGCTTCATAGTGCTCAGACTCTGATGAGGTCTTCCTGGCTCTTAGCTATCAACATCTTTGTTCGAATGCTGCTCCTCAGAGGACATCTTTGTCCTTTTTATGTGAAATATCTATGTGTAGCTTGAAAAGTTCTTCCCATCTAATTCATTCCTCCCCTCTAAGAAAACTCTAAGAGACAATATTTTATAGATTTATTTTATTTTCTATTTTCCCCACTTAAAATATGAAATTCTTGGGATCAAGGAATTAATTTTATTCATTTCTATAGCTCCTGGACATCTAACACAGACTGGAAATTCGTAGACATTTACCACACTAAGAATGGATTAGGGCTTAGGGAAGTCTTTCTTCTGTCATTCAACTTTGGGTGATTTTCTAAGATATTTCAAGAAACTTTTAATTTCCTCTGGTGACTCCAAGAAACTTATTTTCCTGGCTGAAAAAAAAATTGTTAAATTTTATCCTGATAAAAATCAAAACAATATTATCTTATCATGTTGAAGAATAACAGCTACACAATAAGAAGCATTTTGGATTCCTGATATCTCTTGGGAGAAACTTGTAATGGATGGGAAGACAGCAGAGTCTGTGGGTTTTTTGTACTTCTATTAATGTTTATTTCCCCCACTGGTTCTTCAATGAGAATACAGTTGTGCTTGTATGTGGCGGCTGGGGCTCTCCACATTCTATCACTAGCTTTGCGAATTTCTGGTTCACTCATGACTTAAACACTCTTATTCAAATTTGTGTCTGAAAAATTATATCATCCCGTGTGTAATAAATCTCCTGCTTGTTCAAGAATAGCCAATACCTTGAGTGTTAAATCTGAGGATGTTATTATATGTTTGAATGAGCTCTGTGACTCTATTTCACAGACAAAGATGACCTGTCAGAAAAGCTCCTTGGAGTTGACCCACTCCTACAATTTATAGATGGAAAAACAGGTACCATGTAAGGTACCAATTATCTTTGTGAGACATAGGCATCTTTTTATTCATAAAAGCCAGAAACTGGAAGCAACCGAGATGTCCCTCAACCAAAGAATGGATACAGAAAATCTGGTTCATTTATACAATGGGATACTATTCAGCTCTTAATTCAAAACATGGACATCATGGATGAACTTTGCAGGCAAATGAATGGATTTAGAAAATAACATCTTGAGTGAGGTAACTCAGACCCAAAAGGATATGCATGGTATGTACTCAATGATAAATGGATATTAGCTAAAAAGTACAAGATACCCATGACCCGATAAAAACTAAACAAGAAGGAAAGCCCATGAGAGGAAACTTGAACCTCATTTAGAAGGGGAAATAAAATAGTATTGAGAGACAGAAGGAGGGAACTGGGTAGGAGAGGGGATGGGAGGGGAATGGGGCACGGATCAGGATCAGGTATGAAGAAAGACAGAAGAGAGGGCCAGAGGGCCAAGAGAATGAATGGAAATCTGTAGCTGCTGGAGGTGGGAGTGAATGGGGGAATCTATAGGAGGCTCCCAGGAGTCAATGTGGGTGACCTTAGCTCAAGTGCTTAAGAATGGGGACATGGAAACTGAAGAGACCACCTCCTATAGCTAGACAGGACCCCCAGTGGAGTGATAGAGACACCAACCTACCCACAAAACTTTAGACCGAAAATTTGCTCTGTCTAAAAGAAATGCAGGGACAAAAATTGTGCAGAGACTGAAGGAAAGGACAAGCAACAACTGGCCCAACTTGAGACCCATCCCATGGGCAAGCACTAATCCCTGACACTACTAATTATACTCTTGTTGTGCTTGCAGACAGGAGCCTAGAATAACTGTCCTCTGAGAGGCTCTACCTAGCAGCTGACTAAAACAAATGCATATACCCACAGCCAAACAATGGACGGAGGTCAGGGACTCTTATGGAAGAACTGGAGGAAAGATTGAAGGCCCTAAAAGGGATAGGAACTCCACAAAAAGACCAACAGAGTCAACTAACCTGAATCCCCGGGAGCTCTCAGAGACTGAGATACCAACCAAAGAGCATACATGGGCTGGACTGAGGCCCCCAGAACATATGTAGCAAATGTGCAGCTCAGTCGCCATCTGGGCCCTCCAACAACTGGACCAAGGCCTCACCCTGAAGCTGTAGCCTGAATTTCCCAACAGAACTGCCTTGTCTGCCCACAATGAGAGAGGATGCACCTAATCCTGCAGAGACTTGATGTGTCATGGTGGGGAGATATCGAGGGACACACCCTCTCAAAGGAGAAGGTGAAGGGAATTGGGGGGGAGGGACTGTGTGAGCGGGAACCTGGAGGGGGCAGTACAGTATTTGGGATGTAAACAAATAAATAAATAGAAATAAAACAAATTCTGAAAAAAATGAAAGAAAAAAGAAATGAAAATCTCTGAATTAGAAATATAAATTTAACGCCGGGCGGTGGTGGCGCACGCCTTTAATCCCAGCACTTGGGAGGCAGAGGCAGGAGGATTTCTGAGTTCGAGGCCAGCCTGGTCTACAAAGTGAGTTCCAGGACAGCCAGGGCTACACAGAGAAACCCTGTCTCGAAAAACCAAAAAAAAAAAAAAAAAAAAAAAAAGAAATATAAATTTAATATATCAAATATAAGGACTATATAGGCAATCACTAATTTAGTTTTCTTGTTCTTTTAGTGTAGATCACTTAAAAAGAAATCCTAAAAGCTGGAAGAAAGGAGATATTATTCTCTAAGGATGGCAATTCATCCCTTCAATGTAATTAAAAATATTGTTTTGCTTCCTATATGGAATTCAAATTGCACTCACTACCTCTCAGGTTTGAGGGAAATGAAATACCCAGACCTGAGAAATTCCAGAAATAAAAAGGGATTCTGGAACCCTTCCAAATATGGCACCTCCAAGCAAGTCTGCCAAATGACGTTCAGAGGTGGGATGAGAATTCATAGTTAGAAGGGGACAAAACCTGAGACTAAGATGAACACTCTACAGAACAGGGCAGAGGTTAGATGAGGGGTCTGGGAAATCTCAGCTGCTATATTTGCTCTGTCACAAACCACCATGTGATCCGAGCAAGTCCTGCCCACAGCTGCCCATCTCCAAACCAGAGAACAGGATGAGATCAGTTCTCTGACTCCAAGAACGGCCTGGTGAGGTGAATGAGCAGTCTGTCAGTCCTTTTCCAGCGATTCCTCCCTTCATGCACACAGACCCTCACTTGGTGCTGATTTCTAATTCCTTACCTTGCTAGACGGTCCACATCTGAAAGCCTCTCCATCTTCAGGGTTTTATGGGCAAGAGCAATGACACGGAAGCCTTGCACTGTGTAATTCTTCAGCTCCTGTGGGAAGTTCTTAGGCACTGTGAGAAGAGACGGAAGAGGTAAGTACAAGATCACACCAAAGTCCACAAAGCACCTACACAACCATAGGATGTCTTCATTGTGCTTCATCATTCACTTAATAAAAACTCTTTACCACAAACCAGGCACAGGTCACAAACAGCATTGTGTTACTCTAATGAGGAAAGGAAGATGATAAAACTGCCCTGCTCTTCAGCTGTGCTACACACCGAGTCTGTAGCCTAAACTATGTCAAAACCTAATCTCTAATGTGGCTGTATTTTGAATATAGGCCTTTGGAAAATAATTAACTCATGAAGGTGAGACTCCCATGAGTAGGATCAAGACAAAGGAAGGTATAAGAGATGGTTTCTCCTCACCAGGATACAGCAGCAAAGCAGACAGCTACAAGCCAGGAAGCTAGCCCCCACCAGGAGACAAATTACTTAGCACCGTAACCTTGGACAGCCCAGCTTCCAAAACCATGAGAGATGGGGCCTGTCATTTAAGCCCCACCCCAGCCATTTTGATACAGCAGCTCCCTTAAGATGAATCTGACCACTGTCTAATATGCTGATTGGATTCACCAAGGACAGACCTCAGGACTGTGTTTTATCAAGTGAAATCGGACAAATAGCCAATCTTGCTGATTAGGTTTGATAATGTTCTAGCTCCATGTGATGCACTACTTGCTTTTGTCAATAAAGTTTCAAGCTATATCCACTCATCTGTTTATTATCTATGATTGCTTTGTGGCCTTGGTGGTAGAGTCAGTTAGCTGATACAGATACTGTGTGGCCAGAGAGGCCTGAAACACTCACAGAGTGACTCTTTGCAGAAATATTTACCTATTCCTTATGTTTGCAAGTGCACGTGTGTATATGTGTGTGCATTTGTGTGTGTACAGGCATGTGTGTGCCACTGTATATGTATGGATGTCCTATTTCCTCATTGCTTTGAGACAGCATCTCTCCTTTGATTTACTGCTGCATAGGTCAGTCTGGCCATCCTGCAAGGTGTTGGAGATCGAGCTGTCCCTACCTCCCATCTCCCAGTAGGTGTTCACCGAGGTTATAGAGGCATAGATAACACATCAAGCTTTTAAAAGTCAGTTCTAGAGATCCAAACTCAGGTTGTCAGGTTGATGTTTCACCCACTGAGCCATGTCCCCAGCTTATATCCCTGCTTTACAAGGTTGGTGACATAATGCAGCTCTTACATGTTTGGCATGACTATGTTTTTGTATTTACAAATTCTTTTCAGGTTCTTATATACCTATGTGAGAGTATCAGATGAGACCTGAAGGATGGCACATTAGTGGCTGTGGTGGAGGTGGTGAAGCAACTAAGTTCTATTCCCACTCTATTACCAACTCGTGTTCTGACTTCAACCTGTTAAGTCTCTCTTCTGCACCTTGGTTTCCATCCACAACCTGAGTAATGGTTTCCCCTTACATTCCCATTTATCTCAGACTTAGTGTATTTCTAAAATATTCCCAGAGGCATGGATCAAATCTCAAGGAGGCTTCTAGCCTTCATTTATTTATAGGAGAGGGAGGTAAAACATCAAAGGTCAAGATAACGGAAATGTTCAGATAGACTGTCGTGAATGGCAGAATAGAGGCTAGACCCTTCATGATACAGCAGGGCAATAGGGAGATTCTCATTAAGGTCTGCAGGGCTGCAAGCAAAATGGAATAGAACCAAACATAGTCTATAACTTGTTAGAGACACAGTTATTGCGATTTATGAGGAAGATCAAAATTTGAAAGGGCAGTCTGGTTTTTTATTCCATTCTGGGAATCAGACACATCCTATGTATGCTAGGCAAGTCCTTCATCCGTGGCCTATAGAAGGGACACTTGTAACGTTAAACTAAACAGACTCCAAATGTAGAAGTTAGAATAAACATTCATGAAATCCAGAATTCTGTGCACAGTTGGTAGCTATCTGCAATCATAACAAGTAAATGAAAACCAGGAGAAAAATGCCAGTTTCATCCACATGAATTTGAGTGCACCAATTTTCTTATAAACTTGTCCATTGCTTAGAATGTGCATATGTTTAAGAGAATATTAAATAAAACAGCTCATCTCAGAGTCTGGACCAGAAAGACAAAAATGACAGGGAAAACCATCTAATGCCATTGAATTTAGTCTAATCACTTTTTTCTTAACATATATCTCCTTTAAAAAATATTCCTAACCAAAATCTGACTACTCCATGAAATAGAATCTATACCCAACATTGCTTGTGACTAGATAGGCAATGGACCTATCAGTAAAATGACTCCTAATACATTCTGCTATTCCCATAGATCATTGCTTTGCTCAGCCATCACCAGAGAAGCTTCCTACTGTAGCTAATGGAAATAAAGACAGAAGCCCACAGCCAGGTGCTATGCAGACAGTGAGAAATGTCAGAACATTCAGCCCTAAATGGGCTATCTCCATCAAATCCTTCCCCCAGGATTCAGAGAGCCGTGCAAAAAATTAGGTGACAGAGTGGATGGAGGATACCAGAGAAACAAGGCCTTTTAAACATAGCTAGACAAACACACATGTGAATCCACAGAGACTGAGGCAGCATGCACAGGGTTTGCACAGGGCTTCACCAGATGGGGTTCTGGAGCCGGGAGGGGAAGTGGACACTTGTGCCCATCCCCAGCTTAGAAGCTATGCCCAATTGATCAACCACTTGCAAATTAAAATTTAGTTTTCTCCAAAGGAGTCTCACTAGGCAAGCAAACTACTCAGAAGGATAAGCCAAATGCCAAGAAGTCGATGGAAAACAGAAAATGAATTCCACAGCATCCCTGGAGGTTCTCCGTCTCAAAATGTGTCGATGCCCTTAATAAAAACACCTTACAGGTTTTTGTGTATTTATTATGGCTTCCACTTTTATGTTTTTATGAGAGTCCTGTATATGCAAAGGAGTGTGTCTGCATCTATACGTGTTTTGCATGCTTTTTCTTTGGTTCCCTTTTCTTGTTCATTTGTTTGTTTCCTTCTATTCTGATTTGTTTGGTTTTCTCTTACTTTTGAGATGTTTATTTGTTTCAAACAAGAGACAGAAAGCATGTGGATCCAGATAGGAGTGAGGCGGCGAGGAGCCGGAAGGAGTTCAGAAAGGGGAAACCATAACCAGAGAGTGCTTTAAAATAATCAATTTTCAATAAAAGAAAGACGTTAATTTTAAAACTTCCCCTGCGATAGGGAGACTGCTCAGTGGATACAAGATTCCAAGCCTGAAGACCTGAGTGTCGGGTCTGGGACATACATGGTGGAAGGAGAGGTATGACTCCCACAGATTTTCTATGGTCCCTATAGACACCACACACACACACACACACACACACACACACACACACACAAACACACACACACAATTTCCTTTCCATTGGTTTGTCTCAGCTCCTAGTAGCAGAGCCAGTCCTGCCTTGAGCTGACAGGAAACCCTGTTCTACCTCACCCTAGGTTTTCTCTCAGGGATCCTCTCTCTTACCTCCCGCTCTAGCCCATGGACCCCTGGGGTTCTGCTCTACCTGTTCTGCCCTGATGCTCCACTGTGGCTGTATCTTCTGTCTGTATGACATCTAGATGTTTACTCTCTACATCTATACATTCCAGTCTCCCGGTCCGCCTCACAGGGTCTCCTGTGCCACTGTCGCTCACACAAATCAACCTGTTCTCTTTACTGACTGTGACAGTTTATCTCTTCATGGGCTTTGTTATGGTGATGCAGAGGTTTGCTTTTCCTTTGGCCTTTAGAAGGGTTTCACCTCTTGAAAGAGGAAAAAAAACTAACAAACAACAACAACAAAAAACTGTCTGTACCCGTTTCAGAGCGGCAGAAACTGGCCACCATTTCTGGGGCACCCTTCATGTACACATGGAGGGGAAGGTCACCAGCCAGCTGAGCAATCACAGACATCCTTTGCAGGCCTGAGGAAAACGGAAACTGGCGCAAGATTGTGATGCTGTCCACTGGACTCTGCAAGGACATCAAAGGCAAGAGACTGAAAATCCTTCAAGCGGTACTCAACAGATGCATACATGCTAAACAAAAGGGTTCATACTCCCCAAAGTGCCCAGCCACATCACGGCGTATTACATTGCCACAATGCTTACCTTTTCCTGACCTGTTTAAGGGTGACTCCCTTGATATGTTATCTAGTCTCCAAAGCCCTCACCCGTGGCTGCCTGGAGAAGTCCTAATCTCCTTCCAGGCCATCCTCTGACTCAATGCTTCTTTTTCCCAGAAACACTCCTCATGCCCAGCTCTGGTCTCCCACAGCTCGTTTGTCAGCCTTTATTATGGCACTTGGCAGGGTGTGCTGCACTGACCTGAACTGGTATTGATTCCTGACCACTGTTTGCTCATCCCATGCAGAACCCAGCAGGCTCATTGTGAAGTCTAGCCAGTGCTCTGGAGCTCACAGACACTTGCCGAGTTATTTGCTGAAAACACTAATGAGCATAGTCAGGGCTGAAGGCATGGCCAGACTAGTTATGGAATTTATTAGGATAAAGCTAAATGGGAGAAATGTGCAATATATGCGAAACCAGAGATGTTTCTCCAGTGTTTAGGGGAAAGAAATACATGACCTATGGAAGAAAATCATACCTGGCTGGCTTTCGGTCCTGGTTTTATTACAGTGCTTGAATCTGCCATGCCGAATTTGCAGGAGGCCACTTGGCTATCTTCCATATTCTGTTACAAAATGAAACATTTATAAGATTCCTTAGAGACAAATAAGAAGAAATATTTTTCTTTCCACACTGTGCTAATATTTTCAAAAGGCTTTTCATGTGGCTTCTCTTCCCAGATATTTTCTTGAATGTTGTCATCATTTTCAAACTTGTGTTGTTTTTATTGACAATAAGGACTTTGTCAGAAAAATAATGTCAAAAAAAGTCAGAAATATTGTCAATACATTAAAGCAGAAATAAATGGGAACGTGTTGGCCGTACGGCAACTGTCCTTCCTAATGGCTATGTCTAGAAGAGGTCTGTTCTCTAGTGTTGAACACAACAGCTCTCAGCCATGTTAACAGCTGTGTCCTGAGATAAACACCAAAGCACATTTTTATGTTACACCTGTGTTACTAGTCTAATTTAGTTAGCTAGAAAGCTAGCAAGTTGGCTACTACCAAATTAGAAAGCACATTTGAAAATAGATTTTATTCATTGGGTAAAACATCCAAATATAGACATCAGTAGTATTGAGAAATCAATATTAACCGGCATTGGAAAGGAATTTAGTATATTTGTCTTAATAATCTACCAGGGAATTGTCTCTCCCTTTTTATGCTTAGAAGCTTCCCAGCTAACAAAAGATTCTTAACTGCAGGCTCCACCAGACCCAGACTAAACCTTTGTGAAAACTGCTTTTTTTTAGGGTAGATAGACCATCTTGACAGTTCTTACAGAGGTGGTACTAAAGATTCGTGTTCACAAACAAGATCCGGATTTGTATGCCTACTGTTTGGGTAGAAGGAGGCATTTCTAGAATCAGAACCCAAGTCACACTAGAAACAATGACTGCAGTTCCACTGGTGTTTGGAAGAACTCTGATCATTAGGCAGTTCATTGATTTTCCTTCATTAAGATTCATGAAACTGGACATTATTTTGTTTTATACCTTCTTCAGAGCCAACATTTTCATCTCAAATTACCGATTTTAGGAATTTCTCTTTATGCCGGGTTTCCCCATTTTAAGCACTGGATTTCTAGAAAGCGAAAAGTGTCCATTATTCATCTTTGCATTAGTTTCTTGTGAGGTGTATTCCACGCTCTGGAAACCACTTGCTCCCATTAATTTACAATTAGATTTTTTTCCCTGTGGTGTGTGTGTGTGTGTGTGTGTGTGTGTGTATGTGTGTGTGTGTATGTGTATGTGTGTGTACCCAAGTTTGCAGGCAGATACATGCAACATCCACCATGTGTTTTAGACAGGGTCTCCCACTGGAACCCAGGGCTCTGATTCAGTAGGCTATTTAGCCAACAAGCCCCAAAGTTCCATTTGTCTCCATCTCCCTCCCCAGTGCAAGGATTACAAGTGCATGATACCATACCCATCTTTTTACCTGAGTTCTGGTAATTAAATTCAGATAATTTGCTTATCTGTGGAATCTGTTCCCAAACTGGGTTGCCTTGTCTGGCCTCAGTGGGAGAGGATGCATCTAACCCTGCAGAGATTTGATGTGCCAGGGTGGGGAGCCACCACCCTATCAGAGGAGAAGGGGAGGGGAAATGGGAGGATAGACTCTGTGAGGAGGGAACCAGGAGTCAGGGCAGCTATCTTTGTAGCTCCTTTTTGGAGATCAGCAGAAAGTTGCTAACCAATAGGCTTATTAAGGAAAACTCACTATTTGTCTGGCACTTTACAGTGCCCAAAGTCCTTCACAATTTCAGTACTCAGGCAAGTCTGTAAAGGAGGCATAATTATCTCAAATGCACAGATAGGATAAGAGCCTTACAGACTTGGTTCTAGATCCACATGGGACAGGGACAGGTGGGAAGTAATTTTTACTGTCACAGAAGATTCAGGACAGGTTTATCATTTCTTTCCCTCAACTGTCATCCACAATTAGCTCAGAAAATAAAACTAGTTTGAACAAGGGTCATGTATGTTGATTATGAACGTCTACTCTGTAACACAGCAGCTACCAGCCCATTATGTCTACTTAAATTTAAATCAACTAAGAAAAACTGAAATTAATAACTCAGTTTTTTTACTTGCATATTCATAATGGAAGTGTTTTTTAGTCATATTTGGGAGTCTGACTTAGGCGAGTGTTTCTTCATGACTGTCTGGGAACATTGGTATTATGTTATGGTCTATCTAGAAGGATTTTTGGTCAAATATATTAGGTGAATACTACATGTCATATCCTCTCTTGAATACATAAAATTAACCACAGTATACTAAAGAAGATCCCTATTCAAACACTAAATATAATTTTGTTTAAAATCACTTCCCCAAATTATGAATGTATGTATTCCTATACCATGTTGTACTCTTTAACAGAATTGTTTGAAAAAAGATGGACAGATCCTTTTTATGATGATGAAGAGAATTCATCTAAAGAGTAGTCACATACTACCCTTTAATACAGATCCTTATGATGTGGTGACTGCCAACCATAAAATCAGAGAGATCAGATTATTCAGCACTATTACATCTCCAAACCTCAAAGCCGACCTCTCTCTACTAAACTGACTGCTTCTACAAGTTCCATGAACAACAAAACACAGTTGACTTGAACACAAACTTGCACAGACTGCAGACACTGGCAGAAAAGCATCCTGAACTCTGGAAACCCAAGGATGTCCAACTGCAAAAGAAAGTACAAGCATGTGTCTGCATCAGTTTTAGAGATTGAAATATACGGAGGAAAGTGTAACCAGCCAGCATAGCAGAGAGGAAAGGACGCTTCATGCTGAGGGCCAGAGATACTCTGAGCAGCAGGGAACATCTCTCCAGCCATTTCCACACAGGAACTCAGCAGAGCAGGGAAGATACACAGAAAGCAAACTGCAAAGAGCCATTCTGCTCCGCCCTATTGGAACACTAGACAGATAACAGCTGCTTTCCCACCAGCAGAGCAAGCTTCAAATACCAGTTAGAGGTAGGGGCATCTACATTTATCCCAGCAATGAAAAATATTTGACTGCTATTTTCCTATTTTTATTTTTTGCTTTGCTAGTTTTCACTTCAGTTTTGATGTCATGTGATTGGTCTTTATGATTATTTTTTGTCTGCAACTATTCTTTCCCGTTCGCTCTTATTTCTCAAAGCTTAACCCTCTGTGCTTTGCCTCCTGCTCCTACTTAATATCTTCACAATTTCATTTCTTAGCTCATCACTATCTTAACATTTAAACATCGACTTTGTGCTCTCAATAGCACTGTTACTTCTAACTTGATAGTGGGTATAAATGATGTACCTGATTGCTTTTTTTTCTCTATTATCTTACTGTTGACAAATCATTTCCTGTCCTTTGTTTCTTTTGTATAAATAGTAGAGATCATAAGCTCAAGAGAAAATTAGTCAGGAAGAAGATCCACAGGAAACAACATGCACAAAAGATAGGAGAAACCTGAAAGACTCATCTACCCAAACAGGCATACAGACCACAGGCAAAACAAAGCAAAGACACCTCCAGCTAATATCCAATATATACAAAGAACTCAAGAAGTTAGACTCCAGAGAGCCAAATAACCCTATTAAAAAATAGGGTACAGAGCTAAACAAAGAGTTCTCACCTGAAGAATGTCTAATGGCTGAGAAGCACCTAAAGAAATGTTCAACATCCTTAGTCATTAGGGAAATGCAAATCAAAACAACCCTGAGATTCCACCTCACACCAGTTAGAATGGCTAAGATCAAAAACACAGGAGACAGCAGTTGTTGGCAAGGATGTGGAGAAAGAGGAACACTCCTCCACTGCTGGTGGGATTGCAAGCTGGTACAACCACTCTGGAAAGCAGTCTGGCAATTCCTCAGAAAACTGGGCATGACACTCCCGGAGGATCCTGCTATACCACTCCTGGGCATATACCCAGAGGCTTTACCTGCATGCAATAAGGACACATGCTCCACTATGTTCATAGCAGCCTTATTTATAATAGCCAGAAGCTGGAAAGAACCCAGATGTCCCTCAACGGAGAAATGGATTCAGAAGATGTGGTATAGTTACACAATGGAATACTACTCTGCAATTAAAAACAATGAATTCACAAAATTCCTAGGCAAATGGTCAGAACTTGAAAATATCATCCTTAGTGAGGTAACCCAATCACAAAAGAACACACATGGTATGTATTCAGTCACTGATAAGGGGATATTAACCCAGAATCTAGGAATACCCTAGTCGCAATTCACATATCAATAGATTTCCAAGAAGATGGAAGGAGAGACCCCTGGTCCTGGAAAGACTGGATGTAGGGGAATGCCAGGACAGAGAAGCGAGAGGGGATTGAATGGGGAACAGAGGAAGGGAAGGGGGCTTATGGGACTTTCAGGGAGGGAGGAAATGGAAAGGGGAAATCATTTGGAATGTAAATAAAAAATATAGAAAATAAAAAAAAAGAAAATGAAACAAAACCAACACAAAACAAGAACAAATAACAAAAAAACTTAAGTCACTGAAACGCCAAATAAATTATTCAAAATCCTACTTTTAAAAATGTTCAGTGACTTCATGAATAATTAAACAAGCAAATGAAAGAAGCACTAGATTAGTCTAGAGGTTGGGGAGATAGATAGCTCAGCAGGTAGAGCGCTTGCTGCCAAGATTTGAATCCAGAATCCACATAAAGGCAGACATAGCACCTGCCTGTAAACTCAGCATTACTACGGTGAGATGGGAAGCAGAGACAGGAAAATCCCCAGAGACAAGTGGACTAGATAGCCTGGCATCCACAACAGCAAACGGGAGGCTTAGGTGGAAGATGAGAACTATCCCTAAAGTTGTCCTCTGCCTGCACACATACCTATACACACTCACATGCATGCGTGCACACATGCACACACATGTGGAGAGAGGGGAGGGGGAATTCAGCAGGGAAATAGAGATTTTGAAGAAGTTAAAAAGCATAAATATTAGAAAAGAAAGACTAAGACTTGAATCAGTCAAAACATACAAACACACAATGGAAAGAATCATCAGTAAAAGACAGGTCAAAAAGCTGTCACATTCAGATAGTAATGTTAAAACTCAAACAAGCACGATCACAAGTTGAAGGAAATCTAAGACAGGGTAAGGAGAGAAAAGTTAAGAATTCATAGTGGTAGAAGGAGAGAGTTGCCTCAAAATTAAAGGCACAAAACTATTCAATATAATTCTTGTCAAATTCCCAAAATTTAAGGATATATATACGACATATGTATGAGTGTGTATGTATGGCATTTAGAACCCTACATGGACCTGACAGGGAACAAAAACAATCTCAAGATAGATTGACATTAAAATGTGAACACAACAGAGCAATAAAATAATAACTTACTTGCAACAACAAAACTCAGAATAGCGTCAAGCTTCCCAGCAGAAAGCCCTAAAGCCAGGAAAGCAGGGAAGGAAGGATTCAGGTCCCAGAGTAAAGAACTGCCAACCGAAATTATTATATCCAGTAGAATTGTGTTTTAACTTAAAGGAGAAATAAAGGCATCCCAGGATAAGTAAAAACTAAAGCATTTCACAGCCACTAAGCTGGAATTACAGAAGATATTTATAAGAATTCTACATACAGAGGAGGATGATAGTCACAACCTGAAAGGAGGAGGGGAGCAGGAGGAGGGGGGAGAAGGAGAAGATAAAAAGAAGAAGACAAAGAAGGAGGAGGAAGAAGAGAAGGAGGAGGAGGAGGAAAGAAGAGAAAGAAAAGTAACAAGGAAAAAAATCTATAAAAACAGAAAAATAAATAAAAATTAGGGAAGAGTCAAAAACACCCAATTCAGCAAATCAGCAAACCCCAAAGGCCAGCAAAATAAAAAACAAGTGGTTTCAAACCAACCAAAAGAAGAATAAACAAAACTACAGGAAATAGCAAGTATATTTCCATAATAATCCTGAATATTAATGGTCACAACTTTCTAACTAAAAGGAACAGACCAGCTGATTGAATCCAAACATAAGATCCAACCATTTTCTGGCTACAAGAAACATATTTCATTGGTAAACACACAGGAAAACTGAAATAATAATCAAAGAATGGAAAATTATACATCCGGCATCAAGTAGATGCAGAAGATAAGCAAGATTAGCCATATCGGACAAAGCAGATTTCAAACCAAAAGTAGTAAGAAGAGATAGAAGATGCTACTAAAAGAAAATATCCATTAAGAAGGTGAAAAATTTAAAGATACAGATTCAATGTTGGTACTTAATTACATAAAACACACTTTAAAAGACAGTTCCATATATAATACTGTGTCAATTCAATTCCCTACTGTCATCAATAAATAAAACACCATGGTCAGGAAAATCTACAAAGAAAGCTCATTGTTCAATGGTATCATAAAGCAAAAAGATCAAATGGACTGATTGAATGGACATCTGCTGAGCATTCTACCTCTCAGATGTGAATATACATTGATATCAGCAACCCATAGAACTTTCTCAAAGGAAAAAAAAAAGGTCATATTTTGTGTCATAAACCAAGTCTTAAAAAATACATTTTCTTAAATCTTATCAGTTTACAGTAGAATAAAACTAAAAATCAATAGTAAGAAATGCTACACATATGTGTGGGTAATAAATAGTACTATTTTGAACAATCAATGTGTCACTCAAAAAGTCGGGGAGGAAACCAAAAATTCCTAGAGTCGATAAAAATTAAAACATGATTTATTGGAACTTTTAGAACCTAGCAGAGTTGATTCTAAGGGGCATGAATTAGTATAGTTTCTACACTTAAAAATCAGGGAACACACTCTGATGTGCTTGCTGACAGGAGACTAGCAAAACTGTCTCTCAAGAGGCTTCATTCAGCAGTGGATGGAAACAGATGCAAAGACATCACAGTCAAACATCAGCAGGAGCTCTGGGAGTCTTGTGGTAGAGTCAGTGATAGGATTGAACAAGCTGAATGGGTCAAGGACACCACAAGAAGACCTACAGAGTTAACTACCCTGGACCCATGGGGTCTCACAGAGACTAAATCATCAACAGAAGAGCATTCAAGGGGCTGGATGTAGGCCCCTTACATATGTGTACCAGATGTGCAGCATGGTCATGTGGGTCCCCTAACAATCGAAGGTGGAGACTGTCTCTGACTCATTTGCTTGCCATTAGCTTCCCTTCCCGTAACTAGACTGTCTAGTTGTGCCTCAGTGGGAGAGAATGTGCTTCGGCCTACAGCAACTGGATTTCCTAGAGTGGGGTCTTCCACTTCTCTGAGGAGAAGGGGAGGGGATAATGGTGAGAATTATTTGTAAGGGTGGGACTGGGAGGAGAGGAGGGACTATAGAGTTGTAATATAAAATGAATAAATAATATAATCAATAAAAAATCAGGGAACACTCAAATATGTAATTGAATGGTTTACCTCTTAGAAAAACAAGAATGACGAGAGAGAGAGAGAGAGAGAGAGAGAGAGAGAGAGAGAGAGAGAGAAAGAGAAAGAGAGAGAGAGAAAGGAATGAAGAGGAAGGAAGGAAGAAGGAAGGAAAGGCAAGAGTAAGCCAAAACCAAAATCAGTAGATGGAAATAAATGATAAGGTTAGGGCTGAAGTCAGTAAAATGAAGATCAAAGGATAGTTAAAATAAATCAAAGGATTGGTTCTTTGAAAAAAAAAACTAACAAGTTGAATAAAACCTTAGTCAAACCTACTGACAGAAAGAAAAAATCGAAATGAAGAAAAACAGATGGGAAGGGAGAGATTACAATAGATTCTGATGAAATCTGATCACTAGGAAATATTTTCAAATCATACATTCCAAAAGTCTGGAAAATCTAGAAGACATGGGTCAATTTTTAGACACATATGGCCTACCAAGAGAATGCAAACGTATAAGCAACTGACTTCTATCCATGCCAATCAATAAAATTTAACAGTGACAAAAAAGCCTCCCAACAAAGAGAAGCTGAGAGCAGACTAATTCACTGCCACATTTTACCAGACCCTTAAAGCACTGACTCCTGTATGTCTCAAATTATCCCATATAATAGAAAGAAAAGGAACCCAAGTAAGCTAGGTCTATGAAGGCAGAATTACCCTGACAGTATATAAGGAGTCAATAAAAAGTTGACCCAGCTACAGGCTGATTTCTCTGGTAATATGATTTCAAAAATTATCAATAAAACATTTGTAAACCAAATGAATTAAGACATTAGAAAGATTATATAACCGTAATGAAGCTGTTTCATTCCCAGATGCAAGGGCAGTTAGGCATATACAGATCATTAAATGTCAAAGACATAGATGAACTAGAGGCAGAAATCACTTATCATTTCAACAGATGCAGAAAGGACCTTTGACAGAGGTTAGCATGTGATAAAATCTCTGAAGCAACTAGCAACAGAAAAAATATACTTAAGCAAAATAATGACTATTCTGACTGTAGGAGGCCTGTGGGTCCTTGAACTCACAGATAAACCCTAGGGAAACCTGGGAATGAATGTGTTAATAGCCTGATGACCTCTGCAGGCTCCCCTAGCTTGCCCACCTCCCACAGCTCACCTGGACTCTTATATTGAATTTATTTATCTCAATCAATCTGTAGCAATCTCCTCCCTCAGACCTTTATCATGAACATGTTTACCTTGAGCCTGCTTTCTTAGTTAATAAATAAAGCCCATCTTTATGGAAGAGGTTATTTGCATTTTACAAGAATTTTGATTTAATCATGCCTTAAGCTTTGTTGTGCACTTAGCTCAGATTGAGTTAAGTATCACCAAGAAGCTTTTTATCAAATTATGCTATGCTTAAATATGCCTAAAATAAATCGACCTGGAGTCAGACTCTTGAAGTTTATAACTTCACTGGCTACTGGGTCATGTCGAAGTGAATTCCTTCCTACTCCCCCTGGCTCAACACTCTACTGGCTGTAATATTTGCAGAGACCCCTACATATCAAACATACAGCCAGCATGAGACCAAACGGGGGGGGGGGACTGAATCTCCTAGCAAAGTAAAAAAATGAGAAAGCAGAGTCTGCTCTTTCAACTCTTCTCAAAGCAGTGCTTGAAGTCTTAGCCAGATTAGTAATGAAAATGAAAAATGAAAGGATTTCAAACAGAAGCCCAATTACCCCTGTTTACAGATGACATGTCCCTAGACTTACGTGCCTAAATGCCTCTGCCATAAAACTCTTGGATGTAATGAAGGATTTCAGCAAAGCAGCAGGACATAAAATCAACAAACAAATTGCAGTCGCTTTTCTATATGTCGACAGCAAGAAGGAAATCAGAAAATGATCTTATCCATAACAGCTTCAAAGCATACCAAGTATACTTAGTACTAAATTCTGAAGTACTAATAGCAATATATGTAGAAAATATAATAATTAAAAAAAATAAGCTTTATGGAAAGAGGATTAAAATTTGTAACAACTTTTAACAACACAATGAAGATTTTTTTGACTGTTCAACCCAGAAGAGCAACTGCTGGTGATGAGAGACCCTAAGTTTGCTCTTCTTCACTCTGTGTCTGGAGTCTTAGGGTTCTGCCAGTCTGCCTTCCCTCACCCTGAGCTAATTTGCATATAGAAAACAGTTGAGGTGCCTCTCCAAAATTATCTCAGACCTTCTTGGCACTTTATGGCTTTGTGTAGAGGCTAACCCTGCTGCACATCTCAGTGTTATTTAGTAGATAGTATCCTACAAAATTTATTGTGCAGAAAAATGAGTATAGATCTTTTAAAAAATATACTCTAGTTTCCCTTCTATTAGTTTCAGTGTGTCTGGTTTTATGTGGAGAACTTTGATCCACTTAGAATTGAGCTTAGTGCAAGGAGATAAGGATGGGTCAATTTGCATTCTTCTGCATGTTGACCTCCAGCTGAGCCAGCACCATTTGTTGAAAAGGCTATCTTTTTTCCACTGGTTGGTTTTAGCTCCTTTGTCAAAGATCAAGTGACCTTAGGAGTGTGGATTCATTTCTGGGTCTTCAATTCTGTTCCATTGATCTACATGTCTGTTACTGTACCAATACCATGCAGTTTTTAACACTGTTGCTCTGTAGTACAGCTTGAGGTCCGGGATACTGATTCCCCCAGAGGTTCTTTTACTCTTGAGAATAGTTTTAGCTATTCTGGGTTTTCTGTTATTCCAGATGAATTTTTGAATTGCTCTTTCTAACTCTATGAAGAATTGAGTTGGGATTTTGATGGGGATTGCATTGAATCTGTGTATTACTTTTGGTAAGATGCTCATTTTTACTATATTAATCCTGCCAATCCATGAGCATGGCAGATTTTTCCATCTTCTGAGGTCTCCTTCAATTTCTTTCTTCAGAGACTTGAAGTTCTGGTCATACAGATCTTTCACTTGTTTGGTTAGAGTCACGCCAAGATACTTAATATGGTTTGTGGCTATCGTGAAGGGTATTATTTCTCTTACTTCTTTCTCAGCCTGCTTATCCTTTGAGTATAGGAAGGCTTCTGACTTGCTTGAGTTGATTTTATATCCGGCCACTTTGCTGAAGTTGTTTATCAGCTGTAGGAGTTCTCTGGTGGAGTTCTTTGGGTCGCTTAAGTATACTATCATATCGTCTGCAAATAGTGATAGTTTGACTTCCTTTCCAATTTGTATCCCTTTGATCTCTTTTTGTTGTCTAATTGCTCTAGCTAGAACTTCAAGTACTATATTGAAAAGATATGGAGAGAGAACAGGGGAGAATTTCCTGAACAGAACTCCAATAGCTTATGCTCTAAGATCAAGAATAGACAAATGGGACCTCATTAAATTACAAAGTTTTGCAAGGCAAAAGACACTGTCAAAAAGACAAAGCGGCAACCAACTAACTGGGAAATGATCTTTACCAACCTTACATCCGACAGAGGGCTAATATCCAATATATACAAAGAACTCAAGAAGTTAAACTCCAGAAAGGCAAGTAACCCTATTAAAAAATGGGGTACAGAGCTACACAAAGAGTTCTCACCTGAAGAATATCTAATGGCTGAGAAGCACCTAAAGAGATGTTCATCATCCTTAGTCATTAGGGAAATGCAAATCAAAACAACCCTGAGATTCCATCTCACACCAGTCAGGATGGCTAAGATCAAAAACACAGGAGACAGCAGTTGTTGGTGAGGATGTGGAGAAAGAGGAACACTCCTCCACTGCTGGTGGAACTGCAAGCTGGTACAACCACTCTGGAAAGCAGTCTGGCGGTTCCTCAGAAAACTGGGCATGACACTCCCGGAGGATCCAGCTATACCACTCCTGGGCATATACCCAGAGGCTTTACCTGCATGCAGTAAGGACACACGCTCCACTATGTTCATAGCAGCCTTATTTATAATAGCCAGAAACTGGAAAGAACCCAGATGTCCCTCAATGGAGGAATGGATTCAGAAGATGTGGTATATCTACACAATGGAATACTACTCTGCAATTAAAAACAATGAATTCACGAAATTCCTAGTGGTCAGATCTTGAAAATATCATCCTTAGTGAGGTAACCCAATCACAAAAGAATACACATGGTATGCAGTCACTGATAAGGGGATATTGACCCAGAATCTCGGAATACCCTAGACACAATCCTCATATCAATAGATTTCTAAAAAGATGGAAGGAGAGACCCCTGGTCCTGGAAAGACTGGATGTAGGGGAACGCCAGGACAGAGTAACGAGAGGGGGTTGAATGGAGAAAAGAGGGAGGGAAGGGGGCTTATGGGACTTTCAGGGAGGGAGGAAACTGGAAAGGGGAAGTGATTTGGAATGTAAATTAAAAAAATAAAATAAAAAAATATACTCTACCTCTATAGAGATACTGATTAACTTTCTATGTTAACAAGCAAACTATGTGATTCCAAATGTTGTATGTTTGTAATAAATATGACTCTAGATACTGAGAGTTAATGAAAGTATTAAAGAATAATACTTTGTTCTTTAAAAATCTCTTTCCATTAATAACTGAAAATGGAGTTGATGAGGTTAAGTATAACTGTCTTCTAAATCTAGACTTGTTTTTTAAATAGTCTATATCACTTGCAAATGTAAAAGATTATTTTTTCCTCACTGAATAAAATACACTTAGATAAACTGATATATTGCTCAAAATAATAAAAATAGCTAGAGATAAGTTTAACCAAGGATGTGAAAGCCTTTTACAATAAAACTTTTAAGCATCATTGAACACAATTGAAAAAAACCCTGGAAGATGGATAGGCCTCCTATAGTCATTGCCTGGCAGAATATGGATTATAGAAATTGCCACACTACCAAAAGAGAAGACCTAAGATTTGATCCCCATAAAAATTGCAAAGATGGTCTTCACAGAACTAGAAAAAGTACAATATTAAAATTCATATGAAAGCATATAAGGCCACAGAGAACTAAAACAATCCAAAGCAAGAAAAGCAACGTCAGAGGTGTCGCAAGAGCTGATTTCAAATTATACTACAGAACCTTGGTAACAAAACCTGCATGGTACTAACACAAACACAGAAAGTAGACCAAGGAAATAAATAAGATACAGTGATAAACCAGTCACATCCAACTGAATTTTGAGTATATGTATATATGTATGTATGTGTGTATAATATACACACATATACTCATACACATACTCATACACACACACACACACACACACACACACATACTGGTAAAACAGCCTTTTCAACTAATGGTGCTGGAAACCTGGATTTGCACATGTAAAATAAAACTAGATTCCTATCGCCTATCTGATGAAAATATTGATTCAAATTCATCAAAGACTTTAATGCAAGACCTGAAATTTTAGAATTACTAGGGAGAAACATATCAAGACAAAGACTTGGGTGTTGATTTTCAGGAAAAGGATTCCAACATCTAAGAAAAGAGCAAGAATTGACAAATAGAACTTTATGACATTAACAAGCTTCTGCACATCCAAGGGAGCTTCTAACAGAGTGAAGAAAGCCTGTAATTGGGAGAGCAAGACACAACAAATGCTGATATGGATTCAGAGAAAAGGGAGCCTTTAAATACTGTTGGTAGCAATGCAAATCATCCAGCTACTATGAAAATTATGACCAAAGTTTCTGAAAAAATTAAAAATATGTTTACTATGCTACAGCCTACAACAGCAAAGACAGAGAACAGCCCAAGTGTCAAACAGTAAATAAGTGGATAAGGAAACTGTGGCATACTTACACAGTGGAGCTTTATTCATTCATAAAAATAAAATTATGTCATTTGGAAAGAAAACCAAATGGAACAGGAGATCACGTTAAATGAAATAAGCCAAGCTCAGAAAGCCAAGTATCACATGTTTTCTTCCCTATGTAGCACTTAGATTGCATATATATATATATATATATATATATATATATATATATATATCATATATATGATATGTACATACTAAAAAGACTATTTACAAAGCAGAAGGATAATAAAGGGAAGGTCAGTACATCTTGTTGAAGAAAATGTCATCATAAATCTCATCACGTTGTATGACGAATCTATGCTGATAAAATTTGGAAAAATATATCTTTATAATGATTATTCATTTATAACAATGATTAATGATAAAGTGTAACCATTTTCTAGATTTGTAACAATTTAAAAGGATCCAGTTCAGCCAATAAAGATTTCTTCACTTAATTAATAGATATAACCATCACCTTACCCAGCCAGTGCCTTCAAACATTTTGAGGTCCAAAGGGTCTCCTTGAATGGTCCCATCAAGAAGGATCAGGGAGTGGCAGCTAGTCATAGCTGCACACAATGGGCCCCAGGGCACAGCCTCACCTGAGGCAAAGCTGTGGACTGCCTGGAAACTGGATAAAAAGATAATGTTAAAATTTTCAATAAAGTCATTTACATGCCCTGCCTCTTAAATCTTACCAAGGCAGCACCCTGGCTAGCTGACTCTAATCTCTAACTTCTAACCACTAAACTCTAACCTTTAACATCTTCAGTAACTTCCACTGTTCCTTAAACTCAGGGCACAGATCATATGGGACTGAATGAATGAATATGGGGGGGAGCTGCAAAAATTATGGCAACAGTAAAATGTTTCTAAATGTCAACAACCACAGACTACTTCAAAATCAAATGCGTAATGAATCCAAAATGCTCTACGCAGTGCTAACCCATGCTGCCTCCCAGGACTTCAGTGTAGCCTTGGTTCTGAATACATTACATGCCCATTTTGTACAGTGCACACCAGTACAGCTGGCAGAATCAAAGAATAACGCCGAGACTACATTGACTCAGAACATAGACTACTATGCATCTAAACTGCAGGGTTTGCACTATACACGCAAAACTTTCAGCTATAGAACATGATAGTTTGATCATGAACAAAGACTTTTAATATTTTCCTACTGTCATATAAAGCATGGGTTTAAAATAAATTGATAATCCATTATCAGTAAGTGTTTGGTCTATATACTTATTTTCTGTATCTATGTACCTGGAGCTGCATACAGATTTCTTGGGTGAAAGGCATCATACCTAGCTCTAGCTCACCTTACAGCTGCTGATCTTAACAATATCCTTTGTGCCCTGATTCCAGAGCCAGACTAAGCCTGTTGCTTTGACTGTACTTGTTCAGGGATTTTTCTGCTCATGGTCCTCTGCTCACTTGGGATTTTTAATTTTCAGCTATAGTATTCTACCTGCAGAGTAATGTTTACATAACCCTTCTTTGAGTTGGATATGGATTTTCCCCTTTGATGTAGACTACCACTGGACAATTAAAAAACCAAATTTCAGGGGGCTTGGATCTAATCGCATGGGCTTTTGTGGCATTGCATGTAAACCATGGAACTCTCTGAACAATCACATACCCTAAGCAAGGAATCTCTGGATTCAAGAGGGAACTAGAGAAGGAAGAAGCTTGCTTTAGTGATCCAAGCAACTGAAAGCAAGCAGAGGCTTAGAACTGATTTTCATTACTCAGTTCCTTGAAGTCTACCACTGTTTTCAGAAACTTCTTTCTAATCTACACAGCCTGCCACTGAAGCTTCTTCTCCTCATTGACAATATACCCTGAAATTATTTCCCTTCATCCCCTCCAGTTTTTAGCTAAACTGTGATTACATTTAGTTGATTCTACTCCTCAAAAAGCATCAGTGTGTTAGGGGCAAAGGAGGAAGATGGGAGTGGGAAGCATGAGAACCATCTTCTTTTTTCATTGCCCTGGGTCATAGGCACCCTACTCCTCTAGACAAAAGGCCTAATCAGTCCGTCTGAATAGGCAAGACCATGAATGGTGCTAGAAATAAAGCTGTTCCCGTGCTCAAGTTGGCTGTCTTCTGTAGCATTGCGCTGTGCTCAGAGTGTAGCTAACCCTATCACTAGCTTGATGAACCCTGCCTGACTATTTCTCCAAATCTTCAGCTGCCTCAGCCCCTTTTTGGAGCCAAAGTAGGGCAATCAAAAGCTGAAGAACTGGAGGACATCATCATTTAGAAGACATGAAGGCACACCTCAGTCCTGCAGGAGAAAGCTAGGACCACTCTCCCTCCCCTCTCCTGCTCTGCTCCGAGGTATGTATCTACATGGTTACCTTCTTTGTTTTACAATGACAGCCTTTAGCCCAGATCTGTAAAATATATCACTAGATGCACTTTAAAAATCTCCCTCATATGCCATCATTTTCAGAGAGTCATCCTTGAT
The DNA here is from genome assembly GCA_036184795.1 of Tokudaia tokunoshimensis. Classification (NCBI taxonomy): domain Eukaryota; kingdom Metazoa; phylum Chordata; class Mammalia; order Rodentia; family Muridae; genus Tokudaia; species Tokudaia tokunoshimensis. The sequence continues at coordinate 15,685,102 of BTHU01000015.1, forward strand.
GTGCTAAAATTCAAAATGACTTTTTATCCTCAATCATCATGTGTCATAAAAAAAATTCAGAGCTGTATACTACATCAAGCAATTTTATTGTTCTGTCTCCATTCTGATTTTCCTGTCTTCACAGTCATAATTTCCATGGCTTGTGTTACCCATTACACATCTTCATCCCATTAGACTGGGAACTCCACAGGGAGCCAATGGAGCCCTTTTCCGGGTTTCTGTCCAGCTACCCAGGAAGCCTTGTGATCTGTATTTAAGCATGGTCTTGATTCCCCATCTTGACTATTTGATCCACTTCTTATTCATTTGGCTCCTTACCCATCTCCCTCATTCTCTCCCATTTATTTTCACATTGAATTTGCAGATCTGCTTTCTTTGTCTGACTTGGGGCACATCTAATTAAATGAATTAAAATAATTGGGAGCCAGTGTGAATCTTATTCCCCAAGCTTGGCAAGGGTAGTTTTGAATTTCACCACAGGAATCTACCACCAGACCTCCCATCTTAGGGTCCTACCAGTTGCCAGCAGTGGGGACAGTCCCCCAGAGGTCCAGCCCATCTTCTGTCAGAGTTCCTGTCTGAATAAAAAGTTGTAATTGATTTTTTAAGCAGAATAATTAAAGCGTTGATGTCATGATTTAAACAAGATCCAAGCTGCCAAGAAACTACAGTATATCCAGTCATCCAAACCCTTGTATATGAGCATCCGCATTTCGTGCAGGATCCCCGGGAGGGTCCAGTTTCTACATGACACTATGCAAGAGCTCTGTTTGAATCTTCTTGCTCGTTGTCCTATCTGCTGATGTTGTCATTGAGAGGCTCCATACGTGGAAATTCAGCAAGAGCCACCTCATAGCTGACTCCGCAGTGGACACCTGCTGTCTTTTCAAAACAGAATTTGAGTTTTTTTCTCCTCTTTCCAAGACCAGCTAATCCACTCTTTTTCCTTTCAGCTCATCACAATTTTCTGAAACTATGGCCAATATAGTAACCATTCAGATCATAATGAAATGTTGATAAAGAACTTTCAGCCCACAGAGAGAAATGAAAGGCTAATAATAAATATGAATTAATGCCTCTGAGTGAGTTTTCTTGTCAGATCAAGAGGAAAATGGTCATTTGATACTCTGCATTATAGGAAAGTATTTGACAGTTAATGTAACCCAGAAAGCAAATAGAACCAAGTCTGTTATATATGTCCATGTCCCATTTACTCATGAGCTGCATGTCTCTGTGGTCTGGCAGCCTTAGGCTAACCACTCTGCACGTGCCCAGAGGAGAGTGATCCTGCTGAACAGGTCAGGCAGACAGAACACTCCTAAGTACAGACTCTGGCAGCTCCTACAAGCACTATTTAAAGCCATCGACATATAAAACAGAGGGCTTCCTAGCTTCCTATTGGATGGCATCATCTGCCAACACAACATATCTTATCAGCGTGGAGGTTTACAGGCACAAGCTTACAAGGCTCTCCTTCTGACAACTTTGCCAACAGTAGAGAATCAAACAATTATATCCCATGAGGAGACAGTGGTCCACAGGCTGGAAGACTGAACCAAAGTCCAGACAACCTTCTTCCATCAGCAAGAATGTTGGTGAGTTCTGCTAGGCACATGGGAAGATAAAGTCCACTCTGTCTCTCCAAATTAAAAGAACTAAAGAATCCTTCTTTCTTGAGTTCACTCAGTGCCCAAAGAGAGGTAGCAGGCTCAGAGAAACTATTCCTTGAGGGCAACTTTAGTAAAGGAGAAATTTGTTACATTTTCTCCCGCTTTCTCTAAGGCACCAACCTGCCTGCGTGTTCCACCGCCCAAATTCCCTTGGGTTGCTCCATTTCAGAAAGAATTAGCAGCTTAATTCAAACTGAGATGTTTTTGTTGGGAGGTTACGCTTTTAAACATCCGTGTTTTGAGCATGAACACAGAGAGATTTGGCAACGGGGTAGGAGAAATGAGACAATGTTTAAAAATAACCTCACATGACAAAAATAACCTCAAATAGAAAGAAAATGAAATTTTAATTAAAGTTCTAATCTAAAGAGACTAGAACAGCAAAGGACAAACCTTTACCATAATGTTCAAGCCCAGGCTCAGGCTAAATTGGATAGAGAATCTGTCTTACAGATGAGAAGGAAGGAGGTGTCCATATAAAAACAAATACACTCAGAATCCCAGTCATATATCACTGGTTGGAAATTAATTATGGGATGTTTTAGCATAACATCATGTTTATAAGAGTTCTATAATGTAAAGCTAGAAAAGGATCTTAAAGATAATTATAGTCCAAGCTTTTTACTGAAGTAGTGATAGACACTTAGTTCTGAACTCAGCTTTAGAAACCTCATGTCCCATCAGGTGTTCTAGCTACATGCTGCCAGATTTTATGGAATTCGGTCAAGCAGGTGGACAGGCAGCCCCTCTGGCTATCTAGCAGAAGATGGCATGAGGATGCAGAGAAAAGTGTTACATTGGAAGTAAAATAACAGCCTCTGGGGGGACACGGTTTATGTAAGGGACACGGTTTATAATTTGCCCTCCTGTAGTCAAGATACTTTTGAGGCTGTTAAGTGTGCAAGAGATTCTATCAGAAAACGGGCAAGGAGCTAAAATCTGACCATGAGGCTAACTAAAGTCAGACTGCTGCTCAGCTAACACTCCAGTTCCTTTCTAAAGAGAATGAGCACCTTTTTACTAAAAGAAAAGGAGAGGGAGAGGGAGAGGGGGAGGGGGAGGGGGAGGGAGAGGGAGAGAGGGAGAGAGAGAGAGAGAGAGAGAGAGAGAGAGAGTAAAATCATCTGAGACAGGCTGCTTTCCCCTTGGGGCAGCAGGACCAGGTCTCCTGCAGCTTCTCCTCCCCTCTCCCGGTGCCTCTCTATCTCTCCCTGACCCCTTCTGTTGTGGTTTGAATGTTAACCCTCCCCTGCAGGCTCCTGTGTTTGAATGTTTGGGGGTGCCATTTCAGAAGATTGTAGAACCTTTGGGCTTAGATCTTGCAGGCTACAGTCTGCCTCCACTCTCAGTCTAGCTCCCTGCTTCCTGTTTGGCTCCAGTTCTATGTGAACAGCCCCTGCCCTCCTTGCCATGTCCTTGAGGCAAAGCAAATCTCTTCTCCCTTCACTTGCTGTTTTTAAGTGTTTGGCCATAATGACAAGAAACTAACAGCCTCTTTGTAAAGTTCCCATAAAAAGAACAACAAAAGAATTCTACAAAGATTTTACTCATAGTATGTGTTTTAAGGCCTAATGCTCTTCTTTGAGATATGGCCTCCTGCTTAGCTTGTCCCATCAGCCCTCCGGTTTCATTTCACTAGATAGTACATCTTCTAGCCTTACTCTGTGGTCTTCTGTCTGTGAGATGTTTGGGTGCCTTTTTCAATCTTTGCTTTGACCTGGCCATCTCTGAGCTCAGAGGTGGCCTTCACCCTGTGACAGGTAAGCACCTGCTGGTGCTTGCTCACACCCACACCAAGCCCATGTCTCCCAGTAGGACAGTTAGTTGTCTTACTCCCATAGTCCCTACATCCTCAGCTAGATGCTAAACCTCTTCAGAGCTAGGGATGGCCACACATAATGCTCTACAAGCACTGTGTATAACACTGGCAGGCAGAGGGGGGTTGCTGAAAAAAAATGACCAAAGTGTTGATTAATTATTCGAACAAAATGAACTGAAATAGGGAACGATTGGCCAAGCCCACTGTACTATAGCCTGTCCAACCTGAGGCCAGAATCTAGGTATGGGGCGGGGGGGTTTGATGCTGGATTCGTTCCTGGTTCTTATAGAAGAGTGGTGGGAATCTTGAACTCCTTGACAACAGCAGCCATCCCCCTCTAGTAAATACTCTCCTCTGCTACCTCTCCAGGACCCTGAGTAAAGGTATAACACTTCCTTAACCTGGATCCCTGACCCCTGGAAGAAGAGGAGAAAGAATGGTAGCCGATTGTCAACACTGGCTGTTGTCCACTCTGTCTTTGGTGGATGTGAATGAGATTCATGTAAGTTCCACACATGGCATTTCTAAGACATGGAAGTTCCCACACATTTTTACCTGCAAAGGAGATTACTGTTGCAACAGACTGTTTCAAAACATAGCATGAGCACAGAAAGTATTAAATTGCAGTAGGCAAAGGAAATCATGATAAGATTGCCACAATGCCACCCTTGGAGACAGCAAGTTTGCTTACTAGACTGTGACCTTGAAATACCTAACTCTGTAACTATATCTGGCCTCAGTTTCTCAGCTGTATAGTGGGAATGGTAGGCAAGGCATTCTCTGAGGTCCTTCCTAGCTGTGCCATGCATCAAAACCATCAGCTCCCAACTTGGTAAGTTTGGAACCTACTTTGTCAAAGCACACAAGGTTGATCTGGCCACACATGTTTATTCTCTGTGGGGAGACGCAGAAAATCTTCTTCTTTTTCAACCTCTTCTGGGCATACACATTGCCTATTGTCAATGCAGCTGGGAGCACAGGAGGGACAGTGGCAGTGAGAAGGATCAGGGCCATGGTTGCAGTTTCTCTCGGAGGAACCTGGAGAGGAGAAAGGATGTACATGAGTTAACCCAGCAGAACAAGATGTCACCCTTCCGCCAGCTGCCTGCTTTCTCCCAGTTGCCTCCTATAACACTTGGCAACCTTAGACCTTGGCTTATAGTATTCCTAGTGAGTTGACTTTCTTGGTGGGGTTGGGTGGTCCCTGGGCTATTCCTAAAGCATACATACATTGTCCCTATTGTGCAAGGAAATCTTTTCAACCATGTTTCAAGTCTCCCTGACCTTCTCTGACTCAGTTTCCTTCATGAATACTCATCTTTCCTCTGTTCATCATATTTCCACACACCGTCTGAACTCCTAGGGTCTCACATAGGCAGGTCTTAGGTTATAATAGTTCACTCCAAAACTTGACATTAGTTTTTAAATCTCTTTGCCTCACAAACCTGCAAATGCCTGTAGCACATGAGCTGTGTAAGAGCTTTGAATCCTTGTTTGTCTTAAAGTCCAAAGTCCAGCTCACTGTCTGAGGCAAAGCCATGCTTAGTACATAGACGGAGAGAATAATGACCTGACAAAGACTGGAACCAAGGCTGCCAAGATCACAGCATTCCAGTGTGTTCTTAGCTCTGGGGAAGCCAATACTGAGATTAGATTCTTTTCCTGTGGCAGACACGTGTCTGCACCAGATGCATTTTTTATATGCTTTACCTACAACCACAGCTTTCTCGACTTTCTCCAGCTACTCACATGGATGAGTTTTGATCCTGCAGACTCAAACTTGTCTAATCCTGGACCAATGCAGTCAGTAGCTGCCACAGGGTCAAAGTTTCTGACCCGCAAGTTCTGAGATTCAACTTCCAGCCATGGTGTGGATGGCAGATTGAGCTCTGTCCAGGAAACCTTCACTCCCAGGCTTACTTTACTTATCTGATAGCTACTTCTGCTCTCTAGGTCAGACTGGCACACTGCCTGAGAGTCTGGACCCAACATCCAGCCTTGACATCCTACTTAGTTCTTCCCAAATTCCATACTAATGACAAATGCACTGGACTCCTTAGGACTACCTCCCGGCAGCCTTATGCCAGTTTGAAATGATTGTTCAGAGATAAGATTCTACCATGAGCATTGACTAGAATTTCTCTGGATTATGTCATCGTCCACCAATGTCCCAAAACCCAGCATTCACTGGTACTACCAGTCTGGACGATGCCCAGCTTCATACCCATGCTTTACTTGTAATCTCCCCTCCTTCTTGACCAGTCCATAGGTAAGATCCCAGCATGTCTTGGAGGCCACAGGAATGCACACCAGAACAGACTTTCAGGACCGGAAAGACCCTCAGAGGTTACAAATGATGGCCTCTCCCTCCCTGACTACCAGTGAAAAGAAGCACCTATATGAACTTGGTAAATGCTTGATTGCTTTTTTTATTATTAGATATTTTCTCTATTTACATTTCAAATATTATCCCCTTTCCTGGTTTCCCTGCTTCAGACAGCAAACAGAGAGCAAATTCCCTATAGAGGGCACTGGATATCCTGAAGTTGAAGCTACAGTAGTTGTAAGCCACTCAGTTGGAAGCAGGGAACCATTCCCTCTGCAAGAGTAACAAGCACTCATAACTATTAACCCATCTCCCCAGCACCCTGGAAAACTTTTCATAGCTCTACATCTAACATGAATGTAAACTGAAAATCCATTTGTCACATGTGTCTAAGTGCTGTGTGTGAATATATATGTATATACACACACTCACATATGTATGTGTGTGTGTGTGTGTGTGTGTGTGTGTGTGTGTATTTATGGGAATAAAACCCAGAGCCTCATACATGCTAGGCAACCACTCTACCACCAAACTAACTGTATTTCCAGCCAAGACTTTTCATGCTGGAGATGTTAGGCATAGAACATTTCTCCAATCTAAGAAAGTTCCTTTGGAGAGCATTGATTCACAGAATTATTGAATATAGAGTCAACATTATCTAACCCTCTGGAATTAGGTCAAGCTCTTGAAAAACTATGATTGACAAGACTTATTTGCAGTACTTACTTCATGGTACATATAGACACCCAGGGCATAGAAAAATCCCATAAGACCAATGCAGGCCAAGAATACCATGAACTTGAAGGCATCATTATACAGTTTGAAGTTCAGAGGTCGAGGGTAGAGGATGGATCTCACTAAGTCTCCTTTTGCTGTATTATAACCTAGGAAGATAAGCACAGAAGGAGAGCGTCTCAGCTTCTTTCCAGAAGCACTGGAATCCTAGAGTAACTGTGCCACCAGGGTCTAAGATGGAAATAGCATTACTCTGGCCCAACAGTCCATTTGCCTTTCTTGTCAAAACTCATGGAGAGCAATCAGTGGCTTTCACTCAACACCATTCCATTCCTCTTGTCCTTGGAGACAATGCTTCAGTGGTACCAACAGTACAGCCATTCATTCATCTACAGAATTAAGAAGGTAGACTTACCTACTGCAAACTAACCAGAGAAAATGAGGATGCCAAGAGAAAACTCTGGGGAAGCAGGCATGTGTTGAAAACAGATATAAGTTTTAAAAGAACTGAAAATTTAAAGAAGAAGGCAATAGGCATGTGATTGATTTATTTAAAGTATATATGCACAGGCTTCTCATATACCTTCCTCAAGCTCCAAGGCCTTCCAGGGCAAAATTCTAGGCATAGTATTGAAAGTCCCTTTCAACATTATGTGCTTCTATCTTGACAAACTGTCTTCACTATTCATTGATGCCAGAAGACCCTTGCACTTTATATTTTGTGCCTATCTCTCTAACTCTCATATGCTTGCATAAACTCTCCCTCATTCTATCAGGCTTACTTTCAAATTCCACCTCAGCAAAAAGTGTTTCCTCAATTCCACATCCATATTTGAAGCAAAAGTGATTTATACCCTGCAATACTTGGTCATTTAGCATTTATCATCACTCTATTTAGTTAACTGTAATACAAGTTATTGTAAGTACATACATGTTCTTTTCTTAAAGAAACAAACATTAACTCCTTAACTGACATAGCATTCAATAGATTCTCATTTCAGTTTGACTTATTAACTAAAATGATTGACAGTTCTACACTTTGAATATGAGTCAGTGGTTTGTTTTGTTTTGTTTCGTTTTGTTTTTAATTATAAAGTGTGCCTTAGCCCTATTTCTTGCTGGATACATGGTTTTCTCAAACATGATTTTCTGGCATTTAGAGAATCAGGAACATAGTTTTCTCTAAGTTCCCACATAAGCACTTTGGAAGTTGTCATTGAAAGGCATGATCTCTTAATTCAGCTTCTTGATAAAATAAAAATACTGTCTTAGTTAGGGTTTTATTACGGTGAAAAGACCAAGGCAGCTTTTATAAAATAAAATGTTTAATTTTGGCTGGCTTACAGTTTCAGAGGTTTAGTCCATTATCATCATGGCAGGAAGTAAGGCAGCATGCAGATGGACATAATGCTGGAGGAGCCAAGAGGTCTACATCCTCATCCGAAGGCAGTCAGGAGAATCCATTTGTCACATGTGTCTAAGTGCTGTGTGTGAATATATATGTATATACACACACTCACATATGTGTGTGTGTGTGTGTGTGTATTTATGGGAATAAAACCCAGAGCCTCATACATGCTAGGCAACCACTCTACCACCAAACTAACTGTATTTCCAGCCAAGACTTTTCATGCTGGAGATGTTAGGCATAGAACATTTCTCCAATATCAAATTAATTTTTTTTAAAAATAAACTTGAGCGCTAGGAGACCTCAAAGCCCATCCCTACAGTTACACACTTCCTCCAACAAGATCACACATACTTCAACAAGGCCAGACCTCCTGATAGTGTCACTTCCCTTGGACCAAGAATATTCAAACCACCATATTGCACTCCCTGGTCCATATAGACTTATAGCCATAACATAATGCACAATGCATTTAGTCCAACTTCAAAACTCCCCATAGTCTATCACAGTCTAAGCAATGTTTAAAATTTCAGTTCAAAGATTCATGCAATCTCTTAACTGTAATTCCCTATAAAAATCAAAAATAAAATAGCAGATGACATACTTCTAACATCACAAGAAATACATTATCCAAAACATCATAGAAAGGAGATACTGGTCTAAAGCCAGACCAAAAATCAGCTGTGCAAACTCTGAACTCTATACCTCCACGTCTGATTTCTGACTCCTCTCAGCTTTGTTGACTTCTAACATGGTTTTTTCTCTTGGACTGGTTCCACTCCCTGGTAGTGAATTTCCTCAGTAGGTACCCACATCTCTGGCATCTCTAACTTCTTGAGGTCTCCACGAAAATCCAGGCTTCACTTTCCCTGCTTCTAGAACACAGCTTCTGTTGCTGCTGTTCTTGGTGGTCATCCCATGATACTGGTACCTCCAAAATCATGGGGTCTATGCTAGGCAGTTTTTAGATTTCTTTTGTTAATGTAATTAATCTAAATCTCTTCTCCTGAGCCTCAGGCAATCTCTTCAGAAATGGGCAAAAGGCAGCCATATTCTTCACCCAAATATCACAAAGCAACATACTATCTCTAAGCAACATACTAAAACTCTTCTCCTCTAAAATCTCTTAAGTCAGACCCCAAAGTCTTTCATATTCATACTAGGAATCTTAGGCCCCATTTAAAGCATTCCACTGCTTTCCAAATCCAAAGCCCCCAATTTCCCATTCCTCCAAACAAAAACATAGTCATGCCTATTACAACAATACCACCGTCCCTGGTAACAACTTCTGTCTTAGGTTTTTATTGCTGGGAAGAAATACCATGACCTAGGCAACTTTTATAAAGGCAAACATTTCAGTGGGGCTGGCTTACAATTTCAGATGTTTAGCCCATTACTATCAAAGTGATTTGCAAGGCAATATGCAGGCAGACATGGTGTTAGAGGAGCTGAGAGTTCTACATCTTGATCTGAAGACAGCTAGGAGGAGACTGTTCCATGCTGGGCAAAACTTGAGCACTAGGAGACCTCAAAGTCTACTCTCAGAGTGACACACTTCCTCCAAGAAGGCCACACCTCCTAATAGCGCCACTTCCCATGGGCAAAACATTCAAACACATGAGTATGTGGAGGCCAAACCAATTCTAACAACCACAATGGCTTTATAGAACTTTAAACATTAGCTTATGTTTAGACACCTGACTGAGGGATGCTCTAAAGTCCACTAACTTGTTTTAACATAGAAACCATTTTATTTTTAAAAAAAAATTAAAATAGTATTTGGCTTGCACAACTGAAGTCACTAAACTAAACTAAACTAAAAACTAAACTAAACTAAAGCATAGTATCATAAAGCAATGTGTGTTTTTTGTCTATGGATTTGTGTAGCAGCACAAACACACACAGCCTGGCCCAGGTCATGGGAAGCCTTGGTCGTGTGATGTCATAAGAAAAGTGAAAATGAATGTAGTTCTGAAAACATTCTGAGCATGGTATGAATGTACTACTGAAAACTGGGATAAGAAAATGTGTCTGTGGTGACAGACTGAGGAACAGTTTAGAGAGAGATTAAAGCAAAAACTGAAAGGAAACAGTCAAAAGAGTGTTTCTGGTATGATAGTGTAAATGGGAAATGAAGAAGCCTGCATAAATGACAACCATGACAGTGAAGGCAAGGGACTATGACTCAGCAGGTGATAGCGGAGCTCTTGCCACTCAATGTCTGTTTGTTCTAGGAGAAAGAGAAGTCTTAAAGATGGTACTAACAGCTGGGCTGGATGGAGGTGCTGTTCACAGAAAGGCAGTACCACACAATGAGTTCATGTCTTTGACCTTGAAGGGTCTGCAGAGAGGCCAGGGGTGGTATCCAGCCAGCAACCTTTGGAGATGAAGAAAGGATCTTACCTGGTTGTTGCGGCTGATGTTGTTTTGCAAGGGAACATTGAGGGAAAATAGAAGTCTACAGCCACAAGTCTGTAGGGAAATTCCCAACATCTCTGCATGTCACTCATCACATTTACGAGTTTAACAATACATGTTCAATTTTGAGTGATGGTAACTTAGGGAAAAAAAAAAGAGTATGGCTGCTGCTCCCAGAATATGGTAAACTCCAAAATCCTAAATAGAATTGCCCACCTCCAATTCTACCCACCTCCAGCACAGCTTAAGTTTACAAAAGTTGAATCCACTCACCCGTCTGCAGAACAACGGCTCTAACAGGTCCCTGACCAGATGGCTTGACCTGAATCACTTCTGTTCCACAGAAGAGCACGTGTTTCCGGTAGTCCTCCAAACTGTGGGATTTCCAGGGCATGGTGTTCTCCGTTTGGGGCAATGGTGTCTTTGTAACAGGTATACTTTCTCCTAAAGAAGGTTGCATTTTATTGATTCTGTGTAAACTCAGGTAGTGATTTAGAATGGGTGAGCGACCAGTTTCAAGAAACTATATAATTCTAGTTTAAGTATTTGCTTAAACTTTGCTTATCACTCCAATATACGCAATGTGTGCTGTGTTGTCATAACTTAATGAGCAGTTAGACTATCACCTAACCATGTTCCATGTATCCCTCATCTAGCACTGTTCCAGAGGCTATAAACACGTATTTGCTTATTTCAATTTACCTTTCATTTGATCCTTTATCTATGCATCCACACTTGTTCCTGCTTATTCCACAAATACCTTAAAGTGCTAATTCTGAGCCAGAAAGTGCTAGGTGCTGGCAATATAAGGATAAACAGGGGACAAAAGCCCTGGCCTCAATTATAGTCCTTGTACACATTTTCCAGGTGACTCCAAACAAAGCCACCATTCCATGTGTCCAAGTTAGGGTTTCAGTTGCTACGATAAAATACCATGACCAAAAAAAGCAAGTTGGGAAGGAAAATGTTTATTTGGTTTATACTTTCATATTGTTGTCCATCATTGAAGGAAGTCAGGACAGGACCTCAAGCAGATCAGGAAAGTGGAGGCAGGAGCTGATGCAGAGGTGATGGAAGAGTGCTGCTTACTGGCTTGGTCTTCATGGCTTGCTCAGCCTGATTTCGTAAAGAGTTATTTATTCATTTTATGTTTGTGAGTACACTGCCACTGTCTTCAGACACACCAGAAGAGGGCATCTGATCCCATTTCAGATGGTTGTGAGCCATTATATAGTTGCTGGGAATTGAACTCAGGTCCTCTGGAAGAGTCATCAGTGCTCTTAACTACTGAGTCATCTCTCTAGCCCTCAATCTGCTTTCTTATAGAACACAAGACCACCAATCCAGGGTTGGCCCCACCCACAATAGGCTGGGCCTTCCCATATCAATCAAGAAAATGACCTATAGGCTTGCCTTTAACCCAAAATTATGGAAATATTTTCTTAATAAAGGGTCAGTCTCTGTTGACTTTAGCATGTGTCAAGTCTATGTGAAACTATAGAACACACTATTATGTTCTATGAAAAATATTTCTTTCACCTTGATGTTACGAAACAGATCCAAGATTCTGTTGCTAGACTCCCCAAACTTATGAGAGTTCCAATGGCCTCCCAGGCTAATCCCTATATAAGCTTCAGCTGAGCAAACCCCTTCCTAACCCCTCGGTCAAACCCTCAATGCTTCCTAGTCTTGGTTGCTATCGTCTCTGTTCCCTTCTCAAGCAAGGTGGCATTCTTCAAGACAGAATGTTGAAGGTACAAAGAAAACATGATAGAAGTTCAAAAGGAAATATTTCACAGAAAATTAATCAATGTCATCCATAACACTTCCTAGTTCCCAAAGTTAAAACATCCTAGAACTAATTTAAAATTCCGTCAGTCTTTTGTTGTGTCCAATTAACAAAATAATATGCCATCTTTCTAATTTAGAAATAGCATTATATTGGTTATAGTTATATTTCTTTATTATATCTCTAGGTAATAACTTAGGGCAAGAATGTTGCAATACAGAAATTTTTATACTCCTCACTTTACTCTATGACACATAATCGGTCCTAATATGTGTTCTCTGCTAAATGCATGTCTGAGTTAAATAAAAGCAAATACGTAGTTTATTCTATTACTGTTCTTTCAAAGCCAGTTTCCTAGCATGGATTATGCTTACAAAGAAAGGTTTAAGAAGCTATAACATTGTTTATTGCAGCCCTAAATATTCTTCAGTAAATCCCTTAAGCTGAGAACTGTCCTTACTCCATTTTCTTTAAAATAGCCATGATGTCCATCCACTGTGTAGATTTACCAATTGCATCCTAAATGATTCTGTAGAAGAGATAGAATGTTTTGGCAAGTCTCCAAATAATTCTGCCACGTTATCTCTGAAGCCAGCCCCTATAATAGGTAGATATTTGCAGATTACTTAGTGACAAAACAAATTAATCCAGAATATGGCTTTGGCTAACTTAATAGTAGCTAGTTTCCTTTTATATACCCTTGTGACATTGGAGTCAGAGGGGTGCTGATCATATAAAGTCACACCAAGATACTGTTCAGGCAGATGTATTTACACAGAATTAAAACTATTCATATATTCTTAAGAATCACAGCGTGAGTCTTTCTGGAGAGTCCAAAAAGAGATGGATTCACCTGAAAAAACTTAGTGTGTGAGGAGGTGGGAGTACATGCCAGAAGGAAGTAGTTTGATTGTGCACTCTCTATTACTGAGTGGGTGCCAGGGACCTTGAGACCTCAGCGTCTGTCAGATAGAGATTCTCCCCTGTCCCCACGGAGCTGGATGCCACTTTAGGCTGACAGTGCTTGAAATGCCATGTTCTTGTTGATTGCATCACTGGGACCAATTGACAGAGAATGATCTGCCTGAGGAGCACAGTTTTCCTGTGTCTGGCTGATCCCAACGCAGTGCCTGGCACATAACAGGCATTTCAGAACGTGTATCAAGTGAACAGCTAAACAAGCAAGAGGAAGGAGGGATGAGAAGAAGAAAGGGAAAAATGAAAGAAAGGGGAGAGATATAATTCTGATCTACCCAACGTTTACAAGGTTGGGTGGCAGAATATCAATTCAGAAAGACTTCGGAGATAAAAATCCTGTGCATCCATCTCACATCTCTTCATCTGCCCTGAAGTTCTAATCAATCAGTTCTTTCATGAGCAGAAGGAGGAGGAAGAATGCTGCCCCCCTCCCATGAGCATCCCTAAAAGAAGAAAAAGGCCCTGACTAGAAGCATAGTTCCTGGGGAAGCAATGCCTTGGCTTGAGTGGTTTCCTTATGAAGCAGTTGTTCACAATATATGTCATTTATGACTTTCATGTTTTCCATTTGCTCCAGAAACCTTCTTGGCCTCTCTTACTGCTGTGTCCCCAGTAGATTTTTCTGCTAATAAACTGGTGAAATCAGGGCATGAACAGCCGAACAAATGCATCCGCATCTCAGGGGCACTACTCTGATTCTGTGTGCACATTGCCAAATTATTTCTCTTCTCCTGGCCTCATATTCACCCTCAAAAGGACTACAGAGTAAACAGAGCAGTGTGCAAAATGTCACTATAAAACAGTGAACACACTAGAACTAAGAAAATGGTAAGCAGTCATAAATTCTGCCCCTCTATCATGTGCCAGTTTGGGTTTTGCCTCCTCCCTCTAGGGGGAAGCAAGGTCCTTGAAGAAGGCCATTGCCTCAGGAAAGGAGGCACAAAAGACAGGGGAGTTGGAAACTGACCTCTAAATATCATTTGTAATCATGGATTCTATGAACTTCCAGATAGTTAAAAAAAAAAATTCTCCATGCCATCTCTGTCCTGCATTCCCATCCAAATTATCAATCCTGAAAAAGGCGGAAGAGGATCCAAAAGAGACTTATATACCACATGTCCCTAAAAAAAGGGACCTGCACCTTAGGAGGCTATGAGAACACTCAATAATGCCATGGAAACTAGGTGACAGGCCCCAGATAGCCTCAGAGACAAAGGGGTGACTACGACCACAAGAAGACTTAGGTCTACCCCACCCCATCCTGATGTCCCGTTGGGTTTGAGTACAGAATGGAGTCAAGAGTAACTCATGGTTTCACTGTGCATCCAAATAAACACCAAAAGGGATTAGAAAGTAAGTTCAGCTTCTTGCATAGCAGTGACAGTTGAAGAGATAATTCTGCCAGTGAGCAGGTGCTGTGGGAGGAGACAGCTGCACAGAGTGAAGGGTGACAGGGTCAAAATGGTGACAACAGCTTTCTCACATTAGACTCATCTTCTGCACTCAAGTGACATTTTGTGTTTGAGAGCAAATGCCACCTTCCGTTCTGACTCTGTCACCGATCACTGAGCAGCCCTGGTCTATGTTCAGCTCTGTTCCTTCGTTTCTAAGTTGATATTTTAACAGCTCCTAGCCTAAGTTGTTTGATGTTTGATGATGAAATGATTTATAAATGCTGCTTATGGAATACATTACTGTAGGGACACTGGGAATGTTTACATACTGTTTTTATATAAATAAAATGTATATGTCTACAAAGAGTTGGTTTGCAAATGGAAAGTAGACACATCTGAGTTACACTTGTGGACTTATACCCGAACACTGACCTTATTTCAGCCAGGAATCTGACTCTAATATTATGGTAGTTCTGTCTGGATCCTTTTCACAGTATGTGTGCTGGTGGGATCCATATCCATTATGAAATAAACTATTTTAGTGCATGCTGGTATTTATGTGTTTTTGAAGAAACTAATAAGAAACATACATCTATTTTCAGATATATTTCTGTTTCACTGGGTCTGACTCTGAAATGGATCATTTATTTTTAGCACTCAGGATATGTGGATGTCGCTGCTAGTAAATGTAAGAAAGGCCCACTGATATCCAAGAACATTTTACATCGCTTTTAACTTTCTGGATCATTCTGGCTTGTCCTGAGACTCAAGGCAAATCCTGTAGATCATGAAAGGGAAGAGGCCCAAGCCTTCCTGCCTTTCCCACCTCTGATGTCCCCATGTCACGCTCTCTGTTGCCCAGTGAGAGAAGCAGAGTGCCAGCACACTCAAGTTATGGGGACACATTGGGCAGAGACCAGTCAATGGCTTTTGTAGCTTGAGGTTTACACACTGGGTCCTATGGCAACACACCGTGTGCAAACCCTCATCACCGCCATCACTAGACAGGTAGACTTCAACACACTAAAGGGGACTGTTTGCAATTATACCAAACATATTTAGGCTTACTACATTTTGTCTCAATTTTGCGTTAAGTAAACCCATTTGTAAATGTAAGATCTGCTTGTGGTGAACAATTTAGGAGCAGACCCTGGATTTCTGCTTCACTCGGGTCATGTTCAAGGTTTGTGTGAACTTCTTTCTTGACGTCTTTGTACCATAAGGAAACAGGAAAGTTTAATAATTGGTCAGCACAAAGGATAAATAGCTTTCAGGCTCATGCTTCTGGACAGTCTCTCTCATTAAAATGTACTATTCTGCACAGGTTTTTCCTTAAGTAAAGGGAAACTGTAAAAATAACATCTTCCTGGTTATACCATTACAAGAAGACTAAAAACTGTAGGTGAACACTGGAGCCACCTGAACTGCAATGTGAGATCCACAGAGGCTGTAACTCTGAAGAACACTGCAGCACACAGTCAACTGTGCTAAAGCTCTCTGGAATTTTCCAGTGTGCACATAGCTAGGCAGATCTTTCCTCACTTTCTGTTGGAGACCTGATGGCTTTATAGGCTGTATTATCTTTGCTTACAGATGGACTCAGCCTCAGATTTACGAAGACACTAGATTTCCACCTGTTCACCTGTCCAAGCCTCCTTCTGCTCACTCCTCCATGCCACCGTTCAGCAAGAAATCCCATGGGATAGTAAATGTTTCTTCTGGTTTCTGTTTTGTGGCTTAAACCTATTGTTAACCAGTGCTGCCTGCTTGTGTGTTCTGTGTCTTTGTTTGACTAAAAAGGCAGAGTGGATCCCCTTATCTACTTCTTTTCCTAGTGAAGGCCGTGGTCCCAGCTGGATACCGATAGTTGATCTGATCTGCTTGGTCTGCTGGGTAAGGAAGAGGATGCTGGGTTAAAACAGCCTACCTGTGAGCATTCCTTCATTTACCACACAACTCCCATCGATCAAGACAGCATCACAAGGCAATGAAATTTTCCCTGGAAGAATGAGAATATCTCCCGGAACCAGAAGACGGGACTCCAGCTCCTGCAGACCTATGTGACAGCAAAAAGTTCCATGACTGTCTCAGCCCTTTCGTGTTTTCCTTTAAGGATTAAAATAACTAAGAACTCTTATCTGTTTATTTTCCACTTGAGCAAGACCTACCCTACCTGTTCACCTGCTGGGGTGGGGGTGGGGCTTCCACTCAACTGAATAATTACAAAGGAATTAGAATTGGGGAATTGTTTTCTGGGGCCTAGCAAAGGATGGCGAGTGACAAGTTCCTGTTTGGAAGTTGACATCCAGACAGGCTCTGTGTAAAGTAAAATTCTATAGTATTAGTCAAGAGGGAGGCTCCCCTTGGCTGCTCTGTGCTCTCTCTGGGCACCTGAACCCTGGGAGCACTCTAAGGCTACGTGTCTGCTGCTCTCGTGGCCTCTCTTTGTTCCTCAACAGAACTGTGGCCACCCCACCTGAACAAAGTCAGAGCAAATCCCAAGAGTCTAGTCAGCAGCCAAAGCTCCATTCAAGCATCGGTTCCAGATGACAGCTTAGAACTTTTGGTGCAGTCTTTGGGATATAACGAATTGAAAAAAAGATAAAGGTGCCTTTAGTTTGCACATTAACGTCCAGCTACACGAAATATGTAGGGGCAGAGAGAATTTGAAGCTGAGCTCTAAGAAGATGATAATGTAACCAAAGATGGGAAGAGGGTGAGACCAGTCAGACCTGGGGGGTGTGGTATCTGGAGTCTTAGCTTCCTTTAGTTGTATGAGTTACAGGACCTCAACTGGGCTCATTATCGGGCTAGTCCTGGGTTCAGTCAGTTCTCTCTGGCTTTGTCTTTGATAGCGACAACTCTACGAGTAGTAGTCTGCTGTGCAACAGTGGGTAGGGAGACAGTAGGACGAGCCACCTACCTTTGTCTCTTACTGTGATGGTGACCTGGACTTTGTTGTGATCCTCCACAAGCTTGTGCAGCTTAACTGATTGCTGCCAAGAGAAAGGCAAGGCTTTACCAACAGATAGCTCAGATCCTGCCAACTGCCTGATTGAAGTACGCAAATCATAAGCCTGGCACCACAGACAGGCGTCCTGGGCAAATAAATGACTCCCACTGCCAGTTGATCTTCTGTCTTTGGTCTTTGAGACAGGGTCTTGCTATGTAGCCCAGGCTGTCCTGGTACTCACTGTGTAACCCAGGCTGGCTTAGAACTCAAATTAATCTGTCTTCCTCAGCCTCCTACCCTCCTGACATGATTTTAGGAGCAATTTTCCCTGTTTATTTGACACAACTTTACAAAAAAAAAAAAAGATATGAAACGACAGAGTCCAGGACACAGGTAGAGGAACCAAGGTAGCAAAAAGCATACCAAAGTAGGTAGGACTTATTGAGATGTGTCTGTAAAAGATGGAGGTGATGAGAGGGACTCTGGAGAGGAAACAGTCATTCCTAGGACAACAGGGGGTCAGGAAGGCAGAGTCAAGAAGGGATTCAGTCCACACACTCCCCATACAACCATACCCACATGGTGAGGAGGCGAGTGTGAGGATGGGACTACACCTGCAACTGTGGACCAGGAGGGCAGCTGGGAGAGGTACTGCTCCTTTCCAACCAGTATCAGAGAATTTGATGTCTCTAAGTAGAAGCAAGTTGAATCCCTGCTGTGGCTCTTCAAGTTCAGCTTAAACTAAGCCAAACAGAACACTTCTTTTTCCCTTTTACAGGTTAAATTACTTTGATCTGTTCTTTTAGTAACTTTGAATGGTACAAATTTTGCCAGACTGATAGGCATTGTGCACAACTGTGTGACTTTACCCAGAGAGACATAATGAATTCAATATTAGTATTTATACAGAGAAAAGGACAGTATTTGCTTCAGTTCCTCATGCAAAACTAAACTTCCCAGTTTGAGTGAATAGATTGGAAGAAACGAAGGTACTGTTAGCTACGTATTCATCACTGTGAGGTGACTCCCTAGGTCCTGACTGTTAGAGCAGGCATTTCAACCACAGGCAGCTGAGTGAGGCAGCCAAGGTTCTGTGTTAAGGGCCTTGATTTCAATCGAAATTCTTGATTTGGAGTTCTTGACTTGCTCCAGTAGCCAGCCATGGACAGTGTGTGTGAAATGCCATTGGAGAAGCTATAGCTTCTTTGGTAAATAGAATTATAACTAATTCTTGGTAAATAGTTAATAACTAGATACATCTGAAGTGACCTTCAAGATTTAAAGTGTCATTCTTCCGATTTGCTTAACATGCTAGGGATGTATCCCAAGCCTGCAAGGTTTCATTTAGAAAATCCATAAGATATTATAAAAGACTTAAATGATTATGTTTATAACCACTCATAATATCAAACAGCTACTACAGACTAACCACTGTGGTAGACACTAAGGGGGGGAGGAAATAGATAGATAGATAGATAGATAGATAGATAGATAGATAGATAGATAGATAGATAGATAGATAGATAGATAGCACAAAAAGCCTATCTCTAACATACATAGAAACATAAAAGGCAAAAGGCTGGGCCAGAAAATGCTGGAGTCCTTTGCCACAATCATGCACTTATTAGGCACATCCTCCTGACACATCCTCAGAGCATAGTCAGTGTTTTCCTTCTTTTCATGTTTAAAATAGCTCCACCTCCTTTTCAGCCCTGTTTTTCCTTTTCCAATGTCTTCCACTTACTTTCTGTTCAGCAAACTCATTGAGTCAATGGCATGCTAACTTCAGCTGACAGGGACACTAATCAACACATTTGGAAGTGGGGGAGTCTGAGTTAACAGCGCTTGACTGTAATTCTCAAACCTCATTATGCTGGGAAGTCAAATTTGTTTATCAGACCTAGCATTCTGGGGCGTCTGCCATGCTTCCATGCCTTTGCTCGGGCCACTCCCTAGAATGTTCAGCCCCGTTTGCTACTAGCAAGCTCTTTTAATCATTCACGTGAAACACTGTGTAAAGAGGACCTCCTCCGACAAGGACCAGATCCAGGAGGAATCCAGTGCTCTGCCCCTGGCTTCACACCTGTGCTGGAGCACTGATAACTTCCATTACAGCTTCTTGTCCTTTCTTCCCTGTGAGGCAGGCAATTCCCAGGGTAGAAAAGGGGGCCATGCATTTCTCTTTGTCCCCAGACTCTGTCACACAGTAAGCCCTCAGAAGAAGTGTATTTCATAGACCTGGAGTATTCTACATCTCCTAATAACTCAGGGGTAGGCTAATGTAAGCATTCTCTTTGAGCTAATGTACTCAGAAACTATAAGCATGGGTTTCTATGACAACCAGCCAGCCAGGAGTAGGCAAGCACTGTGATGCTTGCCATGGTTGCAAAGCTCATTGCCTGAATTTCATCAGGCCCCCTCTGGCTTCTACAGTCCCTCTTCAGTGGGACCAAGATCAGTTTCCACAGCTCATTTGCATACTGTTGTTATTCCACATCTGTTGCTGGATATCTATGTTTGCTGTGGCTGGATTTTCTCCAGAGACAGTAGAACTAGGGCATTAACTCCCATGCCCCCAAGGCCTTGCTAGGTCCTGAATGAAGACAGAGTAAGAGGTGAGGGTGTCTAGGGATGCTCTCCGTACTATGGTAGCAGATGCACTGGTGGAGCCTAGCTAAACTGCACGCAAATACACTTCAAAGGTTTGCACTTCTACCTGACTTGCACTCTCCTAACTTCTTAGCAAGGGACTACTACTCAAGTGTTTCTTAGCCTCACAAAGGTAAGTTTTTACCAAGCAGAATGGTTTGGGGTAAGGCAAACAGGCAGGTAGATTACCCTCTTAGCTTTAATTCAGAGAAACAATGAATTGGCATAAAGATGTAGCTGTTCCTTCCTTTATTCCTGCTAGCCCCTCTCCCCATCAAATCTTACTGTTACCTCAAAGTCCACAGGCCAGTTTTAGAAAGTGAGCTCAATGCAGTAGTGAGCTGTGCTTGGCTGGGGGTCAGGACATCCTGGTCACTGTTTCTTATGTGGATGTGTCAGTCAGGGGAAGGATATACCATTGCATGTGTCCCATTCTACACAGGTTGTGCCCAATGCCTGTATAGTATGGCTATGGGAACCTATTGTGAGTTATGAAATCTTAAACAGTGTAAATGGTTGAGGGCTCAGGGACAGAAGTTCTTAAAGGAAGTATGCTCAGTTGGTGTGGCTTTGCAAGATGCCTTACTAGTTAGGTCAGTTAAACTTTGTAAACAAATATCAGCTGCTAATGAGATTAGTGTCTGTTTTCAAATTCCTATTCTTCTTGGCTCCTTTGTAGTACTGCTGTTTAAGCTTGCATTCTCATGCTACCCACTATTTTGGGCAAAGTAATTTAGGGATTCTGTAAAGAAGAGGACATAAATTTTAATCAAATTTTTTAGATTTATTAAATTATATATATACAGCTGTTTTGCCCATACGTATACACGTGTACCACTTGGGTGTCTGGTACTCCTGGAGGTCAGAGGAGGGCACCAGATTTCCTGAACTGGAGTCATCATTGGGTGTAAACCATCATGTAAATGCTGGAAACTGTTGAACGTAGGTTCTCTACAAGATCAGCTAACACTCTCAACTACTAAGTCATCTGTCCAGTCACAAATATTTAATTTGGATAAGGTATTTAAAATACAGAAAAATTAAAAATTATCTAACTTTCAATATTGCAATGCAATAGTTCCATCCATGATTTAAAAATTCTATCTTGCAATGAAGCTCCTTAGCAGGAAGGTAAATAACTCAAATTAGCTTCAGGAAGTCCTTGAAACTGACCCAAGATTCACTAGTCCCCTCCCTGTCACAATAAGCAACAAATCTGAAGGTTCCTCCTCAGACAGAAAGAAGCTAAGCTGCAAAGGAGACTCTGAGTCCAGATGAGCTGACTGGAAGAAACAGAAGCCAGCTGATCTGCTTGGAAGAGGTTTAGACCAACTGAGTCACTTGGAAAGGACACTTTCCACCCTCTTGACCTGCCTGCAGACTGGGCAGTGTGTTCCAGGGTCCCAGCTTTGTGAGCTGTTACCCATGCTTGGGTGACACTTGGGGATGCAGCTGTCTTTGAGTAACGTCTGTTCCTGTAAGTAACCTTTCACCCATATTCCTGTAAGTGATTCCAAAACACACTGATTCACCAAGTTGGACTTTGTGGTACCCATTGTTTGGATTGTTATGGGATCCCTATCTGGGGTTGAGTAGATATATGTGTGTATGTACTCAGGATAAGTTTTATCACACAACATATATAAAGAATAGAAAACCAGAAACCATGGAGGAAAAGAGAAATACATTTGCCCCTATGCAATCTTTAGTGTATGAAAAAAAAAAACAAAGTCAAGAGGGTAAGATAGACTAAAACTGAAATGGTGGGTGTGAAAAGCCCTTGAATATGAAGGAAAAATGGAATGCTCAGGGAAGTAAAACAACTCTCCCTTCACTAGCAATCAGTAACTGTATTTTAAAACATCAGTTTCAAACACTAAGCATTTACTGGATGAAGACTTCTACATATCAGTATCCATCACACGGTACTGGTGTAGATTTGGAGAAATCAATGACCTTGTGTGTTTCTGATCAAAAGAATTGTTTCATTTGGAGAAAATTACATAGCAACATCTATTAACATTCAAATTATACCTATCCTTGGATCTAGCAGCCTGGTTTTTGGGTGCTATGCTAAAAAGAGAAAGAAAAAGTAATGTCCTGTGTCTTGATTAATATGTGATTTGAGCCACTGCCCCTCCCTAGTCTTAAGAGTAAGACTATTATCAATCCACATAGTATTCCTCACACATGACTCACACACAACTTCAGAGTCTTAAACATGGTCCAGTTAAGCTTCCAGTTGATGATCAAACTTTGAAAAGATGTTTAAATCTGCTTGGTATTCTCAATACCCTATCCTGCAAGTGTCCCCATAATATGTGCCTGTTGCTGCCTTATGAATTGTGTGTGACACAACTACTCCATGCTCCAAGTAGAAATTCTATAAACTTTGCTTGTACAGCCAGAAGCAAAATATAAATGGAATCCAACCACGATTTCAATTCTTACCTGTCTCAAATCATACACACTCAAGACAATGGAGATAACAGTCAAAATGATGATAGCCACAGAGTATTCTATATAACCCTGAGACAGCCACAGAGTGAGGGTGAAGGCTTGGAACACATAGAATGGATTTAAAACCTGCAGGTACAAAAATAGCATTTATGTGGTAGCAATCAGAATTACATCATTACATTATAGAATGTCTTTCCATTTTTGACAACATAGGATGACCACTGCTTTTTATGAATTCACTTAGAACTCAGTTAACTTGAGCAAAAACAATGCCAAGAGTGTAGAATGTAATATGTTAGAAATAAACTTACTCTAAGTGCTCAGAGCCATACTCAAAAAAATCTGTATTCTCATCCCCCCTAAATACTTTGCCTGTACAAAGTCTAGCAACATACCATTTATTCATATGTTGTGAGGTAGTTTCCAGGTTATAACCCTCCATCTTAGGGGAAAACTTCTTGAGATAGGATATAAAGGGAAAGTGGAAGCACAGGGTATTTTAGGACAGGATGTTTAACAAGGAAGTGAAACAACAGGATGTTTCAAGAGAAGGTGAAAACAATCATCCTTAATGACAAGGAAGTATCATTGAGACTAGAAGTAAACAACTAGGATAGCTTCAGGAAGTTTCTGAAACTGACTGGACTCACCAGACCTCTCCCTCCCTAGGAATTTATGAGCAGGGAAGACTGCTAAGAATAAGTAAACTGAGCCACTTAGAAGCAGTCTGGAAGAAACTGAGATCAGCCAAACTGCATAGAAGAAACAAAGACCACCCAACTGTGGTACCTGGAAAAGGTTCAAACCTCCTGAGCCATGAGGAAAAGACCATTCTAAACCCCTGCAGTGTGCTCCAGGTTTCTAGATTTTGTGAGCTGTCTCCCATGCTGGGAGAGGGGTGGGGGAATACAGCTCCCTTTGAATTTATGCACTTGTAAGAAACTGCTCACCCATATTCCTGCAAGTAACCCTAATAAAACTCATTGATTCACCAAATTAGACTTTGGCGGTATGAGTGGTTTGGTTTGGTCTATTATCAGTTCTCTATCTGAGGGCAGTGGATTTTCACTCATGTCTGCCCAGCAATGGGGCCACAGAACACCATAACAGAGGAGAAACATAATTCAGTCTCATTCAAAAATCATGGGCACATCTTTCATGTTCTCACATGCTGCAGACTTAGTTTGACTGTGCTAAGAAAACAAAGAGTCTTCTTTTATTCAGGCTATTTTAAAATAATATTCTTTCTGTCACAGGTTATAGTAAGATCTTTTTAGAGGGAAGAGAATCAGTGTGGTTCCTTCCCTTGGGCTCAGAAGGACCCTGGGCAGCAGTGTGCTTGGCATGGATTTATCAAACATCATTGGGGGATGGTGTCACTAACTCCGAAGCTAATCAACTACAGCATGCTCACGTGTCTCCATAACACCTTCAGCTCTTATACTCCCCCTATTTCCACTCTGATCTTTCTGCTTCCTTTGGTTCCAGCAGAGGGCTGGAATGAAGCTCAGTTGTACAGTACCTATTCAGACCCTGGTCAACCTTAGTGCCAACTAAATAAATAAATATAACAATCACAACTCCTAACAGCAGGAGCAAGAATGGTCTCTGTTGCCTGCCTTTGAGACTTTTCCCCTACTGAGCTGCTTCATGCAAAAGATGCACTTGTAGTCTTACTGCAACTCCATATGCCAAGGCTGGTTGAAATCCATGGGAGACTTTCCCCTTTCTGAACAGAAATGGAAGACACATGGACAGGGGGAGGAGAAAAGACTGAGAGGAGAGGAGGGAGGGGAAAAGGAAGTTTGGATGTCAATCAATTAATTAATTAAAAAAAAAACAATCCCAGCGTAAAGAACAGATCCCAGGAATTGACAGAAGTTTCCACAAGAGAGACAGAAATAACGAAAGTGCACACTGGGACGAAGCCTGGATTCTGTCCTGAGGAAGCACCCTTTTTATCATGTCAATAAATTAGATGAAATACTTACTGAAACCAGGGAACCCTTTCCAAACACTACTTCCTCTAATTCTCTCACACACTGAATAAAATTCTACTTTGCTCTTAACAATGAACTGATAGATACTTAATAAGTTAATAAGGCTACATATTAAGGGTTCCTCAAGCCTTTGGATATTATTTATAAATTTAAGAAGCTTTTGTTTCTTGCTGTTTTTATTATTCCCATCTCGGCTGCTTTACTTACAAATTATAGCTCTTGAGTTCACTTGGCATAAAATGCTCTAATTATAGATTATGTACTAATGATAACGTGATTCTGAGTTTGTAGAAATACAGTGGAAAATTGCTTAAATATTTCTTCAGAAGAAACAGCAGCAGCATAATTAATTTAACCCCTTATTCAATATCCATTCCAACTAAATGTGAAATAATTTACTCCCTTCCCCTGTTTTTTAATTTTACTAAGGTTCCGGTTCATGTGTGCTAAAATATACCAGATTCCTCTTAGAAAGGATCACTGATACTTTGGAAAATATTTAGCAGTTTTCAAATGCATTTTGGTGAGAGGTTCAGGAAGCAGTCTTCCGACCCCCAGCTGGGGAGGCTGTGCACATGTGGGGGTGGGGTGGGGGGACAAGTATGAGGGAAACCTCAGCATCTGCTCCCTTTCGCTGGGAATATAACATTACTCTAAAAACTAATGCTGAAATAATAATAGCCTGGTGTGTGCTCCAGAAATAGAACAATGGTAGATAATATTTCATATTAGACAGATGCAGCCTTTGTTAAAAAAAAAGACCATTTTATGGGTTAAAAAGGGGCTAAAAATATGCTCAGCTGGCAGGATGGCTCAGTGGGTAAAGACAGTTGTCAAGCCTGGGAAACTTGATTAAATCCCTGAAATGCACATAAAGGTGGAAGGACGGAATAGAGTCAAAGTTGCCCTCTGACCTACAGGCACACCAGTCTTGATACATGAACCCATGTGTGCCATCTGCATATTTGCATCTCCCACAGCATGCATAAACCCAGATACATATAGTGATATTTTTTTATAAATAGGTTGGAGTTATGGAGCATTGTGCATACCCCCAAAAGCAGCAGCCTGGATCAGAGATAAATAGCACCAGTTAGGAGTTCAGTGCTAAGGGAAGGAGGACAGAAAATCTTGGGTAGGAAACTGAAACTAGGACTACAGTAAGAAGCAGAGGAAACATTATGCTTGTGGCCCCAGGGTAAAGGCTGAGAACGCAGGGAGGGTAGAGTGGGAGAGAACAGAGTCTATGGTGCAACATTGGCCTATACCAAGCCCCACCCAGAGGACCTTGTGACTAGTCACTAAGGGGAAAATACTGCTGCCTCCTATATAGGCTTGGTTCTGACCAAATAATACACTGAGGACCAGGGAGAGACAGGCACAAAGTCATCAAAGAGGGACTGCAAACACAGAGAGCAGAAGGGGGAAATTGCCTCACTTAGTTGACTTACACAAAAGGACTAATAAAAAAATCAAAACACATAAGATATATTTTTTAAAACTAACAGGAAGTCACACTCAAAAATATAGAGAAAGTAAAATTAACTTGTAAAGAACCAAAACAATACATCTCAAAATCTTAGGGATCATAGATGTAATGGTGTGGCTCTATGGTTAGACTGAGTACTTTTGGCCTCTCTAAAAGCATTCACTTGTTGAAGCTCTGATCCCCAGTGTGGTGGTGTTTGAAAGTGAGGCTTTGAGCGATAACTAAGGTTACATAGGTCCTGATAAGCAGGGATTAGACCGCTTGCACAAAAAGAGACGTGGAGAAGCTGGTGGTCCACAGGCTGCTAAGACCGCTCAGAATGGTCTGAGTATACAGCCCCTTGACCTTGGATTTCTACCCAGTCTATGGAGTTGTGTTGGAGTATCCTGAGCAGATCAAGATACCATGCTACCACCACAATGAAAACTTAAGATGACCAAAGAAACAGGATATTACAAAATAGAAATCTGACTCTCACTGAGAAGTATATTTAAACATAAAATAAGGGGTTACTGGGCTGGCGGGATAGTTGAATAGGTGAAGGCACTTGTTGCCACCCCTAAGGACCTGGGCTTGATCCCTGAGACCAACTTGGTTGAAAGGGAGAACTGGTTCCTCTCAGTTGTCCTCTAACCTATACACACACACACACACACACACAAACACACACAAGCAGCACACAAGCACATGCACATATACAGACAAACACACAAAACTGTTCTCAAACACATAGATGCCAGATAGATAGATAGGTAGGTAGATAGATAGATAGATAAATAGATAGATAGATAGAGAGAGAGAGAGAGAGAGAGAGAGAGAGAGAGAGAGAGAGAGAGACAGACAGACAGACAGACAGACAGACAGACAGACAGATGTAATAAATAAAGAGGCAATTGAAAAGGATAGGTCGGATGCTGATATTGTGTGTGTGTGTGTGTGTGTGCGCGCGTGTGTGTGTGTGTTTGCTGGTATTAAATAAAACAGAAAAGAAGGATTAATAAACAGAAAAATTCTAGTCTAGTGTCAAGAAACAGTCACAGGAAACACAGATAGCATTCACACTGAAGGTACAAATGTTATCTACAATCCCACTGAGGCCAAGACATTAAGAAACAGATTCTCTTTTTCAAAAAGAAGAAAATTATCTAGTTACCTGTTTGACAAGCAGCTTCCATATGGGTTGGATCTCCACCTCGATAGCATTGGGCCCACACACTAACCTTCTGTGGGAGATTGACCATCTGTTAGCCCACAAGCCCAGTGACAAGTAAGCACAGGCAAGCTGACCACAAGCCACCCACCTCTCTGTCCTTTAGGCACCTTGTGCCTTGGTAACCACTATAGGCTTACATCATACTAAACCATGAGTACAGTTTTAAGATGAAAGTCGATGCATGATTTAAAAGGTTGGTTCTTTCTCCTGCTTTAAATTGTCTTTAATACAACTGAGTTAGTCAAATGAAATTAGAAAGGGCTTTGAGAAAAATAACTTGACAACATCCTAAGAGCAGTTAAAAAAGACACAAGTCTGAAGATATCCCTAGACTTCTCAGGCATTCAGCTTATCCTAGACGTCAATGATGGTATGTGTCTTACCCTGGAATCTCTCACAAGAGGTCATTGTAGGGTGAACCCACTCAATGCACCAGAGAAAGAACAAGTACCCAGCAAGGTGCTCTATGGCACTCACTTCTAACAGTCAGCACACATGTCCACTGCCAAGAAGAGCCCCTGATATTTGGACTGTGTCTTACAATTTTTAAGTTCTTGCAAAACATATATTTGATCCTTACAATATTCTACAGAGTTCTAAAGGGTTAATCTTGTCAATAGAAAAAGTTGTTCACTGTGGGTCTTTAGCTAATAGTAATATTAATTAATTTATGGCTAATATTAATTGCAAGCATAGGACTTCTAAGCATCATATTAACAAACACTTCCTATTATCACTACATAAAAACCAAAACTGCAGCTTGACAAAGTAAGTAGTCGTTCTAAGTTCTTAAGCCAGAAAGCAAAGCTACTCCCAACCATGGCCTCTATGACATCATTTTCCAGCTCCACCTCTGGGAATGTCCCCAGGATGAGCCTATATGAGGGCTCTTTGTTCTTGCTAGTGTATAACACAGAACTGAGCTCACATTCATGTGCCTTTTAAAGCATGTTATACCAACTTGAACTATTGTTGGCCAGGAACAGAAATGACTCATTCTTCTAACTCTATCATGTGGGGAAACACTGAGGCTCAGGGATGAAGAGGCAGAGAAGAAGAGCTGTGTGAATTTGTGAGCCCTAAATCTCATTCTGGAACCTCCAAAGACTTGAACTCAAGTCTTGTTGAGTGTGTGACAGTAATCAGTTACTAGCCAATTGACAGAACCTTGAAGGACCCAGCGCTTGGTCCTTCTCTCCTCTGCAGATTTATGTTCCCCCTATACTCTTCCCTTTGTAAATGCTGCTCAGCCTTTAAAAGGCCAACCTTGACAACCAAACTGTGCCGCTCAGAACTGTGAGAGTGAGCACACCTAGCTCTACACCCAACCAAGCCTCTGCCCTTGCTCTTCCTTCTACCTAGTTCAGTTTCCTTGCATCTTTCCATGACTTTGCATGACTTGCTCCATTTGGGCCTCTAAAAAGGACTTTCTTCTGGAGACCCTCCCTAATAATCCTTTTCAAAATAGCTTCTCTCTTGGCCTAGGGGTAGCTCCATGGTAGAACATTTGTGTAGCACATGGTAGAACATTTACCTAGTATATACAACACCCTGGGTTTGCTCCTTATGATGGGGGGGAGTGGGTTATCCTAACTTTCCTTTTGCTTTAACCTACCTTATTTTTCTCAATAGCATATATGACTACCTGAACATATATCTTCTTCATATGTATGTGTGTGTACATGTGTGGGCAGGTACATGTGCACAATCACATGTGTATGTAGAAGCCTTTCCTCAGAGGCTATTCACCTTTATTTTCAGACAAGGTCTCTCATGGAACACACCATGTAAGCTAAGCTGACTGGCTAGTAAGTCTCAGTTCATGTCTCCATCTCCAAGTACAGGGATTACAAATAAGCACTATCATCACCATGTTTAGCTCTTTTTACATTGTTTCTAGAGATCACACCCATGTCGTCATACCTATAGGCAAGCATTTTACCAACTGAGCCCATACCTCATTTTTCAAATGTTTTAATTGGATGTTTCTGCCATTATAATAACATAACCTTTTAAGGGACATTAATAGATTCCCCAAGAGCTCAGATAGAGCCTAACACATACTTTATAATCAAGAATTATTTGTTTAAATTAATGGATATCCAAATTGGAGGTGGGAACAAACCTGGGTTTCCTTATCTGAAAAATGAATTTGATAAAATATACCTAGTAAAATTGTGATCAATGTCTTAGTGAGATTAAGTATGCAAAGCAGTTGTCAGGAGTATGCCAAGGACATGACAAATCGCAGGTAAGTGGCAACTGTCTTTGAAGTATGACTCTGTCAGACACAATTAAATATTTTCCTCTTCTTCAGCAACACTTTATGTTTTGGTAACACCACTTACCTCACTGAATTAAAACATATATTTACATGTTTTTCTCCTTAAGTCCCATGAACAGTTTTTGAAGACAAGAGGAGAGCGTTCTCAGAATTGCTTTTCTAGGACCTGGGGCTAGACATAGAGTATGTCCCCAAAAATGCTGGGTTTAATGAAAGGCATGTGGAGGCCCACATCTAGAGTACTTTCTCCTCTGTCAAAGTTCAGAACCCTGATGCACAACTAAGGACAGACTGATATTACAGAAATCCAACTGAGAATGTAAGCTGAGGTCTGATGCTCTTTGTCTCTCCTTGTCTGGTGAGATGGTACCTGAAATTGCCATTGGAGGAAGAGCTTAGGTCCTGCCGAAGTGAAGCATAGGATAGTGTGGGCCAAGCATTGCCTGTGAATGAGGCCTTGGGCTCGTCTGGGCCAGGAAGAAGTCACAGCCTGCGAACTCTTTTCCGTCTTGTCATTCTTAGTGACCTTCGCCAAGAGAAATCTGGTTTGTTTAGAGATTGTGTACCCATTTCAATCTCAGGGCCAGTCTCAGAGAATTCTTCTGGATGTTGGCAGTGGTGAAGCAACCAGAAGTATTAGGCTTGAAGCCAAGACACACAAGGAAAAGTCAAAAATTATATTCCACCACGAAAGATCTGATGAGGTGGCAGAGGAGTGAGGCTGAGATCACTCCATGTGTCCTCACCAGATGGCGTAGGCCACACACAGTTAAGTAGAT
This sequence comes from Tokudaia tokunoshimensis, assembly GCA_036184795.1. NCBI lineage: Eukaryota > Metazoa > Chordata > Mammalia > Rodentia > Muridae > Tokudaia > Tokudaia tokunoshimensis. The sequence goes on from BTHU01000015.1 coordinate 15,715,466, forward strand.
TTGCCTAACATCTGTCACTATCCATTAGGGGAGAAACTGCTAAGATGGCTGACTCAGAGGATGGATCTTGACCAAGTCCGCAGACCTCAAGAAGGGAATTTCATACTGGTTGGAGCTGCTGTTTCTAAGTTCACAAGGGGTTTCCTCCAATTCTAAGATATTCAGATCATATGGAATATGTGAATTCTGAAATACCAAACATGAATGGTTAACTGCATTCTCCTTTGAGGGATAATTCACTCCTCTTTTCAGTTTGCTTTGTTTTTCCTTTACTGACTCAAATGAATACATCAGTATATTCCTCAAAGAATTACTAGAGAACTTGCGGTGGGGCTCTGGAGCCCTTGTAGATAGAGCCAGGATCCTTAATGAGGAAGCAGGAGGATGCTGCAGTCACTACTGCACTACTCAAACGTCACCCCTGCACTCCACTTTGGCCTATTCTTTCCATTCTGCGAGCGCGTCTCTGTCGGAGAGATTCCTACAGTTTTCCAAAAACTTAGAAGGCCAAGCAGGAGATTCTAGAATGAGTCACTTCTATAGGAAAGCAAATTGAGAAATCTCCTCAGTGATGCTGCTGGCCAGTCACTCACTCCCTTGAAATTCCTGCTTTACAAAGGGAGGGAGGTCTAGGATGCACAGGCTATGACACCCAGTGCCTGGGATTTGGATATAATTACTCCGTCCAATAAATGAGTTGGTCTTAGAAATCCCCCATTACAAAACATTTTGGGAGTGCTTTGAGAGTTCATTCCCAGAAGAAATCTACATGTATGTAATTAAAATGGTAATATACCCAAACTACATGTCTCTAAATGGCATGTGACAACAGTCATTTAGCTTTTCATCCTGGTCCTCATCTATGCTCTGTCCATTTCTTTCCTTTCCTAATGAAATGTGCTTCATTTCTGAAACCACAAGCTTCCAGGTAGCCAGGATAACTTTTACAGGATTTCAATTCTCAGTATGAGCTGGTGAAATGTTCCCAGCAGTCTCTGCTGGTGAAGAATGCCCAGACATTTCATAAATGAAAGACCAGGAGGGGAAGAAATAAAAAGGGCATGAGGAATTGTGGGGAAGGCACAGAGAGATCTTGCCATCCTCTCCTTCATTTTGCCTGTAAGACTCACTGCTATCTCCACAGTTTTGCTCTGAGACACACATCGGAGTTAGATGACTTTATACTTCCATCAGACCCATCTAAAGTTAGATGGCTTTAGACTTCCACAAAGCTGTGGGCCTGAAAATTCCAATTTATTAAAAAGAGAACATTGATCTCAAACTGTTTGGTTTTATCAAATTATGTTTTAGATGAAATATAGGCAGTATCTTAAGATACCAATTCCTAGTTGAGTGTTAGGAGTTGAGAGCATATTTTCAGCTTCATGGGGGGGTGGATAAGGCTTTTCTCCCATTCTCTGATCAGCCATCACCTGCTTCTTTCTAGGAAGATGATATGGGAGGCTGAGTGTGTGTGCATGAGTTTGGACCATTTTCACAGTGGGTGAATTTCAAAAGGCGTAAGGGTAACCATTATTTCTCTTTGCTTCCTTCATCTGACTTCCATCTTCCCTTCTCCTTCATGGCTGATCATTTTATAAAACAGCTTTCTATCGGTGTAGTTTTCTCTGGCTCTTTGGCTGCCCATCACCCACATACCTTTTCAGGGTACCTAACAAGAATGTCTGCTTCTCCTCAAAAGAGAGGACAAAATTGAGAATTGAGTTTGTCCTGGAAGAGCCACAGAACCAACAGTGAGTGGCTCTTCCCAGCTTCTCCTTTGGTGTTGCAGTATTAATGACATGAACCGGCTGTAGAATGAGTTCTGCAGTCACCAGTAAGGTGAATGTCTAGAATTATCTCAGGCATGCTGCCAGGCAGTTACTTTTCTGTTTTCAGTGCCTGTACAAAGGGTCTGGAGCAAGAGGGGCTGAATGAAAAAGGTAGAAGGGCTAGTGGACATCACTGTTTTTACAGGACCCCCCATTCTTATGGCGGGAGCTGTCAGGGAACCTTTCGAGAATGGTTGTGATGATGCAAAGCTATGTTTAGTCCAGAGAGGTTAAGATCAGAGCAAGCCAGCTCCTGAGACAATTTACTTATTCATTTTATGATGCCTTCTGGTGACTTCTCTCCTGGGTGAAATCTACCCTCCTGGTAGCCTGATAAGCTTTTGCTGCCAACAAGTGAGACCTATGGACATCCTAGGTCTTCTCTCTGCCTGACTGCCAGGAATCCCATGGAGAAGTGTGCATTTAGATCCTATATCATGTTACCTTGTCAGACTTTCGCAAGTCCTCCTTCCTTCTCTTGCAGTGAGCTCTTGGTTTTTTAATGAAGGAAAGCTCAGTGTTTGTTATTGAATTCGCATGTCCTCCAATCAATCAGTCACTTCTAATTTCCCTGGAAAGGCCCCCAACTCACTCTAAGAAATGAAGGGGAAATGCGTGACATCTATCGGCTCTTTCTGTCCTTCACTCTGGAATGCCTACAACATAAAATATGCCTCTGCTTATGAGATTATTTCTCTATTCTTCATATTTGGGATACTGTACTCTGTCTTGCTTATTAGATTGTCAAGTGCTTTATTGTGTAGACCAGATTTAAATTTAATTATGGATGATGTTTATTAAAGCTTGGCACTTGATAAATAAGGACAAATGTGTGCTAGTTACACCGATGGGGAGTCTTTGCTGTGGAAATTATTTCTTGTGCAGAATGTCTCTACATCCATCACTGAGAGCTCTTAAACATTCTAGATCAATCCTCCAAACATCTTGCATTAAGTATTATGAAACAAGTTTCATTTTAATGACTTTGAAAAGTTTCTGTATCTCAATATATCAAACATTCAGCTGAAATCTCATGTAATGATACTATTTCTAAGACTTTTTTTTCAGTATTATTCTGCTATCGAGGTCTGCTTCATTTTTCATAGCATTTCCACAGAGAAAGAACTGAAACCAACACTTCAGGCTTCTTAGACTCTATATAAGAATTATGGTGGCAGGCAAACCAGCAAACAAGATGGTGCAGTAAATTTAGACACCTGCTGCCAAACCTGCTAACCTGAGCCCAGCTATGTGGTGGAAGGACAGAACAACCTCCTGCAAGTTGTCATCTGAACTCTACACATGCCTTGTAGCATTTATGCACATAAAATAAATCAACATTTAAAATGTAATGAAGAAAATAGTATGAAGAACTTGTTCGAATTCCAGAGTTCTTTGTCTCATATGGACTGTCTTATTCCTACAGAACTCTCTGAGCTGTGGGGGCAGAGCTCTAGAGCAAAAATTCATCACAATTCTTAGTGGATTGACCACTGACATTTCTTGTTGATGTCAGGTAAATAACGTCCCTACATGTGTCTGACAAACTAAATGAATTCTTATGATTATTAGAGGACTTAGCTGTTTCTTTGAGGCTCACCAGAATCACCCATTTCAAACGAGAGCTGGAGAAAGAAGGAATATTTTCCCTCTGGTTAGTAAACGGAAGGAGCATTTTCTACTGTCTTGCAGCCTACAGATACCAGCTCTGTGGTTTTTACTCCTCTCCCTCCCTCTCTGCATCTGTAACTCCCTCCTTTCCCTTCCCCACATGAATGACTATGACTTTCTCTTTAAATCACTAGTCCCTTGAAAAGTACTAGGCATATCAGAGACACACATAATAAATTAATGAATAATGTCATTTATTTGTTTCTTCTGCAAATCTCTATTGAGCTTCTACCATTAGTCAGGGGCTGTTCTGGGTCCTGTACGTGCAACGTTGAGTGACATAGACAAGTAAACAGCAAAATGTTCATCTCCATGGCTATTTGTCCACAGTAAAACATGATCTGAATATTGTCCTTTTGGTTCTCAATCAATTTGGGAGGATTAAGAATCCAATGTTTATGAACCGACTCTAGATTATCATAATGCCTATTCTTCAAGCCTAGACAAAAGGTCCAATTGTGTTCTATTCCTTTGCTCTTTTGGTGTCTTTTTTAATAAGTTTGCCTAGGAAGAGAATTTAGAATGTCTTTCTGATGCCAACAAATGGCATCAAGCTGGCAAAGCATTTTGCTAGCAACACACCATTGAGGATCCATTTGATACTTTAGGCCAGCAGGGTTAGGCTTAGTAAGCATCATTAATCCTACCTGACCTCTTGCTCTTCACTGGTCAGACCCAATCCAAATGTATGGTGGATGTCAAAGCAGGAGTTACTGTCTTCCAGCAGCCTAGGATGTGGTTGGGATAGGAACGATACTTTAGTTTACAGTGCCCAGTGAGCTAGGGTTCTTCGGCTGTGTCCTGAGGTAGTGGTGAGGAAAGTCTGTACTTACCCAACTTTCTGAAATCGCTTCTTCAAGAAATCCCACACATACCTGATTTTCTGCACTTGGATGCATCGTAACTGCAACCACAAATAGGGAGGAACAAGCATCATTCACAGAGGAAAGTCAAGCAAAGGGGAATTCTTCAGTGTAGATTCCCATGTGGGTGTTACTTCTCAGTGTCATTCCAGCCCGAAAATGTTACAATCAAAACTTGAACCATTAAACACACACTCTATTTTGTCTCCACAAATGTACCAAAACGTCCCTCCCACACTTTAGACCTCTTACTTTTAGTTCTGGCTTCTTTACAGCTTGGTTTATGACTGAGTGGTGATCAGCTACCAGAGGTTCCTCTGGGTTCCTGCTTATAGGAAACTTCAGTGTGGATAAGTGGAGGCAGAAGACCTTTTTCCTCATATATCTTCGAAATTCATCCTTGAAAAGTCAACAAACAAGAAGAAAATCTCAGACCTCGCTCAGAATGCAAATTCATAGCTCCACTCTAGTAGACTCTACAGTCAGAAACTCAGGAAATGGAGTAAACGTTTGTGTTTCAGTGAGTCTTCCAAAGGTTTCTGATATGTTCAAAAATTTGAGAAATACTGGACATATTTTATAGGAAAGCATTATGTCTAGAAACTTTCTTAGATGACTCTCCTTTTTATTATTTAATTTTTTTGAGACAGGGATTCTTTGTGTATTCTAGACAGGCCTCACTCTCTTGGTTAGCCTGCCTCGACTTCCCAAGGGTTGGGATCATAAGTGTGCACCATCAGCAGGCTTTAGCTATTTTTAAATAATATCCACAAGTTTAAATTGTCTAGAATACTCCAAGGCACACATTTTTGAAAATGGAGTGTTCTTACATTGTGTAGTCTCTGAGAGTTGTAACAGTGACAGCCACTGCCCCATGTAATGGCAGAGAGCAATGTCCATCAGCTTGAAATACCACACATTGCTGCAGGCTAAAGTGAAGGAAGCGTCAGCATTCTTGGGCTAAACACGAGATAATGTGTGGCTTGAAGAGATAGTTTTTCTCCTCTTGTTCTGGTCTAAGTAAACTGCTTGAATGGGTGAGATCATCCCTCCACAATACTAACCAGTCATTGCTGGGTCACAGATGCAGAATAAAAGACATTTTTTCTTTAAAAGTTATATTTCGATTTCCGTTTGAGATATAGTACTTGCATATATTTATGGGTCTTGTGTAGTTATTTCCTCTGAACTAAAATATTCCCTCCTTGAAGACTAAGAAAATAAACAAAAATCACAAGTCTGAACAAGTTCCTAAGGCAAGAATCCCAAGAGGTCTCCCACTGGCTATAAAGGCAGTTACAATTTCCTGAAAGGAAAGACTCTCTGACCTGTTTAATCATTTGCAGATAAAGAAAGGAGTTCTAGGAATGGAGTGTGCTCTTCAGGGTTGCAACTGCCAGTGATTCACCCACAATCCTGTGAGATATATATATTGATATGTATCATATATAATGCATATATTATATGTGTGTGTAGCACATATATTCTAGACTTGGGTGAAATCATTTCTTTGACCTGTTGTCAATGAATAGACAATTGTTCATGTCTCCCCAGAAACACTCACACAGCAATAGGTATATTCTGAATGATCAAGTCAGGGTTATAGGACCACTTTATAAATTCAACATTTCTTTGTGTTGGAAACACTCAAAACCCTGACCACTATCTATTTTTAAATTTTTCTGTCAACCAGGCTATCCTATCATGCAATAGAATACTGAAAGGTATTCCTCTATTCAACTGTAGCCTTGTACCTACTAATCATTTTACCTCTATCTCTCCTTCCCCTTCTTAGCCTCTGAGAACTAGTAATCACAATTCTATAATGTCAACTTCATATCTTCCTTGTGTAAGAATAAACAGTATCTCTCTTTCTGTAATGATCACAGCATTTAAAATGGACAAGAGAAAAGTACTCACAGTTGTCCTCAGCAAAACTGTGTCTGCTTCTTGCAAGGGGCATGGGATGCAACTGGTCCACACCCACCACTCCGGCCTCCAGTAGAACATCAGTTGAACTGCCCCAAGAGTCAGGATGGCTGTGACAAGGCACAGGGCTCTCCGTAGATTCTGGGTACGGTAGCCAAACACCTCCTGCATAATAAATAGAAAATTGTATGTTTCAGTATTTATGAAAGTATCATTTTGCTTCATAGAATATATGCTTTAGATGCAGGGCTATTGGTTGAGAACATCAGTTGATAGGATTGAGTTGACTGCAGCTGACAGCTAATATATAAAAGGACAGAGAAGCACAACACTTCCTACCTCTCTGTCATGTAAAATTACACATTAGATGGGATGAAAAAGGAAGTTCTACCTGCTTCTATGCCATTCCAGGAGGTACCTCAAGTGTGCATAACATGCCTTATGTTCTAAAGCATTTATTCTCTTTAGGTATTAAAAAAATGTTGGAGGCACAACCAGATGCCCTGAACTGCAAGCTGTTCCTTAAGTGCCATTGTCTGACCATGACTCCATCCACTTGACCAGGCAGGCAGCACCAGTAACTTCTAGGCTAGACCCCTTCCTGCCCCCACCCAATGCCTTGGGGCATGCACATCTCCCCTTTGATGTGCATTGCCCACCCTGAGTTCCACTGTCCAGCTTGAGGCTGCCCACTCTAGGAGAGTTCATCAGGAACATTCAGGTTGGGCTTGCCTTCCCAAGACCTACTCCAGCAGAAAAATCCAGGAACAATCACATGGATAAAGGCCAGCAGAACAACAGAATAAACAAGTACCAGGGCGGTATGGCACCTCTATAAAATAGCTATCCGACTATAGCAAGACCTGGATATCCTAACACAACCAAAGCATAAGAAAATTACATTAAATCAGATCAAAAAAAAAATGATAGAGTCCTTTAAAGAGGAAATTAATAAATAAATCCCTTAAAGAAGTACAGGAAAATACAAACAGGTGAAGGAAGCAAATAAAACTGTTCAAGACCTGAAAATGAAAATAGAAGCAATAAAGAAAACAAAATCACAAACTGAGGGAATAGTAGAGATGGAAAACCTACGGAAGAACAGAAGCGAGCACCACCAACAGAATATAAGAGATGGAAGAGAGAAGCTCAGGCATAAAAGATACGATAGAAGAAATTGATACATAAGTCAGAGAAAATGATAAATCTAAAATAAAGGTCTTGACACAGAACATCCAAGAAACCTGTACACTATGAAAAGACCTAAACTAAGAATAATAGGAAAGAAGAAAGTGGCATGTCCCACCAAGTAGATTGAAACAAAACCCTCCTGCTACATAATAAGCAAATTACTAAATATACAGAACAAAAAAAAAATATTAGAAGCTGCAAGTGAAAGAATTCAAGTAACATATAAAGGCAGACCTATCAGAATTATACCTGACTTCTCAACAGAGACTCTAAAAACCAGAAGAGTCTGGGTAGATGTCTTGCAGTCTCTAAGATACCAGAAATGCCAGCCCAGATTACTATACCCAGCAAATAGATGGAGAAAACAAGATCTTCCAATACAAAACTAATTTTAAACAATATTTATCTACAAATCCAGACCTACAAAAGATTTTAGAAGAAAAACTCAAACCTGAGGAGATTAACTACATCCAAGAAAAAACAGGAAATAAATAATCCTGCACCATCAAAACCAAAAGAAAGGAACACACACAAACATACGCACAACCACCACCAATATCAAAATAACATAACATTAACATAATTAGTCATTAATGTATCTCAACATCAATGGACTCAATTCCCCAACAAAAAAGACAAAAGCTAACAGAATGGATAGGAAAACAGGATCCATTATTCTGCTGCATACAAGACACATATTTCAGGAACAAAGATTAGACATTACCTCAGAGTAAAGGGCTAGAAAAAGATTTTCCAAGCCAAAAAAAAAAAAAATCCAAGAAGCAAGTTGGAGTAACCATTCTAATATCTAATTAAGTATACTTTCAACCAAAATTAATCAAAAAAGATGGGAAAGGACACTTGAACACATCAAAGGAAAAAATCCACCAAAATAACATCTCAGCACATTTGTAAAAGAAACATTACTAAGGCCTAAATCACACATCAAAACCCACACATTAATAGTAGGAAACTTCAACACACCACTCTCACCAATAGACAGATGATTGAGACAGAAACTAAATAGAGAAATAATGAAATTAACAGATGTTATGAATCAAATAGATGTAATAGATATCTACAGAATATTTCACCCAGACACAAAAAAATATACATTTTTCTCAGCACCTCATGGATCCTTCTCCAAAATTGACCTATATTCTTGGTCACAAAGAAAACCTCAATAGAAACCAGAAAATTGAAATAATGCCTTGTATCTTATCAGACCACCATGGATTAAAGCTGGACTTCAAAAACAATAGAAACACCAGAAAGCCTACACACTCATGGAAACTGAACAACTCTCTACTCAATGATCTCTGGGTCAGGGAAGAAATAAAGAAAGAAATTAAAGACTTTCGAGAATTCAATGAAAATGAGGTCACCCAAACTTATCGGACACATGAAAGCAGTGCTAAGAGGAAAGTTCATAGCACAAAGTGATTTCATAAAGAAATTGGTGAGATTTCATATTTGTAATTTAAAAGCACATTGAAAGTTCTGGAACAAAAGAAAGCAAGTCCTCAAAAAAAGAGTAGAAGGTATGAAATAATCAAAATCAGCGCTGAAATCTATCAATTAGAAACAAATAGAACAATACAAAGAATCAACAAAACCAAGAGCTGGTTCTTTGAGAAAATTGGCAAGATATAAAAACCTTTAGACTAACTAAAAGGAAGAGAAGCCATATCCAAATTAACAAAATTAAAAATTAAAAGGGAGACATAACAGACACTGAGGGAAACTGAAAGAATCACTAGGTGTTACTTCAAAAGTCTCTACTCCATGAAATTGGAAAATCTAAATGAAATAGATGGTTAGCTTGACAAATTTCGCTTACCAAAGTTAAATCAAGATCAGGTAAATAATCTAAATAGTCCTATATCCCTTATGAAAGTATAAGTAGTCATCAAAAGTCTCCTAACTGAAAAAGTCCAAGGTCAGATGGTTTTAATGCAAAACTCTACCAGACTTTCAAAGAGCTAATACCAATACTCCTTAAACTATACCACAAAATTCAAACTGAATGAACATTACCAAATTCATTCTATGAGGTCAATAAGGAAATAGAATTTCAGGCCAATTTTCCTCATGAACACTGACGTGAAAATATTCAGTAAAATACTCACAAAGTGAATCCAAGAACACATCAAAAACATTCGCCATGATCAAGTAGGCTTCATCCCAGGGATGCAAGGATGGTTTAACACATGAAAATACATCAAAGTAATCCAACATATAAACAAACTAAAAGAAACAAAGTGCATGATCATCTCATTAGATGGTGGAAAATTTTTAACAAAATCTAATGCCCATGCATGATAAAAGTCTTAGAGAGATCTGGGATACAAGGCACACACCTAATCATAATGAAGGCACTATACAGCAAGCCAATAGCCAACATAAAATTAAATGGAGAGAAACTTAAAGCAATTCCACTAAAATCAGGAACAAGGCTGCCCACTTTATATCTATTCAAAATAGTACTAGAACTTTTTAACTGGAGTTTTTAAACCTAAAGGAGATCAAGGTGATAGACACAAACTGGAAAGGAAGAAGTCAAAGTATCTACATTTATAGATGATATGATAGTATACATAAATCACTCCAGAAACTGTACTAAGGAACTCCTACAACTGATAAACACCTTCAGCAAAGTGCATAGACACAAAATTAACTAAACAAACAAACAAAACACATTCCTGTAGCCCTCCTATATACAAACAGTAAACTGACAGTGAAAGAAATAAGAGAAACAGTTGATCCTGTGTCATGGCTCTGCATATCCAAACACTGCCAGGAGAGAGCTGATCTCCTAGGAGTGCTGACACACCTGTGAGCACAGGTAAGACAACACTTCTGCTCAAATTCCTGGACCCAGAGGGACCTTCCCAGAGCCATCAGGACACAGGAACCAAGGAACATCCAGGGACAGGATTCTTCTACTTTCCATCTGCACCCCAGAGCTGCCACTGTGCCACAGCTCTCCACACCTAAATTCCTCCCAGAAAGATCTGGTTTCCCAGAACTGACACACAGGCTTGCAGGAGGAAGGAGCCACAGTCAGAGAGAATAAGAACAGCTAACAACAGAGACAACCAGATGGTGAGAGGAAAGGGCAAGAACATAAGAAAGAGAAAACAAGGGTACTTGGCATCATCAGTACACAGTTCTCCCACCACAGCAAACCCTGGATACCCCAACACACCAGAAAAGCAAAACCCCGATTTAAAATCACATCTCATGATGAAGATAGAGGACCTTAAGAAGGACATAAATAATGAGAACACAGGTAAACAGGTAGAAGCCCTTTAAGAATAAACAAAAAAGTCTCTTAAAGAATTACAGGAAAAGGGCCAGTAAATATCTTCAACAAAATAATAGATGAAAACTTCCCTAACCTAAAGAAAGAGATGTCCATAAACTTAAAAGAAGCCTACAGAACTCCAAACAGACTGAACCAGAATAGAAATTCCTCCCGTCACACAATAATCAAAACACCAAATGCACAAAACAAAGAAAGAATATTAAAAACAGTAAGGGAAAATGGTCAAGTAACATATAAAAGCAGGCCTATCAGAATTACACCAGACTTTTCACCAGAGACTATTTAAGCTAGAAGATCCTGGGCAGATGCCATAGAGACCCTAAGAAAATACAAATGCCAGCCCAGGTTACTATACCCAGCAAAACTCTCAATTACCATAGATGGAGAAACCAAGGTATTCCATGACAAAAAAAAAATTTACACAATATCTTTCCACAGATCCAGCCCTCCAAAGGATAAAAGATGGAAAACTCCAATACAAGGAGAGAAACTACACCCTAGAAAAAGCAAGAAAGTAATCTTCTTTCAACAAACCCAAAAGAAGATAGCCACACAAACATAATTCCACCTCTAACAACAAAAATAATAGGAAACAACAATTACTATTTCTTTAATATCTATTAACATCAATGCACTCAATTCCCCAATAAATAGACATAGACTAACAGACTGGATATGTAAACAGGACCCAGCATTTGCCTGCATACAGGAAATGCACCTCAGTGACAAAGCCAGACACTACCTTACAGTAAAAGGCTGGAAAACAATTTTCCAAGCAAATGGTCCCAAGAAACAAGCTGTAGTAGCCATTCTAATATGAATAAAATCGACTTTCAACCAAAAGTTTTCAAAAAAAGATAACAAAAGACACTTAATACCCATCAAAGGAAAAATCTGTCAAGAAGAACTCTCAATTATGAACATCTATGCTCCAAATGCAAGGGCAACCACATTCAAAAAAGAAACTTTACTAAAGTTCAAAGCACACATTGCCCCTCACACAATAATAGTGGGAGACTTCAACACCCCACCTAAGCAATGGACAGATCATGGAAACAGAAACTAAACAGAGACACAGTGAAACTAACAGAAGTTATGAATCATATGGATTTAACAGACATCTATAGAATATTTCATCCTAATGCAAAAGAATACACTTTCTTCTCAGCACCTCATGGTACCTTCTCCAAAACTGGCCATATAATCAGTCACAAAACAGGCCTCAACAGATACAAGAAGATTGAAATAATCCCATACCTCCTGTCAGATCACTATGGAGTAAGGGTGAAACAGCAAAAACAAGGGTGTAGCAGCAAAAACAGCAGAAAGCCCACATACACATGGAAGCTGAACAACACTCTACTCAATGATAACTTCGACAAGGAAGAAGTAAAGAAATTAAAGACTTCTTAGAATACAATGAAAATGAAGGCACAGCATACCCAAACTTATGGGACACAATGAAAGCAGTGCTAAGAGGAAAACTCATACCTCTGAATGACTCCAAAAAGAAACTGGAGAGAGCTTACACTAGCAGCTTGACACCACAGCTGAAAGCTCTAGAACAAAAAGAAGCAAATACACCCAAGAGGAGTAGATGGCAGGAAATAATCAAACTCAGGGTTGTAATCAACCAAATAGAAACAAAAAAGAACTATACAAAGAACTAACAAAACCAGGAGCTGGTTCTTTGAGAAAATCTACAAGATAGATAAACCCTTAGCCAGATTATCCAGAAGGCACAGAAACAGTATCCAAATTAACAAAATCAGAAATGGAAAGTGAGATATAACAACAGAAACTAAGGAAACCCCCCCAAAATTCATCGAATCCTACTACAAAAGCCTATACCCAACAAAACTGAAAAATCTGGATGAAATGGATAATTTTCTAGACATATACCAAGTACCAAAGTTAATTTAGGATCAGATAAACCACCTACATAATCCCATAACCCCTAAAGAAATAGAAACAGTCATTAATAGTTTCCCAACCCCCCCTCAAAAAAAGGCCAGGACCACATGGGTTTAGTGCAGAATTCTATCGGACTTTTAAAGAAACCTTATACCAATACTCTTCAAAGTATTCCTCAAAATAGAAACAGAAGGAACACTACCCAATTCATTCTATGAAGCAACAATTATGCTTATACCTAAACCACACAAAAACCCAACAAAGAAAGAGAACTTTGGATCAATTTCCCTTATGAATATCGATGCAAAAATACTCATTAAAATTCTTGCAAACGAAATCCATGAACACAACAAAATGACCATCCATCATGATTAAGTAGATTTCATCCAAGGGATGCAAAGATAGTTCAATATATGGAAATCTATCAACGTAATCCACTGTAGAAACAATCTCAAAGGAAGTAAAACAGGATCATTTCATTAGATGTTGAGAAAACATTTGAATAAATTCAACACCCCTTCATGATAAAAGTCTTGGAAAGATCAGGAAATCAAGGCCCATACCTAAACATAGTAAAGGCAATATGCAGCAAAACCATTACCCAACATCAAACTATATGGAGAGAAACTTGAAGCAATTCCACTATAATCAGGGACTAGACAAGGCTGCCCACTCTTTCCCTAACTATTCAATATAGTACTTGAAGTTCTGGCTAGAGCAATTAGACAACAAAAAGAGATCAAAGGGATACAAATAGGAAAGGAAGTAGTCAAAGTATCACTATTTGCAGATGATATAATAATATACTTAAATGAGCCCCAAATTCCATCAGAGAACTGCTAAACCTGATAAACAAGTTCAACAAAGTGGCTAGATATAAAATTAACTCAAACAAATCAGTAGTTTTCCTATATTCAAAGGATAAATGTACTGAGAAAGAAATTAGGGAAATGACACCCTTCACAACAGTCAATATAACAAACAATATAAAATATCTTGGCATGACTCTAACAAGTGAAAGATCTGTATGACAAGAATTTCAAGTTTCTGAAGAAAGAAATCAAAGATGACCTTAGAAGATGGAAAGATTTCCCATGCTCGTGAATTGACAGAATTAATATAGTAAAAAATGTCCATCTTGCCAAAAGCAATCTACAGATTCAATGCAATCTCCATCAAATTCCAACTCAATTCTTCATAAAGTTAGAAAGAGCAATTCTCATTTGGAATAATAAAAAAACCCAGGATAGCAAAAACTATTCTCAACAATAAGAGAATTTCTGGGGGAATCACCATCCCTGATCTCAAGCTGTACTACAGAGCAATAGTGATAAAAACTGCATGGTATTGGTACAGTGACAGGCAGGTAGATCAATGGAATAGAATTGAAGACCCAGAAATGAACCCACATACCTATGGTCACTTGATCTTTGAAAAGGGAGCTAAAACCATCCAGTGTGAAAAAGACAGCATTTTCAACAAATGATGCTGCTTCAACTGGCTGCCAACATGTACAAGAATGCAAATTGCTCCATTCTTATCTCCCTGTACAAAGCTCAAGTCCAAGTGGATCAAGGACCTCCACATACACAGATACACAGACTGTAATAGAAGAGAAAGTGGGGAAAAGCCTCAAACACATGGGCACAGGGGAAAAGTTCCTGAACAAAACACCAATGGCTTATGCTCTAAGTTCAAGAATCGACAAATAGGACCTCATAAAATTGCAAAGTTTCTGTAAGGCAAAAAACACTGTCAGTTGGAGAAAATGGCAACCAACAGATTTGGAAAAGATTTATCAATCCTATATCCAATCGAGGGCTAATATCCAATATATACAAAGAACTCAAGAAGTTAGACTCCAGAGAACCAAATAACCCTATTAAAAAGTGAAAGAGAGCTAGAATTTTCAACTGAGGAATATCTAATGGCTGAGAAGCACTTAAAGAAATGTTCAGCATCCTTAGTCATCAGGGAAATGCAAATCAAAATACCCTGAGATTCCACCTCACACCAGTCAAAATGGCTAAGATCAAAAACTCAAGTGACAGCAGATGCTGGTGAGGATGTAGAGAAAGAGGAATGCTCCTCCATTTTTGGTGGGATTGCAAGCAGCTACAACCATTCTGGAAATCAGCTGGTATTTCCTCACAAAATTGAGCATAGTATTACTTGAGGATCCAACTATACCACTCCTAGGTATATACCTAGAAGATCCTCCAACATGTAATACAGACACATGCTCCACTATGTTCATAGCATCCATATTTATAATAACCAGAAGCTTAAAAGAACCCAGATGTCCCTCAACAGAAGAATGGATACAGAAAATGTGGTACATTTACACAATGGAATACTACTCAGCTATTAAAAACAATGAGTTCATGAAATTCTTAGGTAAATGGATGGAACTTGAAAACATTTTCCTGAGTGAGGTAACCCAGTCACATTAGAGCACACACACATGGTATGCACTCACTGATAAGTGTATATTAGTCCAAAAGCTCAGAATACCCAAGATACAATTCATAGACCACATGAAGCTCAAGAAGGAAGACCAAAGTTTGGATACTTTGGTCCTTCTTAGAAGGGTGAACAAAATACTCACAGGAGGAAATACGGAGACAAAGTGTGGAGCAGAGACTGAAGGAAAGGCCATCCAGAGACTGCCCCACCTAAGGATCCATCCCATATAGACACCAAACTCAGATAGTATTGCAGATGCCGGGAAGTGCTTGCTGACAGGAGCCTGATATGTCTGTCTCCTGAGAGGCTCTGCCAGAGCCTGACAAATACAGAGGCAGATGCTGGCAGTCAACCATTAGATTGAGTATGAGGTCCCTGATGGAGGAGTTGGAGAACGGACTGAAGGAGCTGAGGGGGTTTGCAGCCCCATGGGGGAGCAACATTGTTAACCGGCCAGACCCCCCAGAGCTCCTAGGGCCTGGACCACCAACCAAAGAGTACACATGGAGGGACCCATAGCTCCTGCCACATAGGTGGCAGAGGATGGCCTTGTTGGACATTAGTGGGAGGAGTGGCCCTTGGGCCTGAGGGGGTTAGATACCCCAGTGTAGGGAATGCCAGGGCTGGAAGGAAGGAGTGGGTGGGTGGGTGGGTAGGTGGGGGAGCACCCTCATAGAGGAAGGGGGAGGGGAATAGGATAGGTGGGTTCCAGAGGGAAGACCTGGACAGGGGATAACAGTTGAAATGCAAATAAAGAAAATATCCAATAAAAGGGAGAAAAAGAAATAAGAGGAACACCACTTTCACAATAACCACAAATAATATAAAATAATTTCCTGTAACTAACCAGGCAAATGAAAGGTCTGTATGACATGAACTTCAAGTGTCTGAAGAAAGAAATTGAAGAAGCTATCAGAAGATGGAATGATCTCCCACGCTCATGGCTTGGTGGGATTAACATAGTAAAAATGGCCATCTTACCAAAAGCAATCTACAGATTCAATGCAATTCCCATCAAAATGACAACACAATTCTTTACAGATCTTGAAAGAGCAATTCTCAATTTCATATGGAAAAAAAAGAAAACCACAATAGCCAAAACAATCCTTATCAATAAAAGAACTTTTGGAGAAATCACCATCCCTGATCTCAAGCTGTACTACAGAGCAATAGTGATAAAAATGCCATGGTTTTTGGCATAAAAATAGATAGGTTGATCAATGGAATAAAGTGGAAGACCCAAAAATAAACCCACACAACTAAAGACACTTGATTTTTTTTTACATAGACACCAAAACCATACAATGGAAAAAAGGAAAGCATCTTGAACAAATAGTGCTGGTGTAACTGGATATCTGCATGTAGAACATTGCAAATAGATCCATATTTATCACCCTGCACAAAACTCAAGTCCAAGTGGATCAAAGACCTCACACAAAACTTGATACATTAAATTTAATAGAAGATAAAGTAGGGAATAGCCTTGAATTTATTGGTACAGGAGCTAACTTCCTTAACAGAACACCAATAGCTCAGGCACTAATACCAACAATAAATGGAACCTCATGAAACTGAAAAGTTTATTTAAGGCAAAGGGCAATGTCAATAGAGCAAAACAGCAATCTACAGATGGAGAAAGATCTTTACCAACCTTACATCTGACAGAGGTCTAATATTCAAAATATAAAAAGAACTCAAGAAATTAAACACTAACAAACCAAATAACCCAATTAAATAATGTATTACAGAGCTAAAAGAGAATTCTCAAGAAAGAAATCTCTAATGACCAAGAAGCACTTAAAGAAATGTTCAACATCTTTACTCATCAGGGAAATGCAAATCAAAACAACTCTGAGATTCCATCTTACACCAATCAGAATGACTAATATCAAAAACTCAAGTGACAGCACATGCCAATGCAGATGTGGAGCAAGTGGAATACTTCTCCATCGCTGAAAGAGTGTAAACTTGTACAATCACATTGGAAATCAATCTGGTGGTTTCTCAGAAAAATGGGAATAGTTCTATATCAAGACCCAGCTATACATCTCCTGGGCTTATACCCAAAAGATGATCTACTAGACCACAAGGAAAATTGCTCAATTATGTTCATAGAAGATTCTTAATAGCCAGAAACTGGAAACAACCCAGATGTCCCTCAACCAAAGAATGGATAAAGAAAATGTGGTAGCTCTGTACCCCATTTTTTAATAGGGTTACTTGCCTCTCTGGAGTTTAACTTCTTGAGTTCTTTGTATATCTTGGATATTAGCCCTCTGTCGGATGTAAGGTTGGTAAAGATCATTTCCCAGTTAGTTGGTTGCCGCTTTGTCTTTTTGACGGTGTCTTTTGCCTTGCAAAAACTTTGTAATTTAATGAGGTCCCATTTGTCTATTCTTGATCTTAGAGTATAAGCTATTGGAGTTCTGTTCAGGAAATTCTCCCCTGTGCCCATATGTTCAAGGTTCTTCCCTAGTTTCCCTTCTATTAGTTTCAGTGTGTCTGGTTTTATGTGGAGATCTTTGATCCACTTAGAATTGAGCTTAGTGCAAGGAGATAAGGATGGGTCAATTTGCATTCTTCTGCATGTTGACCTCCAGCTGAGCCAGCACCATTTGTTGAAAAGGCTATCTTTTTTCCACTGGATGGTTTTAGCTCCTTTGTCAAAGATCAAGTGACCATAGGAGTGTG
The DNA here is from genome assembly GCA_036184795.1 of Tokudaia tokunoshimensis. NCBI lineage: Eukaryota > Metazoa > Chordata > Mammalia > Rodentia > Muridae > Tokudaia > Tokudaia tokunoshimensis. The sequence goes on from BTHU01000015.1 coordinate 15,733,351, forward strand.
GATTCATTTCTGGGTCTTCAATTCTGTTCCATTGATCTACATGTCTGTTACTGTACCAATACCATGCAGTTTTTAACACTATTGCTCTGTAGTACAGCTTGAGGTCCGGGATACTGATTCCCCCAGAGGTTCTTTTACTCTTGAGAATAGTTTTAGCTATTCTGGGTTTTCTGTTATCCCAGATGAATTTTTGAATTGCTCTTTCTAACTCTATGAAGAATTGAGTTGGGATTTTGATGGGGATTGCATTGAATCTGTGTATTACTTTTGGTAAGATGCTCATTTTTACTATATTAATCCTGCCAATCCATGAGCATGGCAGATTTTTCCATCTTCTGAGGTCTTCTTCAATTTCTTTCTTCAGAGACTTGAAGTTCTTGTCATACAGCTCTTTCACTTGTTTGGTTAGCGTCACGCCAAGATACTTAATATGGTTTGTGGCTATCGTAAAGGGTATTATTTCTCTTACTTCTTTCTCAGCCTGCTTGTCCTTTGAGTATAGGAAGGCTTCTGACTTGCTTGAGTTGATTTTATATCCGGCCACTTTGCTGAAGTCGTTTATCAGCTGTAGGAGTTCTCTGGTGGAGTTCTTTGGGTCGCTTATGTATACTATCATATCGTCTGCAAATAGTGATAGTTTGACTTCTTCCTTTCCAATTTGTATCCCTTTGACCTCTTTTTCTTGTCTAATTGCTCTAGCTAGAACTTCAAGTACTATATTGAAAAGATATGGAGAGAGAGGGCAGCCTTGTCTAGTCCCTGATTTTAGTGGGATTGCTTCAAGTTTCTCTCCGTTTAGATTGATGCTGGCTACTGGTTTGCTGTAAATTGCTTTTACTATGTTTAGATATGGGCCTTGAATTCCTGATCTTTCCAAGACCTTTAGCATGAAAGGATGCTGAATTTTGTCAAATTCTTTCTCAGCATCTAATGAGATGACCATGTGGTTTTTTTCTTTGAGATTGTTTATGTAGTGGATTACATTGATGGATTTCCTTATATTGAACCATCCCTGCATCCCTGGGATGAAGCCTACTTGATCGTGGTGAATGATCGTTTTGATGTGTTCTTGGATTCGGTTGGCAAGAATTTTATTGAGTATTTTTGCATCGATATTCATAAGAAAGAGTTCTCACCTGAAGAATATCTAATGGCTGAGAAGCACCTAAAGAGATGTTCATCATCCTTAGTCATTAGGGAAATGCAAATCAAAACAACCCTGAGATTCCATCTCACACCAGTCAGGATGGCTAAGATCAAAAACACAGGAGACAGCAGTTGTTGGCGAGGATGTGGAGAAAGAGGAACACTCCTCCACTGCTGGTGGAATTGCAGGCTGGTACAACCACTCTGGAAAGCAGTCTGGCGGCTCCTCAGAAAACTGGGCATGACACTTCCGGAGGATCCGGCTATACCACTCCTGGGCATATACCCAGAGACTTTACCTGCATGCAATAAGGACACATGCTCCACTATATTCATAGCAGCCTTATTTATAATAGCCAGAAGCTGGAAAGAACCCAGATGTCCCTCAACGGAGGAATGGATTCAGAAGATGTGGTATATTTACACAATGGAATACTACTCTGCAATTAAAAACAATGAATTCACGAAATTCCTAGGCAAATGGTCAGAACTTGAAAATATCATCCTTAGTGAGGTAACCCAATCACAAAAGATCACACATGGTATGAAGTCACTGATAAGGGGATATTGACCCAGAATCTCAGAATACCCTAGACACAATCAGCATATCAATAGATTTCTAAAAAGATGGAAGGAGAGACCCCTGGTCCTGGAAAGACTGGATGTAGGGGAACGCCAGGACAGAGTAATGAGAGGGGGTTGAACGGAGAAAAGAGGGAGGGAAGGGGGCTTATGGGACTTTCGGGGAGGGAGGAAACGGGAAAGGGGAAGTGATTTGGAATGTAAATTAAAAAAATAAAATAAAATTAAATTAAAAAAAAAAGAAAATGTGGTACATTTGCACAACAGAATACTCCTTAGCTATTTAAAACAAGGACTTCATGACAATTACAGGGAAATTGATAGAACTAGAAAATATCACCCTGAGTGAGGCAACCCAGACCCATGGTATGCACTTACTTATAAGCGGATATTAGCCATAAAGTACAGGATAACCATGCTACAATCCACAGACCTCACAAAAACTAATTAACAAGGAGGACCTCAGGGAGGATACTTGAATCTCACTTAGAAGGGGAAATAAATAAGACACCAAAAGAGGATTGAGAGAAGGAACTGGCTGGGAGAGGGGCTGGGGATGATGTATGAGGAGAGCAGAGGTGAGGGTGAGAGGGCTGAGAAAGAGAAGGGAAATCAGTTGGGGGACATCTCTGGGGGAAGCCGGACATCTGGGATTCTAGGCCCCTTGGGAGGATATGGGGTGACCCTAGCTGATCTCCCAGCAGCAGGGTATATGGAGTCCGAAGAGGCCACCTCCTGTAGGACTTTGAGTGAAGGGAGAGGGACACGTAGTCATCCACAAACCTTTGACCCAAAATTTTCCCTGCCTACAAGATATGCAGAGATAAAGATGAAGCAGAGATTGAAGGAATGACTAACAAATGACTGGCCCAACTTGAGATCACCTAATGGAAGAGAGCCAATCCCTGATACTGTTAATGAAACTGATATGCTTGCAGACAGGAGCCTAGCCTAACTGTCACCTTCATTCAGCAGCCAATGGAAACAAATGCAGAGACTCACAGTGAAATATTAGGCAGAGTTCAGGGATTTTTGTGAAAGAAAATGGGGAAGAATTGAGGGAACGAGAAGTATCAAGAAGATGTGCAGTTTGGTCTTTATGTGGGTCCTCTAACAACTAGATCAGGGGCTGTCTCTGACTAGGATTCTGTTGCCTGTCTTTGGATCTATTTTCTCTACCTGGGCTATCATTTCTGGCCTCAGTGGAAGAGAATGAAAATAAAGCCCAGTCCTGATTCAACTCAATGTTCCAGGGCAGGTTAATATGTCGGCAGGGGGATGGTAATGAACTTCTTTGAGGGGGTTCAATTGGGATATAAAATGAGTAAATAAATTAATGAAGAAAAAGGTTAAATAATTTATTAAAGAAAGTGATAGGCTTGTGACAGTCGTGACTTAGATATCCAGTTTCATCTGTATTCACGTTTGGTTATAATAATAACTGAATATGTCTGAACATATGAGCAAATATATTGTTTTCTAAACCAGCACATGTAAATTTCGTGGAATATCTGCAGACATGAAAGGCTTGCAAAAGATCAATTTAACTTATTTGTTTTTAAATGTCCTTTTTATTATTTAAAATTTTTTATTTAAATGTACTTTGACTGGATCTTAAGGTAGTGACAAATATATAGAGAGTGACATATACAGACACATATATACATATATAGACATATATATGTATGTACACACACACACACACACACACATATGTCAACTACTCCTATATGTGAGGCCTGTCCTGGAGTGGTTGATATACCCATTGCCATTCTATTGGAGAATACTGATTTTTTCCTCTCACAGCAGTTATAAGTGATATTTCAGTTATTAACTTTTACCCTAATGGCTAGTTTTCCATTCATTCATTTTTAAAAATATATCAAAATATAATAAAATAAAACAAAAACTATCACATCAAAGTTGAACAAGACAAACAAAGGAAGGAAAAGAGTCCAAGAGAAGGCCCAAGAATAAGACACAAACTTGTTTGCACATACAGGAATCCCATAAAAACACTAAACTGAAAGCCATACTATACATCCAGAAGACTTCATGCAGACCTGTGCAGGCCCTGTGCACGCTGCTCCAGTCTCTGTGAGTTCAAAGGAGCTCTGCTCATTTGATTCATGCTGACTTAAATGACCCTTTCATAGGGGTCACCTATGACCATCAGAAAACACAGAAATTTACATTACAATTTATAACAGTAGTAAAATTACCGGTATGAAGTAGCAATGAAAATAATTTGTGCTTGTGGAGGGAGTCGCCACAGCATGAGGAACCGTATTAAAGTGTCCCAGCATTAGGAAGGTTGATCAGAGGATCTTGTCTCCTTGCTGTCCCTCACCCAGCCTGGCTCCTATGCTCCTTCTCCCTCCTCTTCCACAGGGTTCCCTGAACTCTAATGGAAAAGATTTGATGGAGACATCCCATCTAGGGCTGAATGTTCCAAGAGCTCTCACTCTCTACTTAATGTCCAGCTTTGAATCTCTATATTAGTTCCCATCTGCTGCAGGGCTTATCTTCTCTGATGAAGGCCAAACAAGGCACATGAGTATAAAAGAATATCATTAGGAGTCATTTTATCGCTAGGTTGTTTTTTTCTTTTTTTAAGACCAGTATCATTTGGTTTTACCCCAGATCCACATAGGTTCTTGGTTGCCCAAGCAATTTGGGTATGGGTTCAATCTTGTGGAATAGGCCGTAAGTCAAATCCATTGTTGTTTGGTTACTCATGAAACTAAAAAGCTTCTGCATGACAAAGGGCACTGCCATTCAGACAAAGCAGCAACCTACAAAATGGGAAAAGATTTTCACCAACTATACATCCAATAGAAGGATAATATTCAAAATATATAAAGAACTCAAAAAACTAGATGTCAAGGAAACAAATAACTGAATTAAAAATGGAGTACAGATTTAAACAAAAAACTTTCAGTAGAGAAACTCAAATGGCTGAGAAACGCATAAGGAAATGTTCAATATCCTTTGCCATCAGTGATATGCAAATCAGAACTACTTAGAGATTTCATTTTATAGCTGTCAGAATGACTAAGATCAATAAAACAAGTGACAGCTCTTTCTGGAGGGAGTCTGGAGTAAGAGGAACACTCCTCCATGGCTGCTGGGAGTGCAAACTTGTACAGCCACTATGCAAATCAGTGTGGTGTTTCCTCAGGAAGATGGTATACCACTCTTAGGCAATTTATCCAAAGGATGCTTCATCCTATTAATTATAGAGACATTTGCTCAATCATGGTCATTACTGCTTTATTCATAATTGCTAAAAATTAGAAACAGCTTAAATGTCCCTAAACAGAATGGATAAAGAAAATTTACATGACACACTTGTCCATTAAGAAAAAGTGATGTCATAAAATTTGCATGTAAATGTATGAAACTAGGGAAAAAGTCATCCTGAGCGCGGTATTCCAGACTCAGAAAGATGAATATAGTATATATTTGCTTCTATATGCATGTTAGCTATAAAGTCGATGTTAATACACCTACAATCCATAGAGGATAGGTATAGAGCAGAAGTTCTCAACCTGTAGGTTGAACCCCTTTGAAGGTGAAGAAACCTTTTCAAATGGGTTGCATATCAGATATTTACATTTACAGCAAAATTACAGTTATGAAGTAGCAACAAAATAATTTCATGGTTGGGGGCATCAAAACATGAAGAACTATATTACAGGGTCTCAGCAATAGAAGGGTTAAGAACCACTGTCCTTAACAGATACATCTCATTAGAAAAGGGAAGTAGGGTAGATAGTTAGGAATGGAAGGGAAGGGTGAAATGGAAGCATTGAGTCAGGGGAGGGAGTGGAAAGGGGTTTGTGGGAGGGACAGCTAAAATTAAGGGTATGGAAACCTAATACAGTACAAACTTCCTAAAATATATACTTATATGAAGATAATCTAAATGAAATAGCCAAATAATGGGGGAAAACAGAGTTTCAAGTGGCCATCTCCTGGCACCAAATGCAGCTTCCAATACTGAAATTGTGTTAACACCTAATTGAGTTGCTGGCCAAAGGGGCCTCACATGAATCCCTAAACACCCCCAAGCTATTGCCAAGGCTGCAGGTTGCTCTTTACAAACCCACAGCATCTCCCCTTTACTGAAAACAACACCTACACAACTCTTTGAAAATGAAGATGTCAAGCAGGTTCCTACATAGAGCCTTCACCCTTATGTGACAGCATCTTTGGTACAGGAAGGTACAACACATGCTCTCAAAAGAGAAACACAAACACTAAGCCAGCTGCAAACATTTATCCACAATGCTGTACAATCCACCAAATATGCTAAAGCACATACTTATTAGAATAGATACCGTGGGTAGACTAGGGGCAGGTGGGAGAAGAACATGGTAGATCAGGTGTGGAAAGGACAGAGGGAGAGAGTTCTGGGAGAGACAACTTGTATAGGGGGACATTTGGGGATGAGCTAAAGAACTAGTACAATGGAAAGTCCAGGAATCTACAAAGGTGACCCTAGTAAACTAAGACTCCTAGTAAGGGGAAATATGGAGCCTGAACTGGCCATCTTCTGTGAACAGGCAAGGTTTCTAGTGGAGGGATTGGGACACCAACCCAGCCACATGTTTCTACCTATAATTTGTTCTGCCTGCAAGACATGCCTCAGCAGGTGAAGCAGAAATTGTGGGAGTGGCCATCCAATGACCAATTCAGCCTGATACTCATGTCACAAGAGGGATTCCACCCTTGACACTGGTCTGGAAGGCCAGGATTTAGGATAGAACTAAACACAACTAGTCAAAAACAAAAAAGGAAGCCAAAGAAATGATTCCAATGATACGCTGCTGTACCTCAAAAACCAGAGCCTACCATGAGTATCACAGAAGCCTCATACAGTATCCTATAGAAGCAGATGCAGAGACTCGAAGTCAAACAATAAGCAGAGCTCTGGGAATCCTACAGAAGACGGGGAGGATGAATTTTAGGAGCCACGGGCAAGGACATCACAAGAAAACCCACAGAATCAACTAACCTGGGCTCATAGGAGTTCACAGAGACTGAAGTGACAGTTAAGGACCTGTATGAGTCTGACTAGGCTCTTTGCATATATGTTATGATGTTATGTTAGTGTAACTTGGTCTTCTTGTGCGACTCCTAACAGTGGGAGCAAGGCTGTCTCTGGCTCTTTTGCCTGCTTTTGCTTCCCTCCTACTGGGCTCCCTTGTCCAGCTTTATTACGATGGGAGGTACCTAGTCTTATTGAAACTTGATACGTGATTATTTGGTTGATATCCTTGGAGGTCGCACTTTTCTAAAGGGAAAATAAGGAACAGTGGTTCTGGGAGAGAGAGGAGGTAGGGGGAGTGACTGGGAGGAGAGGAGGAGGGGAAACTGTGGTCAGAATGTAACATATGAGAGAAGAATAAATTAAAAAAGAAAAAATAATAACATGCTGAGATATTTGTACTTTTAACAATAGATTAGGTAATGTTTCAATTCATAAATCTAATGAATTTGAGATTTGTTTCAAGGGGAAATAGCTTTGGTTTTTTCAAACTAAATTTTAGTTTCTACCCTCTTTAGTGAGGGTTCACAGCATTGTTTCATACATTCAAACATTAAAAAAAAGACAACTTTTAGAGTACTTTGAACTTCAGGATGTGAAGTATCTCGCTACAGGGAAAGCTCATGTGTTGAGGACTTTGCTCTCAATACCACTACTGAGAGGTGATTGGGTCATTAACGTATTAACTCCCTCAACTGATTAATCCATTGGTGAGTTCTTAACTGAATGGGCTGTTGGAATGTGGAGGCCAGTTGGACAAAGTGGGTCAGTAGAGATGGTGCTAATGAATGGGGTATCTTTTAAGAGATGGGGGTAGGGGGATCGAGAGGGGAGGGAAGAAGGAAGGAAGGGAGGGAGAAGAAGGAAGCAGTCATTCTCTGACTTTCCTGGATACCACGAGATGAGCAGCTTGGCCCTGATCTTGCACTGTGTTCCTGCATTGTCACAGGTTTAAAAGAGAGGGAACCAGCCAACCATGAATGAGACATCTGAAACCAGAAGCCCAAATCAGTCTTTCTTCCTGCAGCCCTCAGAAACCTTGTCACAGAAATTGAAACTAACACACTGGCAAATGCATGGTGTGTGTACTATCCAATGGTTTTAGGTTGAATCGGAAATTTTTCTTTGTTTTTATTTTCCAGTGACTCTAAATTCCCACATCCAGATCACAGAGCTGTGATATTAGGACTAGAGATAGATAGATAGATAGATAGATAGATAGATAGATAGATAGATAGATAAAACTCTGATTTGGTAGTGTTTTTTAATGACAGAGCCTTGTGAATTTGAGGCCAATTTAGATCATGTATTATATAACAAATCTCTTTGTTTAATTCTTTGGAAAGTCTTCACCTTCAATATGACCTTTTTTTTAAATATTAGTTTTCCCTTAATAAGGTAGTACTGGATTATAAGTTGTTGAAAGCAATCCTTAAACAGAGTAGAAATGACCCACGTTTATTAAGTAAGATGAGTAAGATGTACATTTGAGTCACTGCTCAGCTTATTGTGGGCTATGTGACCACAGGTAACTCATTCACCATAGGGAAATCCCAGAAAAATCATCTATGGAACAAAGGGGAAGACTCAGTTCAGGACTGCTGCGATCAGCCAAGGCAGTATCTGCTTGCACAATCTGTAATGTGAGAGTAAGCTATAGAGTACCTTTTATTGCTACACAGCTCATGTAGGGAAAGGTGCACACCACCAGATAATGCAGTCCTAGTTTGATATTATTAGTGAAGATACTCTAATTTAATTCAGAAACATGCAATTTCTATCATTGTATGAACATTCCAAGACCTCTTCCTCTCCCTGTGCTCCCACTGACTCTATAACTCTTGGTCTTCTCTGTGTATTATAGCTTTATTAGACTCAAATAACATAAGTATGCTAGCTTACATATTACATGATGAATATACAGAGATTTACTTACAGACAGTGTCAAGGTCTAAGAGTATGAAAAACAGAAACAGAACAGGTTGGAATTTTAATTTAGCTCATAGATGCAAAGAGTTCACTCATAAACACATTTTTGGTCTGTTTATTTTCACACAGCATAGACACTGATAATCACAATTCTGTTGCCTACTTATTTTTTTCTGTATAACTTGCTTTTATTAAACAGGGGAAATATAAGCTTAGAGAGACTTCAATGAAACTGTTAAAGCAATAGACTGCTGACAATCTCTTAAATTGGGACATATCTTTGGGGAAGGCAGAGTTACAAATTCTATCAAGAACTATAAAGATGAGCTGCCGCCAGGGGTCCTGCAGGACTCACTACCCAGCAACCACCAAAAGCCCTGCCCTTCCGAATAGCAGTCCCCTTCTGATCCTTCTCCCCTCTCCACCACTGCCAGTCCTTTCTGCTGTGGCAGAATCTTGCCAGGTCTGCCACAGTGAATACACCATCTCCTGATACTTCCTAGAGAACTAGTCCCTCAGGGCATTTGAGAACCAAACACTCAGGGCATTTGTCCTTTCTGCTGTGGCAGAATCTTGCCAGGTCTGCCACAGTGAAGACACCATCTCCTGATACTTCCTAGAGAACTAGCCACACTTAGGTCATTTGGAGTGCAGAGAGACCTGGGAGCACAGGAGAGCTGGTCTCCCAGGAGAGCCAACATACCTGTGTGCACAGAGAGAATAGGAATCCCAGGCGTACATATAAACAGGCTGGCAGGACCAATAAGCCAAAATCAAAGACAACAAGACCAACTAACACCAGAGAAAACTAGATGGCAAAAGGCAAATGCAAGACCATTACCAACAGAAACCAAAGCAATATGGCACCATCAGAACCTAGTTCTTCCACAACAGCAAATCCTGGATGCCCCAACACACCTGAAAAGCAAGAGCTAGATTTAGAATCACATCTCATGATGCTGATAGAGGACTTCAAGAAGGACATAAATAACTCCCTTAAAGAAATACAAAAGAACACGGGTCAAAAGGTAGAAGCCCATAAAAAGGAAACACAAAAATCCCTTAAAGAAATACAGGACAACATGCATCAACAGGTAGAAGCCCTTAAAGAAGAAACACAAAAATCACTTAAAGAAAGACAGGAGAACATGGGTCAACAAGTAGAAGCCCTTAAAGAGCAAATACAAAAATCCCTTAAAGATTTTCAGGAAAACACAAACAAACAAGTGAAGGAACTGACCAAAACTATCCGGGATCTAAAAATGGAAGTAGAAACAATAAAGACATCACAAAGCAAGACATCTCTGAAGATAGAAAACCTTGGAAGAATTCAGAAGTCATAGATGCAAGCAACAACAGAATACTAGAGATAGAAGAAAGAATCTCAGGGGGTGAAGATACCATAGAAAACATTGACTCAACAGTCAAAGAAAATGCAAAATGCAATAAGCTTGTAACCCAAACCATCCAGGGAAATCCAGGACACAATGAGAAGACCAAACCTAAGAATTATAGGTACAGAAAAGAATGAGGACTTACAACTTAAAAGGCCAGCAAATATCTTCAACAAAATTACAAAAGAAAACTTCTCTAACCTAAAGAAAGAGATGCCCGTGAACATACAAGAAACCTATAGAACTCCAAACAGACTGGACCAGAACAGAAACTCCTCCCAACACATAATAATCAAAACACCAAATACACTAAACAAAGAAAGAATATTAAAAACAGTAAGGGAAGATGGTCAAGTAACATATAAAGGCAGACCTATCAAAATTACACCAGACTTCTCACCAGAAACTATGAAGGCTAGAAGATCCTGGGCAGATCTCACAGAGACCTTAAGAGAACATAAATGTCAGCCCAGGCTACTATACCCAGCAAATCTCTCAATTACCATAAATGGAGAAAACAAGATATTCCATAACAACACCAAATTTACACAATATCTTTCCACAAACCCAACTCATCAAAGGATAATGGGAGGAAAATACCAACACAAGGCAGGGAAACTACATCCTAGAAAAAGCAATAAAGTAATCTTCTTTCAACAAACCAAAAAGACGATAGTTACCCAAAAAGAATTCCACCTTTAACAATGAAAATAACAGGAAGCAACAATCACCTTTCCTTAATATCTCTTAACATCAATGGTCTCAATTCCCCAATAAAAAGACATAGACTAACAGACTGGATATGTAAACAGGACCCAACATTTTGCTGCATACAAGAAACCCACTTCAGTGACAAAGACACTCATTACCTCAGAGTCAAAGGTTGGAAAACAATTTTCCAAGCAAATAGTCCCAAGAAACAAGCTGGAGTGGCCATATTTATATCAGATAAAATCGACTTTCAACCAAAAGTTGTGAAAAAAGATAAGGCAGGACACTTCATACTCATCAAAGGAAAAATCTACCAAGATGATGAACTCTCAATTCTGAACATCTATGCTCCAAATGCAAGGGCACCCACATTCATAAAGGAAACTTTACTAAAGCTCAAAGCACACATTGCACCCCAAACAACTATAGTGGGAGACTTCAACACCCCACTGGCAACAATGGAGAAATGATGGAAACAGAAACTAAACAGAGACACAGTGAAACTAACTAAAGTTATGGACCAAATGGATCAAACAGATATTTATAGAACATTCCATCCTCAAGCAAAAGAATATATCTTCTTCTCAGCACCTCATGGTACCTTCTCCAAAATTGACCATATAATTGGTCACAAAACAGGCCTCAACAGATACAGGAATATTGAAATAATTCCATGCACCCTATCAGATCACCATGGCCTAAGACTGGTCTTGAGTTCAAACAAAAACAACAGAAAACACACATACACATGGACATAGAACAGTGCTCTACTCAATGATAGTTTGGTCAAGGAAGAAATAAAGAAAGAAATTAAAAACCTTTTACAATGTAGTGAAAATGAGGACACATCATACCAAAACTTATGGGACACAATGAAAGTAGTGCTAAGAGGAAAACTCATAGCTCTAAGTGCCTCCAAAAAGAAATTGGAGAGAGCTTACACTAGCAGCTTGACAACAGATCTGAAAGCTCTAGAACAATAAGAAGCAAATACACCCAAGCGGAGTAGACAGCAGGAAATAATCAAACTCAGAGCCTAAATCAACCAAATAGAAACAAAAAGAACCATACAAAGAATCAACAAAACCAGGACCTGGTTCATTGAGAAAATCAACAAGGTAGATAAACCCTTAGCCAGACTAACCAGAGGGCTGAGAGGCACTACCCAAATTAATAAAATCAGAAATGAAAAGGGAAACATAACAACAGAAACTGTGAAAATTCAAAAAAAAATCATCAGATCCTATTACAAGAGCTTATACTCAACAAAATTGGAAAATCTGGACAAAATGAACAATTTTCTAGATAGATACCAGGTGCCAACATTAAAACATGATCCGATAAACCATCTAAATAGTCCCATAAGTCTTGAGGAAATAGAAACAGTTGTTAATAGTCTCCCCCCCAGGACTGGAGAGATGGCTCAGCGGTTAAGAGCACTGACTGCTCTTCCCTAGGTCCTGAGTTCAAGTCCCAGCACCCACATGGTGGTTCACAACCATCCGTAATGAGATCTGATGCCCTCTTCTGGTGTCTGAAGACAGCTACAGTGTACTTATATATAATAAATAAATAAATCTTTAAAAAAAAAAAAGGAAGAGACTGTTAATAGTCTCCCCCCCCCCAAAAAAAAAAGCCCAGGACCAGGTTTAGTGGGGAATTCTATCAGATCTTCAAAGACGAGTTAATCCCGACACTCTTCAAACTATTCCACAAAATAGAAACAGAAGGAACACTACCCAATACATTCTATTGAGCCACAATAACGCTTAGACCTAAACAAAACAAACACCAAACAAGGAAAGAGAACTTCAGACTAATTTCCTTTATGAACATTGATGCAAAAATTCTCAACAAAATTCTGGCCAACCGAATCCAAGAATGCATCAAAACAATAATTCATCACCATCAAGTAGGCTTCATCCCAGAGATGCAGGGATGGTTCAATATACGGAAAACCATCAATGTAATACACTACATAAACAAACACAAAGAAAAAAACCACATGGTCATTTCATTAGATGCCGAAAAGGCTTTTGACAAAATTCAGCATCCTTTCACGAAAAAAGTCTTGGAGAAATCAGGAATTCAAGGCCCATACCTAAACATAGTGAAGGAAATATACTGTGAACTGGTAGCTAACATCAAACTAAATGGAGAAAACTTGAAGCAATCCCACTAAAATAAGGGACCAAACAAGGCTGCCCACTTTCTCCCTATCTATTCAATATAGTACTCAAAGTCCTAGCCAGAGCAATTAGACAACAAAAGGACATCAAAAGAAGGAAAGAAGTCAAAGTATCACTATTTGCAGATGATATCAGATGGTATGATCATATATTTAAGCAACCCAAAAAATTCCACCAAAGAACTCCGAAAGCTGATAAACAACTTCAGCAAAGTGATTAGAGATAAAATTAAAAACAAATCAGTAGCCTTCCTCTACTCAAAGGATAAACAAGCTGAGAAAGAAATTAGGGAAAGGACACCCTTCAAAATAGTCACAAATAATATTACATACCTTGGTGGACTCTAACCAAGCAAGTGAAAGATCTGTATGACAAGAACTTCAAGCCTCTGAAGAAAGAAATCAAAGAAGAACTCAGAAGATGGTAGGATCTCCCATGCTCATGGATTGGAGGGATTAATACAGTAAAAGTGGCTATCTTGCCAAAAGCAATCTACAGATTCAATGCACTCGCCATCAAAATTCCAACCCAATTCTTCATAGAGCTAGAAAGAGCAATCTGCAAATTCATTTGGAATAACAAAAGACCCAGGATAGCAAAAACTATTCTCCAAAACAAAAGATCTACTGGGGGAATCACCATCCCTGACCTCAAGCTCTACTACAGAGCAATAGTGATTAAAAACTGTATGGTATTGGTACAGAGACAGGCAGGAAGATCAATGGAATAGAATTGAAGACCCAGATATGAACCCACACTCCTACGGTCACTTGATATTTGACAAAGGAGTTAAAAACATGCAGTGGAAAAAAGACAGCATTTTTAACAAATGGTGCTGGATCAACTGGATCAGCATGCAGAAAAATGCAAATTGACCCATTCTTATCTCCTTGTACAAAGTTCAAGTCCAAGTGAATCAAGGACCTCCACATAAAACCAGATAAACTGAAGCTTACAGAGGAGAAAGTGGGGAAGAACCTTGAACACATGGGCACAGGGGAAATTTTCCTGAATAGAACACCAATGGCTTATGCTCTAAGAACAAGAATCTACAAATGGAACCTCATAAAACTGCAAAGCTTCTGTAAGGCAAAGGACACTGTCAATAAGACAAAATGGCAACCAACAGATTGGGAAACGATCGTTATCAATCCTACATCCAAAAGAGGGCTAATATTCAATGTATACAAAGAACTCAAGAAGATAGACTCCAGAGTGTCAAATAATCCTATTAAAAAGTGGGGTACAGAGCTAAACAGGGAATTTTCAACTGAGGAAATTCGAATGGCTCTGAAGCACCTAAAGAAATGTTCAGCAATCTTAGTTATCAGGGAAATGCAAATCAAAACAACTCTGAGATTCCACTCACACCACTCAGAATGGCTAAGATGAAAAACTCAGAGGACAGCAGATGCTGGAGAGGATGTGGAGAAAGAGGAACACTTCTCCATTGCTGGTGGGATTGCAAGCTGGTAAAACCACTCTGGAAATCAGTTTGGTGGTTCCTCAGAAAATTGGACATAGCACTACCTGAGGACCCAGCTATACCCAGAAATACATATAATAAGGACACATGCTCCACTATGTTTATAATAGATTTATTTATAATAGCCAAAAGCTGGAAAGAACCCAGATGTCCTTCAACAGAGGAATGGATACAGAAATTGTAGTATATATACACAATGGAGTAGTATTCAGCTATTAAAAACAATGAATTCATGAAATTCTTAGGCAAATGGATGGAACTAGAAAGTATCATCCTGAGTGAGGTAACCCAATCACAAAAGAGCACACATGGTATGCACTGACTGATAAGTGGATATTAGCCCAAAAGCTCAAAACAAACATGTTATAATTCACAGACCACAGGAAGTTCAAGAAGAAGGAAGACCAAAATGGGGGTGCTTTGGTTCCTTGGAGAAAGGGAACAAAATATTCACAGGAACAACTATGGAGACAAAGTGTGGAGCAGAGACTGAAGGAAAGGCCACCCAGAGACTGTCCTACCTGGGGATTCATCCTATAAACAGTCACCAAACCCCAAAACTACTATGGATGACAAGAAGTGCATACTGAAAGGAGCCTGTTATGGTTGTCTTTTGGAGGGGCCCTGCCAGAGCCTTACAGATACAGAGGCGAATACTAGCAGCCAACCACTGAACTGAGCATGAGATTCACAATGGAGGAGTTGGAGGATGGACTCGGGGAGCTGGGGGGGTGGGGGGGGGCTAGCAGCCCCATGGGAAGAACGACAATGTCGGCCAACCAGACGCCCCATGGCTCCCAGAGTCTAAGCCATCAACTAAGGGGTACACATGGTTCCAGCCAAAAGAGTGGCAGAGGAATGACTTGTCGGGCATCAGTGGGAGGAGTGGTCCTTGGTTCTGTGAAGGCTCAATAGAGGCCCCAGTGTGGGGAAATCTAGTGGGTCATGGGAGTGGGTTGGGTGGAGGAGCATATTCTTGGAGGCAGAGGGTGGGAGGATGGGTTGGGGGTTTTTGAGGAGGGGGAAACTGGGAAGGGGTATAACATTTGAAATGTAAATGAAGAATATATTCAATAAAAAAAGAATTATAAAGATGTTTCTACCTGTAATTGATAATTCTTCAGTTGGAAGGACGCCCTAATGAAATAACACATAAATGAAAAAATAATGGATGCAAGATGCTCAGTGCCACATTGTCTGTAATAGCAAAACTATTGGGGGAACTGAAATGTTAGCCAGTGGTTCAGTGAGTTTTGAAATATCAGAACAATGGTCTACAATGACGCTATTAAAAATACAGTGTATGATGTCAATGCAGAAACCTAGAGCCATCTATAATATGAGGTTAAATGGAGAGAAGACATGCAAAATGAATGGAACCAAATAGCAGCAGCACAAAATTTAGCCCAACTATATCAGAAATTACATTAAATATAAACAGTCTTAATACCACGAATGAAAACAATCTGTCAAGCTAGATAATAAGAGGCATGCTTCATGATGTTTCTAAGAGACATGCTTTAAATATAAATAAGCCAGAAAGATAAAAGGGGAACAGAAAAAAACATACCATGCAATGTTAGTGAAGAAAAGTTGAGTTGACTATATTAATGTCAAACAAAATATATTTAAGAAAGGAAACATGAGAGAAGAGTAGGGCACTTTATGATAAATTCAAGAGGATTACAAGTATACATTTAATTTATAATTAAAACAAAAAACAAATTTACAACTATAAATTATAGTTATAATGTTCTTTGAGCCCAAATGACTTAACAATTCTTTCAAATATTTAAGGTTGAAGTGAAACTGCTTTTGTATAAACTTCCTCATAAATGGAGGATGTAAGAATGTTCCAAACTTGTCACAACAAGGTCAGAATTACCTGACACTTGAATAAGCATGTCAAAAGCAAAGTTATATGTTATGATTTAAGTCACTATATATAAAATAATCATAAAATATGTTATGTAACCAATGCAGTGGCATAATGAAAAAGTAACATATTATTACCCAATGCTATTCGTCTTAGGAATAGAGAGCCAATGAGTTTTTCAGTGTTAGTGTTTGGGGGAGGGAGCATGAAAATGTCCAAACAATAGAGAAAAAGAAAGATAGGTACATATGGTTACAAACAAGCAACTTGCTTAAGTTTAGACAGATTGTAACCATTAATAAACTAAATAAGCGAATCGATTAAAGTTGCAGGATGTTAGGTAAATATAGAAAACCCAATTGTATTTGTATGCTGCAGTGGATTGACTTAATGCTACTTGTCTTTAATGCTAATATTGACCCCCAAGCCTGGGGCCAGAGGTAAGAGTCCACATGTAAGACGCTAAGTGACCCTACCCCCAAATTATTTCTGATTGGTAAATAAAGATGCTATCAGCTAATAGCTGGGCAGAAGAGACATAGGTCGGGTTTAGGATTCACAGGCTTTGGGTGGAAGAGGAACCATGAAGGAGCAGAAAGTGCAAGAGAGGAGAAGGAGAAACCACCATGGGTTAGGAGTCAAGAGAACATGGGCCTGTGGGTTGGCCATTTGGAGTTAAGAGCAGTTCAGATGACACATAGTAAGTAATAACTCAGGGTATCGATAGGAAAGTAAGTTCTAATAGCTTAGAGGCAGCTGCCCAGCTCCTGTGCTGTTTAAGGCTTAATGTAATTATAGAGGCTGTGTGTGCCTTTCATCTGGGAACTAATGAGTATAAGGTGGGTTAGAAATCCTGGGTCAGGATTAAATACTTTCTATAACAGTATGTATTAGTAGAAAGTTGAAAGTCAATTAAGTACAAATAATAGAGCAAAGAAATTCAATTGCCTTGTACTAAGTCTACAAAAGGTGTGCAAAGCCTTGAAACTGAGAACTCCATGTCACTGCTGAGAGAGTGAGAGCTAAATGAATAGGAAGACACAAGAAATCTGGGACATCAACGTTCCACTCCCATTTAGCGGCTCACCAAGTGCTTTTGCGAACACTGATTAAATGACTCTAAAATTGTTGTAGAAATACCAAGAACCTAGAGTAGTCAAGAAAATAATTCAGAACCAAACAGGTGTGATGGTGCATGCCCTTGATCTCAGCATTCAGGAAGCAGATGCAAAAGGATCTCTGTGAGTTCAAGGCTAGCCTGATCTACATAGTAAGTTTCAGGACAGCTAGAGCTACACAGTGAGATTGTCTCAAAATACAAAACAAAAAACAAAACAAAACAAAAGAACAACAACAAAAAGAAAAAAGAGCATGAGCAACTAGACCAGATGTGTTCGTGGAAGTCAAGGAAGGTCCAATCAACACAAGAAAGACAGCAAATCCCCTACTGTCATCTAAGGGAATACCACAACTTTTAAAACTTTTAAGAAACAACCTCTACTACTTATATGAATGTGGGTGTGTTTCAGATGACAGAGTGAGTAAACTGAGTAAGCAGTATACAACTCTGCTACAAAGTTCAAGAACAAGTAGGAGTGATTGACAGCAACTGCTGAACTGTATGCGTGGATACCATACTTTACTGACACCATGGTATTAATGCATGCCAATAAAAAGTGTGAACAAAAGAGAAATAGAGTGAGGTGGACTCTGTTTATAAGACACTGTATTCCAAGCAAATGGAAGAACTTTAATGGTTTTAATGGGAATATTTGAGAAAGGGAAAATGGACCTCAAATTTAAAGCTGCAATTAATGAAAAGATTAGACTTAGTGGCACACGCTGTTAATCTTAGCTCTTCGGAGGCAGAAGTAGGCAGGTTCCTGTGTGGTTTAGGGTAGACTGGACTACATAGCAGGGTCCATGCCAAGTAGGACTCCATACTGAGGCCCTGTCTCCAAAATAATAAACAAATAGATAGATAGATAGATAGATAGATAGATAGATAGATAGATAGATAGATAGATAGATAGATAGATAGATAGATAGATAGATAAAATGGAAAGTAGGAAGTTTGGTGACCTGGTACATCTGTAGCTGTTCCCAGATATGATGGTAAGGAGCTGACATCCATGAAAATAGAGGTAAAATCACATCCCTGGTAAAGAACTCTCAAGATAAGATACTGTGGTGATTTGAAGGAAAATGGCCCCCTTAGGCTCATAGGGAATAGCAGTATTAGAAGGCATTGCCTGGTTGGAGTAGGTGCAGCCTTGTTGGAGGAAATGCATCACGGGTGATGGACTTTGATGTTTCAAATGCTCAAGCCAGACACAGTGTCTCTTCCTGCTCCCTGCCTAGATGTAGAACTCTCAGCTGCTTCTCCAACACCATGTATGCCTGTGTGCCACTATGCTTCCTGCCATGACGATGTGGTATATTTACACAATGGAATACTACTCTGCAATTAAAAACAATGAATTCACGAAATTCCTAGGCAAATGGTCAGAACTTGAAAATATCATCCTTAGTGAGGTAACCCAATCACAAAAGAACACACATGGTATGCAGTCACTGATCAGGGGATATTAACCCAGAATCTCGGAATACTCTAGACACAATTCGCATATCAATAGATTTCCAAGAAGATGGAAGGAGAGACCCCTGGTCCTGGAAAGACTGGATGTAGGGGAATGCCAGGACAGAGAAGCGAGAGGGGGTTGAATGGGGAAAAGGGGGAGGGAAGGGGGCTTATGGGACTTTCGGGGAGGGAGGAAACGGGAAAGGGAAAATGATTTTGAATGTAAATAAAAAAAAACTTAGAAAAAAAATACGTCATGGAGACAAAAAAAAAATCACTGAACTATGAGCCAGACTCAGTAAAATACTTTCCTTTATAAGAGTTGATATAGTCGTGGGGTCTCTTCACAACAATAAAACCCTAATTAAAAATGACATAGTAATTTTTTTAACCTGGAAACATTGTATTAGCAAAATGGCATCCCACTACTTGGGAGGCTGAGGCAGGAGG
The DNA here is from genome assembly GCA_036184795.1 of Tokudaia tokunoshimensis. NCBI lineage: Eukaryota > Metazoa > Chordata > Mammalia > Rodentia > Muridae > Tokudaia > Tokudaia tokunoshimensis. Next base: position 15,752,748 of record BTHU01000015.1, read on the forward strand.
ATTGCTAGCTCAAGGCCTGTCTAGGGTACAAAATGAAGTCAAGTGTTAACCTGGGGATCTCAATGAGACTCTTGTCTCAAAAATCACAAAAGAGCTGGAGAAGGAACTCAATGGCAGAATACCTGTCCAGCATAAGTAAAGCCCTGAGCTCAATCACTAGTACAGGGCTGGGAGAGAGAGAGGCAACAGTGGTGGGGGGAGGAAGAGAGAAAATACAGAGAAAGGAAGGAAGGAAGGAAGAGCTTATAGAGGAGTATTCTGAAATACATGTTTTCCCTAGCAAAGAGGAAGAGAAGCAATGCTTTTGCTTCCTTGACCAATGAACTTTGTAAACCTTGAGATTCCTTTTATAAATCATGCTTCAGCTTTCCCAAGGGCATGAGGTCCAGTGGGAGATGTGAGGTCTTCATGGAAGCCTTGTTGATTTATCTGGCAGTCCTTTGTTCAAATGCTCTCACTTGACCGGCCGGTGCTTTTGTATTACAACTTATCACAATATGTTTCCTTTATGCTAATTAGTCTTGAATATAATTTCATGTAAATGAATGAGTATTTCTCCAGACAGAGTCACATTTTCCCCTAAATATTTGTATCATACAACACCAGCAACATCCACTAAAAGATGGGGTTTAGAAAAGGGAGAGAGGAAAATAAACAGGGATGAGAGAAATGAAAAGATACAGGAATGGATGGGAGGATGCAAATGTCCAATTCATTATTCTTGCAGAAACTGAGCTTTGCCACTGTTTACCAATGGGATCTCAGGATCTGGGTTCCTCAAGTCTCTTTCCATCTCCCTACTCTGGATGAGACCAGTAGCACATTCCTGGAGGAGTGGTTGGGAGGAGGGTAGAGGTGTAAGGAATACAAAAGATAGGCATTGTGAACAGGTGGTTTGGTAGGAGTTTCCAACAGAAAAAAAGGTGGCTCAGTTTCAGGGCTGGCAGTGGGAACAACCTACGTTCCAGGAGGCCAGAAACCAGATCTGCCACTGGATGTTGGTTTGTTTTCTCTCTAAACATGGCTACTCCTACATTTCTTTGATTCTCTACTTTGACTCTGAACTATAAATGCCAGGAGATAGACCTCAGCCCTTACTGTATTCTCTAAGTCCAGGACACAGAATTCTGCCTTAGGAATGACAGTGAAATAGACACATGCTGCTTCTACAGAGGCTGTTGCATAGTGTCACAGTTCAGAGCCAAGTGTCTGTGCAGGTCTGCCATGACAGCCCCTGTTCTTCACACTTTCCCAAGTGCCTCTGGAAGCTCTTACTTCCCTTCATCTCTCCATCACTTTCCCACTAGGACTTACATTTACTGAAATTTGGATTTCTCACGTGAAAAAATGTAACTGATTATAAAGCACATCAGAAGCAGTTTGATATTAAGTAAAAGCTGAGAACATGTCACAGGACAGTCAAATTCAAATGAGCTCCATCACTTAACCAGATGTATGACTTCGAGAAACCCACTGTGCCTGTTCTGATGTCTCCCTTTCCTCCTCCACTAATGAGAATAATCAATGACTGTCTTCTGCAGATGCTGTGAGCTAGTAATAAGACAGCCCAGAAAGCAAGCACCGTGCTCCCTGACATGTTTTGAATACGCAGTGTGTGTTGAGTTAATATCGTCATGGGTACTGTTTCAACAATTCAACAAAATGTTCAGCAGATTAGTGGCTAGTTCTTTTAAAGTCACTGTAGAATAATTTGGCCACAGGCAACATGCAGAACAAAATGTTATTTCTAAAGGTGATTGATCTACTGGCTTAAGTAGATCTTTTACTTTTCCCAAAGAGAACAAGTTGTCAAAGTTAAAGTCAAATAGAGGCCCCAAAATAACACCATTCGCCTTTATAGTCTATGAAGCTGAAGAAAGGGGCTTGAGGAAAGACCAAATAAATTTATAGATTAGCTGAATGTAGAAACTGCACATGTATACACAGCGAGAGAGACAGAGACAGAGAGACAGAGAGACACAGTGGCTTAACAAAGCACCCTGCCTCTGATGCTTACGCAGAGTGTATCTCATGTTACTTAACTGAGCCTCATTTTCCACAGTTATAAAATGGGTGGTACTAGCCCATAGAAAGCACCTCATAAGCACTTCTTTGCTCTCACCCAGGTAGCTCCTATACTTGCCAACAGGACTGGACTGATAATGGGTGACATGCCAGAGGCAATGAGTACTGGGGCATCGTCACATCTTGGAATCCTTACACTCCTGTAGACTCAGTCCTTGAGACATTCTTGTTGCCGAATTTTCACTGTGTCTGGAATACTGACTAGTATTCACGTCTCCTTCTATTCTTGTTTCCTCTTTGTGGGTACAGCCTTCTGAAATATTTGCTTGAGTATCCACAGCTATAGACACAGCGGTGGAATGAATGTTTTCTTTTTAAAGTTTACAGCACATACGTCAGTCTTACGTAGTGGTAGAAAGTCACTTACTCATCCAAGACAGCAAAATCATGCTCCCTATGACAGTCACCTTCTGAAAAGAGCAATGGCAGCTGAGTTTGTTTTTGTCTCTGTTTGTGGCCTTCTTTACTGTGATGTGTTCAGCTACTACATGGGCAAAAATGTTTGAGTCTCCTTATAGCAAGTTAACTTTTTCTGTGCAGACATCAAACATTAGTCACTTGAATCAAGTCCAAGGAAAATAGATATCTGTTTTCTTCAGTGAGGGCAATATCCATTATATTTTGTCTTTTATTTCCAAGCAACAACCCAGTACCACCTTTCTATTTGTTAACAATTGCCCATTTGTTTCATCGATTTGGACATGCCATGCCATATTCCTTTACATGTTCAAAGGGAGAGATTCCAAAAAAAATCTGCTCTTTACCTCTTCCAGGACACTGACGATCTCTTAAATATTAAGATAATATTATGCACATTAATTGCATCACATGCGTACGGTCTTTATTCACACACCCTCTGTCCCAATTTGGCTACATGTAGTAATTTATACTAGCTGTCACTAAATGCCAACCTAGTCATTCCTTCACACATCATACCTATTCAGTGGACAGCACTGTGTGTAGGAAGAGGAAGTCCTTATTTTATTAAGATTTGTATATTTACTTGTTTTTGCAGTTTTGAGACAGAGCTTTGCCCCACCTGCTCTGGCACTTACTATATGAGCCAGACTGGCTCTGAGCTTTCCATGACCCTCTGGTTTCTCCTTCTGAGTTCTGCAATTGCAGGCATGAGCCACCATACCTAGAAGAAGAACTCTTGGATCACCTTTGCCTATGTTAAGTGTTTTTTAATTATTTACTTAGCTGTTATTTAATTTTCATAATAATCTGTGAAGTTTTTTCTGGTTATTTAAAATAAATATTATTTATGTTTATAAATTATTCTATCTGTAGATCAAACAAATTGAATTTGGGGTGATGTTGAACAGTTATTAAGTTGCTCAAAATACTATACTTTGCCTTGTGTTTTGTTTCTACAGTAAGAGAGACTCTTTGGTCAATAACAATACTAGTCAAAACCAAGTACTAAAGAAAATGAATATACTGTCACTCTATTATGGACATCACCCAAACCAACCAGTAATACACTGTGTTCAATTGTTTTTCATGCAAAGGGGGAACAGCAGGGACTCTTGTTGGTGAAGCAAATAGGAGAGAGCAGCAAGTGTGGACCACAGGATAATAAGATGCCTAACTGACTATTGAGGACAATTTTGAGAACTAGTGTTTTTCCTACATAAAGCCAGGGGACAACATGAGATGCTCTCTGACAGGCTGATTGGGGACTAAGAGTGTCACTGAGCAGAAGAGGAGCTGCAGAAATTATTTGGTTCCAATTCTCTGTTAAGGGAAAGACAATGATTCTACTCATGTTTGACAACTGAGAATCTACTGCATGCTTTACAGGTAGTCCTTCACAGACTGTGCATGCCCTCATAGGCCAACTAAGAGAATAGCTTAGACTTCTGGTACCACATACTGAACTTAACCACTTGAAATGTGACAAAGTATAAAATTAGAACTTCTTAATTTTTTTTCTGGAAAAAAGTTAAACAGAACATTTTTTTTATTCTACCAAACAGACAGTTCTTAAGACCTCCCAAGATTAATTTTTATGACTATATACACTAACAACTAAAATTCACACTTGATAAAGTCAAACACTTTGACTACTATTTCATACAAAACTACCAAGCCCATAACTCTACTGTGTATCACCATAGACACTACTAGTCATGCAAATCTACTGAGGCCTGTTAGAGTGTATCTATAGTATCCTGTCCACAATTCAACCTCAAGAACAATTTATCTTGATTCTATCTCTGAAATTATATATTCCTTGCAGCCAGGTGTCACTTGAAGGTTGGTCAACATCTTTTCATCCAAGTTGTTAAGGATATTGGCGGGTACCAATAGGAAACCTTTTATATTTAAATATAAATATTTGCTTTTAAATATTTGTCCTTTGAGAGTCTTTTGAGATAATGTAAGAATGTCCTTTAATGGGGTGTAAGATACATATGATGCTTTGAGCAATGATTACTACACTCACAACCAATTTTTCATAGCAAACTCTTCACATATTATTTCTTTCTATGTTCTTGGCACCCAGGCACTTACCATTTCCCAAATTTTCATCAGAGGAAAGGGAAATGCATTTAGCACAATTTCACCTATCTGCCTGCATCATTCCATTTGCATATGTAAAACACAAGATAAATGAGCCGTTTTCTTGCCATAACATTTTCCATAATGTAGATGTGACGCTCACAAAACTTATAAGTTGTAAGGGCTTCAGGCAACCAGCAGAGTCTATAGGGATGTCTCCACCAACATTCACATACCTTCTTTACCCATGTAATTGTTGCAAGGAGATCATAGACCATTCAATGAGATACCATAACCTCTCCATTTCCTGTCACCTGCTGTGGAGACTCTTGAATTCTGCTCCCCTCACTTTTGTAAGCCTTCAAGCCTTCCTCACGTCTGCCTTGTACATTAGTCCTTCCAGAGCACTGTCATTTTGCACTCTTCTGTGCTGTGGGTCCCTAGAGATCTGGGCTGACCTTTCCCTTTGCTGTTCTCTGAGACTGACTGCCAGGTGGTCCCCAAATCCACATCTTCTTTCTGGCATTCAGCTGACTCATAATTGTAGCCCACTCTTCAGGGCAGTGTGGTCTGAGATACAACCCACCTCTTGTCATAAGTACAGAATGGTTCATAACACTCTTTGACTGCATCTGGATCCCCTGCCTTGAAGAAGTTTCTGGTTATGAGACAATCACTACCACCATGTGAAATACCACCCTTGCCCTTCTATGTCTTCCACACCAAACAGTCATTTTCCTTTTGAGTTAGTCCCATTTGAGGTCTTGGCACCCAAGCGCTCAGAACCATCAATGAAAGGAGAGCCCTGGGAACCCATTTGTGATTCAGGTCAGTAAAAGTGATATTGGTGACCCTCATGAGGCCTAAGTGAAGATCATGCTCAGAAAGCATGGAGAATTCTTGTGAACAGAGGACCCTGAAGCAGAGGTTAAGGTGCATATAGTGTGCCTCCAGAGCTGCCTGGACTGCAAGAGATGAAGTGAGTTTTCTTCTCAGAAGGGTAGCAATGACAAAACAGCATCTACAGATCTTTTCTCATCAACTGCCATTGCCTCCTGGTACACCTCTGCGACATGAGCAACACGTCCGGCCCTCTTCACTCCATTCCTTAATGACAGTCAACACTGACACCCAATGTCTCACTACAGACTGGACACACAGCCACAGCCATGGTCACTGAGTGAGAATACACTGCCTCTGTGGAACTAGAGAAGCAGGCCCGGAGCTTCCCCTGGCCTCTGATGTTGCTACAGATACACCTTTAGTAGGAATTCTATTGCCTCCTCCTGACAGCCAAACAAGCTTGGCCTTCTTGTCTCAGGGGCAAAGGCTCCTAAAAAGCCAGTGCTGGCTGAGCCTAGAGTGCCAGACACTTCTGCAGGGAGAGCTGAACCATATAACTCTCTGGCCTGGTCATGGAGCCTACATCACTTTGGAGGGAGGATAAGGAAGGACCTCAGAGGTGGACCTGGGGGGTGATCGTCTCAGTTATGTAAGTGTGTCCAGCTGTGACATGAGGAATGAAAGCAGTCATCAGCTCCTTCATCCAAACACCCAGTCCTGAAAAGTCACCGAAATGCGTAGTCCGGAGCCTGACATGAGGGAGTTTGTGGCGGGAATTTCAGAACATGACAGAATTGAATGGCATGCCCCCCTCAGGTTAAAAATTTTGTGGAAGAACTCACTTTCTAATCAGTAGAAAAACAAACATAAAGGCTTCTGAGGAATGTGTCTCAGCGCTGGGCCTTTTCTGTTAATTGGCCTAAGATGATAGATGAAACCTCTTCCCTATTTGTCTTGCCCGTGTGCAGCATCAGACCAAGACTAACTGTAGTTTCAGCTCAGTCCTGTTCTGAGTACACTGGGCCCACTAGTTTGCTGTATGTTACTCTCACTGACAATGAAGTGGCGGGGGTGGATGTAGGAGTTGGTTTAGCGATGGTTTGTGAAGGCTTATACTATTTTGGGATTGTAAGTGTCTGTAAAAAGTGATGTTTTAATGTCTTTTGTACATTCTTTTCCCTTCATATATCTTGCTATATATAGATTTAATATGTCACTTTTAAAAAGAAAAGTCTAACCATTTTAAATCCATAGCTCAGCTTCAACAACCACATGAAAAAGAAATCAGAGATGTGCAGCTTTATCCTATTTGAGGTATTTTTTTGTGAATTTACTGGCATGGATTTTAGGAGCACTTAGTTCTTCAGATACACTTACAAATATGTTCACTTTTTGTATACAGACCTTTACTAAATTAACTTTCTTATACATCAAAATATCAAACAATATGTGTCTTTCATTGAGACTATCCTCGCTTTTCTTATTGAGGTTCAATAGAAGAAAGCTCAGGAGAAAATCTGTGCACACATTCACACACATGTACACATTTACACACATGAAGGATTCCATGGATTCCTATGTCTAGGAACAGAAACACAATGATGCCTTCCTTCGTAGAGGTTCAGATGGAGCTGTCTCCAGACTCTTGAGCCCTGTTGCCTGACACCTGCCTGCCTTTTGCACGTAGTATCTCTCAATCTCAAATGGTAGTGACAAGTCACTCGGGTTAGATAATGCATCTAATGACCAGAATTTAAACCCAACTCAGTCCAAGGCCAAACTCATCTCTCAGGGCATTGTGATACCCAGTCTGAGGGTCTGTGTTATGAAGAACTTTTAGGACTGTCTACAAAGCTCTGGGCGCTTCAACAAAACTGACAAGAGAGAAGAAAGTGTTGTCTGTGAATGGTGGGGCTGGGAGAAGCACCTGGCAAGGCACAGATGTAGAAGAAGAGGAACGGTAAAGACGCGATTAGAGCGGGCGTTATAATGAGGAAGACCGGAAGTGGTGGGACTAGGTTGGGAAAGCCAATGACAGCCTGTAAAGTCAGGGTCCATCTTCTCAGTCACCGTGCAAGGAACAAGAGCATCCGAATTACCCAGAACGGGGACTGGACAGTGAGCATTCAGTTGCTCTGTCTTGGTGGATTCTGGCCTGAGAGCGAGAGTCAAGAATGAGGGCAGAGACTGAAGGAAAGGCCACCCAGAAACTGTCCTACCTGGGGATTCATCTTATAAACAGTCACCAAACCCTGAAACTACTGTGGATGACAAGAAGTGCGTACCGAAAGGAGCCTGTTATGGTTGTCTTTTGGAGGGGCCCTGCCAGAGCCTTACAGATACAGAGGCGAATACTAGCAGCCAACCATTGGACTGAGCGAGGGGTTCACATTGGAAGAGTTGGAGGGCAGACTGGAGGAGCTGGGGGTGGGGGATCGGGTGCAGCCCCATGGGAAGAACGACAATGTCGGCCAACCAGACACCCCAGGGCTCCCAGAGCCATCAACCAAGGGGTACCCGTGGTTCCAGCCAAAAGATCGGCAGAGGAATGCCTTGTCGGGCATCAGTGGGAGGAGAGGTCCTTGGTCCTGTGAAGGCTCAATAGATGCCCCAGTGTGGGGAAATCTAGTGGGGGTCATGGGAGTGGGTTGGGTGGAGAAGCATATTCTTGGAAGCAGGGGTGGGAAGATGGGTTGGGGATTTTCGGGAAGGGGGAAACCGGGAAGGGGTATAACATTTGAAATGTAAATGAAGAATATATTCAATAAAAAAAGAAAAAGAAAAGAAAATGGAAAACTGTTTCCAGAGCAGTCCTGCTGATGGGATGGGAAACAGAACAAGTGAAAAAAAAAAAAAAAGAAGAATGAGTGCTGAGCTGAGCTCTCCGGGCTTATACAATGCTCTCTACGTATGCCGAGCTCAGCAGAATAACCCCAGAGTGCCCTGGAGTAATTCACAGGCCTTCTCATCTGCTTAAGAGTCTTCCTGGCTTAAATATGATAGAAGGAATTTATTATTTGATCTAACAGTGTCTACTTTTCTCCTCAAATTGTCTCACAGCATTGCCACAGATTGCTTACTTACAGTGGTGAATGTAAGCAGACATCACACTAGGCCCTGGAGAACCTTCAGGAAAGGAAGAGAGAGTGGGGAGACACTGGGTGCTACTGTTTTGCAGCCCCAATACGAACCAGACCTAGGTTTACTTTGATCTAATGGTTGGTTTTTGTTTTTTTGTTTTGGGTTTTTTTTTTTTTGTTTGGTTGGTTTTTATTTTTATTTGTTTTTTGTTTGTTTTTCTTTTCAGAAAAATTCATCTCCATGGTGTATAATCAGGCTAGTCTACTATTTGGCTAAAAGCTCTAACTTTTTTTGGCTTTCCTCTGAATTCCGAAGGTCTGAGAACACTGAGCAGTTGACTGCAGGGCAACAATTGCCTGGAGCTGAGTCACAAATTCATGGTTACCTTACCCCATGGGCTGGAGTAAAGTTTGCCTCTGTGCCATCTGTCCCAGAGTAAGATGTGGGAAGGAGACTCCACTGACAACCCCCCTCCCAGAATGCCCTAACAGCATGAGGTTATCAGAACACTGTAATTCCCAATAGTATTCCAAACAGAGGTTTCCAGTGACAGCTTTACAAACATTTGATCAACCGTGAAAATGAAGAAAGTCCCTAGCAGCAAGCCCGTTCCTCAGTCCTCTGATAGCCCTTGTAAATGGAACAACTAAAATACCAAGTGCCACACAAAATTAAGAAACAAGACTAACAGCAATGTAGTGCTTTCGGGACTGCACATCTCCATGCAAAATAAATAAATACATACATAGATAAATGAATACATAAATAAGCATTCAATCTAAAATAATCAGATGATGAAGCAGGGAACAGGGCTGAACAGATTCTAAAGCTCTATGACGTCACTAAGTTCAGTGAGGCACAAGGAAGCATGCAAGTGGGCTACGTTTGCAGTTTTTAATTTCTCAAGAGCCCAAATGAGAAGTACAAAGGAGCCCATAGATTTAATTTGGATAATAGATTCTGTCCAACTTCATCTACCATAGAATTAATGTGTATTATAGATGCTATCCAAGTCAACCTACCTAAAATATCATTTCAATCCATAGCCAATACAGAAAGTATCAACAGGATATTTTAGCTAAATTCTAAGTTTAACATCTATCTTACACATAGAGGGTCTTTCAGTTTGGCCCAGGTACTTTCCTATCATTCAAAAATACATGAAGTAGCCATCTTAGTGCATAGTGCAGCTGCAGCTGGGTCACTTATTGACATTAGATTAATAAATGAGGATAGCAGAACCACAGGTAAAGCTTTTCCTAAGGAGTTAAGAGAACAGCTGGGCTCCTAACGCTGCCTGATATATGAACTAAGATTCCGGATCCATTTCGGCCTCCGTTCACTCTGTTGTTACTTTCCCTGCTCTCTCTCCTTTTCTCATCTCCTACTCTCATCCCTCTTTACATTAGAGTCACTGCTTGAGTGTGGACAAGCCGGGGTATAAAGAGTCAAGGAGTGAGCTGCATTTCCAGCCTGTCTAATGACCTTGGTTGAGTTACCTAACCTCCTCCGTCTCAGGTATCTTTCCTATGAAATAGGATTAGTTCCTTCAGTACTGGGTTGTAAGGATTAAGTGAAATCACAAATATAAACTGCTCAGCATCAAATGGACACTACAGAGCTTTCTTTAAGATTTATATAAATTTAGAAGAAGGGGAAATAGAAAAAAAGGACCAGAAAAGGAGGAGAAATTTTTAACATGCTAAAGTCTCAGACTAAGTGTGGTTTCGTCAGCGCTCAGTACCCAAAGCCTCCCTTGATCTCAGTAAATAGGTGACTTCATCCCAGAGCACCATAGCCTGTGCTGTGCACACAAACAAGCAGGAGAAGAATCAGACAAGAAAGTTTCCATTTTCACCAGTTTGTCCAATGCCATGGTGGTCCAAGTGGTCAAGGGGAGAAAGATAAATGAGCGTCATCGGGGAATGTACCCCATGACTCTAAAAAGTGTCCAGGAAAGGATAAGTGGTCCCCTTCTCAAGGACTCACTCAGCCATCCAGAGCAACAGTTTGCTCAGTCTCTGCACACACACACACACACACACACACACACACACACACACACACACACCACTACCACCACCACCTCCACCTCCACCTCCACCTCCACTTCCACCACCTCCGCCTCCACCTCCACCACCTCCACCACCTCCTCCACCACCTCCACCTCCACCTCCACCACCTCCACCTCCACCACCTCCACCTCCACTTCCACCACCACCACCTCCACCACCTCCACCTCCACCACCACCTCCACCACCACCACCACCTCCACCACCTCCACCTCCTCCACCTCCACCTCCACTTCCACCACCTCCACCACCTCCTCCACCACCACCTCTGTCGATGTCACCAGAATCAAACTGTTCCAGGTCCAGAACCAACCCACTGTTACCACAGTCTCTCCTTTCCTATACCTGCAAAAACTCCTTGCCCACTTTGAGAAAACAGGAAAAGAGGGGACACTCACCAGCTCATTCTCTTCTCCTTCATTGAGTAAAGCCTGATGGCCATCCTTCTTGCTCTTCTCCATCGAGAGCAGCGTGTGTGAGTTCTTTCTGACCACTGTGTGGGGGAATGTCAAAGCCACCTGTGCCTCTGTTACTCAGGCACTGCTTGTCATCGCTGTTCTCAGGTGCTTACAAAACCTGCTGGCACCTTGCCCATTAGAACAACAAAGGAGAATGAGGAGAGCCTCTCCTTGGCCCCAGTATTGGTCTGTTCATTTATCTGCTTGATGTGTGTTTTCATTCCTAATGTTTATTTACTGAGCTACATGTGAAGTGCCTCCAGACCGAAGGAATGATGGGGGGTGGAGGGGGGAGCTGTTGCACTAGAAAGCAATTTCACATGCTGCCCATGAAAGTCCCTGCCAAAGAATGGAAATGGCCACTGCGCTAAAAACACAAGACATTAGAGTTCTGTTTGTCTTATGAGTGCTGTGGAAGCCTATGGAATTTGGAGGAGCTGTGAGCTTGGTGAGAGTGTTGATGGAAACTGGAAGAAGAGATTTTTAGGATATCTTCTGGAATCGGGGGCAGGAATGGAGTTCTAATCCCCACTCTATTGAGGACCCTGGATGAATCCCTTGTAGTCTGAATTTCTGGTTTCTGATATGTAAAATGTCAGTGATAATTGTAGGGCTGAGATGAGGGCTTGTGATGATGTTTGCAAAAGGCCAAGTGCAACTTCTGCCACCTCCAGTGAGAGGCAGGTAACCTTCATTACAATCACCTTCATTGCAATCACAGCACTAATCAAGGCGAGATGCTTTGGAGAATGAACTGCTGAAGAAAGTGACTCTACAATTTATAAAACTGGAAGGGAGGGGGAGCAAGAAAGATGAGTATTAGGGATATAATCTGAATTTCCCACCCCTAAATAATCAACCTCGAATTTGATATTTTTCTCAAAAGGGGTAAGAAAATGGACCCATTCTTGGGTTAACTGGTTAATTAGTAGTTACACACACATACTCATACACACACAGACACATAGACATACACACACAAATACACAGACATACAGAGAAAAAGAGAGATATATACACACAGAGACACACACAGGCACACACAGATACACAAACACACATACAGATGGACACAGACACACACAGAAACACACACAGATTCATGTGCACACACACACACACACACACATCCACACACCAATGTTTTGCCATTTTCTTTGTAGTTTCTTGCATTTAGTCCACTGAAGGGAAACATTTTCCCCTTGTCCATGGGAGGAGGTTTACTATGGTGAAAAGCATTAGAAGACTGCACTGTTCTTTCCATTCATTAAAATCATCACCCATTCCTTGAGTGGCCTCTTGTGTCCTTCTTGACATTCCCAGGCCTGGAAGACATCACTGCAGAGAATATACATGGGGTACAGCTTTTCATGCTAGCAAAGCGACTGAGGAGCTCTTTATCCAGAAAACTAATGGTGTTCCAGATGCTGCAGTCCAGCGTCAAGGCAAGCTGAGACTTGAGTATGGCATTCAGGTAACCTCTGGTGAAAAGCGCACATGACCACTCTTTACCTGTTACCTACAAATCCGCTGAAGTAATATCAACTTTGTGTCTGAGTGACATGTCTAAATTAAATGCATCACTTGTCCAAAGTGGGCCCAGGACCCCACTCTAAACAATGACAATATATTAGAGGCCACTGAGAGGTCAGGTTAACCCAGGAAGGTTATCTTGGAAGAAAAGATTGACTTTCTTTCTTACTTGCTTGCTTGCTTGCTTGCTTGCTTTCTCTTTCTTTCTTCCTTCCTTCCTTCCTCCCTTTCTTTCTTTTAACTTTTGTTCTCCCTCCTTTGAAAATATATGTGAGTATGTTGTTCTCCACGCACAGAGGTTTTATGACCGAGAGGAAAGAGGGTGTCTCCAGCTCTTGTGCATGAGTCTTACTTAATGAAGAGGGTAGGGAAAGTGGAACAGGTTAGAACCGTGCCTCATGCTCTCCTTAGCAGAGACAAGTTTCCCAACACTCTCAGTAGAAAGAAAAAATGGATTGGAGCACCCGATCTAGATCTCAAAACTCTTTTGTTACTGTCTCTACTTATCACTATATCTTACTAGAACATTCTACTTCATCAATACTATTGAATTACCTACATGGAGAAAATGGTTTCCCCATTTAACAGTTTGTAGCATTTTGGGATTTTCCTACTTTGATACCACAATCTTCAATTTGTGAAATCTTAGAACTACACCCTCATGAGGGATGGGTACATGGAGGACAGTAAGTTAAGGTTTCTATAGACCAGTCTTGGAAGAAGTATTCCGTACTCATGCCAAGAGATGGGTTGTATCTCAGACCACACTTCCCTAAAAAGTGGGCTGCAATTATGAACCAGCTGAATGCCAGAAAGAAGATGTGGATTTGGGGACCACCTGGCAGTCAGTCTCAGAGAACAGCAAAGGGAATGGTCAGTCCAGATCTCTAGGGACCCACAGCACAGAAGAGTGCAAAATGAAGGACTAAAGAGTGCTCTGGAAGGACTAATGTACAAGGCAGACGTGAGGAAGGCTTGAAGGCTTACAAAAGTGAGAGGAGCAGAATTCAAGGGTCTCCACAGCAGGTGACAGGAAATGGAGAGGTTATGGTATCTCATTGAATGGTCTATGATCTCCTTGCAACAATTACATGGGTAAAGAAGGTATGTGAATGTTGGTACATGGTCAAAACATGTACCAACATGTACCAAAACATATAACTGCCCAGTCTCTCTGCACATAGGCAAAGCCAATCATTCCTGTATTTTTCCATCCTACAATCCTACTGGACCAAAACAATCCACACATTCTCTGCAGGTACAATAGGATAGAAGCGTGGCTTTAGTAAACACAAATATGGCTGCTCACATTGCACGTGTGGTTGTGATCTTTCCCATTCTCTACCTTAAATGTCAAATTAGTGAATCAAGACATTAGGAATTTTGTGCCAAAACCATACAAAAGGAGAAACAAAATCATATTTTTAAAGAACACAGTGGGAAAAGAGATGCATAACTCCTAAAAGTGGTTCTTAAGTGGCTGGGGAGATGGTTCAGCAGTTAACAGCACTGGCAGCCCTTCTAGAGGACTCAGATCTAATTCCTAACATCCACATGGCAGCTCACAATGGTTTCTGAGCACAGTTCCATGTCTCTTCTGTCCTCAACTGGTATCAGGCACAGAGGTGATACGCAGATATACATGCAACCAAATTAACCATAACCATACATGTTTAAAAACATTTAAGGGATTTTTAAGTTGTGTGTGTGTGTGTGTGTGTGTGTGTGTGTGTGTGTGTGTGTGTGTGTGTATACATGTCATTTGCAGAGATCTAACGGCATGTTTAAAGAATCTTAAGTAGGCATCGCATTGCCCACTTGGTTGTCCATGCATAAAAGGTTTTAAGTCAACACGTGGAAGTTGGGACCTGAAAAGGAGGCAGTGTTCACAGGACAAATCCTGGGATCCCAGTGTGGAGACAGATTATTTGACACTGAGAGAAGATAATTCTTTCGACTGCCCTCTTTTATATGACAAATATGTCGACCAAGTTACAAAATGAGTAACAGCAATGGCTAGGAAAGAAATAAACATAGTAAATGCTGTCTTCCATTGGATTTTGTATATATGATTATGACAGTTGATGGAAATTCTTAAATAAAGATCAACATGCAAGAAGAAGTAATTGATTTTTTTGACTATGCTAATGGTGTTTTTATAAAAGGAGAAGAAAGTCTATTGTAATCCATGATAATACTGAAGCAACCGATAACTACATTTTAATGAAAATATAATTCCTACCAAAGGTAAAGCCTGGGCAGTTACTGAATCATTACATTGATGGAACATTTTCTTTTCATAACCTGTTGTCTAGTTTTAGAAAATAAAAATGGGCTAACAGGATGGTTCAGCTTATAAAGGCATTTGCTGCTAAGCCTGACAACCTGAGTTCAATGCCTGGGTCTCACATAGTGGAAAAATAGAGAAGACTCTCACCCATTGCTCTCTGACCTTTACATGTCCAAGAGTGTGTTTGTGCGAATACACACACACACACACGAGAGAGAGAGAGAGAGAGAGAGAGAGAGATTTTTAAAAAATAACAAATACTTAAAATTTTAATTTCAAAGATATATTTAAGACTAGAAATGTATTTCAATTGGGAACTGAAATTTGCACTAATCATACAAAATATTAAAAGCAGGGCTATAGTCTCCCTTTGTCTCTTTATTCGTTTTGAAGAGAAAAAAATCTAGACAAGTAAATTGGATCCATAGGATGGACATCTGCATTGTCTTATTAAGAATTCACTCTTGTATGGTCACCAAAAACCATCTGTTGGAGGGACCTTAGCAGGTGTGGTGGTTTGAATAGGAATGGACATCATAGACTCATGTGTTTGAGTGCTTGGCTGTCCCTTAGGGAGGGAAACTATTAGGAGGTGTGGCCTTATTGAAATAGGTGTGGCCTTGTTGGAGTAGGTGTGGCCTTGTTGGGGGAAGTGGGTTATTGGAGATGTGTTCTGAGGTCTCAGAAGCTCAAGCCAGGTCTGTTGTCTCAGTGTTTTTCTGCTGCCTGCAGATCCAGATGTAGAAATCTCAGCTCCTTTTATAGCATCACGTCTTCCTGCATGCCTCCAGGTCTTTCCATGAGTATAATGGAGTAAGCCTCTGAAACTGTAAGCCAGTCCCAATTAAATGTTTTTCTTTGTAAGAGTTGCTATGGCCATCGTTTCTTTTCGAAGCTATAGAAACCCTAGGACAGCAGGTAACAAACGCTTCCACTACCCTTGGTTTCACAGACATGTGAAAAGTTGTCACATGTGAAGCCATGTCCTCACCTCAAAATGAGGTCCATAGAGAACAAGGCACAGACTCGCCCTTGAGCTCAGTTTCCTGGGAATCCAACCCATTTTTGAAATGTGTTTTCTTTCTTAATGTAGCATCATACATATTTATGGAGTAACGTGAGGCATTTCAATACAGGTGTGAAAATCAGACAGGGTAATTGACATTATCTTTTGCTTCAGGCATCTATCTATCATTTATTTCTGGTAAGAACATAATCTTCTCTAGAGGATATTTTGAAACACATGATTTGCTTTTGTCAACCCCCAATTTCCTGTTGCGCTGGAGAATGTTAAAAGTTATTCCTCCATCTAACTGCCCATCTGTCCCCATCTCCCTCCCCTATATCCTTCTCATGTTCTGATGATTTTCTATTCTAGTTCTCTGGGATCAACTTTCATATGTGAGAGGCTGTTGGTCTCTCCATGCTTGCCTCATTTTGCTTAACCTAACAATCTCCCATCTATCCATGTTGTAGCTAATGATAGAACGTCCTCTTTTATGCGGCTGAATAATATTCTGTTGTGCAATATACATTTTTATTAACTCACCTGTTGAGCACCTAGGTTGATTCCATGTCTTGGCTATTGTGGTTAAAGCTCCAATAGACATCGGAGTTCAAAGCCTCTTCCACATTCTGACTTCAGTTCCTTTGGGGTGGCAACACTATAAATTAGTGTGAACCTTAGTCCAAATCGTATGTGCTCTGCTTGTACCACTGAGCTCACCTTGCGACCTTTTTAGCAAAAGAGCTTTGACAAGATCATCTCCCATTGTCAGGCTTGAGTTCACACACACACACACACACACACACACACACACAGAGTACATATAGATGTACAAAACACTGGTGTGTGCACTATACATTTCTTAGCATATCCTTTGAGTTATCTTCCTTCTGTAAAATCTGATTTGGAATTTCTTTCTCAAGGTTTTGTGTTTGAAGGTGGTAGATGATTGCAATAGTTGTAGCCTCTAATAGAAAGCAAGGAAGCCCAAGGTCTGCTGATTACAGAGGAAGGAGCAAAGGGGAAGCACTGTTCCACTTACCTGCTCATTACTGACTCCTGATCCAAAAGGAAAGGCTCCCTCCCCTTTTCACCCTTGTTTTCTCTGGGGCTCTCATTTCTGTACCTATTCTGGGCATGGTTGCTCTCCCTGCTTCCTCCACAGGGGCTAACACATGGCTTGGGTAGCTGACTTATCTCTTTCTGGCTCTCCAGAGAGTCAAGTACCAGAACTTGGATTAAATCCGATGCTATGCTTGGTTTTCAATATAAAATGAGGCTGTGTGCTCTGCAGATACTGGTAATCTGCTGCACATCATTGAAGTGGCTCTTCTCATCTTATTACTTCTGTCTAGAATTTTAAAGTCACCAAATAAGTATTAATTGATTTGTGTTCTCATGGAGTCAGTTCTTCTTTCTAAGTTCTTTATATATCTAAAATCAGGCAACTCTCACTACCCAGCAGGTTACCAGCTTTGCTTTTGAAATTATTCTAATGACACCTGACACAATAACAACTCATCACATCTAATGAACAATCCATTCATCACCCTAAGGACGTAACAGGAGGAAGCAGATGTGGTGGAGACTCAGTTGAAACCATATGGATGGATGGTCTCCTTTTCCAACCTGTAATCTGCTAGTCTTTGGGATCAGGGACAAAATGAAAATCAATTGATACATGCTCTCTGTTATCTTCTTGGATTCCCTTAGAACCCTTTGCACCCCCCCCCAGCGCCTCCTGCCTTTTATGCCAACAAGTATCAGGAATTTACTCTCTATCTTTATTCTGCCTGGGCAGCCTCATGCCAGTGACTGATGATGGCAGATGTCCCAAGACCTCTCCTTCACTGAGAACTGGAACCGAGTGAAATGGAGCCTTTATCCTTAACCTCCCTTTATTATTAATATTACGCAGAGTCAAAACTTACAATCCCTTTCTTGTTTATATTAGCTCCCACTGTCACACCAGGTTCTCTTAGGAACAATTCCTTATGGATAAATTGACATGATTCTTGGGACTCCAAGTTCAAAAAAGAATGGAACATATCTAATGTTTCTACTTCGCAGTCTAGGTAGACATCTCTAATCTGCTCTCTCTCTTGGGGGAAAAAATTGCCTATCACATAGGCAGTTTCCATCTCTCTACTCTTTCTTGACTGTTAGTCTCCCACTGTAAAGTCTCCAGCTTCTCCTCTCCCTAATTTAAACATTGTTATGTAACCCTGATGGATATAACTTGACCATACCTTATGATGAAGGAGTTAGAATAGTTCCACAGTAATTCAGTATCCTTTTATGCTGCTAGAAATGCACTGAGTGCTCTCAATCCAGTTGTAAGCATTGCAACACTTCCTCCTGCTCTGTGTATTCAGCTGCACAGGAACAGAATGTCTTTTTTAAAAAAAAACTTATTCTGAAGGGCTTTTATTATGACTAGCCACAAGAACAAATCTACTCCAACTGCTAATTGTGCGTCTGTGACTTGTTTAATGAGAATGGTAAGTGCTCATAAGTATGACTGACAAGTGTTAATTGTGCTTGTCGTGTAAGTCACCAACCTGAGTCTGATGTGGTCCCAAAAGCTGCCTGGTTGCTGTCAGCCCCTTACCTTAGTAAGCTCTAAGCTCATCTCTCTGCTTACGCTGTTGCTGCCCAAAACACCAGCAGTTAGAGATGAGCAAAGGTTGAAGAACAGAGAGATGAAATTGATGTTGCCCCTACAGAAAAAGCAAGGGTTCAAGGGCGCTTCCCAGTGCCAAAACCTCAAGGAAGAAAATAGCTGGGTTTGAGGTATGTGGCTACAAAGGCTAAATGGACATTACTAAGACCCAGATCTGTCCTGAAACTATAAACCTCAATGTTGCTATCCCAACAAAAACTAATTTCTTGCTAATCAGTTGAGAACAGCCTAATATGTTTGGAGTGCTGAATACTTCTTTAACATAGTCATGCCTAAGGATAGTCTAAGAAGAAATATTCTTCCCTCCCTTCCCTTAAGGGTGGTCTAGTCTGAAGATCCTCAGGAACGGAGGTTGTGCAATATTTCTCTACTATCCTGAAAAACAAGTCTCAAGTACTGGACCCCTCCATGCTTCTGCTGTTGACCTGTGGCAATGCTTTTCCTAGAGAGCTCACTAGGAGATACTCTGGGATCCTAGGAGATATGCAACACTCTGGACTCTACCAAAGGGCAGGGATAAACAGACTTACCTATGGGAGAGAAACTTGTCAGTGGGGTTCCTCACTTGGGGCTGCCTTAATATATACAGAGTGCATGATAACAAAGAGCACTTCCTAAGGACATATACTCCCAAAGTTCTTTCAAATCAAGATAAATTGGCAGGAAAAAAATCAAAGAGTCTCTAGGGGAACTAATGCACATTTAAAGAAAACCATTTAGGAAGGTCCCTGAATTTGAGTTTTCTGATTCATATTGTGAGCCTGATGAAGACACAACTCTTCAGGATCCAGTGCAGAGGCTGCAACTGTGTTTGAAGCTGGGCCAAGGATTTATTTCTAACAAGCTCCTTGGGAATTTTCATGTTTCATCAAGTTTGAGAACCATGTTCCAAAAAGACGCTTACGAGTTGCTGTAAACGCTTCCCTGGAGTAAAGGAGCTAGCCCGTGGTATACGAGCAAAGAGGTCTTGTGAATGTACCTAAAAATATGCCAAGTACATCTGGATGCTTTGCCTAGGTATCTACACCTCACAGGACATCCGTGCACTTGGGAAGATCCAGGAAGGGCCAATTTAGAAAATAGTTCTTGAGGTGCTAGGAGGAGAGAGGCTGAAAATGAAGTCTAGGAAATAAACAACTACTTTGAAGCGTAAGTTGATGTCTGGAAACAAAACCTGGCAAGTCATTATATTGTATTTTAAATAAGAATGATCAGACTAAGGTTTAAAACTAATAACTTTAAACAGCTAGAAAAACTTGAATGGTTACATTTTCAGTAATGGAGAGTTGTGTGCATTCAACCATATACATTTGTAATGGGTTAATCAATTCATTCACCCCTCACTTACAAAGTCTTCCATTTACGCTTTTATTGATTCACACAGCAGATTAAATGGCTATTCAACAGACCAGAGCAAGACTTGAGAAAGCCCCTTCTAGCCAGAGAGATAAAAGAAAATAAATTGTGCTGCATTTGGTTTTTTGTTTTGGTGTTGTTGTTGTTTTGTTTTGTTTTGTTTTTGTAATTATACATGAGGTGACCCTAAATGGTCCATGGCCAATAGCCAAGAAAACTACAACACACAGTGACCAATTTGTTCAAAATTACAAATCAAAAAAACCAAACTAACTAAATTTAACATCATGTCTATCTGAATTTTTTTTATATTTTAAAGTCCATATGTCATTGCTCCAAGGGGATATTTTTGAGGTGACTATCCATGATATGTTAGGTGCTGGTGCCCTAGCCACACCCCTATAATCCTGCTGCCCTAATCCGTCCACTGTAACCCAATAACTCCTGAATTTCCCTGCTCATGTGAGAAGATGAGGTTGCAGGGGACAACATCAAGATCTGATGTTCCTAAGTAGGCCTTTTGGTATGCAGTCCCGGTGGGATTCCAAGAACCACTGTGGGAGACTCAAGCCTGCAAAACTGTTTTCAGATCAAACTGGTTTCTAATTAGTCATGCCATTTGCCTGCATTCTTTGTGTTGTTTATTTTTAAGTAAGTCTCAGGGCTAGGCTTGGCTAGACCATGAGGAAGCTGGCTCAGCTTTAAGTTTCAGTCAGCGGCAGAAACACCTCTGCTTGTGCTGTCCATCCCTGAACTCCAGGCTGAGCTTGGCCTCGCTGCTCAGTGGTCTTTCCTCAGAGAGTTCACTCCCTGGGTGCTCCTCTGCACGCTATCACATTGTTGACACTCGACTTTTGTGGAAGTTTCCTTCTTAGCATTGTATTTTACAATCCTGTGGCCCCATAAACCTGGCATGATGGTCCAAAAACAAGACCACAGAAACCCGCTCTGTAGCCCTTTCTGTGTCATTGAGACAGTCACAGAAGGCCCTCAAATGGGATGCAGAATGCAGTGCTCTTGGAGAGATGCTTTCCCCTGCCCCAACTTCTATTGAAGGCGGTAGGTCATTGTCATCACTCAGAGGTGATCACCTCCCTCAAATACCTCCTTCAGATTTTTGCCTGACCCTGACCCTGATTGACAGGGATCCTGGGACTCTGTGATATGTGTGGTTACTTTGTCCTCTTTTCACCTTTCTGCAACAGGTGACAGAGGGCAGTAGGTTTCCTTTGCCCTGTTTTTATAATAACATTCTGATATGCAGACCACAGACCATAGAATAAATTCTACAATCATCCTCTCTCTGTCTCTGTCTCTGTCTCTGTCTCTGTCTCTCTCTCTCTCTCTCTCTCTCTCTCTCTCTCTCTCTCTCTCTCTCTCTCTCTCTCATGTGTGTGTGTGTGTGTGTGTGTGTTTGTGAGTTTAATCATGGCGCTCGCTCTCTTTCTCTCTCTCTCTCTCTTTTTAGACATCTATGAAATTTCCTCAAAGTGAGGTGAAATCAGATGAAAATAGCTGCTCTTCTGCCCTTGAACTTTGCCCCCACTCCCTTATAGGCAGTACTTGGCTTGCAAATTTATTTTGGGTTGAGTATTTTCCTATGAGAGTCCTTGCATCTTAATTAAAAACCACCTGTCTTACACATATTGAGATAGTCTCTGTAGTAGTCGCCTAACTTTTCCAGTTCTGTGCCACACATCCACACCCTCATTACAAAAACTGGAAAGCCGAGTGTATTAGGTACAACAGTATAATCTCTTACATTGTCTTTATGGTTGATTTTATTCATGGTGCTATTGTCTGATTTAAGCCTCTTTGTACTGGATGGAAAACAGATGTCCATAGACAATGGAGGAAAAGTAAATTGTCAGAGTGTCCCAGATTGTAATTTTCATTCAATCATGCCACAGATGCTTGCTAAACACGACCCCATGCTAGGGGCAGGGAAGAAAGAAGTCACCACACAGGAGTGGTCCCTATCCTCAAAGAATGCACTCTCTAGTCAAAGTTGGGGTTGACTGGGAGGTTCAGAAGTTAAGATACCATAAGACTACACATACTAGGTAGAAATACAAACCTGTACAAGATGGGAAGGCTGTGGGTGTAAAATGTGACATGTGTGTAGACACAAGGGGCACCCCACTCCAGGCTGTGAAGGCACAATGGTACCCTACTTCAAGTTTAGCAAACCAGACATTATTTTAATCAGATATGAAGATTTGGATGTGTGTAAATGTGAGTAAAAATTTTTGATGCCCTGGATAGAGTATGAGACAGGGTGTTAAGTATGGGCCATGAGTACTGATTCTGAGAGGAAATGGTTAGGTTTTCTGCAACTGAAAGTACAAAGGGGGGAGGATGTGAAATGAGACCATAGTAGACCACTGCAAAGGACCTTGGATTCTTTAATAAGCAATGTGCACTTTATATGGTAAATAATGTAGACCACTACTCTTTTCTTAACATGGACATGACACCATCAGATTTAGGCAGCAGAATTCACACAAATCTGAAAGAGATAGAAGAGTGCTCTCAGTCAGAAAATCAGTTAAGATCCTCTTGTAGTATGGAAGTGACTAAAGCCCTGGCAGAAAGGAAGTTCTGCACACAGGGCACTGTCTAAAGAGGCCCTGCAACGTAGGGGCTCAGTGGAGGAGGGACAGATGGCACTCTTCATAACTCACCTGTTTCCGTGGGCATCCCAACAACTCCTCAATGCCAGTTTGGGTTTGAAGTACAGTGTGAATGGTGTTGTCATAGTTGTTCAGTGCATCCTACACACTGCAGGAGTAAGGCTCTCTGCCATATGGCCACCCTTACCCACAACTTCAAACAGAACACTGTCTCTGATCAGTATGTGTGTGGCCTTTATCACAGCACAGCCATCAGACATTCCATGGAGCCAACACTACAAGTAGAGGGAGGAAAGGAGGAAAGGAGGGAGGGATGAAGGGAAGAAGGAAAGGAGGGAGAGAGTGAGGAAGAGAAGAGGGAGGGAGGAAGATACAACCCAGAAACAGAGCTGAGAATCTATATAGCTTCTGGAGAGATTTGTACTCAAGTATGGACAAAGCCCAGCAAAGATTTGCGGTTTTTTTGTTTGTTTGTTTGTTTTTTGTTTTTTGTTGTTTTTTTTTTTTGCCAGTGGATCAGCTAATTTGATCTGAAGAATATAACTTGTGCTGAATATTGTAAATAATCTTTATTTAGAGGCCATAAGACCTGAATTTTAGACTCAGCTCATTGATTTCCTAATGAAGTGCTTCTAAAACAGAGTGTTTCTGTCAATCTTAGTCAACTAAGGGCTATACAAGTATGGTGCAGAAAACAAACCAAACTTGTGGAGCATCATATCAAATCTCCAAGAAAGGCTTCTCAGAAGACGTGGTATGTGGCTGAAACATCCAATAGGAACAACTCGGGGTCTGGGGATGTTGGACAAGAGCATTTGAGACAGAGAGGAGAGCAAGCACACTCTTCCCAGGGCAAAGTATTTGTTACTTGGCTCTTCTGTGGAAAAACACCATGACTAAGGCAATTTACAGAAGGAAGGGTTTATTTGAGCTTGAGGTTTCAGAGGGTGATTCACCATGGAAGAGAGGTGTGGCAGCAGGCAGCAGTCAAGACAGCTAGAATTGGATGCTGAGAGCTCACAACCTGACTCCCAAGCAGGAAGCCCAGAGAACTAGAAATGGCACAAGCCTTTATGTTCTTAAAACCCAACAAGGTAACACATCCCAGACCTACCCTAACTAGGGACCATGAATTTAAATTTCTGATACTATGAGAAAAATGTATCATTTAGAGTGCCACTGGGAGCACCAGGCTTGGTGTGATGGGGAAGGTCAGGAGGCTCACGTCAAAGGCTGTGACTGTGACTCTAGAAGAATTGTGTTCTCTTCTTGTTCTTTGCACATTTGTTTAATTTTAAGGAAAATCTTTCTATTGATCACATTTAGAAGGTCATTTGTGCAGCCTAATGGAAACCAAGGGGTAGACCGAATGTTGCATGGCAACAACTTTCAGGCATTTCTTATGCACACAGAGTGAGCGTAGTTCAAAGGCAGAAGAGAATCTATATGACCCTGAAAAGCTCTGCAAAGGAGAGGTTGAACAAACTGAGGCGGAAATGTCAGTTTCTGCTGGTGGAAGAAAAGTCAGAAACCACAGCTTCATCTGACCACATGAAACGTGCTCGCAGGGCAGTGGCTGACTTTACTCTCCGCTGTGGGAGTTGACCTTTTCTCTGATTGATGGTAAAGTTCAGGAGAACTTCTGTGAGAAACTAAAAACTCTTCCTAGAGGAAATTATACTCATGGCGGCAACTTTATTGGATAGTTGCCATGGTGCTTTTCAGTACTGCAAACTCTTCATCTTGAAGAAAACAACATTAAAGAAGCACACAGCAGGGGAACCTACTGATGGAGGAACTGGGTCTGAGTCCAGTCCTCTACCCCTGGCTGTGTGTCCTTGGCCATATTCCTGAGACTATGAGAGTGTCTGTCACCTCCCTGAAAGGAGGATGATAGAAGACTTCACCCAGCTTTTCTCCAAAGATGGTTATGAGGTTTAAAAAAGAGAATAAATAGAGTAAACCTCACATCCTCTATATAAACCAGGAAGCAATCATATCTGTGACTTTAGGACTACCTGGAGTTTTGTGAAGGATGTTTTTGATTTGACACCCTTGGCATGGACCGTATCTATTTGTTAGGAAGAGTGAAAGGCGAGAGAGAGACAGAGAGACAGAGACAGAAACAGAGAGACAGAGAGAGATTTTAGCAATACATTATAGGTTTTACTTGCATCTTCCTTACAGACCACTCATGAGGGCACACACTAAGTACAAAGCTCTGGGCTAATTATCACTTTCCCATCACCACATGAGCAAGCATGTACATGAACATTTCTGCGTGCATACAAGGACAATGTGGGGCCTGCGTTCATCTCAGACGTGTGTGTGTCATCAGGAGAACCCAGTCTATAAGCTTCTCTGCAAGTACAGGAAAACAAATAATTTGTGTCATGTGACCAAATCCTCTTTTCCTCCAAGTCTTGGTCAGGAAAGTGTATGAGCGGCAGGAAGAGCCACATCCGTACTCAGGTTACTCACCTGTGTTTTGATCACCCCAACTCTAACACAGATCTTATCCTGCCTGCTCAATGCACATCGCAGCATAAGGAAGAGACATCAAGGAGGCTAAGCCTGAGAGAGATTTTGTAGCAAGCTGATACTACACTTCCTTCTCTTTTCGATCTTGAGAAAGGCCCTCACATCTTTGATGTCATGGAACATAGGCTGTGTGTTGGCCCCAAGGGCAGTGGTCATTATTAGACTGAAGTTGTCCCTGTGTGTTCGTCAGCCCTTCCTCTTCATCTGCCTGCTCAGCACTGCCATGCCTTCCCCTGGGTGATAACTCTTCAAACACTTGAGTTCAGCTCTCCTACTTTCTCGGCACTACTCTCTCTGGGATGACCTTACCTTCCTCTTTTATTCAGTGCTTCTAAGATGCCCCAAAATAGTCTTCAAATTGAGTCCCCTTGACAACAGCTTTTAATAGCTGGTAGAGAGTCAGCCTCTCACCCAGCTCCATGCTGGTCATTTGTAAATTCCTTTCAATGGAACCTCTGAGGATCAAGGTGAAAGTGGGCAACTCAAAGTTCAGAAAGACAAAGAGGTGCTTATTCTTTGCTTTTATTTTACATCTAGCCTGGGCCTGGAGTTCATTTGAACTGAGGTCTGTTGTGACTTCAACCAGCAAATAAGAAACCCATTTTCTGCCTGTCAGTGAGGTCACACTCAGCACCCTGCCTACCTGCATTTGGGAGCCATGTAGTGACAGTGTGTGGCGTAACAGGAGATCTGTTTGAGGCCTGGGTCTTCTCTTATCACCTGTGTGATGGGGATGGTAAGCCCTTCCTTGTGGAGTCCCAGAACTCAACAAACTTAGCCAGTTAGAAGGAGGGAAAGCCCTTGGCAGTGAAATCATCTAAGCCTGAATTGTCTGCGTTGTTCTTCATGATTACAATGTAGACCTCCTCCAGAGGCACTCACCCAAAACCTTCTCTTTGTGGAACATGAGGAAAAACTGCCAATTTTAGAAAGACTGTCAGAGCTGCCATTCCAGTGGAGAAGCAAAAGAAAATACTTCCTCCTGTATTAAGAAGGATAATAAGACCACAGCCCAGGGACAGGGACTTTTCTACATGTCCTGTTCAAAAAGTAAACACAACAAGGTGTCCTCTGGCTAGGAGACATGCAAAATAGCTGCAGTCATGGAGTTCCAAACTCTCACAAGAGCTGTGAGGGAGGAGTACTTTCAGCTGCTATTGATAAGCAGTGAAGACCTTCTGGGCCAGGATGTTCACCCCTACGCACAGTAGTCCCTTAGGATTTCCTGTTTACTGTAGCAGGGCCCCCAGACCTTAGCACAACTGACTCCATGATGGAAGTGCCACTCAGGCTGTAAAACTCAGCACTCAGGTGACACTACACCCAAAATGAAAACAAAGGCATAATCCACCAACGTTCCACATTTCTGGGACAGTCTCTAAATGTCCTAACGTTGCTCTTTTGGCTTCTGTAGCTCTGCATCTAACTAACTGTTCTTGTTGACTGAGGTGTGTCAACCCAGGATATGGTTTTTGTGATTAAAAGCTCATCCTGAAGAATCCTCAGTGATGTACTGGGATCCTGAACAACAGTATACTCACCGGCTGCCTAATGAAGACTTCCCATTGGCTTAAACCCATGGCCACTAGTGGATACCCCACAGCGTTTATAATAGAAATTTTGTTTTATGTTACAATCCAATGTGTGCTGTATATATCAGGCTGACCTTGAACTCACAGAGAACTGTCTGGTTCTGTCTCCCTAATGCTGAAATTAAAGGTGTGTGCCTCCAGGTCACTATGGTTTTGCTTTTGTTTGTAGGTTTTTGGGTTTTTGGTTTTGTTTTGCTATTTTTGTTTGTTTCTTTGTTTGTTTTTACTTGAGAGAGAGAGGGGAGAGGGAAATGGAGAGAGAGAGAGAGAGAGAATTAAAGTTGGATGAGTCTAGAAGTAGGGAAGATCTGAGAGGAGTTGAGGGAGGGGGAATAGATCAAAATACATTTTTTAAAATAATTTTTTTTTTAAAGAATTATTTATTTACTTTATGTATATGTGTACACTGTAGCTGTCTTCAGTCACACGAAGAGGTCATCAGATCCCATTATAGATGGTTGTGAGCCACCATGTGGTTGCTGGGAATTGAACTCAGGCCCTCTGGAAGAGCAGTCAGTGTTCTTAACCACTGAGCCATCTCTCCAATCCCCTAAAATAATTTTTAAATTAAAAATCTATGTGTAGATGTTGCTGTAAAGCTCAGTGTGACCCACAGACCTAAGTGAAACCCATATGTTTTCTATGCTGAGACAATACAATATAATCCAGTCATCCATGGTGGTAAAATATAGGAGAATTTTGTTTTCTAGGAGCAAGTCAGTCTTGAGCAAGAACTACACAGGTGGACTTAGTGAAATGACAGCATATAATGCAGAGCACACAGGAAGAATCCCCAGAAGAGCAGAGCAGGGTGAAAGCAAGATGAGAAACTCCTAAATCATGGCTGCACACGTAATAGTTAGAGGAACAATCAATACTTCGGCTCTTTGATACCCTGCCACTGTGCCCCTAGAATAAAATCGATACATGTATATCACTATAGGGCCTGAAAGTAGGGTAAATTAACCCCAAAATTTACAAAATAGAAACAGCACACTATTAAACAAGTGTGAGGCCCTTCTAAGTAGGGGACCTATTTAGTCGTAGGTCTTATTGAACCTTAGATTTAAGAGACAACACACTCCTCAGCTCTTGGGCCAAATCTCTTCTAATGGGATGAGAGCAGGAGTGGAAATAGATGCTGCTTTGAGGGTGAAAGACACACACACACACACACACACACACACACACACACACACACACAAAATGTCTCCAGCATTTTCTTCCCCTGATCTAGTGAACATAGACTCTCTGTGTTTTAATGGAAGAGTCATCACTCTGAAGTGATCATCACCCTGTGGACAGCTGTTCCAGAGTCCTGAAACAAGAGAAGAGCTCTAGTACCTTAAGGCACTGAAATGAAGGTAGTGTATCATTGTAGTAAATATGCAGAGCAGGACCGGAAGGAGAAGGGAGGCATGAATCTGAAACCAAATAGAGGAGACTAGAGGCTGCTTCTCTCGTGTTAGTTTTTGCACCAAGCAATGATTCAAAACTGATCCTTAATGTGTTACAACTCTATGAATACACACTGTGTGACCTTCCCTCATTTCATTTTTATTTTTTGAGAAAGACTTATTCTAAGAAGATATGTTCTCCTTCTGATATCTGCCAATCTTTTGGCCCATTGCAACCCTCGCTCCATTCTTGGTTCAATAGGTGTCACCAATGCATCAGAAGCCAGGAGGAAACCATCTTCTGGGGACACTGTTCTCCATAGATTCCACTTGAGCAAATTTAATTTGTCCTGGGAGTTGGGAGTTTAGTCCCCTAACTCCAACTGGTAGTGTTAAGAGTCAAATTGTTTTAACATCTCTGAAACAGGTTCTTTTTATCTTCATTTTGATAACTGTTTAGATATCATTTTCCTTCAAAGTTGCTCCTCATTGCTCTCAAACACAGGGTTGCTGTAGGACACCCCCTGCATGTCAGAGTAGGAGGTTTGGTTTAGTGGGGGCCAGCTTGAATCATTTGCCAAGTTCCTCTGCCATATCCGATACTGGCTTTTTGATTGATAGCCAAAACATCTCTTGACTGCTATCCACAGAGCTCGGTTTTCAATAATGGCCTTCTGTAAGATAAAAGATAGATAATTTGTGATTTGAGTTACCTAATTGAGTACCATAGATCATAATCAGACACTGGTTCAGTGTTTTTTTCGATTCAGCATAACAAAATTCTTGGACCTAAGCAAATATTAAGTAGTTTTGTAGCTACATTCTTAAACTGTCCTACGTAAGGAACTCAGATGGATGGAGGCACTTTCAAAACCCTGGGGGTTTAAGCTGGAAGCAGCCTACCTCAGAGATAGTTCTTGGAAATCTCACATCTAAATTAAATTTAAGATCATTCCAACCCTGTATTTTGCACAATACCACATCTAACTTCGTGCCTATTAAAATGACATTTTATAAAATGTTAACATTTCATAGAAATGAGTGTGTAGAAAGATGCACAATGTGTCTTCAGCAAGTCACTGCTATCCATGAGTACAGGTCTACAACATCCAGATAGAGGCTTCAGTCTTGGGGTTGGAGAGATCTAGATTAATTTCATAACTGTGACTATGGCCAGGTCATTAGTCTGAGACCTGTGTCCAATTCCCATCACTGAAGAAGAAAGCCTGAGCCTGATGGGTTAGAAATAATAATCCCTTCCTTATATGTGCTGTAAGGATTATATAACTGCCCTTACAGTGCAGGCAGGGCAGGGCAGGGCAGGGCAGGGCAGGGCAGAGATGGCACCCTTTCCTCCACCCTCTGAATTACCTTTTTAACTACTGGTTGTCTGCAGAGGCCCTGCTTGCACATGTTTTGTCGTCACTAAAATGCATTTTTAATGGTATAAAAGTGATGGGCCAGGGAATTGGGAGTGGGTAGGTTAGGGAACAGGGGAAGGGGGATAGGATAAGAGGTTTTTGGAGGGGAAACATGGAAAGGGGATAACATTTGAAATGTAAATAAAGAAAATAATTTAATTAAGAAAGAGTGATGACTCTTGTAAAACATTTGGGGCTGGAGAGACAGCTTAGCAGTTGGGAGCACTGGCAGTTGGTTGCTCTTGTAAAGGACCAGAGTTTAATTCCCAGCACCACATGGCAGATGACAACCATCTGTAGCTCAAGTTCCAGAGGATCTGAAGTCGTCTTCTGTCCTTCTAGGGTACCACATGCACACAGTACACAGACACAGATTCAGGAAAAATACATACACATACAAAAAATGAATTACAAACATTTTGGACTGCCACTTCATTACATAGGTCAGTCTGAAGCTTAAGTGAAACTAGTCATAAGACAAATAACAGGAAATGTTACTCGTGTGTGTGTGTGTGTGTGTGTGTGTATGTGTGTATGCTCCACTTTGTCATACTTTGTCCAAAAGTTGAGTATCTTATATTTTCATAACAGAATATAAGAACCTGACAAAAATAACTGATTTTGGTGTCCATCCAGTGTATCTTTTATAAACTGACTTAATGAGTAACTATGAAGATTACTAAAATCTGCCTATTTTTGTTACTTGAGATTCATTCTTGCTAGGGTCAGCATACCATGACATAGATGGTGTCTGGGACCCTGTGAAGCAGGAGAAACATCCTTCCAGGGGACCTGCCATCAGAAATAAGGAACTACCTGCAGCAGGCCTGGATGGAGACATCTCAGAAGCCCCGTAAGCAGCTCATTTGTAAAAAAGTTGTCCCCATTTCTCCTAACCATAGTCCTGGACAACGGCTGTATAAATTTCATTTGTACGTGACTGCTTTTCAGTAACCTTGATGTGCATAATTATTCTATTATATCTGACTTGCCTATTTCTTTCTCCTTCTGTTCTGGTTAATTCTATGAAACTAGATGTTTCTTGATGTAATGATTCTTTTTTTTTTTTTTTGAGACATGGGGCACAATACAGCCCAGCCCAGCACAGCACAGCCCAGCACAGCCCAGCACAGCACAGCACAGCACAGCCCAGCACAGCACAGCACAGCCCAGCCCAGCCCAGCACAGCACAGCCCAGCACAGCACAGCACAGCACAGCCCAGCACAGCACAGCACAGCACAGCCCAACGCAGCACAGCGCAGCACAGCACAGCACAGCGCAGCCCAGCACAGCACAGTCCAGCACAGCACAGCACAGCACAGCACAGCACAGCACAGCCCAGCACAGCACAGCACAGCACAGCGCAGCGCAGCGCAGCACAGCCCAACGCAGCGCAGCGCAGCACAGCACAGCACAGCCCAGCACAGCCCAGCCCAGCACAGTACAGCACAGCGCAGCGCAGCGCAGCACAGCACAGCACAGCCCAACGCAGCACAGCGCAGCACAGCACAGCACAGCACAGCCCAGCACAGCACAGCACAGCACAGCGCAGCCCAGCACAGCACAGTCCAGCACAGCACAGCACAGCACAGCACAGCCCAGCACAGCACAGCACAGCACAGCGCAGCGCAGCGCAGCACAGCCCAACGCAGCGCAGCGCAGCACAGCACAGCGCAGCGCAGCACAGCACAGCACAGCACAGCACAGCCCAGCACAGCCCAGCCCAGCACAGTACAGCACAGCGCAGCGCAGCGCAGCACAGCACAGCACAGCACAGCACAGCACAGCGCAGCACAGCGCAGCACAGTACAGCACAGCACAGCACAGTCTAATGGCCCAGGTGCATGCTGTGTGTTCTCATCTTGGAAACAATGTAATAACTGCACAATGGTAGTTTCAGATTAATGTCTGACTTGCAAAGAAAGTTTAAAGAAATTATTAGAAAATGAGACAGGGCCATGTACTGCTACAGTCATACAGGGTCCATTACCAGAAAGTGAAATACATTGAAACTATGAAAATCATTAGTATAAGAGACATAATCAAATAGAATAAGGGAACACAAACACAAGATACTTTAATTCAGAAAGGAAAAAGTTATAGAGTCATTGTGTACAGTGTCCAGAAGCAGAAAGCTAGTGGAACTGCTGAGTTAAGGGTTAACCTGAATCTTTCTGGCCACTGCCTGGCAGCTTTGCCCATGTCATTTATCATTAGAGCTTCACAGGAAACTGTGTGTAGCTGACCTCGGAGCTCTGAGCTCGGAAGAATAATAAGTTAAAAGTTAAAGTTTAAATAATGATAAGTTTGCAATTATTATTTTGGCCACAGGTCTGGGAATAAAGAGAGCTTGAAACTTTGGGGAACAATCATAATTCTTAATTCTTTGTGAGATGTGATCATTCTTTTGAACTTGACACATTTGGTAAGGATTATACAATGTTTTTCTTTCTACCTATTTTTTTGGAGTAACAATAAAAGACTGAGGCAAATTAAAGGTAAGGGAGTATGTGTGTGAGTGAAAGGGGAGTGCATGGAGGAGGCTTGGGGAGGGGAGGTGTGTGTGAGTGCAAGAAAGGGAGTGCACAGGAGCTAAACCTCAAGCCAGAGGAGGGACCCAAAGTATGCACAGCCTCAAGCTACAAGCAAGCCAGTGAGAGAGGGAGAGCGAGCGAGAGAGAGGAGAGACAGAGAGAGAGAGAGAGAGAGAGAGAGAGCTCAATCCTTGAAACTTGCCTGTCAGTTTGTACTAGAAAAAGCTGCCTGTGTGTTTTCTTACACGCCTTCCAGATATCCTGCTTCCAGTTGAGACCCCTGATCCTGTGTCAAGCCTGGACCTGGCAGCATACCTTTCCAGAGTCTTTTTTTCTGAACACTGGAAGGCTTCTTGGCAGAAATTAAGACTTAGAGAGCCAACTTCAGCTTCTGGCCAACCTCAGTGCTTTCTAGACAGACCTAGTCTACCTTCCCGGAACAGAAAAATGTTTCACAGACAATTTGGACTAGGAGAAGGCAAGGTCACTGAAACCAGCTACAAGTTTCTAATTATAACTTTAGCATTTCTTCAAACAAACAAATTAAGCAAAAGATGAGACATGGGTCTCCATATTGTGTGGAATTTTCCTCCTTTTGCCTAGTGTGACTACTTATACCTCCTTGCTTGTCATTCTCCCAAGGACAACTGTCATACTGCTGGGTGATCTGCCTTGTGACTCTGCCTTGTGCATAGCTAGAAGCAAAAGTGAAGCTTTGATGAGAATCCATTGCTTCAAAAGAAATTTATGTAAGCTTTCCCACTTCAGTTCTTAAGCACTTGTATACATACACATGTATGCACAATAATGAGGAAGATGGGTATTAGTAAAGCTATGCATATGAGCTCTCGTGCTTCTGAGCAGGCAGGGCATGAGACTCACATAGTAAGGTCTTGCTCAAGTCTGTTTGATTTCTGGGCTACTGTAAGATTAGCATTAGAGGTAGGATTAGAGTCAGGACTCAGCAAACCAGACAATACTTAAAGTTCTGCAACAGAAGTCACCCACCACACCTGCCCATTATGAGAAAACTGTTGGAACTACATAGAGTTAAACCTGTCCTGGCCAGTATGATGGGTTTAGCTCAGTTCATCCAGAATTCTTTTATCCATTCTGGAACAGAGTATATATACAGAGCCACCTAGAGAAAGACATCTTGCTGAGTCCTTAGCTGTCTGTACCTATCTCTTAGGCTCACTCAACACATGAGGCAGGACAACATAGCACTTGTCATTCTCAATTATAACAGTCCTCTCCCTAAGACTCACCACTCTACTGCTAAGCACCAGCTGACCACAGAGAAAGGAATTACTTCGGGGAAGATGTCTAACATGGAAGCTCCTGCTCCCTGATGCAGTTTCTCAATTTAGAAGGTACTGGCAACCTACAATAAACATGCATGTGTTTCTCTCCATTTCTCACTCAACATGGGAACCAAAGAAGTTGCCTAGCTTTTGTGAGCATCAGTTACCCATCCCAAGGGCCGGGCATGAACAAGGCCATTTCTGATATTAGCTCTTACCCAACTTCTACTAAAATTAAGCAGAATTTTAAATACAATAGCTACTAACACAAGTTCTTACCAGAAAAGCTTAATGGCAAGCAAAAGAGGGTATTAACATACAAATAACTATAGCATGTGCCCGCTTACTTCACACAGATTGTGAGTCCCACCCCTCTGTTGTCTTTATCCTGGAAAATTGCCCTAGGATGTTGACCTAGGGGTCAATGAACTTTTGTAGAAAGAACAAATGTATAAAGGCATGAAAGATTGACAGAAACAAAGTATGGAATGGTAAGTGCCATAAGAGACGATGATGGTTTATTGCTTACACAGGTTTTTATCATGTTTGTTTCTGTATGCATTTGAGAGCTCTTGTTTATTTTTACTTGGTTAGTTTAGGTTTGGACTCCTGAGATTGAATCTCCCCATACAGTGCAGCATAGCCTCAAACTCTTGGTCTTCCTACCTCAGCTTCCCAAGTTCTAGGACTACAGATAAGCAGTATCACCATGCTTGGAGAGCTTTATGTCTATTAACCACCTAGTATGTGCTTCTCACTGCTCACATTTTAGTCTTTCTCTCTCCATATGTATGTTTATATGTAAATATGTATATGAATATGAATATATGTATATATGCATGTATGTGTATATATGGCATAATGGTGTATCTCATATATATATCACATATACACATATATACCATATATATGATACAGATATACATATATACACACATATATGTATATATGCCATATATATACCATACATATATATGATGCATCTATGGTATATATACATATATGTATATATCTATGGTATATATGGTGTATATATATATGTGTGTGTGTTATATAAATCATATTTATACCATACATATATGATATATACCACACATCAATATATATGCATATATGTATATATGTATGGTATATATACAATATATGCATATTGTGTAAACAACACATACACACACATATATAAGGTAACTTTTTATAGCAGAAGGAGTAAACCCAATGAAACAGAATAATTTCCCCAAATTCAGAGAGCAAGAAGGAGCTGAAGCCAGTCTTCACACCAGAAGGATTTTCTGAGCTTATGCCCTTTGCTGCAATTATATCAACTGGAGAAGGGCTTCTTGCTAGGACATTATGACAGACTTTGACACTTGGCAACCACTCAGCTTCCTTATCTACCCATCTGAAAAGCAAAAACAATAGCAGACAGTCTAAGCGAACCTCTCAGAGCATGGATTGCCTTACCCAGAGTGCCTTCTACTGAGAAAAAGAATGAAACAGTCCTAACTAATGAGACATGCGAAGACGTCTGCTAATGGACCACAGGAAAACCTGTGTTTTCTGAAAATAGTTGAGAAAATAAAAGTCTGTGAGTACCTCCCCTGTTTTATTTCTGCCCATAAATGGATGTGTCACACACACAGCTGAGGTGGAAGCCTGAACAGGAAGCATGAAAGGACATAGTTAAGGCTGATGGTACTGAAGGTACAGACCTCTGACTGACTCGTGAGAGTCCTGAAGTATCCACCTCCAGTCTAGCTCCCAAGTCAGTAAATATATTGCTGTTTAAACTTAGTGAGTTTTGCTAATTCCCTAGTAGACCAAAGGATCAGAAAAGATTCATGAAGAGGTCAGTCCGGCAACAGTGCCACAGAGGAGGGAACAGAATGTCAATATGCAGATATAGAGAAATATGTTCTAAAAGGAAAGAGTAATCGGCATGACTTCTGCATGGGATTACCCTTTAAACCAGTGGTTCTCAGCCTGTGGGTCACTACTCCAGGGTCACATATCAGATATTTACATTTTGATTCATAACAATAGCAAAATTACAGTTATGATGTTGCAATGAAATATCTTTATGATGGGGGAGGTCATCACAGCATGAGAAACTGTATTAAAGGGTCATAGCATTAGGAAGGTTGAGAACCACCATGACTTTAACGGGTGGGTACCACCCTTCTGCAACTCAGTCATAGTACAATCACATCAATGTAGTTGCTTTGGAGACCATTATGATTTAGCATAGTGTTTTCAAAATGTTGTCTGAATCCAACACAGTAGAATCCCCTGGCAACGTGTTGGATGTGCAGGCTCTCACACTTACTCTACACCTACTGAGCCAAACACAGTGAGGGGAGGGCTTGGTAATCTGTGCCTCCCATTTTACCAAGCCTGCGAGGTGAGCATGATGCCCACTCTGCTTTGGCATTCACTGGTTTAGCCTACAGAGAGAGTCTCCAGTGCCCTGGATGATGTGCTTCATTCTTCCCCCCACCACTGTTCTACACAGGATGGAATGTTCTTGGGAACTCTGTCCACACATTACTAGCTGAGAGGTCAGGTTGTAAGGAACTCATAGCCCACTGTGAATACCCCAGTTGCTGAAACACATAAGTTCTACAATTCAAAGCTGAATGGAGACAGAATCTAACATTTCTCCTCCCCTTTATGGATGCCTTCATTATGTATTTCCTTCCAATACCAGGCTTTGAAGAAGGGAGATTATATAGTAATAATAAAGGAATGGTGATAAAATATTTAGTAAAAATGGTAATCATAAACTCAGGGGCAGAGTACTTATCTAGCATGTATAGGACCCTGAGTTCAGTCATCAACACTGAAGACAAAATAAAAAAGGGAAAAAACAAAGCCACATACAGAATGATTTTATTGATAAGAAATGTCTCAAATAGGAAAATGCATGGAGGCAGAAAGTGTGTGTGTGATTGTCAATGTGGAGAGGAAGGGAATGAAGATCAATCGCTTATGGGTTGCAGGATATTTTGGGGAGGGAGTTGAATGGTTCTGGAACTGAGTAGTGTTTATGGTTGCACACTCAGCAGCTATACTAAAATCCATTGATACTTTAAAATGGTGAGTTTTATAGTACACAAAGCATATCTCAATTTTAAAATGTGAATTCTATTTGTGCATATATTGGGGAATTTTAAGAATGAATAGAACCTTAAAGAACCTGAAAGCATCCTCCCTATTACACTTTACAGTCGAGAAAAATGATTGCATGTTTTCTCATCAGAGAAGAGACACTGCAGAGCCTTTGCACATTGTGTGAAGGAAAGACCATCGCAGTTCTGAGTCTTTGCACAATGAAGTTGCTCCATTTGTAAACCCCTAAAGAACTGAGCCTGACTCACACACACAGCAAACAGCCTTAGGGCACTTACCTCCACAGCAAGGGACACAACAAAGTTGGAACTGATCATGATGAGAATGTAGACTCTCCACAGGACAGGAGTACAGAGCAGCTGGCAGAAGATGAAGCACACTTAGTCTTAGAACAAATATGCTGGAAAAGTTTTTATGCTCACACTGTATGTTTATATAGGCTATATATCACAGAAAACACACACACACACACACACACTCACAAGCAATGGTTCAGGTGTAAGAGCACTTGTGTTCTTTCAGAGATTTGACAGTTCAGTTTCCAGCACCCACATCATCATATAGAATATAAATGGAGTGTGTATATAATACATATTACATATACATATAAAGAACTTATAAGTGTAGAAACTGACGTTCATTTGAGAATTGTGACTTTTTTTCTTTCTCTCTTAGTCTCTTTCTTTTATCTAAAATTTCTACATTTACTAATTTTGGTCATTTTTAAATGAAAATAAATAGTAGTAAACCTTTTTATCCACTTGCTTTTTGTTTTTTGAAGAGGGAATTCAGGAATGTCACTTTATTCCCAGGCATTTCTGAGAACACATGTGAGAAACCTCCACTGTCACAATGTGGCCCTCTGTCCTTCAGTGCCATGTTTCTCTTCATCCAAGTTCTTCCTTGGAGTACTCAGTCAGGGCTGCTCTTCCAGGGTTCTGCCTATAGCAGCACACTCTGTGCCCTCACGAGGGTACTAGCCAAAGGATGAAGCTAAATCAAGCTCTTGCCATACTTCCTCTTCCTTCCTCCAACCCCTCTTCAGGCATAGTACCTGATAAATAAGTATGCAAATGAACCAATAGATGGATAAATAAATGGGTAGATAGATGGATGGGTGGATGGATAGATGGATGGATGGATGGATGGATGGATGGATGGATGGATGGATGGATGGATGGATGGATGGATAAATGATGGATGGATGGTTAGATAAATGAGTGGGTGGATGGATGGATGGATGGATGGATAAGCCAAGTAAACTCTTGTGTACTACATGTCTTATACAATGTTTCACATGCTGATGGGAGTAAAAGCCGATGTCATCCTATGGAGAACAATGTTCTCTAAATTATTATTTAAAATCCATTTCTAGGAATTTACTCCTGGCATACATGACTGAAAAGATATGTACATGGTTCTTCTACTATGTCTTTGTAAGAGCAACAAATTAGAAACAGCTACATGTTAATTAATAGGGAATTGCATATAAGTTATGATACATACACAACCTATACCATGAAATATAATGTAACTATATATGTAATAAAATATTATGTTATAATTAAAAATGATGAGGAAGACTTATATGCTAGTATGGCACAATTACCAAAGTACACTATTACATGAAAGAAATAAGGTACAGGACTGTGTATGTTGTTGTAACAGCTATGAAAACGTTCCACTCAGCTCTCCTGCTGCTGGGAAGATAAATACACACAGCTATGAAAATGTTCCACTCAGATCTCCCGCTGCTGAGAAGATAAATATTGACCACCCCAAATAGTATACTCAACATGTACGACAACTGCACCCCAACGCTATACTTCCCATGGGCTACACAGGGCCGAAAAGTAAGAACAGCATGAATTCTGGTGAAGCTTGCTTCTCTAAGATGCCAGGCACCCCTGATGGACAGTCTCAGTTTAAACCTTAAGTCAGTGTAGACTGAGAGGCTTCTCGTGGGGCCCTCCCCCTCCCCTCTCCACTTCGCTGGGTGTGGTCTTCCTGGCAGTCTGACACTTCTTACTTTCCCTGGCTTTTGATCTTTCCTCCCACAGATATCTCCTACAATAATTAGATTTCTTGCATAGCACATCCCACTTTGACATCAACATCTCCGAATGGTGATGAATGGAATAGTTTGCTATCATTGTGTAAAATGTGGAAGATTCACACATAAAAAATACATGTACTTCTCTGCATATGTATAGAATATAATGTAAGGATATGTAAAACGCTGATGCCATACATTGCCTTGAGAGGGAAGCTAGGTTGGAATGGATATTTTACTGTATTTACATTTTTAAAAAAATTTAAACCACATGAATGTATTTGTTAGTAAAACACACACACATTTAGGTTGTGAAACAGCATGATTCAATTCATAATGAACTTCACATATTTGAAGCAAAGCCCATTTGCAGTATATGAATTTTAAAAGGTGGAAGAATAATAATGTTATAATTTTCCTTGCTTGAATATTCCACATTTTCTAAAGTAGACCTAATAAAAAGGATTGGTTTTAAGCTGAATAATGCCTCTTTATAGCATCCTTTGTAGTCGTGCTGTCACAGACTCCAAGTTCTCACCAAACAAAACCACACCCCCTTTATTCTGCCAGTGTGCCAGTCTGACTGTAAGAGTCATATACATATACACATACACATACATAAACATATGCATATATATCATAAATATACTTTTCCTCACTTGAGTAGGTAAGACTATGTTATCTTGTAGGATTTCAAAATTGTCTCAGATATGTGTTTTAAAATGTAAGAGAGAGCGAGAGAGAGACCTTGAGATAGAGGTGTGGAGCTCTGTGAGAGCACCTTTTCAAATATAACTATGAAGGTACAGAAAAGCATGGTTTTTTAAAGTAAGTACAGATTTGAGAATTAATCTAAAAACTGTTGCAGGCAAAATTTCTTTAAACAGCATTTGAAAGCAAAGCATGTATAAGCCGATTTCTACCAATCTTTCAGGGGATTTTGTTTTCAATGAAAACTGGCTCAATACTTGTTCTAAGGCTATGTTTAGTCCCAGAATGTAACACTTGATGCAATCTTATTTCCTGATTAGCTTGAGTGAAAAATAGATACAATTCAGCACTCTTTTAAACTCTGCCATTTCCAAACTACACAGTCAGTGTCAAGAGCCCCTGTCAGTTATGACAGTGACCTGCTACCGGAGGCTGGTGACAAAAATACTAACATCATCATCTTCCAGAGGATACTTACGTCCAAACGCCTATGCAACTCTGGGATATCCGCAAATAGAATGAAAAGACACACGCCCATCTGTAAAATCAGCACAAGGACAAATATATCTGAGGAAACAAGAACACAAGCTATCATTTTGAGAATTCATCGTGGGAAGCATCACATCTATTGACTGATATATTCTAGGTTAACACTGATTACATTTCCTTGACTTTTACATTCCAATACTGCATATGGATGCAAATGCTCATCTCCATGTAATGGGTCTCACCTCTACAATCTCTGTGCATGTCCTTGAGCGGGGATCTTTTTTACATCTATGTTATGTTTCAATTAGTACAAGTGGTAAATAAATATATAAGAATAATAATGGCAAAATGTCCCTTTGATGAGTTTTTAAAGACATTCAGGTATCTTGCCTTAATACAAGTCTTCTGCCTCAAATCCATTTCTGGAAAATCAAGAATGCCATAAATACATGAGATTTTAAATTGTGATTATATAAAGATGAACATTCAGTAGCTTCTTCATCCCAATGAGGAAAAAGATAAAACTAATCTTCCTGGAACAACCTCATATTGAGGATATTGATCCTTCAATTTGTGCTTCAGAATTTTTACAATTAGAGGGTTAGTATTGATATACAAATATATGTCTTGGAGACTAGGAAGGACAGGGACATCTCCTAAATAACCTTTCTGCCCCAAATTCCTCCAGCCAAGAGTGTCCACAATGCTGTATGCTGAGATTCCTTGTGGCCAGATCTACTCCCAGTCTGCACTGCACAACACCATCCTGACCAGCCTTCAGGACACAAGTCCCGGCTGAGGGCTGTGACCCTTCTCATGTCCCCAGGGTGAGTTCTGATAGATGGTGACAAGATTGCTCTTTACATTGAGCTTCCCAGCTGAGACTGATCCCAAGAGATGTCACCTAAAGACAATGCTGGGTGGAACCATGGTATGAAAAAAAGAAACTCTTTAAGGGGAAGAGAGAGGCAGGGGAACGAGGCTGCGGTAGATTTCCGAGCTCTTGGTGGAAGTGAGGGACTCTAGCTGAGACTGTGCTGTGCAGTTGCGTCCTTCCTGAGAGGCCCGAGAATGCCTGTTCTATGATCAGCGATGGTTAATAATCATCCCGCTGCTTGAACACAGTGTCACTCACAGTTTGTATAGGTGGGCTGCCTAAATGGTTTTCCTTTAGAGAATACAAGAGCCACAATGATACAGTTGATTGTTCCCAAAAACCATATTGTAGTATTCTCAAAACTCGCAAAGGTGCTGTTACTTCTGATTTTCTCAGGAACGTTGGGAGATGCAGTTAAGGCTGAGATGCTCTCGTTTCTCACTGGACAGACACTACAAAGAAAACCAAAACAAAAGCCAATGGAGTTCTCAGAACACGTGTGCATCTGCAGGTCACCATGGCAAACACTGTTGAGAGCAGACATCCAGTATTTCATAATTGTTCATTGGTAAAGAAGACCCATGAAAAAATAAGCGCAGATAGATTTTGTATGTATGAGCAGGTAAATAGATACATAGGCAGATTCAGCTGTTACTTGATCATTAAGCTGTTCATCCATCATGTATATTAAGGATACAGGGGTGGAGAAGAGTAAACTGTGATTCTTCTTTTGAGAGACTTAAGAACCGTTAATTAGCACATGGGGCAACATATACTTTATTGTTGAACATGGCAGTTTTGAAAGGAAAGGATTTTGATCATTTCATTGGACACAGTTTAAACTAGGCTCCTTAAAGTGGGACAGACAAGGAAAGTCAGAACCCCTAGCCATCCTCATTATTAAGCAGCACGGGCCAACTTATGTAATAAAAAGACAAGTGATTGTTGGTAATTTCGCCCAAAGGATTTAAGGGAATTAATGCCCTTGGTAGGTGAAGACTCCTTTGCCTCCCTTCATATGGGTCAGATGATGCTTGACAGAAATCAGACTTTAAGGAGCTGGATTTGAGGCCACGCTGATACCTGTGATACTCCATGATATACCACGGCTGCTTCTGCACCAGGATGAAGCCCACAATGTGCATGACCAAACTGAGCAGAATGTTGAGGATCACCGAGAGCAGCAGGGGTGGTGAGATCAGTCGCCCTGCAGGTCTGAAAGGCACCAGCTTGGGGTTGGCGCCATTCAGATTCACTAGAAAACAAATCCAAGGTTGGCACGCATGAAAGCAGGAAAATGTTGGCTTCTTAATCATCAGAGTGGGATGATTACGGCTCCAGTCAAGCCCCCATCTGAGAAGCATCTTTTTGCACCAGATGGCAATTAACACAGAGATGGACTACGACTGATCAGAGCAGAGAATGAGGAACTGTGGAATGCTCAGCCCTAAATGGGACATCTGTGTCACAGCCCATTCTCCAAAAACTCTAGGATCTTTGCAAATAGGGGCAGGGGGTAGGGATCAGAAAGAATGTACAGTGAGAGCTGAGAGACGATGGTAATGAAACAGTATCTTCTGGACACAGGGCAGTTGCACATATGAGCTCACAGCAGTCATGGTAGCATGCACAAGATCTGTGCAAGTGTAAGCCAGACCAAATACTGGCACAGAATGGGGAATTGAGCATAAAGTGTTACCTCTAGCTGAGGAGCTATTGGCAATTGATAGCTTCTAGGAGAAGGGGCATCAGTTTTCTCTAAGAGTGTATCGCCAACTAAGTCAGCTGTGCTCCAGTGAGAGGATACACATACAAGAATATGTATTTGTCCAGCACACATCAGTCTTGATGGATCATGATTTTAAAGGATACTTAAGTTGGTTGGGAAGGGGAGAGAAGTAGAGTAGGCAGGAGTTTGGGGAGAGGGTGAATGTGATAAAGGAAAATCATTGGAGTCAGAGAGGTGGCTCAGTGGTTACAAGCACTGAATGCTCTTGCAGAGGACCTAGGTTTGATTCCTAGCACCCACATGGTGGCTGACAACCATCTGTAACTCCAGTTACATGAGACCTAACACCATTTTCTGGTCTCTGCAGGTACCAGGCAACCACATGTCACTCTCTTCCTGTTGTCTTCAGATCAAAATGTAAAACTCTCAGCTACTTCCTTAGCACCATATCTGCCTGTATGCCTCAGGTAGGTGGTAATATGGTCAGGGTGATGTTGATATAGGCAGGACCCCAGTCATGTAAGATTTGGATTTCATGGGATGGAAAGTTACTAAAAACTTTTGTTTGCATTTTTTTTTACTATTGTTATTGTGGTGGGAGGACACGTGTCACTGCATGTGTGTGATCAGAGGACAACTCTCTGGAGTGGCTTCATTTTCTCCTCCCACTTTCATATGGGTGTCAGGAACTGAACCCATGTCTCCAGGCTTGTAAAGCAAGCATCTTTACCTGCTGACCTATCTTACCAGACCATACTAGACCATGTTAAGTGAAAGAGTGACATCATAATATTTACATTTTAACAAAAACTATACTGGGTGAAAGATAAATGGAACCATCAAAGAGAGTTCTCATAGAAATACATTAGGGTAGCCTGTGACTTTCTATGTAACTTTTTAAAAAGAATGATGGGGTTGTCAGCAAGATT
Source organism: Tokudaia tokunoshimensis (assembly GCA_036184795.1). Classification (NCBI taxonomy): domain Eukaryota; kingdom Metazoa; phylum Chordata; class Mammalia; order Rodentia; family Muridae; genus Tokudaia; species Tokudaia tokunoshimensis. The sequence continues at coordinate 15,796,000 of BTHU01000015.1, forward strand.
AAAAGCCAGAGCAATTTTATGGGCAATGCTGTCTCTGCCCACCCAACAAAATAGGAGGGAGCAGTTACCTTGCACTGGCAGGAAGGGAGCCAGGATGTGATGTGAAGAGGCACCACGACCATGGTAACTCTTATAAAGGGAAACATTTCATTGGGACTGGTTTACAGTTCAGAAGTTTAGCCCATTACCATCATAGCAGGGAGTGAGGCACACAGGCAGACTTGGTACTGGAGCCGTAGATGAGAGTTCTACTTCAGGAATCTTAGGCAGCGAGAAGAAAGCAACACTGGGCCTGGCTTGGGCTTTGAAAACCCAAAGCCCATCTCAGTGATACACTTCCTTCAACAAGGCCACACCTCCTAATCTCTCTCAGGTAGTACTACCCCCTAATGACCAAGCATTCAAATATAGAGCCCTATGGAGGCCATTCCTAGTCAAACCACTCACTATAGAACATACATATATATATGTTCTATATATATATATCAGATGGAAAGACTGAAGAAAAGAGAAAAACTCAGAATGACTATCGGTCTTTGATTTGAGTAACTAGGAGGCAGTGATGCTACCTCCTAGACTGTAAGACATATAAGGAAAAAGATAGTTTTGCCTCTCGTCTCTTATTTCACTGACACGTCCCAAATTCCTGGAGCATTAAGTAGCACAAACAAACCACTCAGAAAGTTCGCATAACTAGGTCTGGAAGAATTGAGGGTTTCGTTCAGCTATGTCATGTGTGGGCCCTGCTAAATATGCAAAGCTGGGTGCATCTTCATTGCAGAGCTCCAGATAATCATCTTGTCTGCAGATATAAACCAAGGATCCATTACACAGAGATGAATTTAAAGTCCTGTGATTAGTTGGCATCCCTTAGAGACAGGGTACAGGCTGAAGTCAAACTGCTCCAAGAACAGGGTTTAAGGAGATGAGAAAAGAAGGGTGGAGGTGTGTCAGTCAAGTGATAGATAAACTCAGGAGAGTGTGGTATCACTAAAGCAAAAAGAAAGGAACCTTTTGAGGAAAGAGAGTGGTGTTGGGAGGCCAGTGCTTGAGGAGAAGTGACCATTGCTATTGACCGAAAATAGGCATGGAGAACTTGGGTAGCCACAGGCAGGAGAGTGACTGAGTGGAGTTATCACTTACTCCACCTGAGATGTTCTTGTGTATTTCTGTGCATGTTTTTAGAATGAATTGCCATGAGAGTTCTTAAAATTATGGAAGAAAGGGCATAAAAACAGACCACTGCACATGTAAAAAAGAGCCGAACCTTTGTAGCAAGTTATTCATTTGCACCCTCCCAGAGAGTAATGCCTGGGGTGACTCATAAATGAGACCTATTGCTGCTGAACTCTCAAAGGAAAGTGGTCAGTGGAACTGAAAACCCATGTTCACATAACCCTACACGCAGATGTTCAAAGCAGTTTTTGTCTTAGCCTGCCAAAACTTGAAAGCAACGGAGTTGTTCTTCAGTAGGTGAATGGAGAAATAAACTGAGACCACAGAATATCGCTCAGTACACTAAAGAGCTGAATGCCTCTTTAATACGGTATGTAGGAACCTGGAATGTGTAGAGAGTTATTATACAAAAAAGGCTCATCTGAATGGCCTGATGTGTATATAATTCCAACTTCAGAAGTTTCTGGAAAGGTGTAGAGACTGATAAAAGACCACAGTGCTTGTCATAAGTTTGGGGGAAGGAAGAACAAAAAATATAGAGCATAAAGCATTTTTGGAGGTAAACATTCTGTATGGCAGCACAATGATACACATTTGTCATATGACATGAGTTTGAGATTAAGAGTAAATCCAAGTGCTAGTTATGGTTTCGGGGGAATCGTAACGTATAGATGCGTGGAGGTCAAAGTTGCCTCCCTTGGGGCAGGGATGAGGTTTGCAATGGAGGAGCTGTGAACATTCAGAAGGGAGAGGTGCAGAGGAAATCTCTGTACCTTTGTCTCAACATTGCTAGAAACCTAAAATAGCTTGGAAATGCATTCCTAAGTTGAAATTTTTCCCTATGAGGGAGACAATCCACATACTCATTAGACAGGTGGGAGGTGGGAGCATGATGATGGCAGAATTGCCCTTAAGGGCCACTTTCCATGGTGAGAGGCGGCAATTCGGAGGTCATAAAGATCAAGGCCATTCAGCTCTACAAGCGAAGCACATTTCAACTGCACCTACACCAACAAAGCACACCGAAGTCACTTCCTATTGCCAGGGTGCTTTTTCATTCTGGTTGATTAGTGCCCATTTATAGAAGCTCTACACTTCAGAGGAAAGGCAAAAAGCTAGTTTTTCCCTTTCTTAACATTTTCTTTTAATAGAATTGAATATTTTATGGCCACACCCCATCTCTGGGACTAAGCTATACAATCCTGCTGCTGACAGCCAGCCCTTCCTGACGTGGAGGGAAGGCTGTAGGGAGAAGCATCTCCAGGAAGAAAGTTTTAAAGTTCTTACTTGTTACACCAATAAGAGTCGTGATGGCCAGATCCTGGAATAGAAACTGGTAATTTGAAAGGCTGTTTGTCTTCTGGAAACCAAAAGAACAGATTAAGGAATGATAAGTTTGCAGACAAAACTTAACAAGAATTGCATTGTGTCTCCCTACAACTTTAACTTTTTTAAAAAGCTTACTGAGGACACGGCATGGTTTCGGGACTGTTTGGGTTGGTGAGTAGTGGAGGCTGTGGAGGGTAAGGAGACCCATGTCTGTGAAAGCCCCTAGCTACAGGACAGCTTCCTGTGTGTGCTCCCCAGGCAGGGTCCCCTGCATCAGGGATACCCAGAGCTAAGGGGACTATCTGCTAGATCTGCCTTGTCCCTTTTCTGATGATTAACAGAAAGTGTGGGTTTGGTCCTGTGCAATAAACCATGCATCATCCCCAATAGTCACATGTAACAGCTGTTTGGTAACGTTACACAGTTTTCACTAAGGGAAAGTCAGAGCAACCGCATTCACAACATTGTATCTTGGGCATTGTTAGGTGAGATGTTATACACTTTTAATAAATTGTCTCGCTGTTCTTGCAAAAGAATGTTTAAGCCTCTGACTTTAGGCATATTGCTTCCCTACTCTCACACTGGAGGAAAGGAGATCATAGTACGCCATATTGAATTATACTTTTGAGAGCAATAAACCGTTGGGATTCCAAAATAGGATAAAATTCCCAATAAGCAGCTTAACCTCTAGTGCCCTCATCAGAGAGGCTGAAAACCTATCTGAAAGCAAGGTTTTGAGACCAGGAGCTTGAACTGAGGAGAGAACAAATACAAAGCAAAGAGGAGACTGGATAAGATATCTACAGGGACATCCCCCCCCTTCCTTGGTGTCAGAGAGTGAGCTTGCACACTAAAATCAAACATGATAGTGACCTCTGCTCTCCTTTTCCACCTTGCTAAATGATAAGAGCCACCACACCATACATGTGTTTATTTTTATATCATGACTTGCAAATTTTCAGATCTGTGTATGTAGAGAATGAGAGCTGTTAGGTTATTTTCCCTTGAAAGTCAATTGCTAAGCTTTCATGACTGTTAAGATCTAGACGTTAAACATAGTCCCCCCCAAAAAAAACCCACTTAAGTTGTGCAAACATACCACTAAATTAATTGTATAACATGAAGGTGGGATACATGGAAGGCTTGGTGCTATCTATTTCCTTGCTCCATTTGTTTTTCAATTATCTACGCTCCTGGGTTATTTCCAGCTCCTGTGTCTATATGGTACATAGTGTGTACTGCTATTGTATGTTTTTCCCGTTCACATTTGGGTATATCAGGTGGGTAGCTGGATAGTCACACCCCTGAAACTGCAAAAGAGAAGTCTGCTGTGATGACTAATGTTGGTTGTCAACTTGACATCCCTAGGAAAAGGAACTTCAGCTGAAGAATTGCCTCCATCAGATTAGCCTGGGGACAGATCAGTGGGATGTTTCCTTGATTGTTGATTGATAAAAGAGTAACCAGTCCATTGTGGCCTGGGCTATCCCTGGGAAGGCAGGACTAGGCTATGTACATAAAATAGCTGAGAAAGCCAGGGAAAGCAAGCCTGTGAGCAGCGTTCCTCCATTGGTTTCTCTTTCACACTCCTGCCTTGAGTTACTGTATTTATTCCCTTCAGTGATGGGCAGAAACCTACAAACCAAACAATCCCTTTCCTCACATAAGTTGCTTTTGGCTCATATTTTATCCCAGTAACAGAGAATAAAGCTAGAACACCAGTTATTAAAGCACTACTCCAGTTCTAGAATCCACTTTTTAATAAATAGAATTGGGAAGGCATATACCTGGTACACACGGGTAAAAGTGACAACGAGAATAAAATAATATTATATTCTCTTCCTCAGTTGTCACTTGATGTGGTGTTTCTATATCAGAGAGCCACGGCTTGTCCTGCATGTCTGTCTAGTCCTGACTTATTTTGTGAGCTCTCTGGGACACGTTTAGAAGGATCCTTGATACACAAACATCCAGGCATTTAGCACCCACTGACTCAACTACTTGCTTTAGTTCTCACTAAACGAGGCTTAGTCCCAAGTCATACCCAGTAGAGCAGCAGAACACCAACATACTGAATCATGCTGTACAGGGCCATGTACTTAAACATGCAAAAGGACGTAACAAGAGCTGCACGGCCTTCCCTGTGGAAGAAAAGAATGAGATCAGATGAGGAAAGTGGGAGAGAGTAACTAGGTGTTATTCTGTGCTTTTGATTTTTCCTCATCCAAACTTAGACCAACAAAAATAGATTAAAAAATTCCAGACATCTGGTTATATGATAGTTTGTCTCCAACCATGCACAGCCTTGAGCCAGTGGGAGCTAAATGCCCAGTTGTTTGGAAAAGAGCAGTTCTGGGCCAGAGTCCACAGCCTTGACCCAGCAATGGACTCTGATTCACAGTTACTTTTGTCCATTATGCATGAAATTGTTTCAGCTCTTGAACTCAGAGCCAGGGGACCTGGGAGCCAATCTCAGACCTCATACACATGTGCTAATATGATTTGGAAGATCACTCCCCTGTCTCGGTTTCTGCATCTGTGAACTAAGGGAAGTAAATAAGGTCTGGGAGCATTTTCAAGCAGGTGCTTGGGGAATTTGGCATATGTTTGATCCAAATTTCACCTCGGAAATTCTAACTTTTCCTACACTAAAAATGGTGTGTATACTCAAATCACCTGTGCATCAGATTTAAATAGACCAGATATAATGAGTGTGTTCCTTTCCTTGTGCTGTTGTTGGCTGGTGCTGAACAAATACAATATTCAAGCACAAAACAGATGGCATGTAAATCACCGCTTCTTTCTATTGCATTTGGGGTTGGGGCTGGGACTTCCATTTGCTTGGGTGTAAAAACCCCCTATTAGTTCAAGACCTGATCCTCAAACCAGGTCCTGCTGGTGTCATTGACTCTGCCAGGAGGTAATTTCTTCCTGTTTCTCACCTCCTCGAGTGAGGCTTTCCCAAGACACTGTTTAAAGCAGCTTGTTCCTCTTCCTCAGCCACAGTATGACCTTTTCCATTATCCATTATACTTTTGTTAGCACATAGGAATCTCTGTGAGAGTGTCTTTACTGACCTCCCTTATGTCCTGGCAATTCAACAAACCCTACTCAAATGCAGGGAGAAACAAGAGAGGCTAGCCAAGTCCTTCTGTTAATATGGCAGAAAAAGTATGCTAGAGGGTAAAACATGATCTCCAGCCCTCTGTGGTCTCTGGCCATAGGCATATCACTTATGTTATCTACTCTTAGTTTATTTACAAAAGAAATACTGACCATGTCTCCCTCTGCAGGCTATTTTTAAGTATAATATGCTATCAGATACATTTTAAACTATAAACACATGCTATCTGTGATGACTGAGATGGATCACTCAGTCCTACTATTCAAGCTAAATGCACCAGCAGTACAAATATAGAACGAAGGTGAATTCAGTGGGCACACCAAGGAGTAATAAAGATTTTTTTAAGACGATGGGAAAGGTACCCAAGGAAACACAAAGAGCCAAGAGGAGAAAAAAAAAGTGGGTTTTCCCACTCTCCAGGGAAAATGCATCAAAACAAAATTGCTAATGTAATTCAATTTTAAAAAAATGATCTAACTTAGCTGGGCAGTGGGCACCTTTAATCTCAGCACTTGGGAGGCAGAGATAGGCAGATCTCTGTGAATTCAAGGCTAGCCTGGTCTACACAGCGAGTTAAAAGACAGTCAGGGCTACACAGAGAAACCCTGTCTCAAACAAAGGAAAGAAAGAGAAAAAAGATACAATCAATGACTTGTACTGGAAACAGCACTATTCTCCCAGCATTACTTTTTGCCCCTCCTCCCAGCATTATTTACAACTCTTTTGAAATCCATTAGGCCAAAGAATGTTTATATTTTTATAGAAAGCACCCTCTCTACATACCGCTCTTCTGCTTTTCCCCAGAAGAATAATATTATCTGCACCCAAAAGTTGAAAGAGAAAATAATACCAGGGAAAGCAAGTTCTTACTTGATGAGATGCGGCACACATTCGATGTTTGGAGTTTTGGAAGTGAAAGGAGAGGCCACCGATGCCTCCTGCTCTGATAAAGAGATGCCAACATGAGCCATTTTCAGAGCCTGAAAGCAAAGAGTCCGTTTATTGCCTATTGCACTGACTGGTTTTGTGTGTCAACTTGACACAGGCTGGAGTTATCACAGAGAAAGGAGCTTCAGTTGGGGGAAGTCCCTCCATGAGATCCAACTGTGGGGCATTTTCTCAATTAGTGATCAAGGGGGGAGGGCCCCTTATGGGTGGTACCATCCCTAGGCAGGTATTCTTGGGTTCTATAAGAAAGCAGGCTGGGCAAGCCAGAGGAAGCAAGCCAGTAAGGAACATCCCTCCGTGGCCTCGGTATCAGCTCCTGCTTCCTGACCTGCTTGAATTCCAGTCCTGACTTCTATTAGTGATGAACAGCTGTGGGAAGTGTAAGCTGAATAAACCCTTTCCTCCCCAACTTGCTTCTTGGTCATGATGTTTGTACAGGAATAGAAACCCTGACTAAGATACCTATGTACACACAAGCACACAGACACACACACACACACACACACACACACACACACACACAGAAGCTGGCCACAAGGTAACCTGTGACCACCAACCAGACTTTACTCTGCCTGCTATCTCAGAAAGAGATGGCACACCTGCCAAGGAGGAGGGGTTCTAGAACCAAATCGGACATTATTTAGTAACATTGGACATTGGCATTTAGTAACCACTGAATGATTTAGTGACTTTGGTAAAAAACCTTCCCAAGTCCTTGGTGTCAGTTTATCCATCCATAAAGAGATATTCATCCCAAATATTTTTGAGAAATTGTGGCCCCACACCAATAGCTACTTACCCCACAGTCATTGGCACCATCTCCACACATACCTACAAAGTAGCTTTAAAAAAAGAAGATCAAGTGAATTGAATTGTAGAGATCAAGGCCAGTTTATTCATAAAGCTAATTTCTCTAGTTAAAAAAAGGGGGGTAACTACCTTACTTAAGGGTTTAAACTTTTTTATTATAAGGATGGTCCCACTAAGAGACAGACCAAGGCAATGTGTGACTGCACAGATCTCACAATGGATGAGAAACCTGGGACATCACTGGGTACTTCATAGGCACTTCACCAATTAGAGAATAGTTTTCCTCTCCACAAAAAACGTTAATGATCTCAGTCATGTGAGGAGACGGCGCAGTCGGGGGGTGGCAGGATTTTATCTAGAAACCAGATCTGGATTTTTGTCTTCTCACTTTGCCATCTTTACATCAATTGTTAGACTAGAAAGTGACTAGTTAAGTCATGATCATACTGTGTTTGGAGGAAATGCACCCTGCTGGTGATCTGGAAACACCAGGCCCAGACGCTGAAATATAAAAGCAGAGGTCCGCTTCAGCATGGCGCTGATGACTGGGTGAATACTCTTGTCTGGAACTGTTGTCTAAGATTATAAATGGCTGGTGTCTTAGTACAAGTACTCACAGGACGTGTTGTACTTTGCTTTTATACTACTATAAGTAGCCAGTTTACTCTGAATCCCTTCATGGTTTTCAACCATGAGAAGATAGGGCTTTCTAAGTAGAGAAGCTGTCTTAACGACTAAATCTTGTAATTGGGAAGATGGAATTAGAGTGGGGGCCACATTGATATGGTCCACCATGAGTTTTCCTTAAAAGGAAATGTGTTGTCAAAAGGTTGAACCCTGGACACTCATTTCATCTGTAAATGGAGACTCGTGGTATTGAAGTGTCCTAATGATGTGATAGAATAATATTGAGGTATTTGATGATACTCTCTGTTATAATTATGATGATAGATTATGAAAATGAAGCCTAAATTCTTGTTCCTTCAGTGGCTGGCTCATATCCTTCCTGTCTCAGGTCACACCACACCCTTTTGTGACCCTGTGTTCCTGTATAACAGTTCTTGGCTTTGGGTGCAACAGTGACTTGTGTGCGGAGCTTTACAAAAAAATGCTGTGTTCAGGACCCATAGAATCAACTAAGCAGGCCTCATGGGGATAATGGAAGAAGAGTGGATCTGGGAGAGAGGGGAGGTAGGGAGGGATCTAGGAGGGGTGGAGGAAGGGGAAACTGTGGTCAGCATGTAACATACATAAAAAAAATTAAAATGCTGTGTTCCAACCTCATATGAACAATTAAGTCAGTACCACTGGAAAATGTGGAACAGATACAGCTACTTTTTCTAAGTTTCCCAGTGACTCTCACTGGCTTGGGGTAAGAACCTCTACCCTAACTTAGCTAAACAGCGTCCTGTGCCTGCTCTATCCCCTTTACTGAGGCCTCGATCACTTCAAGCCTCACACATTCTGCCTGACTACCACACCTCCATCACTTCATCATGGGCACAAACACTTACTCCAGTTTCTGGAATTCTTCCACCAGGCTTGACTTTTGCCCAGGAGACATTCTTGCAAAGATGGTCCCGTTGATCAGTATCTGCAACAACCACAACAACAGCAGGAAAACAAAAGAAAAAAATGTTTTATTATAGCAGCTAGTCACATTCAAAACATAGGACTCTGGCTGGTGGTATTCCTGAATGGTAAAAGTTTGTTCCCAATGAACTAATTCCTCTCCTCCTCCTCCTCCTCCTCCTCATCATCATCATCATCATCATCCTCTTCCTCCTCTTTCTCTTCCTCCTCCTCTTTCTCCTCCTCCTCCTCTTTCTCCTCCTCCTCCTCTTTCTCCTACTCCTCTTCCTCTTCTTCCTCTTCCTCCTCTTCCTTCTACTCTTCTTCCTCTTCTTCTTCTTCTTCTTCTTCTTCTTCTTCTTCTTTGTATTATAAGATGGACATTGAGACTTTTGTTATCAAGTAAACCCAATGAAAACAAAATATATGTGTTTATAAAAATATTTTTTTAAATGCCCTATTCTATTGAACCCAGATGCCATGGGAAATACTACCTTCTCTGCCTGTACTGGCTGGGTTTGTGTGTCAACTTGACACAGGCTGGAGTTATCGCAGAGAAAGGAGCTTCAGTTGGGGAAGTGCCTCCATGAGATCCAACTGTGGGGCATTTTCTCAATTAGTGATCAAGCAGGGAGGGCCCCTCAGTGGTACTATCAGTGGGCTAGTATTTTTGGGTTCTAAAAGAGAGCAGGCTGGGCAAGCCAAAGGAAGCAAGCCAGAAAGGAACATCCCTCCATGGCCTCTGCATCAGCTCCTGCTTCCTGATCTGCTTGAGTTCCAGTTCTGACTTCTTTTGTGATGAACAGCAACATGGAAGTGTAAGCTGAATAAACCCTTTCCTCCCCAACTTGCTTCTTGGTCATGATGTTTGTACAGGAATAGAAACCCTAACTAAGACACTGCCATATCCTGAAAAATCTTGAGCTTCACAGAAAATTGAACCAATGGGATCTGAGGTATTACAACAGGTAAATACAGAAGGACTCAGGAGAAGGCAAAGACACAACTGCTTCCCAGAAAATTGTTCATAAATAGAAGAAAACCACCAGGTGATGAAATAAAGACTATTTGTGTTTTAATCGTGTTATCTCAATTATAAAACTCAGCTTCCATTCCAAACTTAAGGAGCCCTGAAAGGTGGATCGTTCAAGGGTATCATATCCTGCACTGGTTTCTCTTCTCCACACTCTAAATTCTTCCACATGACAGCAATGTGTCCCTTGCTCTCTGTCACTGTAAACTCAGTTCAGCATATAGTCAAAGTCTGTTTATGAATGAGTTACTTTTGCCTAGTATGAATTTATTCCTTGTAAAATAGCTTTACGTTTGGTCCCTTCAGAAAAGGGGTCTTCTACCTCAAACATAAACATATGGCGCTCTCCTATCTTTGTCTGCCTTTCTATTCCACCTCTGGGCTCCTACTAAACTATGAAATGCCTACACTGTGGCAACATGGTAAGAGCTGAGCAGTGCAAATCCTCCTTGCTGCCACATTTTCCTAGGGCTGGTATAAAGTTCACTCCTCATGTGTATTATTTTCAAATCTAATAAGAAATAACAGTAGCTTTGTACAAAAAAGAAACATTCACCTCTCTTGTGATGTATAGAACTATCTGATTTTTGTTTTGTTTTGTTTCTTTTTGTTTTGTTTTATTCATTTCCAACATTGAAACTCTTTGGGGTTCATGTTATGTAAGTGACATACTCATCAACTGCACAGAAATGTCATTACTTCCATAAAACTCACCTTTGGCAATAAGTTGCTGAAATGTTGGCTTATAACGTGGAAGGATTTCCCACTCAGGGCAAAATGGTAATTTCCATCTCTACCATTTTTGGGGACTTCTTCTCTGATGTTGATGTAGGTGTCCTGCAAAGCAAGGTGCAACTGTTCTATGTTCTTCCCATTGCTAGAGCGGTTGGGACCACAAGCATATATGACAACACAGACTGAAGTTAGACCAAGGTCTTTCTTTAAAAGTCACATTCCAGCTCTGATCTTAGAGAACTCCTGCGTCTTTCCTGGACTGGTCTTCACATACCACAGCCACTGGCCAATAAGAACAGTTCACACTCATGTCCTGTTCTCATATCAATGTGATCTCTGTAAGGCCCAGAGATATGCACGCTTCACACATTTCAACTGTCAGATACAAGAGTAACAACTTTTTCCTGGAAATGAGAGCTTGTTGGGGCTCCTTTTTCTAACAGAATTAATATTGATCCATAAGGACACGATGGAAATAAAATACTTACAAGACTGGAGATAAATGAACAGTTTTTTCCTACCTTGAAGACACAGTCTGATTACCTAGTGCACACGGGAGGTTGTCCAAGTGACTAAGTCCCCTTTGAGCCCAATGGGGTGGCTGACAGACAAGGGGAAATGTGGGAAGTTAAAGCCACAGCACTGTTTACTGTGTTCTTTCTAATAAGAAGCCAAAGGCTCCCTAAGATTAGAGCAATGATTACTGTCAGAAGCCAAGGATATCTGAAGCTTAGAAGTAGGAAGAGTGTGGAAAACTGGCATAATTAGTTTTGTTAAACACCTGGAAAAGAAGTTCATTGACTTGGAGTTGCCTCAAAACTTGAGCTAGTCACTACTATGGCCATCACTGCATGGCGAGTCAGAAAATACAGCAGAGTGCTTGTGTTGGGTATACCTGACTCCCAAATGGACCATGTTTCTTCTCTTCCATTAATTTCCAAGAGATAAATGCTGATGAAGAACCACTGGCTTCATTTGCCTCAACAAGAATGACTTTCTGGCCTTCGGAAACCATCCCAGACTTCCTGGCCACTGTTATTGCAGTTTGAAGATTGTCACCTAGAATAAAGAAAGAATATCCCAAGACGATGATGGAGAGAACGCACCAATACACACAGGATTTGAGAAACTCGTTAAGGGTTCCATTCTTGTATTAGGTATAATGATAATTACTAAGGTCATTTCAGCCTGATCAGGAGTTTCATAATCTCTTCTCTGATTCTGACTCTTTTTCATCATGTTACTTCATAACTTACTGGGATATTTTTGTCAGCAAGCAGGAAGGAAATTTTTAAATGTATTTTTGCCATTGGTTACAATCTTTATAAATGTGAAGGAAGTCTTTTGGCTTAATATCACATCCAGTGGCTTCTCTCCTGGTAGAAATAGAGTGAGTCCACTACCATCTATCTCCCCAAGTGATTACAACTGAAAACCAAACAATAACCACAAAGCAATTATCCGAGGACTTCAGAAAGTCAACAAGAGCAGGAAGACTGTGGAAGGAATGAGAACTGTAGAAGCAAGCTAACAAGGGATGGGTTTCTCAATGTTTACCTCCTTCCTCTGAAATGGGTGGCTTGAGTATGGATCCTAGTATGTCCCCTGAACTGTTCAAGCGGCTACAACCAAGAAAAACACAGTGTTTCTGCCTAGAGCAGGAAAAAAAGGAGGTGGGAGGGCTCTTGGAGAGTGTAGACTATCAGGAAAACCATGGGAAGACAAAAGCTGCAGAAGAGAGCTAATTTAGTGTTTGAACAGTGTAAATCCAAGTCTCTATACATGTGGAGCAGACCAATAGAAAAACATGTGCTTAAGAACTAAACTATGACTTGTCACCACCATTTGCCAGAGTAATGCCTAAACACTTGAGAGAGGCAGACGAAAGTGGCAAAACACTTCACATTTAAGCTAATACTGAAACTACAACTTATAATAGACAAAACAGAACTGATGACTAATTATTGACTAAAACAAGAAAAGATTGACTCTGGGTGGTAATAGCTCACACCTTTTGTCTCACTCTAGGGGCAGAAGCAGGAAGATCTCTGAGTTCCAGGAGGCAGAAGCAGGAAGATCTCTGAGTTCCAGGACAGAGTAGGGTTGTGGGGACTGAACATTCTACCCTAGGTATTAGCAGGATCAACATTTGGTATGCTCAGTAACAACAAACCTGGCCTACTGTTGATGTCTAAAAAAAAATCAACAGCAACACTGCCAATCCTCAATCGATTCATGTGTTGAAATGATCAGGTAGTGGTCTTACGAAGCTATTACTACTTGAGCTCTAGGCATGGAACCCTCATAAAGGTGGAAAGACAGAATGGACTTCACAAACGCATCCTCTGATCTCTACACATGTGCCATAGCACATAATACACACAATATAATAACAAATAAAAATTTATAAAGAAGCTATGATGTGCCTCCTTTATGTGATCATGGTTAGCATTTATAAAAACAAAGAGAAAGATTCAACCAATTAACATGTATGATTGTAATGGATAACTTAGAAATGAAAAATATAACACTTGAAATTTTATTCACTAAATTTTTAAAAATAAACTAGATGCACTCAGGAGACCAAGAGTCATTACACACATTGGAAAACAAAGAGCACTGTTTTAAATGAACAGAGGCTTGGGTTATTAAAAGGACTTCCATTCTTATCAGTAGAGATGTGTGGTGTGGTGTGTGTGTGTATGTGTGTATGTGTGTGTGTGTGTGTGTGTGTGTGTGTGTGTGTGTGTGTGTGTAAGAGAGAGAGAGAGAGAGAGGGAGAGAGAGAGAGAGAATTCCCCAAATCCTGTAAGAGGTTACAATTTGTGAATTCCAAGCATCCCAGAGAAGCCCAAGTCAGTTAAACTCAATGAGAACCAGCCCCAGACATATGACAGTCACAAAGCAGAAAGTCCAAGATAAAACAAAAAGGCTGTCAGAAAAACTAGCACATTGCACACAGTCTATAATGCTCAAAATGACCACAGACTTGCCATAAAAATCAGGAAGACTAAAGAAGACCTACTGAGCAAGATGAACAGCCCAGATGTGGCAAGGAAACTGCAAAACCTGTAGTCATCTAGAGGTCATAACAACTGCCTAGGAAAAGATGGAACATAGCATAGGGCTGGGCAGGCAGCAACTGCTGGAGACAGGTGAAGTTGGGGTTGTCAAGATTGAAAACAGGAGGGAAACTCAAACACTGCACCAGGGAGAAGCCCGGAGTGGGGGTGTCTGTCTGTACCAGGGAAAGGACTGGAGTGGGGGCGTCTGTCTGTACAAGAGCAAGGCCCGGAGTGGGGGTGTGTCTAACCCCACATCCATATGAAGGTACACTCAAATCACTTCTCAACTGGAGATGATGATCATTCATTATTGAGAACTATACCACGATTTGGAGAAGTTAAGTGACCTCCTCCTCAAACCTTAAAGAAGAGGGCAAGATTATAAAACTACAGCAATTGTTTAAAAAATAGAGGTAAGAGAGTGAGAGAATGGATCCAGGAGGCTGTCACAAACCTGTAATAACCTGTCATGTGAAAAAAATAGAAATCCAGGGTAAAAATATAATGAAGAGAGAACAAAGGCAATAATTAAATGAACAATGGAGAATATTTTCTTCACAGGAAGAAAAGCATATTAAAAGTGCTCTGTTCCAGACTGAATTAGGAAAAAGGGAAAAGAAAAATATATGAGTATACCCAGTTAATATTTCTAAGCTTCAACATTAAAGAAAAAATAGTATGTGTAGGTGAAGAGTGTGCTTCCTCTAATGGGCTGGCATTGTGTTTTACAATACCAGACTCAGAAGACAAAATCACCATTCACTCATAGACCACTGGCAAAATAAAAAAAAAAAAAAACCATCTGCCCCCATGAAGACAAAGAAAGTTGTAATAAGGACTTGTGCGAAGCCAGAAAGCATTGTGCCCTCTAAGAACAATAAAGAAGAAATGAAAAACACTCAAAGACAGAGCAGAATTTTCAACACAAGGAAAAGAGGGTCTAAAGACTGGAAAATATCATCCTTAGTGAGGTAACCCAATCACAAAAGAACACACATGGTATGCAGTCACTGATCAGGGGATATTAACCCAGAATCTCGGAATACCCTAGACACAATTCGCATATCAATAGATTTCTAAAAAGATGGAAGGAGAGACCCCCAGTCCTGGAAAGACTGGATGTAGGGGAACGACAGGACAGAGAAACGAGAGGGGGTTGAATGGGGAACAGGGGAAGGGAAGGGGGCTTATGGGACTTTCGGGGAGGGAGGAAACGGGAAAGGGGAAATCATTTGGGATGTAAATAAAAATTATAGAAAATAATTTTTAAAAAAAGAAGAAAAGTGAGTATCATGAGGAAAAAAAAGACTGAACTGGAGAGTGAACAGCTCTTATCCAAGATAGACTGTGAATATGTATGCACTGGATACTCTTACGTCAACTTGGCACAAGCTAAAGTCCTGTGAGACAAGGAAGCCTCAATTAAGAAAATGCCTCATGAGATCAATGAGGCAGTAGGCAAGCCTGTTGGTGTTTTATTACTAGTGACTGATGGGGAAGGACTCAAGGCAATGTAGATAGTGCCATCCATGAGCTAGTGGTCCTGTATTCTATAAGACAGCAGGTTTAGCAAGACATCGGGAGCAAGCCAGCAAACGGCATTTCTTCATGGCTGCTTCATCAGCTCCTGCCTCCAGGTTCCTGCGCTGTTTGATTTCCTGTCCTGTCTTCCTTCATGAACCTTGGTATGGAAGTGCAAGCCATACAAACACTTTCCCCATCAACTTGAATAGCAGCATTAAACCCTAACTAAGACAACATGTAATGCAAGTGCTAATGATGTTGAAAATAGCGAGGGCTACCAAACTATCCCAGGAAGACCTAGAAGTCAGACTGGAGAGGAGAAAAGAAGAAAGCAAAGTAAACACAGTGCTGTGGATTGTGGGATCAATAACCATGAAGTGGATAAGTACGGAGGGAAACAGGAGGATGCTAGAGTCCCTAGCTCTTGCCCTCGGTTCAGGAGGTGCACAAGGAGAGCTTTGGAAAGGATGTGTGTCAATCACCCAAGCAATATGACATAAAGCATAGCAGAAGGAAGGAAGACACTTGAAATATAAATTAGGAAATAAGTTATTCACCTGAAATATCTTTCTCATCGAACAGCCCAAGCATGTTTATTAAGTTATATCATGGATTTCCCTAGAGTGAACTTTCCCCACCAACCCCTTGTTTATGAGATCTGAGGCTTCCCATTAGAGTCAAGATGACAACACGTCCTTTCTGTCCAGAACTAGAGATTCTGTTGCTGATGGGCTGTCAGTATAGTTTATAAACAACACTAAGATGTTCCTCCTTCTAATACTTGACAATAAAAATCATCACCTTTGCATGGGCCATATCTTCTTGTTATTTGGCTCTTATTTCAACTGCCAGCAATCAGAGAGGCTTCTCCTAAGTGCCTTGTAGAGAGTAAATGGTCAGACACACTTGGCCACACTGCTCTATCTGGGATTCGGGGGGAGGGGCTTGTTTTGTTATGCGTTTTTATTATTTGTTTGGATTTTTTATAATTTTATTTTATTTTATGTATATGAGGATTTACCTGTCTGTATGTTATATGCATGCCAAGTGCCTATGGAGGCCAGGAGAGTCAGATCCCCAGAAGCTGGAGTTACTCATGTCTGTGAGCTTCTGGGGGCTGGAAACTGACCCCTAGACCTCTGGAACAGCAACAAGTATCTTAAGTGCTGAGCCATCTTTTCAGCCCTTCGGTGTTTGTTGTTCTTTGGTTGGTTGGTTTTGTTTTATATTTTATTTTTTCTTAGACGAGTTCTCATTCTGCAATTCAATCTGCCCCAAAACTCACTACGTCCTCATCGCTAGCCTCAAACTGGTGGAAATTCTCCTGCTTCAGACTCCCGTGTGATGGCATGTATCACCATGCCAGCCCTCAGACTGTCCAATCGGTATATCACAAAACATGTGTTACACTATTTGACTAATTGGTTGTCTCTTACCTCTTGGGATGCAAGAATAATGAGTAGCTTGCCCTTTTGTTGCCAACAACCTAGAGTGAAGCCTTGACATTGGTACAATATTTGTTAAGTAATTCCCACCCTGTGCGTCTCCAAGGTGCCCCTGTTTCCATGATGTACTGAGCGTCTATACCTGTGATCATTACAGTCCGTATCCGGGCAGAAATGAGCTCTTCTAACACTGGCTTCGTCTCTTCCTTCAATCGATTCTCCAGGATCAGCAGTCCCAGAAATATCAGGTCTGATTCCACCTTCTCCCTGATTAAACAGAAAAGCATGTGAGGCTTTTTTTTTTTACAGTAATGATAGCAAAAAGACAGAGCGTGGCATTGCCCACCCCCCCCACCCCTACTCCATCACTGCTCCCCAGCCACAGACGATCGTGACAAGGAACAGGTGGGAGTCGGGGCTGCAGTAGTTAGCCCAACTGAACCAAGAGGAAGTACTTGTAGGACTGAAGTTTGGCTTTGGCCTTTGCAGAATTAGCTCGTGACTGCTGGGGCCTCTGCGAGGGCTCAGCTGACTTTCATCCCCTCATCTATCGACCACAGATGGGAGACAAAGTCGTGACCATTAAGTGAGAAACAAGAAAAATAAAACACAATACCCGTTTCTTCAGAAACTGAAGCTGTACAGGTGCCATTTTAACCCCATAAGGCATGGTATGGATAAATAAATGAGTCCTTTACTATGGCCAATCTGGACCCTCACTTCTTTCTCATTGGGAAGCTCTGTTCTGCGTAGAATGCTCCTGCACATCATGGAGGGCACCATGAGAGCATCTGCAAGAATATCCTACAGGACCAGGTATGGGGAATGCACTGGGGATTAGAGATTTGACCATTCCTACAGTTCTATTACTTAGATGCAGATACAGAAACAAGAAACGCAGATTAAAACAGCGCCTGCGCAAGCCCTCACACTGAGCATGCGCAATGTGCCTGTTAGGGGTGCAGCATTGGAGATCAGCCTAGAACGTTATGAATCCCTCCACTAGGTGGCAGGAAGTGGAGGGTTTCAGCTCCACATCTCAGAGCAGATTGCGGAGGATGGCTTTCTCACTAACTCCAGTTAAGTTCCCTTATGATCTGTTGCTGAGCCATGCATCAACTTCTCGCCTTGGCTCCAGATGAACCACTCACCGTGGACATGCTCTGCACTTAATCACGTCCAGACTTTTGCTCCAAACTGTTGGAGAGTCTCTTATTTCATGGCAAACATTAGTTTTCATGGTCTGCCACGGAAATCCTGCCTATGTCCTGAGTCCCACCTCGTGCTGCTTCTCCACATCTTACTTCTCCCCTGATTAGCTGGCTCTTTCTTATTTATCCATGACTTTCAGTATTGGCTTATTGATCAGCCTCTAATCCCTGAAGGGAAGCCCAGCTGGGTCCAGATTCTGTTCACGAATGCCCACGCGATGCCCACGTTCAGGAAGCTCTCAGCAAGCATCCTTAACTCAGAATACTTTAATGCCTGCTTTCCATCAGGTTTGGCCATACCGTGAAGAAAAAGTAATTTGCTCTTCCTGGTTTCTCACTAGCACTAGACAGTGTGTTAGGCTCATCAGTGTCTGTTGAGCACCTACTAGGTGAGGAAAAGAAGGAGAAACTCTGTAGAGGCTGCAGGAGCTCCAACTCCAAGATTTCACATTTAAAGAGGAGAAAAAGATTAGACATGACCACCTTGTTCATACTGGGAATTGTACCGTGGCAGACACAAACCCCAGAGGTCTGCTGAGTCAGCAGGTGGGCAGGCATTTTTGGTTGGAGTGGAGGCTTTCTGAAGGAGATTTTTGAACCTCCCTTCAAGGTTAACTTAACTGATGCCTGATTAGAGTTTTACAGTTTTACTGTGGCCTCATACTTGGGCCACAGGACTTAGATATTTTCAGAGATTATATAACATGAGCCAGTAATAAATTACCACCTTAGGCCAAGAAAATGGCCAAAAGTTCAAACACCCAGGGCCATCTTAGAACACCCATTTCTAGCTCCCCTGGTTTGTGGCCAGCATAGAGCCCAGTGACAGATATGATCGGGACACCACAGTTCCAATCTCAGCACACCACTGCCTTCTGCATGACCTGGAGTAAACTGATCTCCCTGTGGGAGTTTTCTCCGAAGTTTCTACTATCTCCAAATCCCTTCACTCTTCCTATCAAGCATATGAAATCAGCACCAAGGAGTGGAAAAGATCAGTCCCAGTAAGGGTCTCAGACCCTGCCGTGTGGGGTAATATGCTGTTTTCCTGTTTCTCGAACTCACATTGTACCTCCTGTAGCATCTATGCTAATAAAGACTACTGAGTGTAATGAAGATGGTTGTCGGTCCGGAGACAACCTCTTTTTTTCTTAAAATTTGTATGACCTTTAAAGAAATATGTATAAAGCAGGGTAAAAAACCTTCAGTAAGACTTTTATATCAATGCTAGAAGTACTGTCAGTAAACACACTCAGACAGAAACATGTGTAAACACACACCTGAGAGAGGGAGAGAGAGAGAGAGAGAGAGAGAGAGAGAGAGAGAGAGAGAGAGAGAGAGAGAGAGAGAGAGAACGTTCTGTCTTGGTCAGCATCAGCACCAATCCCAATTCTGAAAAATCCCTTCCCTGGCTCCAAGTATCTCTAGTTTAAATTGTGACATCTATTCTCAAGGTTCACTTCCAATTCTGATTTCAGTGACCTGAGCTGAGCTGATCAGATAGCAATATTCAGAGCCGAAATAGCCAAAGGATAGAGCAACCAGCTTAGCTTTGAACCTCCATGGTGGTGATGTGGCTGGAAGTGGGAGAGCTAAATATAGAACCGAAGACAAGCTCCTTTTGTCAGTGTGTGTTCAGGCCTTACTAGATTTTACAAGATTAGAATTTAGATATCAATAATTTGAACAAAGGCAAGCACTCTCCTGCAGGCCATAGATTTCACCATTCCCAAGGGTGCAGTTTCCTCCACAGGAAAGGGCTTGTTACATCTACTATTCCCAAACCGGAAATTTACAGATTGTAAATGCACACACATCGCACTGGGTGACAATCAGAAGCAATGCTGAACGCAGCATCAGCCCCAAGCCCAGCTCTGTGCAACCCTGACCCAAAGTATCTCTATTTCAGATTGTGACATCTATTCTTACAGTCCACTACCAGTTCTGACCTCAGTGACCTAGAACTGAGTTCACCAGATGGCAACATTCAGAGGTGAAATAGCCAAACTTCAGGAGGTCTCACTAAGTTGGCTAATCAGGGACTGGTCCAATACTCCACCCGCAAATGTGACATTCAGTGACTATCCACTCTCCCTCTGGGCCTCATTTGTCCCAAATCCAATCTCAGAGGGTTGGTCACCTCAGTCCTTCTCAGCAGGGACAGAAGTGACTCTACATGATATTTTAGGGGGAAAAAAATCTTTGCAAGTGTGCAGGCCTGTCTGCACTGACAAATGCAGTCATCAATCACCCCTCACACTCTTTGAATATTTGATTGGATATTCATAGACTGTGTAAGTCACCAGCACTTGTGTTGTTTATATTATATCATTATTCTACTGTTAATGTATGTACTATCACTATATAGTTAATATTGTTTCATTAAACAATAATAAAATGTTACTAGTATAGTTTCTTTAGCAATGCTTTTCATGTAAACACAAAGTATTTTTGCAACTCCTCAGTTTTGCAGGAATACTGCAAGTACACAAATTGAGAGGAAGTTGTGCTGTAAGTTGTACTGTTTCCTTTTTAGATTTTCCCAGGAGTTGTTAAGGATGTCACTGAGCTGCCTTCCTTGCAGCAAGACTGTGTGAGGCATTAAGGCTGCGCTAAAACACTAAAAAAATGAAATGAGGTCACAGTACTCGTGGCAACTGTTCAGTGTGTGTGAATGTGTGTATGTGAATGTGTGTGTGAGTGTGTGTGAGTGTGTATGTGTATTTATGGGGGGTGTATGGGGGTTTATACATGGGGGGATGTATGGGGGCATGCATGGGGTATGTGCGTGTATGTGTGCAAGTGTGTGTGTTAATTGAGGGAGAGGAATATGTACTCATGGTGTGTGTGTGTGAGTGTGTGAGTGTGTGTGTATGGTGTGTGTATGTATGGGATGTGTGGGGTTGTATGGTGTGTGTGTATGGGATGTGTGTGTGTGTTCACTGAGGAAGAGGAATACATACTCAGGGTGTGTGTGTTTGTATGGAATGTGTGTGTATGTGTGTGTATAGGGTATGTGTGTATGGGGGGGTGTATAGGGTGTGTGTGTATGGGTATGTGTGTATGGTGTGTGTGTGTGTGTGTGTGTGTGTGTGTGTGTGTGTGTGTAGAGGACTGTCGAAGAGCTCTCTAGTTAGGCTAGGCTAACTGACCAGTCAGCCCAGGACCTGCCTGTCTGTGCCTCTCCATCAGTGTAATCACAAGCACTGGCCACCAAGCCTCACATTTCTACTGATTTCTGGGACTGAACTCTGGTCCTTGTACTTGCAAGGCAAATTCTTTCCCAGCTGAGCCATCTCCCATGCCCCCCCAATCTGTTCCCTTTTTTTACTGGTCAGCTTAAAATTTATTAACTTACTATTTTTATAATAAGCTGTTTCCTTCTTTCTTTTAACTCCTATATAGGGGGAATTTTTGCAGATAATATGTGCAGATAATAGCACATATAAATTCTAAGAAGAGGTGAAAATATAGTTACAACTAAAGACTGCTGTGTCGGATTAATTTGAAAATGAGTGTGTGGGACTCTCTAAGTTGTTTTTGGGGGGGGATCTCTATGTTTAAAACACTAAAAAAATGAAATGAGGCTTGATTAACCCTACAAACTCTTATATAGTAGTGACTGACAAAAAACAAAACAAAACAAAACAAAAACCTAGAAATGTCATTTAAGGCAAAATTAACAGGGTAGCCCCCAAATGGCAGAAAAACAACCAAAACCACAACCACAACAATGAAAGGGGGAATTGCCACTGCTTCAACTCACTTCAATTATGAACCCTCATTTTAATTTATACACATCAAAATTTTGTCCCAGGTGAACCCTTGGAAGGGTTTCCTGTTTCTCCATAAACATTACCTAGATTTCAGGAGCACAATTGATGTTTGTTGTTTCAATAGCTGTGTATTTCTTATTAAGGTTTTGTTTCTAAGCAAACGTGAAGTTTTATTATTTTTAACCAATTATATCAGGAACAGGGCCCAGTTTCAAGTTCTAAAACACTGGCTATTTCAACATGACTGGTTTCAAGAAACCCTAAGGTGACCTTACGTTTTGCATGATGTACAGCTTTTTCTCATATTTTCTGGCAGTGTTTATAGCAGCTTTGTGACGTGGGCCAGGCAGTGTGACTGTATCCCTATTCACCATATTCAGAGATACCGACACACAAAACCTGACATGGCGTGTTGCTGGGCCCTCCCCAGAACCTTTGACTCCCATTTCAGTCAGATGCATATGTCTTCTCCAAACCATCTTCTGCAGGAAAACCCTCTCCTTTTACCTCATCAAGGTAGGTGTGGGGCAGTCTGTTTCCAGCTTCTTGTAGGCCAGAGCTATGACCCGGAAACCCTGTGTCGTGTAAATCTGAAGTTCACTAATAAAAGTAGTTGGTACTGTTTAAAAAACAAAAAACAAAAACTCAGGATTACTACGCAATGTTTACTTAGCCGGCATGGGTAGCAAGATTATTCACAGTAATACAACTCTTACTCAAGAAAACACACTTTTACAAAGTTACATAAAGCCAGGTGGGGGTTCACACCTTTAACCCTAGCAATTGGGAGGCAAAGGTAAGCAGATCTCTGTGAGTTCGAGGCCAGCCTGGTCTACAGAACAAGTTCAAGGATAGCCAGGGCTATACAAAGGAATTCTTTCTTGAAAAAAAAAAAAGTTCGGGTTAACACCTTAGGATCCAGTAAAGCTGAAATGAGACAGAAAAACTTGAAAAATTAACAATAAGGAATGCATAGAATTCTTTATTCTATAAATACTAAGGGTATAATATGATCAAGGTCTACTCTACAGACATCTGCTTAGTTGGATAAAAACACAGTACACTGACATTAAAACTAAAACCAAGATTGGCCATAGAGAGTATTTAGGGGGCTCCTGTACTTAACTGGAAGGGGATAGGCAGGTGGGGGAAGGAAAGTGCTTTCTGACTGAGGAACCAGATGTGCTCAGACAGGGGAATGGGGATTTAAGACTGATCAGGGAAGCCCAAGAGTGAGGGACAAAGCAGTAGGGAATATTTAATAGGAGGTTTGAAGAAGTTATCTGTGATCTCAAAGGAATTTGAACTCTGGTAGGGCTATTGAAAGCAATCAAATGAAAAAATGCAGGAAATAGCATACAGTCATAAGGAAGGCATCGGGGATGGAGGACTGGAGGACTGGGGTGGGAGAGGTCATCATCCAAGATAGAAAACTTGGAAATATAGAAAGAGGAATTTTTAAACTTGATTTTGGTATTGAGCTTGGAATACCCATGAATCAATCGATAAGTGATATCCAGTTGGCAATGGGATCTAGAGTGTTGTGGGAAAACTTTGGCTGGAAACAAAAAGTGTGTATGGCACATTTGTATCCCACACCCATTAGCTAACCAACCTGTGTCAGGTTTGCAAAAGCTAGCCACTCTTTCCGGTGCACCTTTCATGAACGCCAACCAGTCACCTCCCAACTCCTGGACGATGACAGTCATCCTCTGCAGTGCTGATGAGAATGGGAACTGATGGATGATTGCTAGTCCTTCCACTGGGACCTGGTGACAGACCAGAAATGGAGAGGCATGTACTGGCAGAGAGATAGTGGGACTGAACTGCCCCCACCCCACCCCTCAGTCCCTGTTTTACCAGATACAGGAGAAATGTAACATATTTTTACATCATTAGTTCAAGGCACGTCCATGCGCTTTCCAACTCTGTGGTCAGAGCAGTTTTCCCCGGATTGGATGCTATGGGAAGATAAGTGTGCAAGGCTTACCTGGCCCACTGTGTCTGTAGGCTTCACTACCATGGTGTGTGCCAGCATTTCCTTGATGTGGAAATCATTCCCAGAAACGGTCATTTCCTATTTCACAAAGGAGAGAGTTCACCGTATGGGGTTTGTTTATTCACACACTGATACTAAGTTTGCCCCTCCCTCTTGCAAAGACCCCCTCGACCACCTCAGTATATTGACAGGCCTCCTTCTGTGCTGCTAGGCTGGTGAATCTGGCTTCTTCTACTCCAGGAAGCAAAAGGCAGGCCACACTGAGAGAGGCAGAGCTTGAAGGACACGCACTCCTGAATTATTCATGCAATTTATCTGGCTTTCGCTGTTGGAACTGCTGCATAAAGGTTCGTTCTCTGTTTCTGAAGAGCTTAACTTGCAAATGTTGAGTATGAATCTCCAGGCTTGTTTTGTGTGGAGCAGGCAGCTAGCAGCCTTTCTTTCCCCAGAGTCACTGTTGAACCTGGTCTTCCCTATCTGTCTAAAGTGGACCGAGCCGAATATATTTTTGCAATATGCATGATTTCCGTCTAGGAACCACAGTAATAATGACTCTAAATTATAGGCAAGGAAACCTTCTACCTAAAGATATTAAAGTTCTTTGTAATAATCTAATTGGGTAGCTGACAAAAACAAAAAAAAAGCAATCTCAGGAAGGAAACTGTGACCTCTACTTTGAGGCACAGAAGCAATATTCCAGAGTGGACGAGAGACTGCAAAGCAACCACATCGGTTAGAGGAGGGTAGACCCCCAGAGACATCTCTTCAGAGGTGCTCACACAGTTCCCAGGGCCTGAGCTGCTCACATCCACGGGGAGAGAGATTAGCTGCAGTGAAGAAGCTCAAATCATGTTGCCTCCTCCTCCTTGTTTTGCCCGCAGCCACAGTAATTCCAGAGAGAGAGAGTTCTTAAAGGCTATCTCTGAATACGGTTCCTTTGGAGAACAGATCGCACTCTTGTCCTTTTCCATGGCTATCACTGTATTGGTTTGATGCATCATGCCACGGCCATGAGAGCCACCAAGGTCCCAACACACAGAAAACCCCTGAGAGGTTGAGAATCAGGGCAGAGCTGAAGCCAGAACCGAAAGAGCCAGGTTCCCATACCACAGGAGCGTCTGCTCGTGGAACTAGTTTAGAATCTCAGGGAAAATTCTGGAATGAATTCTGCTCTCAGGCTTAGAAATTAGAGGGATAGTCAATAAAGTAGAATAAAACTCTTGATTGCAGCAGCTCTCCCACTTGTCCTAAGGACTGTGGAAAGCTGTGTTTCCTAATCCCCATATATTAGAATATGTATGCTTTGCCTTTCTTTTTTTAATGAGAAGCAACAATTGTGTATATTTACGGGATACACTGTGATGTTTCTTTGATCTATTCGTACATTTTAAAAAGGTGCAATCAGGATAATTCACATACTGCCACCTCATCAAATTAACTCTAGAAAATCCCAAAACCAGCCCAGTGAAGGTAGGATTAGAAAATAATTATAGAATCATAATTGTATTGATAACTACTAGACTTACAATAGGTGTCAAATGCTTTGGCACTGACAAGGATACTAAGGATTTTTGTGGCACAGTCTCATTTAATCCCCCAGCAAACCTACAAAATACATGCTGTTCCGATCAGAAAGCCAGGTTTAGACTAGTTTGCCCTTTATACCATATTGGAAACCCCACGTTTGTTAAGTATTAAAGAGCTATGATACTGCTTGTGTTAGGCTGGCATTAAAGCAACTTTTTGCATTCACTGAAGGTCAAAAACTTACCCATTTGGTGGCTTCAAACATTTTCAGGTCCAGAGGGTCTCCCTGGATGGTCCCATCAATAAGAATCAGAGAGTGGCAGCTGGCCATGGCTGCACACAGTGGACCCTGGGGCAGAGCTTTGCCTGAGGCAAAGCTGTGGACTGCCTGGAATCTGAGAGAGAAAAGAGAAAAGAGAAAAAGGCTCAGTCCTGTCTCCTCATGCCAAAAATAGAACTTCTTGGAGGTGTTTGATTTAATGTGCACTGCTGCACTCCCCTAGTCTCCATAGGACAACAGTATGTTAGCCAGCCTTCCCTTTAGTTCAGGGATACTAGAAAGGCTCAGAGGCCTTTTCATGATCCCTTTCCTACTTTGCCTTAATTCTTCCCAGAGTTATTTAATCCACACAGGTGGAAATGACTAGAAGGACCACCCTTTGCTCTGAGGTCTGCTCACACCCTAGTGACTAGATCACCTCTCTTCCAATCATGGCCAAACACCAGGTGTGTTAGGTGCACACCATCTTCAATCAGTCTCACAGGGCTAGGCATATTTTCTTTATCTGTTTCCCAACATGTAAGGTGATTGGTCCACAGTATACATTCGGTAAACATATAAGTAAATGAATGAATGGGTTCATTCCTAGAAAATTCACAGGTTATCCTTGGAAAGGACCCTGTGCATCCCCCCTTCAACCCTGGCATCTTGGGTCCATATTGCCACCATTTTCTTCATTCTTTCCCACAGGAAGTGACTTCATCTAAAATCAATGGAAATAAAACTCCAATGTTGTACTTGAGTTTCATTAACTAATTGAGAGAAAGTCTTTGAGTTCAACCTTTGAGTTCACTAGAGGAAGCTCCTCCTCAGCCATGTTACCTCCTTACCAATGTGTAGCACAATAATTGGGTTGGGGAACAACACTGTCACATCATAGAATATTTGAATGACAGTCGTTTATTTCTATGAAGAGTCAAGAGCTGTGGCTTAGAGACAATCAGAATCGACTTGCCCTCCCTCCTCTCATGTTAGCATCTTTCAGATTTTTAATAAGTTCAGTAGCCCAGGCAGGCCTCTAGGCCACTATCCTCCTGCCTCCTCAATAGCTAAAGTTACAAGATGCCACTATGCACAGCCTAAAAAAGATCCTTTATGGATATGTTTGTCATCTGTATAATTTAAAAACTACAATCACAAATCAGACTTGATGCATTTGAAAAGAAGAAAACAGGGCACAAAGTTGGGTGGGCAGAGAAGGATATGTAGGTCAGGGAGGAGTCAAGGAGGGAAGTAAACACGATCAACATGCACAGGATGAGATTCTCAAAGAATGAATTCAAATAGTTAATTACAAAAGAGAACTATAATCAGCCTTGTATGCATGAAATACTTTGTGGTTCAAGTGTCAAGGAAATGCCTTCATTTTCAAACAATATTGTGGCCCATGTACCACACTTCCAGTCCTGACCACGGTGGAAGTGACACTGGGGAAGAGCAGCAGACACAGAAGCAAACTCAGATGTGGCCACAAGAGGGCCAAGTTTACAAATCTCTAAGCCAGCTCGTTGAAAACTGCCAATACCACAGGCCAGCCACCTCTACCCTTCACATACCCACCCCACCCCAGTGCCCCACTACCCTATCACCCCACCCCTAACCTGGACCCACAATACAAAGGACTCTTTTCCTGATGAGGAGACTCCAGCAGCCAGAAAATAAGGTTCCCAGAATCAGAGTACTATGAAAAAAAGAGTACACCAGCTACTGTTCCATAAGCATCCCTCTTCCTGAAAAGCAAGATACAGAGTCAGTGATACATCCTTTCCTACTATGTCAATTCCATGAAGGACAGTGTCCTTGTACTGTCTAGATGTACTACTGACTGACTACAGCAATATCACATCTCTGGAAAATAGACTTAAAGCAAAGTTCATTTCGGGGAGTGTGTGCAAACTCCCCCTCACCTCAGTTTATGGGTGAGGCTGGGATGAGCTGCAGGCTAATATGCATGTTCAGAGAGACCTGGGAAATTCTAAGAGGAGAATAACTGATTAGACTTCAGCAACCATTGCTTAGCAAAGCCAAAGTCCAATGTGTCCCCATTAGTAGCTTAGAGGGTAAATGTGAGGCTCTGGGAAGAGGCAAGTCACAGACACCACAGTGTGATTAGTTCAGAGTACTCACCCATTCTGGTCACAGGGTACAACTCCCCAGGGATCCAAACCTCCCCTCGTTAAGGTGCCTGTCTGAAGAGAAATAAGCCTTTGGATTACATGGAGGATCTGGTCAGGCAGTAGTGAAGGCAAAAGCAAATACAATACACTTAATAGAGAAATACGCATCAGAAAGATATCACCGGGCTGGAGAGATGGCTCAGTGGTTAAGAGCACTGACTGCTCTTCCAAAGGTCCTGAGTTCAGATCCCAGCAACCACATGGTGGCTCACAGACATCTGTAACGAGGTCTGATACCCTTTTCTGGTGTGTCTGAAGACAACAACAGTGTACTCATACATAAAATAAATAAATCTTAAAAAAAATTTAAAAAAAAGAAAGAAAGCTATCACCAACATTGTTCCTTTAAGGAGGACCACAATAAAGTGGACATCCAGGTTCTAAGAAAGACATTGCAACGAATTCAAACATGACAGCCTTAAATTGGTCACAAACCTCTGTGACCTCTGTGGTAAAAAGAGCAGAATATCTCCTGTCACACTAGGGGACTGTGTTGCATATCTGATGACAGATGGGAGAAAGAGAGAGGCCTTGGTAAGAGAGTTAAAGCAACAAAATGGCTGGATCCTTACTTTTACAGTAAAAGCTAAAAAAAAAGTCATCAAAACTGAATGATGGACAAAGCACTGCATAGAAGACTGAAGAAATAGCCTACCATCTGATTTTTTTCTTTTTCTTTCTTTCTTTTTTTGGCTTAAAAATATGTGATAACTTTCTCAGTGTAGTATAACAACAAGGAACTCAGGCTAAGTTGAAATACCATCTGTGTGAGTGGAAAAAAATCACATAATCCCTCCAACATTGAAACCCTTATCTACAACATGATCATAATCACACAGACCTGTCTTGAATAATAAATAAAATAATAGGAAGCAATTTGTTTAATGTCAGGCCCACAGTAAGAGCTAGAAATCATGAGGAAACAGACTCACAGTTACTGCCCATTGTTTTGTTCAGGGCTATGTTATAACTACCTCTTCTCTTCCTGGTTCTGCTTTCAAACTCACAATATGACATCATACGTAAACTGTTCTTCCTTGTGAAGTTGATCTGGTCATGATGCACTTCTGACTCTCCACTATTCATAAAGTGCAGTTTCCATGCCATCAATGTTCCTTTCCCAGCCTTCCACACACTGTTTAGTGGCTACAGATTTTCCACATAGGAAGATGAAGATGTTTCTCAAGATGGATGACAGTGACAGTCACAGAACAGTGAGCATGTCCTTAAGTGGCAGTGCACTAGACACTTCAAATGTTTGACATGGTAAATGTTATCTTATATTTACTTTACACCCCCCCTGAAAAGACCATCAATTAAAAGGAACAGAGGGCAACAGAGGCTCCAATTGCTCCATGTTGCCTAAAGAAACAAAAACATGTCTATTAGACATTCAAGGGATCACACACACCCTCTTCTAACGTTGGCATCCTGCCCTGTATTAGAGCCATACTTTCCAAACCATACTGTGTTGCACTGTCCTGGTGCTATGGTGGTCCTTTGATCTCCTTCTTATGCTGCCCATTGTTTCTATCCAATCCTCTAACAGAACTGTTAATTCACTTCTGTCCCCTACTCAATGTATGTAACATAAACAAACATGTAGGAAAAAACTCAAGTGAGAGGCTGGTTAGCAATGGTGGCAAACATCCAATAGTTAATACGAAGCATACACTGCCCCTGAGAACATAGAGTTGAGGGTATACTCTGTGGCTGTATTGTCAGCAAGAGTCTTATATTAACACACAGTTTAATAAGCTTTTTTTTATTTTTCCTAGTTCCATAATTCACTTAATACTTATTAAGCATTGACTCAGTTGCCAGGCAATAGTCTAAGTGTTAGGGATACAGCTGAAAATGTTATAAACCATGTAAAGTTGGTGTGCATGTGCATATGCATGTATGTGTGCATGTGTGTGTGTGTGTTTCTGAGTGAAGGTTTTGACTGCATGAAACAGAGTGTATTTTGACCCCATTGCCTTTCATAGACTCTCACAGCTGAAAGGAACCTAAAAGATTCACTAATTCAGTTTCTCTCCCTCTTTTCAAAAGCCCAGGGTCAGAAAATTCATTTTGCAGATCACATGAGCGCACACACAACCAGAGATAAAATAAGGTCAGATGCCCGTAACCTGCTGTTACTTCTGCCTCACTAAGGAGAACAACATCTATCCATTCCAACGGCAGTGATGAATGTCCTGGGACTGAGGATGAAAGACACACACCTTGTCGAAGCAGATGAGGTTTAATTGTCCACAAACATTGATCCTCTGGGGGCTAATGCAGAATATGCCCTTCTTTTTCAGCCTTCTCTGGGCATAGATGATGCCCGTGGTCAGGGCTGCAGGGAGGGCAGGAGGCACTGCAATGGTGATAACATCCAGGGCTTTCCTCACCACCTCCTCAGGAGGTTCCTGGAAAAGACATTAGAACTAAATCAGCAATGAATAGCTTCATGCCTGTGACCTCCCCCTCTCTGTTTATTCTGAGAAACAGTATCAACTGGCCAAAGGGTCTGATGACCTCGGCCCTCAATATCTTTTCTCCAAAGTACAAGGAGAACACGTGTAACTGCTGCTGTGACCACTGGTGCACCAGCTCACTGTGGCTCTGCAAACACCGAGAATCTGGTTTTATTTGGAGATCGTCATCTGATAGCTACAAAATGCTACTTTTATTAAACATTTCACTTTTCAAACTAAATATGGAAGTAGTATAAAGCATGGGGAAGTGTTCAAGAATAGGATCATGCTGGCATTTCAGGAAACAAACTGTTCCCCCACTATCTCACAAGATCTGATTGTTATCCCAGAACTGAACAACCAATTGCTTATATGTGGATCTGGGTGCCTATAAGCAGGCTTTGGTGTTTTGGCTTGTCCGAAGTTTGTAAACCACATTCTTGAATAAGGCCAACAAAATGAAATAAGGTCAACATATAGCAATAAAATGTATAGAGTGTGTATGCATGTGTGTGTGAGTATGTGTGTGTGTGCATGTGTATGCATGCGTATGTGCACTGTGTGTGTGTGCACATGTGTATGCATGTGTGTGTGCATGTGTGCATGTGCATGTGTATGTATGTAAAAATACAAAGGTAGCTTACCCCACTGAGCACATAGACACAGAGAGTATAGATCATGCCAATGGTGGCTGTCCCTACAAGGCATAGGAGGAACCTGATGGCGTCCCTGTAGAGCTTGAAGTTCATGGGCTTAGGGTACAAGATGGATCTCACAAGGTCCCCCTTTGCAGTGTTGAATCCTAAAATGACAAACAGATGTCCCACATTTTCAGGATAACAAACGTTACTGCCAGTAATCTAAACATCCACATTATCTTGGTTTTCTCTAGAGCAATGTTTCTCAACCTGTGGGTCACAATCCCTTTTGGCAAACCTCTATCTCCAGAAGTATTGACATTACAATTCTTAACGGTAGCAAAATTGCAGTTATGAAGTAGCAAGGAAAATAACTTTATGGTTGGGGTGTCACCACAATGTGAGGAACTGTGTTAAATAGTCCTAGTTTTAGAAAGGATGAGAACCTCTGCTCTAAAGAATCTAAACCTAAACCTTAAGCCTAAATACAGTGTTAGATAACTAGAACAGTACATCAGGCTAGACTGGAACAGCATTACCTTCCTCAGAGCCTAGTACTCTCCCTGGCCTTCTTCCCCTCTCCTTCCAGTTTCAGTGCATTCCAGAGATGGGAACCATACCCAGTGAAGAGCACAACTTAGTTTGAAAGGCGTGACCCAATGAATGTGCTCACACCCACATACATGGATCCTTTGCTTGAATTAAAATGAAGTGGCCCAGTACAAACCAATGCACACATTTTTTTTTCTAATAGCTTTCACTCCTAAATTTTTAGTTTCTCTCTTGCTACAAGTAATGAACTTGGGGTTCTGGTTAGAAATGCTGAGTTTCTAGTCCAGCTTTCTCAGGTATTAGCTCATCATTCTTCAACTGTCCACTTGGCTTATGTAGTTTCGGATTCTTTGTGTACACCATGGAGGGGGCAGGCGATAAGTATCTCTACTGCTGGCTCGATCTTCAGAAAGAGTTTATAAACTGCAAAGCACATAAACAGTGATTATTGCAATATGTGCCGCTATAGTTATTGAGATGCATAGGTCACCCTTCAGTCAGCAAGTCACATTCAAAATGCTCAGACATACGTATATTTGTTGTGCTATCCAATGGTTGATCCTGACCTAATACATTTAAGATCTTAGACACACGAAGTTGGAAGGCATCATTGCAAACAACCTACACAGAAGATGCTCACCTGTCTGCAGGACCACGGCTCTCACGGTCCCAGAGCCAGCTGCCTTGGCCTGGATGACCTCGGTACCACAGAAGAGAACATGCCTCCTGGGATCTGCCTCAGACTGCATCTTCCAGGGTGCAGAGCTAGCCGTCTGGGATAGTGGCATTTTAGTGACAGGAATGCTTTCTCCTGTAGGAAAAAGAATCTATCTTACTTTGTGACGTGGAGTATTTTCCATGTCCATGTAAATGACTCCCACGCTCTAATGTGTCACAGAACTCCATCAGGAGCCTACTATGAAGCAAAGCAGTCTGTGCATTGGGAATACAGGACAAGCAAAGGTGCTGGTTGTTGAGAGTTCTGTATTTTAGAAGAGGAGCGCAACATGTAACCAAATATGTAAAATGTCATATTATAAATACTATATTATTTTAGGTTAAACATAGGCATTCAAATGGGTTTGCAAAAGACATTTGCGGAAGAGCAAGCTGTGTAGCTGTAAAGTGTGGGATGTGGGGAGAGCGAAGCCATAAGGCCTAGACAGATGCTTGAGCAGAGAGAACGCAAGTGTGACGCAGTTAAGTGTTTAAATTTTTCTGTAGGCCCTTGTATCGGGTGTCAGGGAGATGGTTAGCTGCTTCAGTTTCTAGAGTAATATTACAATTACTTATAAGATAAAATTTTCTGCCCAGGATACAAGGAATGAGTTTAAAGTCCCCTGAGGGTAATGGGTGGACTGTTAGCTGGAAAGTGATGGCAAAAGTCGTAGCTGAAGGGGATGGGACTGGAAATGCAGCAGATCGAGTAGAAGTAGAGAAGGCATTCAAGGAATAGGAAGGTTACGATGATACACAAATCGAGGGAATTTTGTATCAGCAGATCACAGAGTAGAAGAGAGAACCAAAAGAGCTTCGTGGTCCCGAGCTTGGAGACTGAGCAGAGGGCATACTACAGTAATGAAAATAAGGATTCTAAGAAAATCAGAAATTGCCTTTGGATCACTATGGACTGGAGCTCACTGTGGAAGAACCACATTGAAAGGCCTTGTGCACAGTGGATAATTATTTGGACCTGGTGATCGTATCACCAACTTGTATGCGGTAATTAAAGCTGAAGAGTAAAGGGGGGGCGGAGACAAAGATTACTTAAGAATCAAGCAAAGGGTAAAAGGAGGAAAAGATAAGAACATAGCCCTGAACGGTGCCAGCAGTTAGGGAGTCAGAGGAAGCGAAGGTGAGGAATGAATTGAGTGGGCATGGTCAGTGCTTGAAGTGCTCTGGAGAGAGCAGGGTGTTAGAAAGTCAAGACAAGGAGAGTTCTGGGGAAAGGTCTGGGGATAGTCAACTAGCCAAAAGACAGAAAAGTCACGAAGATGGAACTCAGTGCACATGCACTTGGGAGTGGAGCAGCTATGCCACTGTTGTGGGAGGCACACATTGCAGTGAGGTTAGTACTAACTCAAGGCAAGACTCAAGCTATGGAAGCAACCAGGGACAGTTCTGAGGAAGATGCCCTCAGAGCCTCCAACTGGCCTTTGTAGGGCAGATAATAAAAAATCAGCATCAGGGCTACGATCATTATGAAAATTGGTCTGGGCATTAGCAAATTCCCAGAGTTGATGGGCTTTTATAAATCTGTGGAGTTTTAAGGAAAATAAACCTGCTCTGTCATGATCGCCACACATTTTCTCTGTATGCTTATGCAGTGGGGAGATGAACATTCTTGTCTCCATTCATGCTGCTGGGCCTGCTCGAGAGAAATGGGTTTGCTATGGACTTTAATAGGAACACAATACAGTACTGTACTTCTATTGGTCTCAATTTCATCCCTAGAAAAGATATCCTCGTCTTACTGAAATCTCATTACTCTGCTTTAAAAGCTTGACTGAGTCACTTCTCCTCTGTGTATCTTAGTCGCAAAGACTGTGATCCAGGATGGCCTCTAAGGTCCACCCCTCAGATCAGTGGGCTAGTTAAAAATAAAATAAAGCCAGTCCAAAACATCCAGTGTATATTCTGGAACTGGCAGAGTTGTCCAAGGTTGCATTGTGAACTTTTCAACATTTTCAACCTAGGCTATGAGGCTTTGGTCTTGTGAATTGCAGGGTGTCGTTGATGGTTTCCAGACCTTCTAAGTTCATAAGGGGCATTTTATGTAAGTATGTTAAGATGTAGTTTTGAAAGATCTAGTGATCCCCACAATCTTTTAAATAATTTCAAGAAGAAAACGGGACACGCATTCAGTGTGGTTTTGAATGCACTGACTTGAGCGCATGAGGAACAGTTTAGAATTGAACTTTCAGATTCAACAACAGCAAGACTAAGCAAGGCTTGCAGAAGCAGGAAGGTCACACAGCAGCCCTGTATCTTGTCCTGAACAAAACTGTTATTTGGGAAGAGGAGGAGTCAGCTAGGACCGTGATAACACGGCTCTGAACCGGCCCAGCAAGGGCCGTACACATGGCGCTCCAGCCGTACCTGTCAGCATGCCTTCATCTACCACACAGCTGCCATCAATCAGAATGGCATCACATGGCATCTGCACTCTGCTCCCTGTCAGAATTAATAAATCTCCAGGCACCAGGAGGCGGGATTCCAGGTCTTGGGCTCCAGCTGAAAGTGTGAACAGACAGTCAGGTTATGTTCCCACAAAAACCAGTCCGACTGCTCTGTGTTAGAGATTCCTGGAGAAGCAGATAAAACATGTGAAAAGAGAGGCCAGTACTCAACAATGGTTCTAACTCTGAAGACAAGAAGAAGGAAGGAAACAAACTGCAGGAAATAAGGTTCTCGGAGTAGCAAAGATGGACAAGCCAAGGAAAAATAATGACAAAGTCAGAAAGATATTTGATGCTTATAGACAAAAACTGGTATTTTTCACATAGAAAGACATCAAGGAAGAGATGTACAGCAACAGCTAGATACTAACAGTTCACACACACACACACACACACACACACACACACACACACAAGTGGCATGTTAAATACTTGAAAAACTGCTTGCTTTTACTCGTTTCTTCCTCCTTTCTTTCCTTCCTTCCCTCTTGGTTCCCCATCTGGATGGTCTAACTTCTTTCTTCCCTTATTCAGTCTCAAAGAGGTCATGGGATTGAGTATGTAGACAGCTGTGAGGGATAGGTTTATCAGTTTAACACAAACTGGAATCATCTGGAAAGAAGGTTTCAATAAGGGACTGTCTATTAAGTTAGCCTATGGGAATCTCTGTGAGGGGTCTCAGATGAGTCTATTGAATTGAGAAGACCCATTGTGGTGGTTGGAATGAGGTACCCACCCCATACTCTCAAGCATTTGAATGTGTTGTCCCCAGTTTGTAGGCTTGTTTGAGAGGCTTAGGGAGTGTGACCTTGTTGGAGGAAGTGTGCCATTGGGAGTGGTTTTTAGAGCTTAACAACTTGGAGCCATGTTGAGTTGACTCTCTCTGCTTTCCATTTGCAGTTAAAAACATGAGTTCTCAGCTGTTCCTGCCACCACACCTGCCTCTTTGTTGCCACACTTCCCACCATGATGGTGATAGATTCTTAACCCTTTGGTACTGTAAACCCAAATAAACCCTTCTTCCTTCTACATTGCCTTGGTCATGGTATTATATCACAGCAATACAAAAGTAACTAAGACACCCACCTTGAATGTGGGTGGCAGCGTTTCATGTGCTGAAGCCTGGACTGGATGAGGGGAGCTGAGAATTCGCATGCATCAATTCACTGCTCTCAGCTCTTGACTGAAGATGTAACGAATCAAGCTGCTTCATGTTGCTGCCAGCTTGACTTCACCCCAGTGAGGACTGTGTATTAAGTTACCCTTCTGTTGCTGTGATAAAACACCATGACCAAGACAACTTAAGGAAGGAAGAGTTTATTTTGTGCTTGTGGTTCCAGGGGGATAAGAGTCCATCACTCTCAAGGCAGAGGAGCACGGCAGCAAGCAGGCATGGGCACTGAAACAGCAAGCTGAAAACTTGCTCATGTCTGCAACCATAAGCAAAAAGGAGAGAGAGAGAGGGAGAGCACCCTGGGAATGGCAAAAGACTTTGAAACCTCAAAGACTCCCCCAATGCCACACTTCCTCCAAAAAGACCACACCTCCTAATCCTCCCCCAAACAGTTCCACGAACAGAGGACCAAGAATTCAAACATTGAAGTCTATGGGGGACATTTTTATTTAAAACTCCACAGACTGTACCCTGGAATTCGGGTCAAATAACTCCTTTCTCCTGTGAGCTGCTTTTGTAAGAGAATTTTATCACAGCAACAGGAAATAATCTATGCAAGTGGCTGGGAAGATGGGTTGCAGGCTGCTGGTGGTGTTGGAGCCTAGGTGGGATGAAAACTCATGTGTGTGGCCTTGGCTCTGACAGAGCCCAGGTAAACGCTATATAGCCACAGTACTAGTGCCCTTCTGTGGAATATTGGGGTCTGGATTGTAATACAGGTGTTACCCAGAAGTGAGACTGGGCATAGTAGAAGCATCAACAGTGATGGACAATTGGTAACACCTAGCCTGAACTGCTATAGTAACCAGATCTACTAAAGTCAATGAAAGTAAAATTTCTCACTAATAATAATAATAATAATAACAATAAAGTTCAAGTACAGAAGAAGATAAACCGTGAAAGGACCTTTGACATAGAACTAGAGATATCATGAAGTGATAGACATCCAAACATATGTGTATGTA
Organism: Tokudaia tokunoshimensis; assembly: GCA_036184795.1. NCBI lineage: Eukaryota > Metazoa > Chordata > Mammalia > Rodentia > Muridae > Tokudaia > Tokudaia tokunoshimensis. The sequence goes on from BTHU01000015.1 coordinate 15,832,701, forward strand.
AGAAATCCTACATATTACTATGAGGCTGGTCTGTTGTTGTTGTTGTTTTTATTAGATATAGTCTTTATTTACATTTCAAATGATTTCCCCTTTCCTAGATCCCCTCTCCCCGAAAGTCCCATAAGCCCTCTTCCCTCCCCCTGTATCTCAATCAGCACCTTCTGCTTCCCTGTCCTGGTATTCCCCTACACTGCTGCATTGACCCTTTCCAGGACCAGGGGCGTCTCCTTCCTTCTTCTTGAGCATCATTTGATATGTGAATTGTTTCTTGGGTATTCCAAGCTTCTGGGCTAATAGCCGTTTATCAGTGAGTGCATACCATGTGTGTTCTTTTGTGAATGGGTCACCTCACTCAGGATGACATTCTCCAGTTCCACCCACTTACCTAAGAATTTCATGAATTCATTGTTTTTAATAGCTGAGTGGTATTCCCTAGTGTAAATATACCAAATTTTCTGTATCCATTCCTCTGTTGAGGAACATCTGGTTCTTTCCAGCTTCTGGCTATTATAAATAGGACTGCTATGAACATAGTGGAGCATGTGTCCTTATTGCATGCTGGAGAATCCTCTGGGTAAATGCCCAGGAGTGGTATAGCAGGGTCCTCTGGTTGTACTATGCTGAGTTTTCTGAGGAACCACCAGACTGATTTCCAGAGTGGTTGTACCAGTTTGCAATCCCACCAGCAGTGGAGGAGTGTTCCTCTTTCTCCACATCCTCGCCAGCACCTGCTGTCTCCTGAGTTTTTGATCTTAGCCATTCTGACTGGTGTGAGGTGAAATCTCAGGGTTGTTTTGATTTGCATTTCCTTGATGACTAAGAATGTTGAATATTTTTTTAGGTGCTTCTCAGCCATTCCATATTCCTCAGGTGAAAATTCTTTGTTTAGCTCTCTACCCCATTTTTTAATAGGGTTATTTGGCTCTCTGGAGTCTACCTTCTTGAGTTCTTTGTATAGCTTGGATATTAGCCCTCTGTCGGATGTAGGGTTGGTAAAGATCTTTTCCCAATTAGTTGATTGCCGATTTGTCCTTTTGACAGTGTCCTTTGCCTTACAGAAACTTTGTAATTTTATGAGGTCCCATTTGTCATTTCTTGATCTTAGAGCTAATTAATAAGCTATTGGTGTTTTGTTCAGGAAAATTTCCCCTGTGCCCATGTGCTCAAAGCTCTTCCCCAGTTTCTTTTCTATTAGTTTCAGTGTTTCTGGTTTTTTGTTGAGGTCCTTTATCCACTTGGACTTGAGCTTAGTACAAGGAGATAAGAATGGATCGCTTTTTCCCTTACTGCTTTTAGTATTCTTTCTTTGTTTAGTGCATTTGGCATTTTAATTATTATGTGACAGGAGGAATTTCTTTTCTGGTCCAATCTATTTGGAGTTCTATAGGCTTCTTGTATGTTCACCGGCATCTCTTACTTTAGGTTAGGGAAGTTTTCTTCTATAATTTTGTTGAAGACATTTACTGGCCTTTTAAGTTGGAAATCACTCTCTTCTATATATATAATCCTTAGGTTTGGTCTCCTCATTTTGTCCTGGATTTCCTGGATGTTTTGGGTCAAGAGCTTTTCGCATTTTTCATTTTCTTTAGCTGTTGTATCAATGCTTTCTATGGTATCTTCCGCATCTTAGATTCTCTCTTCTATCTTTTGTATTCTGTTGTTGATGCTTGGATCCATGACTCCTGACTTCTTTCCTAGGTTTTCTATGTCCCAAGTTGTTTCCCTTTGTGATTTCTTTATTGTTTCTACCTCCATCTTTAGATCTTGGATGGCTCTGTTCAATTCCTTCACCTATTTTATTGTGTTTTCCCTTAGTTCTTCAAGGGCTTCTCCCTGTTTACTTGCGTTCTCCTGTATTTCTTTAAGGAGTTATTTATGTCCTTCTTGAAGCCCTCTATCAGCATCATGAGCTGTGATTTTAAATCCAGTTCTTGCTTTTCTGGTGTGTTGGGGTATCCAGGACTTGCTGTTGTTGGAGAACTTGGTTCCTATGGAGCCATGTTGCCTTGGTTTCTGTTGGTGATGTTCTTGCATTTGCCTTTTGCCACCTGTTTATCTCTGGTGTTAGCTGGTGTTTCTGTCTCTGACTGTGGTTTCTCTGTGCTCCTGGGAGACCTGTTCTCTCTGTGTACACTGATATGTAAGTACTTCTGCGAGACCCACTCTTTTATAGTCGTATTTGGGTATGTAACTCTGTGGCCCCGATCAACTCTGGGTGTAGGCGGTAATTGGAAGACTCCTGTCCCAGGCTGTTCCTAGGCTCTTGTGTCCTCATGGTTTCAGGCTGTTTCCTCTGAGCAGCAGGGGTGGTCCTACTGTACTACCAGGCCTCTCTGCATTCCTGAGTGGTTAGCTACCTCTGTATGTCTCTTGGATATAGTACCCAGTGGCAGAGGATGGCCTCAAGCTACACACAGAAACCGGAAGGCTCCTGCCAGATGGTTCCAGATGAGATCCTCTGCTCTGCAATGCAGGTCTCAGCTGTGCTGGCTGACTCCTCCATGCTGCTGGGTAGATAACTGGCTTCCTGTGCCACTTGGAGATGGTGCACTGTGGCAGTCCCAAACCAGAGACCGAAACCAGAAGTGGTCTGTTGTTAATACATACTCTCTAACACTTCTGAGAAAATCTAAATGCAGTGATGCCCTAATAGGGACAAGGACACCATACACCCAAATATTGGATTTTCAATTTCAGCCACACCCCCACATGCCCAGTCATGAAAACTTACAGAAAAATCTGATTACAATCTGTCTAAGAAATGTATAATATAAGCTGGAAACACACTATGCCATTAAACAGGAAAATGTTCAAAAACAATGGAGACAACAAAAAGATATCAAAGTCACATAAGGGGCCTGCCTGGCTGCCTAAATTTGTATATTTTAGCAAAGTAAAGAATAATAAAGATCTATAACCATTGAGTAAATGGGGTTTCATGAATCCATAATGGCATAGGTTAGTAGATAAATAAGTAGAAAGAAAAAATAGATTTCTTTCCTTGCAGCAAAATGGCAATTAAAAAGTTAAGAAGTTCAAATGAGAAAATTTCTATTTATCAAGTAAAAGTAATAATTAAACCAAGAAAATCAGTAGAACATAAAACTAGTGGGTGAAAATCTTGTGAAGATAGTCTATTTATGTAGTCTCAAAATATTCCTCAACAAAGTAACTATTAATTACAAAAAGAAAAATAGTAAACTTACAAAAGATAAGAACTTGCAGACATCCTATAATTAAGTAACCCACATTGATACTACTAGAAATAGAACTAATTTAAATCATGTACCTCCTGACACAAAGAAACAAACACACACACACTCACGTGCACACACACACACGCACACACACATACGCATGCGCGCACGCACACACATGTGCATATACATGTACATATACACATACACACATGTACGTGTATGCCTGTGATTTGCCAAAGCCAAATATAAGGACATTTTACAAAATAACCAGAATTGGATCATATAAGTCATGGAAGAAACAACTGAAAAATACTGATATATGGCAAATAACTCCACTGTGTTTTCCTGCATCTCTACAAAGAACATTACTGAGAAAATATGACAAAAAGCAGGCCATGCATTGTTAGTGTGTGTCAGTTAGCTTCCTGATGACATTGCAGTTTCTTCAAGAGAATGTCCTGGTCTCTAAAAAGTGCACATGGTTGCATGTGGGCAGAGAGATACGTGTACAAATGCATAAATGTACATGTGCAAGCTCCAATCTGACATCACATGGCATTCTTCACCACTTTTGACCTAGTTTTTTGAGGCAAGGTCTCTTGTTGAACCTAGAGCTGACCATTCTGACCTTGCTAGCTAATTTGCTCCAGAGATCCCCTGTCTCTGCTTCCTGAGTGCCGGAATTTCAGGTGGATTCCACCTGTGCCCAGCTTCTACATGGATTCTGGAAACCAGGACTCTAGCCTTCATACTGGCTTCGCAATTGCTATATTAACTAAGCCATGTGAACAATCTCAAAAACTTATTTTTAAGTTCAGGAAAACAGAGCGATCCTCTTTTTTTACAATTTCTCTGTACAAAAAAAAAAAAGAGGGGGGAGGAAATATACATGAGGTACCATTGCTTACCTCTCTGATTAGAAAAATCAAGTATTCTGCCAGCATATTCTGTTGGAAAGGCCGTGAGGAAACAGGCACTCACACATTGCTAATCTAAATGCGAACTGGCACAGTCGCTACTGAATGAAAGCTGGCGATATCTATCTAGCAAAAGTGTGTATGCATTTATTCTCTAATCTAAAAATTTTGCTTCTCAACATCCATATTGAAGATATGCTGATGAAAAGATGAAAGAACATATGTAGAAACCTTTTATTGCAGCTTTATTTATGGTGGGAAAAGACTTAGAAAATATTCAATAGAGGACTGACTGAATTAATAATGCTTCCTCCACGTTAGAGGACTACACATTCATAAATAATTTGGAATGTGCATATACCCTGTCATAAAAGGTTCATGGAAACATCAGTATGTAAATAATAGTTAAATTTGGTATGCTTCTGTTCATAAAAATGGAGTGTAATTATGTAATCTATTTTGCATGCATAATATAAGCTAGTACCTTATTTTTTATATTTCTAAATGTAAGAATAGATTAAAAACTAACAAAAGCAGTTATGATGAAAATACAAGGCAAAAGAGAAAAGGAAGGAGTTGAACTCTCCTGAATATCTTTTATCATATGAATTTAAACTTTAAAACATAGAGATATTTTTAGAGTATCTGTGTAAAATAAAAATAAATTTGAAAAGCTAACACTAAAAGCCTAAAACAAATGAATGAAATGAATCTATTGCATTGCTGGCAGCACCATGCAGAGAACTATGTTGAATGACACTGAAGCATAATTTATTAAATCAAATTTTATATGTGGCTCTGTTTCTAATGGGATATCACAATTTGGGGTGGAGGTCTCTCCAAGACATCGTAAATTGATTTTTTTTAATTGCTTCATTGCTGAGAATGTTGGTTTGTTGTTTTGAGATTATTGTATTAGTAAGATTAAACAAATGAGCCATTCTTGTCTGTCTCTGAGAACTGGAATTTTCAGTATAAATGAGAAACACAAGTACAATCATCAAAGTAAAATAAAACATTTATATCTAAACTCAAATTATAAGTGTTGTTGAGAACTCATACTTCACTTTATCTTAATTTCTTCAGTATGCCCCTGTGAATGCCTGTGAACAAAGACTCACATGGTAAAAAAAAAAGGTCCCTAACACTCTGGCTGAGTACTCTCAGTAAATACATGCCAGAAATAAGTAAAGAATGAACAAATATTTACTTGTAACAATATTTATAATAGCATCCTAACTCTATTACTTAAGAATAAATCTCAGAAAGAATGTGTAGGGCTCATAAACTGACAACTTCAGATGAGAGGAATCAGAGAAGACCTAAAGAAATCTGTATCTATGAAGAAAATACCCAAACCTGTAAATATGTCAATTTTCTACAACTGACCTAGAGATTTAACATCATAGCCATCAAACCCTCAATACAATTTTAAAAAATAAACAATTAAAATTTTTTCTAAGTAGTTTTTAAAAGAAAATTGTCTGTATTTGTTGCTATATCTTCTCATTTTTACAACAAAACACTTGACAATATTCAACTTGAAGGAGGAAGGGCTTACAGTTCAAGAGAACACAGTTCATCATGAAGAGGAAATCATGGCAGCATGAGCCAGAGACATCTGATCACAGTGCATCCACAGTCAGGAAACAAAGAGATGGATGCTGTTGCCCAACTGACTCCCTTCTTTTTATTCAGCTCAGGACCCAACCCATGAAATGGTGCCACCACAGAGTTAAGGTAATTAATTAACCTAATCAAATCACCCTCAGCACCAATGTTTTCCATATTCCTACTAAGATAGCCCATTAAGCCCCACTTACAGCATTCTACCAATTTTCAAATCCAAAGTCCCAAAATGCACATTCCTCCAAAACAAAGGATGGTCAGGCCTATCACAGCAATACTCCACTCCTTGTACCAATTTCTGTCTTAGTTAGGGTTTCATTGTTGTAAAGAGACACCATGACCAAGGCAACTCTTATAAAAGAAAACATCTAATTGGGGCTGGCTTACAGTTTCAGAGGTTCAGCCCATTATCATCATGGTGAGAAACAGCAGCACTCAGGCCATCTTGGTGCTAGAGGAGCCAAGAGTTCTACATGTTGATACACAGGCAGCAGAAAGGGACTGTATCAAACTAGCCAGACTTGAGTGTGTGTGTGTGTGTGTGTGTGTGTGTGTGTGTGTGTGTGTGTGTGTGTGTGTGTGTGTGTCTGAGAGAGAGAGAGAGAGAGAGAGAGAGAGAGAGAGAGAGAATGGGAGAGGGAGCTGAAAGCCCTACCTGCACAGTAGCATAGTTCCCGTAATAAGACCACACCTCCTCCAATAAGGCCTCCCCTCCTAATAATGCCACTTCCCACAGGACAACCATATTTAAACCACCATACATACTTTTTCTTCCAATGACACACTAAACATTCTGAGTCCAAAGTGGAAAAATAGGGGCATAGCAAGGAATGGTCACAGTGAAGCATGATTAAATGCAGCAGAACAAATATCAAATCCTACAGCTCCATATCCAGCATCTGGAACTCATAATGAAATCACAATGACTGGATATGGCTTGGATAACTGCACTTCTCCACTTCTGATATTTACAGCACACATAGCCTCTTTCTTAGACAAGCTCTACTCCATGCCTGCAAGGTTCCTAGTCAGATATGCCATGCTCCAAGCATCCTGGTATATCTCCTGAAACTTAGACTCTACAGATTCAGTCAATGGCCTCTTGGAGACTGGTTGCAAGGACCTTGACCCTGTCACACATTTCCTAGCTACAGCAGCTCTGTAGAGTCATGAACCATGACCATGGATTCCATGACCCCCTCAACACTGCATCTTTCAGGCCTCCAAATCAATTACATGTGGACAATGTGGGCAAGTTCTGTTACCAACTTGAGTTATAGCCTAGTCTCTTTGGACTTCAGCTTTATCAGCTTCTGTGTGATAATCCTGAAGAAACCTTTCTTTGGGCAGTAGATTTATAGGAGCAAAGATTCCTGTTAGTTGCATTCTCAATTTCAGTTCTCTCCTTTCAAATAAGTTTGCATTTTGAGTCTTAACCTTTGATGAATAGGGTGTTGCCATCAGGGTACTTTTCCACCTAACTGATTAGTCCATTACTTTTAAATTCTACTTAACTCAAATTCTCAAGACATGGGCAAAATGAAACAAGGTTCTTGGCTGAATTATCAGATGAATGGCTCCTAGGCCAGTTCCTGGTGGAGTCCTTACTTCTCCCTGAAACCTCATGAGCTAGGCAACCACTATCTCTTTCTCTCTGATTTTCCACCCTTCCAGGTCTGGTCAGACTGTACCATTAAGCTGTGTTTCCAACATGCTAGGATTTTTCTACCTGAAAGCACCAGACTCTTCCATATTCTAGGCACAAAATAATTTCTAAGGCCTAAGACCCACATGGTCATGTTTATCAGAGCAACAATGACACTTCCCAGTGCTAATTTTCTGTATTAATTACTTTGTTCCTTTCTGTGACAAAATAATTAACAATAAGAAGCTTAAATGGGGAAGAATTTCATTTAGCTTACAGGCTGAGAGAATACAGTACAACCATGAAAGAATTCTGGCAGCAAGAGGCTGAGTCTGCTGGACACATTGCATCCAGTCAGTGTTCAGTTTATTCTCTCCTTTCCACTCAGTTTCCCAATAGTTAAAGTGTGTCACCTCACTTCAGTTAGCAAAATAAAGATAATTCTTCACATGCATGATGGGAAACTAGCCTGATCTACATAATGGATCCATTCCAAATTAATAACTCAAAAGAGGGAGGGAAACTTATACATCAAAGTAGCACTACAAGAGAATAAAACTAAAGTGTTCACATTACCTGTTCAGATCATATAATAAAATCATGTCTCTCTACCAGGATAACAAGAGAGTATAACAATACAGTAGGACATAGAGTCCAGAAATTGGTTCACCTCCATAGACAACAGGCTCATAGCAAAGGTGCAAAAACAATTTTTTTCAACAAATAGTGTCAGAGTACTTAAATACCTGGGAAAAGTAAACATCGGTGCAAAGCAAACAGAAAGCAGAACAGTGAAAACACAGTGTAGACCGAAAACTTAAAGCTGTATAAGAAAGTTGGGTGGCCTTGGAATTTGCAAAGATGCCTTCTGAATTAGACTAGCCATAAAGGAAAGGCTAATCAACTGAACCTTAAGAAAAGTGAAAGCATTTGCCCTTTGAAGGGTGCTGTGAAGAAATAAGAAGATACTTCATAGACTGAGAGGAGATATCTAATAACAGACTGAAAATTTAATAATGAGACAAACTGCTTAGCAAAAGATCAGAATGGATACTTCAAAAGAGACATGTGAGTCACAAGAAAACCCTTGAAAAGATGTCTGGGGCCATCAGACATTGAAAAAAACAATAAGATACTTCCACAAATGAAAGTGGCTAAAATTAATGGATGGGTTGCACTGAGTGTGGATAAGAATGTGGAACTGACACTGCCATATGCAGCAGTAAGAAATGAAATGCTACAATCACTTTGGAAAACAATTTGTTAGCCTCTTAAAATGTTGAGCATCAACCATGAGGTCATATACTCTGTAACTAGGTATATGTTCATAGGGATGATAGAGCATGTCTATAAAGGACCCATACATGACTGTTCACAGCACTATGGTTCACGGTAACAACAAAAAAAGGTGAGAGAATTCAAATATAGGTCACCAGTGAATTGAATTATACCTGTGTAATAGGATACGTTAGGGAATAAAGAAGAATGTACTGTTAATACCCTTCACAAAACAAGTGCATCTTACATTATGAACTTTGATATTTTCTTACCAAATTAGCTCAAAACATGTTATAAAAGACAAAAGAATGTATCTTATATAATACCGTTTATGTACAATTATTAATAGAGATGTTAACCTATAATAACAGAATGCAAATAAATGATGACCTGTGTATGAGGGAGGCAAAGGGGGAGGAAGGACAATAAGTGTACTCAAGTCACCTTTACCGGATGAGTCCTACTGTTAATTTCACAATGGTGACACTTTTGTGAGTATACACTACGTCAAAATCGACTGAATTATGCACTTTACAGATATGTTTGGTTTGCCATGCTAATTCAACCTCTATAAAGTAAGTTTTCTTCTTATGGTAAAGATCTCGGATTCCTTTCTTGTAAGCAAATGTATAAGAAAAATACACATGTAGATGTTTTAGTAGAAACACTCAGAAAACCAAAGCTAAGTCACTTTCTGATTGTCTCTGGATATAACGAATGGGTATAAAACAGTGTAACTTACCTTTTCGCTCATACACAGAGACTGTAATGCTATTATGGGATTCAACAAGATGGTGCAGTTTTACAGATTGCTGCAAAGAGAAGGAAAACAGATAACATTTATCTATTTATTCTATATTGTCATAGAATTTTTAAAAGACACTCCCTGAATTCTTTACAAAACTGATATACCTTAAGAATATTTAGTACAATAAGATGATGTCTAAGAGTATTACGCTACTAACTCATCCTTTTGTTCATTTGTGAATTCACTCAACCAACATTTATTAAGCAGCTTTTTCTATACCTAAGGTTATATGTTAAGAAATTAAATAGAATGGAAAACAACAGAAATATAACATAATTGTCAATCAAAGAAATATATTTTAACCAAATAGTTATATAAGTAAATATTTACAAAGAATAAGCTACCCCCATGTTTCTATGTAATATTAGTCACTGCAAATGGAAAGTGTGAAACCATGTATGTAAAGACTCCCAGTGCAGTTTTGCTTCAGTAGCAAAAAACTAGAAACCATCTAAGAATCTGCCAGTAGTCAAAATAGTCAGCACATAGTTTTAAAACTATTTCAGATCTAAAGAAAGTATCTGTACCAATACTATTAAAGATATATTCAGTTAAAATGCAACTGCAAAACATCAATGAGAGGAGAGGCCATTAGTCCTGTGAAGGCTCGATGCCCCAGTTTAGGGGAATGCCAGGTCAGGAAAGTGGGAGTGGATAGATTGGTAAGCAGGGGGAGGGAGGATGGGATAGGAGGTTTTCGGAGGGGAATAGAGCAAATATTTGAAATGTAAATAAAGCAAATATCTAATAAAAATTCAACTGCAAAATAGTGCACAAGGTATACTGTGAAATGTGTGTGTGTGTGTGTATTTGTGTGTGTGCGATTAATATTGCTAAAGTATAAAGAACAGCTGGCCCTAGTAAGTCCTAAAAATCTGACTGATTCTTTCTAGCAATTTTTTCAATGTAAGGAGTCCTATTTTCATTTACAATGTTATTCTGCTTTAAATATATTTTTAACATATTCATATATTATTCCTTGTACAAGAGAAAATGGCTAGCTAATTTTAAATGCTTTCTATTTCAATTCAAATTACCTATCAGCTTTAGAATTGACTTGGTACCCTCAACAAAAGTTGTTTAGATGGAAACATGAAAGAAGAAATCATGTCAGCAGGTAAAGAGTGAAAGAAAGGTGTTCAAGCCTGAGAGTGGGTGTAAAGAATCAAGATCTATAATAAAAGGAAGAAGGAAGCTGCAGCAGCCACTGAAGGGCATGCAGAACAAAGAGAAATTGTTCCTTTGTGTTTAAGTTTGTTGAAGCTTGAGAACGCTAAACACTGATGGCAAGCTCTTATAAAGAGGCAGAGAGATCACTTGTGGATTGCACGACCACCCCACAAAGGTAGAGCAGGTATCTGGAGGGGCAGGCAGATGCTATCTTAGGGCAATTCCTCCACTGTGATGAGCAGGAAAGGAAGTCAGGACTGAAGAGAACAGAGAATTTGGCAATAGAGAGGGAGGAGTTGAGCAAATTTCATACAAGGCTCTGTTTTGTGAAATAACTTGTGAGATTATCTCCTGAGAAATCAAAGAAAGAAGACAGGCATTTCCTTGCATCCTTGTAGTGTGGGAGAACGCCTTGATCTGAGATGCACAAAACTTGCCAGGAAAAGGGTGAAATTTATGGACTCATATGTGATCCACCCATCAGTTCTATGTGGTTTTTCTCCCAGCAGCACCTAGACCCCCTGCTATAAGTGTAAGGAAACCCAAGGGCTGAACTAGAACTTTGATAGATGGATACTAAACAAACAAAAAGGTCGAGGAAACCATAGGAAGAAGAGGGTCCTCCATCTTCTGAAAAACTGGGATGTGCGAGAAGGGAAAGGCATCACCCACTGAGCAGCAGCAATTGTGTTCTGCTTTCATAAGCGTGCTCTTGTTTGACATGAACTGGGAAATTCTCTTTCAAGATTCTTGCCTCAGAACAAGCCAGTGAAGCCTGCCACTGGATCTAGGGAAACTCACCTGTCTGAGATCATACACGGTCAAAGCTATGGAAATGACAGACATGAGGATGATGGCAAGAGCATATTCCTTGTAATCTTCACTGAACCACAAACAGACGCTGAAGAGTTGAAAGATGTAAAATGGATTTAGAACCTGTTAGCAGACGTAAAGACAGGAAGACAAGAATGGCTTTTGGGTTTCACACATGGCGGTTCGCTGACTTGTTTTCATAATTAGCACCGTGATATCAATCACCCCGCGCAATATGCTCTGTTTCTTGTTGTTTTATTTCATCAGCAATTTCTAAGACACAGCTATGAATATCAAGGAGCCAAAAAAATATCTAAGCCTTTAAAGTGTTCTGATCCCCCAGAGCACTTAGTTTAATCACTGCTGCACTTAGCAATCTACAAAGTTGTGCTTGGCGTGTTGCTGGGTTAAGCATCTGAGTAATGGGCAAAGAGTAGATGTTATCATCCCCCATTTACACTTCCTGAACTTCAGAGAGGTGACACACTCAGCTTTACAGAATTGAACTACTTTAATCTGCTGTCCCCTCTTGCATACAATTCCATTAAAGAACTTTTCATTAATGGATGAGTGCGAGACCGCACTTTTCGATAAGTGGAGAGCTAATATGGCACGTTGTAACCACACATTGTTCAATGGGAGGGAGCAGACATCAACACCAACAGTTGCGTTCCTGGTATAACTTAAAATGCGGTGTGCCCTTCCTCAATTTCACCATAGTTGCTCACAGGGACAGGAATCCTGGCTAGGGAGGAAGCTCCCAGAACCTTTCTCAACCAATTTGCTTTGCCTTCTGCCATCCTCAAATGTTTTTAGGAATATTGAGAATTCATCTTGAATTTATGAAGTCTTTCTAAGGCAAAGATGAAGGGAGACTGAATACCAGAAATACACAGAGGGCTGCTATATGGCTTTACACTAATAAATCCAACAATAAAAGCACAAGAGGACATTTTTATCTTAGTGCATGATGCATAAGCCATTCTTTCATGTTCTCTCTCTCTCTCTCTCTCTCTCTCTCTCTCTCTCTCACACACACACACACACACACACACACACACACACACACACACACACACACACACACTGAGCTGAGTAGACCATAGAAAAGCTAAATAAATGTGGTTTTCTCCATACAGTTTTGAATGCTGAGGTAATTGCATATGCTGCTGAAGAAAATGATTCCCTTTCCTAAAACAAATGTGATTTCAGTTTAATGGAATTGGAATGAGCTAAGCAGCACAGTACTTTAAGAAAGGAGAAAACCCGAGCATTAAGAAGACACTTGAGTGTAGGAGCATTGTAGTGTGCAGTGTGCACACAAGGCACATAGCACATCCAGAAAACGTGCTTGGAGTCCTCTTACAGCATCAGATAAATCACAGTCACTTATTAACAAGTAGAATCTCCAACTGGCCAGACCACAGAGTCATCATTTTCTACCCAACATCCTGGCAAAATATTGGAGAAGTTACCTCCTTGATGAGCAGTTTCCAAATAGGTGTGATTTCAACATCAATAGCATTAGGCCCACATATTAGCCTCCTACGGGGAGAAACCACAGATTGATCACTCGGTCACCTCAATTAAAGAAAACTCGTCTCCTGAACATTCACAGAAAAGGTCTATTTCATATTCCTTTTCTCACTTCTGGGGTCAATCAAGGTATCTCCTGTCACATGGTACCCTCCTATGTCTCAAAGTAACTAAAGAGTGGGAGGGGTTCCAGGAGCAAAACCAGTAGAGAGGATAATGTTGCTTCCATTGAACTACAATTCCTAAGGTCTAAATATTTCCCTCAGTGGTGCCTTTGGCTTCTAATATTACCTACTTTCTCTCTAATACATTCAGAACTCAGATGTTCTCAGCTCTGTGCCTCCTCACTATAGGTTTAAGGAAATGAAATAGAGAGATCTCGAAAGTAGAATTTTTTTTTAGTGAAAGGGAAATACAGTCTCTATTGTTTCTCCTCATATCCAGGAGTTCTTTGAGGCTGAATATTTTGTTTTAATGTGAGCAGAAAAGTTCTTGATTATCAGAAAAAGCTCAACATGCAGGATTATACCTCCCACTAACTGAAAGTCCCTGAGTTGTGTTGCTTTGATTATGCAGAGACAGGGCACCTTATGAATTCTTTTCTTGTGGGGAATACTAACCATTCTCCATGCCTTCCATTTAGACTCTCAAATAAAACAGCTATTCAAATGCACAGGCTATGGTCCTCCATTTTTATGTAAACAAGGATAATTTAAGACATCTCATTAAAATGAAGACTTGCTTTAGTAGGGGTAAGGGGCATACTGCGATTCTGCATTTCTTATAAGTATGCAGGTAATACTAATGCTGCAATGCCCTCCCCTTTTAAGATAGTGTGTGTGTGTGTGTGTGTGTGTGTGGTGTCTGTGTGACTGTCTATGCCTCTGTGCATGTGTGTGTGAGAGAGAGAGAGAGAGAGAGAGAGAGAACTATGTAAACATCTTGCATGGCATTGATCCAAAGCACTGTAAGTGCTCGTATGTGGAACTCAGCCAGCATGTGTGTGCTCATGCGTGTGTGTGTATGCGTGTGTGTGTGTGTGTACTTGCCATATGTACATGTGTATGAATGAGTGTGTGTGTGTGTATGCTTGCCATGTGTTTCTGTGTGTGTATGTACCTGCCATGTGTACATGTGTGTGTGAGTGTGTCTGTGTACCTGCCATGTGTACATGTGTGTATGTGTGTATGAGAGTGACTGAATAAGTGAGTGTGTATGTATGTGCATCTTTGTGACCTCATTCAAGCTATTAAATCCCCCTGAGCCTCACACTGCACTCTTCTCTGTTAGACTGGTGGCCATATTTGCTCTACTTGTTAACCCCCATCAAATTGCTCTGCAGATATGTGAGGTCATGCATGGGACACACTAAGTAAATCACTGCAATTGCTTCTCATATTGGTGAATTAAGACTGCATACTGGACTATCTGGATAACCAATCACTGCCCCTTTTGAGCTAAAGACACATGCATGTAGTACCTGATCTCCTGTTCCTCTGAAGTCAGACCTAATCCGAATTTCTGATGTATCTTCGCAGAACTGAGCCAGTCTTCCAGGGAGCTAAAACAACAACGACAAAAAGAATCCAATAGCAGAAGTATTTTCAAGATAACACTTTTCTTCTTAGGATACACTTGTCGAAGCAACTTACCCAATTTTTTGAAACTGTCCTTCTAAATTATTCCAAACATATCGTATTTTCTGCACTTTTATGTATCTCACCTACAAAAAGAAAAAAAAGTATTACAAGAGTCTCAAATTTGAAGATCAGAGAACACCCCAACTCGGGGTCTAAGGAGATATTTGTGGGAGAAGCAAAGATAGAGCCAGAAAGGCTCCTTAAAATTTTCTCTTCTCCTAACCTTCCATCCTATTCTCCTCTATCACATGAAAAAATACTTCTATTAGAAGTCATCATCTGGTCATCATGTTTCAACATATTGACAAATACATGATTTAATAAAACCCAGTCTCCACATTTTACTACCTTACAAACTAATGAAGGAAACAAAACATATTACAAAAATAAAACTTAGGTTTCATAGTCCAAGACATATATCAAAGGAATAAAATATAATGACATAAAAATGTTGCCTGAAAATACCACAGACATGTAGAGAAGGTGAGTGGAAGGGGTAACATCAGAAACGTGATGCTAAAGGGTAAAAGGGATTTTTCTCAGTTGAAGACTGACGAGAGTTGAAGAGAGAGCATGCAATGAGTTGAAAGGGAAGAGACAAGAGAACAGACCTGTTTGACTGCAGAATGAAGGGCAAGGCTGGGGAACTAAACTAATGATAAAGGTGAGCAGCCCGAATGCGAGAATGAGGCATGAGCATTTGTCTCACAGAGGATGGGTTCTAGAGCAGCCTTCAGAAGACACAATGGAGAACAAGGCAGCGCCAGGAGAGAGAAGCAGTTGTGGCAGCAAAGTGTACTCCAGCGAGTAGGGCTTTGAGGGCATTGGCAGAGGAGAGAAAAACAGATTCTTGCTTATCACAGTTCTTCTTGCTTACTTCTGCTTCCCTTAAGCACTGTTGCCAACCTCAGAAGGTATAAAGAGACAGTGGGGCTCCCAGTTCATGGTGCAGCAACAGTTATAACCACAGGGTACTTATTAGAAGCATTTAGAGAGCTTTGAAGAATATTGCTATTTGGGTCCCATAGCCAAGAGATTTAATTTGTTCACAGTGTGCTTTGGGCATAAATATTTTTAAATTTCCCCAGATAATTCTAATGTGCAGTCAAGGTTGAGAAGCACTATTCAAGGCTTCTGGTTTGGGCAGCTCTTCTATTTCTGACCTTGAGAACTTCAACTAACTTTCCCTGTACCTTGGTTTCCCCAGGAATATGCTGAAGCAATTGACCAGATTATATCTAAGTTCCATTCAGCTCCTTTATGAATTGTATAACCAACCATCAGGTAAGTTTTAAACTGGGAAAAAGCTCTAACTGGTGCATAATAAATGTATACAATATTTGTTAAATACATGACTGCTTTGCAAAAGCACCTCTACTAGAAAATATGGTTTAAATCTCTAAGTTCCAAAGACTTACTGAATCATAACTATACTTAGTGAGCATACAGTGCTCTGTGTGTGTGTGTGTGTGTGTGTGTGTGTGTGTGTGTGTGTGTGTGTGGTATGTGCCTGTGTGTATGTATGTGTGTGTGTCAGTACAATTCAAGCAAAAGTGCTAAATGTTATAATTTGTAAAAATTCCAATGAGGTTTGTTACAAAAGAAATTATTTGAAAGCCTGTCTATTTCCAGTTGATTTTGAGTATGAAATAGAGCAAATTGCCACTGCGAAAAATCCTTCCTTCATAAGCTGTCAAACATAGGGAGGAAAGAAATTTTTGAAAGCAACCAACCGTGGGGCTTGTTAGCCAACACAGGCCAGGTTGGAACCTCTGGTTTCTTCCTTTACAACTTAAATTCCTTTTGAGTATCCCCTGCAGTTCTGCAAACTGGGCCAGCAGGCACAGCTGCAGTACCTGAATGCTTATATCTTCAGCCTTCCTCATCTTCCTGAAGAAGGTGAGGTATTAGGACCGCCTTTGCCTCACTCCTGACAAAACATGAGTCATGACTCCACCATCTCAGGCTCTAGTGCTCTCTCTCTCTCTCTCTCTCTCTCTCTCTCTCTCTCTCTCTCTCTCTCTCTCTCTCTCTCCATCTATCTATCTATCTATCTATCTATCTATCTATCTATCTATCTATCTATCTATCTATCTATCTCACACACACACACACACACACACATAGCATAGCATATGGTTCAAACCAGCCTCAGAATAAAATTTCTGAAAGCCCCTTGACTTTAGGATTCAGAATGCACAAAGTGAGACTTGCTTATGTTTTTAATTCCACAAATTGGACAATCAGTGTTGGAAACTTAGTTTTAAGGGCCAAACTGAGGGTAGAACAAGCGGTCTCCATACTGAGCTCACATCAAACCACAAACTGAGAAACAGAAAGCAAATGTAGACACAAGCCAAGCCTACCACCAGAGAGAATGAAGAGGTTATTGGTAAGTTTGACCTCAAGACAGAAAATGGGTTGGTTCACTATCTTTTGAATTTCTGAGGCTATTCCTGTGGTGAGAAGCATAAGTCCATCATAGACCATTGAAGCATCTCTGAAACTGTCCCACTACAAAGCTTCTCTGCCTGGACTGTGGCTCCTTTATTATCCTCAGAATTTCAATAACCTGGCAAAGGACAGTAAGCACAGCATTTGTAGACAGGTTTGCTTATTTGTCCATTTTCTAGAACTTCACCCCAGGAGAAGCAAGAACAAAGAGAATCTGCTGCATCTGCTGTGGGTCCATTTTTCTGCTCAGGAATCAGAAAGTTATCTCCTCACCTTCTTGCTCTTCATTTTGTTGGAACACATAAGAATATCTTCCTTTTTGCATGCAATCCTACAACATAGTCCCTAGTGTCTCCTCTTCATTAATGTTTGAAAACCTGCCTTGAGTTTTTGAAGAAGACTGTATATGACTCTCACCTTCTGACTCTCTTTCCATGATTATCATTGTCATCATGACTGCACCTAAGACTCTGATACTAATGAAGGTTTCCAAACTTTATTATGAATATCAATTGTTATAATTCACAAATCACCTTACTATTTGCCTCTATGTGTGAGATTTCTAACAGCCCTGATAAAAAGGCAGAAAGAGGATTATGACTTTGGCTTTATAAATCAGAAACTTAAGATTCAAGAAGGCAGTAAGTAGCAAACTCCCTATATACTAAAGTGGCACGTCAAGATTGCATATCAGAACTTTCCATTTTAGGACCTCTGTCATTATTGTTTACTTGGAAGTTTCTTTATTTGCTTATTAACTATTAAAAGTACTAAAATTTCAGGAAAGTGAAACCCTAAGCCACATCCAAGGCTGACCTGGGAAGCTTCATTCTCAGCTGAAGGGCCGCCTCACAGAGGAGCCATTGGTCGCTGAGGGACATGGACATTTTCTGGATGTTTATGATGGCAGTTTGTCACTACAGCTGGGTGATGACAATTGACAATAGAGAGCTGCTATTTTCATGTTAAAACCCAACCTTAGTGTCAAAAGCTAATTTAAACAGCTATCTGAACATGTATAACTGTAAAAGAAAGCATTCTACCTTATAAGAATGTTTACCCAAGCCATTTGCATTTAATTAGACAAAAGGGAATAACCCAAACACATTTGGATGCCATGGTTCAAACCAACATCTCTTATAAAAATAAGCAAATCCTATAGGATATTCCTCAGGGGTTACCTTCACTGCAAGACGGGCTTTACAGAATAAAATAGGAATGATACTTTAACAGTTCCGTGTACTGAGTACCACCTGCAGAAGACATGGGTTCTGTTCCTAGGATCCACATGGGAACTCACAATTATCTATAACTCCCACTTCTGTGCTCTATGGGCACACACATGGCACACATACATTCATGCAAACAAACACTCATACACATGAAATAAATAATGTTTTAAAATTCTCTGCCATCTCAGAGCTGACTTACCTTTAGATCTGGCTTTCGTATGGCTCTGTTTATGATATATTCCTCATCTGTAATGAGAGGGTGGTCAGGAGTGAGACCAGATGAGCTGCTCAATGCTGACAGGGAGATCCATATTACCTTTTTCCAAGAGTAAATTTTGAATTCATCCTGGGGAATAGACATCAAAACCCCCAGGAAGTTAAGAGAAGGTCATCAGGCTAAAATTCATTCTGAAAAACATCATTTTGTATAATGCTGTGAGTTATGACGCTAATGAACATTCTAAACAGAAACATATCTCATTGAAAGGTGGCATATGATGTCTTTGAATCTTAAGAGACAACGATTTGTGCTTATGTATTAAGGAATGTGGACAAAAACATGAGACACTAGCACCCAAACTGAAGCGAGAGAGCAAGAGGCATATTCTCAGACAAGAGTAAGCTTTCTCCAGTCCAGCTGGCAATCTCACAGGGAAGGAAACAAACCCCGTGTATTTCAAGGAAATATGTGCTCCTCAGAATGTAAGGAAATCTAATTAATAGAATCTCCCCCATGTTTCAAGGTTTAACTCAAAATCCATCTTTCCCTGAATAGTCTCACAGGCACGCTCCCTCTTAAAGAAAACAAAATGATTTTCTAAAGGAGCAACACAGTGACTCTGGAAGGTTCTCCATTCTCGATTTCCTTCTAGATCACCTTGAAGTAAGGAACAAGGTTTACTGACAGTAATCTGTCCCTTGATGGTCCTCATTGAGACCAGCTCACTGGGAGTACAATGTGAAGCTGAAGAACACTGTGTGCACAGAGGCAACTGACCATATTAAGGTATTGAGTGAGGTGGGATTGAAGAACAGCCTTTAAAACATGACTCCAGTTGAAATCATTTTCCTTCCCACTTGACTGGCGAAATTTCCCCAGAATGAAGCTAGGAGTACATGCTTGGTGAGCTGATACAAACCACATTACTTCCTTGGAGACTGGTGAGATTCAAATAGCAACTGCTGTCTGAAGAATCAATACACACCCACTTGAATGACTGATGAAGCTCAGGGCTAAGAATGAAGATGATGGGAGGTTAACCCAGATGTTTATGAGTGGGAATGTAGGTCATGTCTGTGAAGTTTATCCTCAACACACACACACACACACACACACTCACACACACACACTCACACTTGCCTTATATAAAGATACCAGTGTTAATTAAATTATGCAAGATGTAGTAAGGAGAAAGTGCAGTAGTTGTAGCTGGGGCTGATCTGTTGGTTATCCTTAAGAAGAAAATCTCCCTGAGTCCTCATTCCTGCTATTTTCTGGGTCAGGAGCACAGTTCCTCTCTTTTTTTCCTCAGTGGTCTCATAGCTAGATCCTAACTGTCCTTCAAGGTCCAGCTCAAAAGTTTACATGCTGTTAACCATCCTGGTTTCTCTGAGTGAGCTTTCCTCTAAATCATCAGAGTACTCAAGGTCCTTGCCATCCTGTGCTCTTTGACATCCACCTTACTGTGTCTCTTGGCATATGGGCAGGGATGCTGTCAAATGTATGTCTGTGGTCCAAAGAGGCCTAACTCAGATTCTTAGAAGGAGAAAGAGAGAGATAGGGGTTGGGAGTAGTAGAAGATTGCAAAAGAGAAAAAGCAGGAACAGGGAAGAAAAGAGAAGAAAGAGAAACAACCTTACTACAACTTTGAAAGTCGATGAATTAATCCTTAAATAAGTGAATGAATAAAAGCAAGTGAAGGGATTGGACGCACCGCTCAGTGGTTAAGAGCACTGGGTGCCCTTCCAGAGGACATGAGTTCAATCACCAGCATCCACATGGTATCTCACACCCTCTGTAACTCCAGTTCCACGACCTAATAACTTCTGGCTTCCATGGGCACTATCCATACATGTGTTCTCAGGCATGCAGGCACACAAAACACCCATTAAAAACATGAAAAACTGATTAGAACACTCATTAAAAACAAAACCCAAAATAGTGGGGGGGAAACAAAACAGTGAAATTGGATATTATTCCATGCAAAGGGAGAGAGAATAAAATCAAACTTACATTGCACATAGTAATATTCAAAGTCTAAGAATGGCTGAATGTGGCTGAATTTCTAACCATCTGAGCTAACAGGTGTGTTCTAGATGTTACATGATAGATTGATCTAATGGGAATATTGTAGGTGTTATATGGTAGACATTTAGGTCTCTAGAAGCCATATTGACATAGTTCAATATTAAATAGTCTGGTCCTTGACCTCATCAGGTATAGAGAGAGTATCTTGTGTATTGTACGGATGTGTCACTTGTCAATTAAAAAGTCAGTGGCCTATGGTTTAGGTGGGATATGGGAGGTGGAACATTTGGGAGGCAGAGAGATTTTCTGGGATAGAGCCTGGTGAGGGAAGATTCACCTAGGAAGATATGAGAAGCCAGAACTCCTCATGAGCACAGGTAACCAGCCACGTGGCAGAGTGTAGCTTAAAATAAATGGATTATTTTAGTTATGATCTAGTCAAAGTAGAACCTAGTTGTATGGCCACAGTATTTATAAATATATTTTGAGACTGATTCCTATTTTTAAGAGCATGGTGCTGGGAGGAAGAACCAGCTTTAACTTCTACAATCAGGCCTTACTGTAAGAAGAACTATGAACATAAAACACAGACCCAAGTAGCCCAAGGTACCCCTCATCTCTCATCATCATCTTTGCAATGGACAGGGACCATTACAGAAAGCTACAATGGTTCAAAATGCAGACAGCAACTGTCTGTGGAGTGCCGAATCCCAACAGATACAACTACAACACAACTCCAACACGTGAGGGTCAAGGAACATTGTGGAAGGGGAGACAGAAAGACTGTAAAAGCCAGAGGAGCATGACATCTACTGCTAGATTATATCTTCTATGTAGGGCAAGGAAGCTGTACTTATGACATCTCAGCAATACACCTGCCTGAACAAGAGATGAACAATGATACCATCATTTGACATGCCAACGTGGATGGGAGAAATGTCACTGGATCCCCCTTCTAGATGAAGAGCTTCAGTCAATTAATGACTTATGGGAGAGGGAGGCTTAGTCTTCTGGAATGAACCCCTAACTGGTTATCTAACCAAGAGATCAACTCTAATACATATACATATCAGCAACACTAAATAGACTCAGTAGGTTGCATTTACATATTTATATACTGTGTATATGCATATATACATATAATAATTATTATTAAAGAAAAAGAATATTAAAGAGTGGGTAGGGCATAGAACTAAGAGGAGTCAAGGGTAAGAGATAGGAGACAAATATGATCAAAATTCTCTACATAAGATTTTCAAAAAATTAATAGAAATATCACATTAGAGGGGGTTGAATGGAGAAAAGAGGGAGGGAAGGGGGCTTATGGGACTTTCAGGGAGGGAGGAAACGGGAACGGGGAAGTGATTTGGAATGTAAATTAAAAAAATAAAATAAAATAAATAATAAAAAAAGTAAAAAAAAATAAAAATAAAAAGAACTATGTTTCTAATAATGGTTGTTAAAGCACTTAGCATTTATTATATTCAGGCACATTGTGCTGCATGTGTAGTATATTATTTAATGCTTATACCCCTGGAGGTAGGCATTTTGTCCTCCCATTTTATGAATGAAGGAGTAAAGTTACAGTTGGTTTGGAACCAGGCTTTGACCCCTCTCTGTTTATCTTCTCTAGCATGCCCTCTCAGTCTCTGGTGATCTGAGCTTTATTTTTTTTTTATTTTATTTTATTTTTTTAATTTACATTCCAAATCACTTCCCCTTTCCCGTTTCCTCCCTCCCCGAAAGTCCCATAAGCCCCCTTCCCTCCCTCTTTTCTCCATTCAACCCCCTCTCATTACTCTGTCCTGGCGTTCCCCTACATCCAGTCTTTCCAGGACCAGGGGTCTCTCCTTCCATCTTTTTAGAAATCTATTGATATGCTGATTGTGTCTAGGGTATTCTGAGATTCTGGGTCAATATCCCCTTATCAGTGACTGCATACCATGTGTGTTCTTTTGTGATTGGGTTACCTCACTAAGGATGATATTTTCAAGTTCTGACCATTTGCCTAGGAATTTCGTGAATTCATTGTTTTTAATTGCAGAGTAGTATTCCATTGTGTAAATATACCACATCTTCTGAATCCATTCCTCCATTGAGGGACATCTGGGTTCTTTCCAGCTTCTGGCTATTATAAATAAGGCTGCTATGAACATAGTGGAGCATGTGTCCTTATTGCATGCAGGTAAAGTCTCTGGGTATATGCCCAGGAGTGGTATAGCCGGATCCTCCGGGAGTGTCATGCCCAGTTTTCTGAGGAACGGCCAGACTGCTTTCCAGAGTGGTTGTACCAGCCTGCAATTCCACCAGCAGTGGAGGAGTGTTCCTCTTTCTCCACATCCTCGCCAACAACTGCTGTCTCCTGTGTTTTTGATCTTAGCCATCCTGACTGGTGTGAGATGGAATCTCAGGGTTGTTTTGATTTGCATTTCCCTAATGACTAAGGATGATGAACATCTCTTTAGGTGCTTCTCAGCCATTAGATATTCTTCAGGTGAGAACTCTTTGTGTAGCTCTGTACCCCATTTTTAATAGGGTTACTTGCCTCTCTGGAGTTTAACTTCTTGAGTTCTTTGTATATCATGGATATTAGCCCTCTGTCGGATGTAAGGTTGGTAAAGATCATTTCCCAGTTAGTTGGTTGCCGCTTTGTCTTTTTGACAGTGTCTTTTGCCTTGCAAAAACTTTGTAATTTAATGAGGTCCCATTTGTCTATTCTTGATCTTAGAACATAAGCTATTGGAGTTCTGTTCAGGAAATTCTCCCCTGTGCCCATATGTTCAAGGTTCTTCCCTAGTTTCCCTTCTATTAGTTTCAGTGTGTCTGGTTTTATGTGGAGATCTTTGATCCACTTAGAATTGAGCTTAGTGCAAGGAGATAAGGATGGGTCAATTTGCATTCTTCTGCATGTTGACCTCCAGCTGAGCCAGCACCATTTGTTGAAAAGGCTATCTTTTTTCCACTGGATGGTTTTAGCTCCTTTGTCAAAGATCAAGTGACCATAGGAGTGTGGATTCATTTCTGGGTCTTCAATTCTGTTCCATTGATCTACATGTCTGTTACTGTACCAATACCATGCAGTTTTTAACACTATTGCTCTGTAGTACAGCTTGAGGTCCGGGATACTGATTCCCCCAGAGGTTCTTTTACTCTTGAGAATAGTTTTAGCTATTCTGGGTTTTCTGTTATTCCAGATGAATTTTTGAATTGCTCTTTCTAACTCTATGAAGAATTGAGTTGGGATTTTGATGGGGATTGCATTGAATCTGTGTATTACTTTTGGTAAGATGCTCATTTTTACTATATTAATCCTGCCAATCCATGAGCATGGCAGATTTTTCCATCTTCTGAGGTCTTCTTCAATTTCTTTCTTCAGAGACTTGAAGTTCTTGTCATACAGATCTTTCACTTGTTTGGTTAGCGTCACGCCAAGATACTTAATATGGTTTGTGGCTATCGTAAAGGGTATTATTTCTCTTACTTCTTTCTCAGCCTGCTTATCCTTTGAGTATAGGAAGGCTTCTGACTTGCTTGAGTTGATTTTATATCCGGCCACTTTGCTGAAGTCGTTTATCAGCTGTAGGAGTTCTCTGGTGGAGTTCTTTGGGTCGCTTATGTATACTATCATATCGTCTGCAAATAGTGATAGTTTGACTTCTTCCTTTCCAATTTGTATCCCTTTGACCTCTTTTTGTTGTCTAATTGCTCTAGTTAGAACTTCAAGTACTATATTGAAAAGATATGGAGAGAGAGGGCAGCCTTGTCTAGTCCCTGATTTTAGTGGGATTGCTTCAAGTTTCTCTCCATTTAGATTGATGCTGGCTACCGGTTTGCTGTAAATTGCTTTTACTATGTTTAGATATGGGCCTTGAATTCCTGATCTTTCCAAGACCTTTAGCATGAAAGGATGCTGAATTTTGTCAAATGCTTTCTCAGCATCTAATGAGATGACCATGTGGTTTTTTTCTTTGAGATTGTTTATGTAGTGGATTACATTGATGGATTTCCTTATATTGAACCATCCCTGCATCCCTGGGATGAAGCCTACTTGATCGTGGTGAATGATCGTTTTGATGTGTTCTTGGATTCGGTTGGCAAGAATTTTATTGAGTATTTTTGCATCGATATTCATAAGAGAGATTGGCCTGAGATTCTCTTTCTTTGTCGGATCTTTGTGTGCTTTTGGTATTAGTGTAATTGTGGCTTCATAGAACGAGTTGGGTAGTGTTCCTTCTGTTTCTATTTTGTGGAACAGTTTGAAGAGTATTGGTGTTAGGTCTTCTTTGAAGGTCTGATAGAATTCTGCACTAAAACCATCTGGACCTGTGCTTTTTTTGGTTGGAAGACTTCCAATGACAACTTCTATTTCTTCAGGGGTTATAGGACGGTTTAGATGGTCTATTTGATCCTGATTTAATTTTGGTATTTGGTATCTGTCAAGGAAATTGTCCATTTCCTCAAGATTTTCTAGTTGTGTTGAATACAGGTTTTTGTAGTAGGATCCGATGATTTTTTTGAATTTCCTCAGTTTCTGTTGTTATCTCTCCCTTTTCGTTTCTGATTTTATTAATTTGGATACTATCTCTGTGCCCTCTGGTTAGTCTGGCTAAGGGCTTATCTATCTTGTTGATTTTCTCAAAGAACCAACTCCTCGTTTTGTTGATTCTTTGTATGGTTTTATTTGTTTCTACTTGATTGATTTCAGCCCTGAGTTTGATGATTTCCTGCCTTCTACTCCTCTTTGGTGTATTTGCTTCTTTATGTTCCAGGGCTTTCAGGTGTGCCATTAAGCTGTTAGTGTATGCTGTCTCCCGTTTCTTTTTGGCGGCACTCAGGGCTATGAATTTTCTTCTTAGCACTGCTTTCATTGTGTCCCATAAGTTAGGGTATGTTGTGCCTTCATTTTCATTAACTTTCAAAAAGTCTTTGATTTCTTTCTTTATTTCCACCTTGACCAAGTTATCATTGAGTAGAGCATTGTTCAACCTCCATGTGTACGTGGGTTTTCTTTTGTTTTTGTTGCCATTGAAGACCACCCTTATTCCATAGTGATCTGATAGGAGGCATGGGATTATTTCTATCTTCTTGTATCTGTTGAGGTTTGATTTGTGACCAATTATATGGTCAATTTTGGAGAAGGTACCATGAGGAGCTGAGAAGAAGGTGTATTCTTTAGCTCTAGGATGAAATGTTCTATATATATCAGTTAGGATCTGAGCTTTATTAAATACACAACTTGGCACAATTGTTACGTTGTATCCAACTTAACTGGTATTGCCAAGGAACACTGTTTCTTCTCTTTAAAAAAAAATGGGCTGGAGGGAATGATCTCCCAGCAGCAATTTCCCTTCTGAATGCGGAGCCACCATTTGCAGCAGGGAACCAGACAGCTCCATAGCCTTCTGTGCTTAGCCCACCATGAGAGAGTGATCTCCTAGCAGCGATTTCACTTCTGAGTGAGGAGGTGAGATCTCCACCTTTTCTCTGGAGGGGTACAGCTAGGAGCGCACAGGGCATACGATCAGTGGGGCAGCTGGGACAGGAGTCTTCCCTTCCAGCCGCTTTTTGCAGCAGGAAACCAGGCAGCTCCAAAGTCTTCTGTGCTTAGCCCACCAGGAGAGAGTGATCTCCCAGCAGCAATTTCACTTCTGAGTGCAGAGGTGAGATCTCCACCTTCTCTCTGGAGGGGTACAGCTAGGAGCTCAAAAGGCACATGATCATCAGAGTAGCTGGGACAGGAGACTTCCCTTCCGGCCGCCATTTGTAGCAGGGAACCAGACAGCTCCACAGTCTTCTCTTGCACAGACCCTGCCAGAAGAGTTGGTCTCCCAGGAATACAGACACAGGTTTACAGGCCCATAGGAGGAGCAAGCTCCAGCCAGAGACAACAAGACCAACTAACACCAGAGATAACCAGATGGCGAAAGGCAAGCACAAGAACCCTACCAACAGAAACCAAGGCTACTTGGCAACATCAGAGACCAGTTCTCCCACCACAGCAAGTCCCGGATGCCCCAGCACACCGGAAAAGCAAGAGTTGGATTTAAAGTCTCTTTTCATGATGCTTTTAGAGGACATCAAGAAGGACATAAATAACTCCCTTAAAGAAATACAGGAGAACATGGGTCAAATGGTAAAGGCCCTTAAAGAGGAAACACAAAAATCCCTGAAAGAAATACAGGGGAGCACGGGTGAGCAGGTAGAGGCCATTAAAGAGGAAACACAAAAATCCCTGAAAGAATTACAGGAGAACACAAACAAACAAGTGAAGGAACTAAACACAACCATCCAGGATCTAAAAATTGAAGTAGAAACAATAAAGAAATCACAAAGTGAGACATCTCTAGAGATAGAAAATCTTGGAAAGAACTCAGGAGTCATAGATGCAAGTATCAACAACAGAATACAAGAGATAGAAGAAAGAATCTCAGGGGGTGAAGATACCATAGAAAACATTGACTCAACAGTTAAAGAAAATGCAAAATGCAAAAAGCTCCTGAGCCAAAACATCCAGGAAATCCAGGACACAATGAGAAGACCAAACCTAAGGATTATAGGTATAGAAGAGAGTGAAGATTTCCAACTTAAAGGGCCAGTAAATATCTTCAACAAAATTATAGAAGAAAACTTCCCTAACCTAAAGAAAGAGATGTCCATGAACATACAAGAAGCCTACAGAACTCCAAACAGACTGGACCAGACCAGAAAGTCCTCCCGGCACATAATAATCAAAACACCAAATGCACTAAACAAAGAAAGACTATTAAAAGCAGTAAGAGAAAAAGGTCAAGTAACCTATAAAGGTAGGCCTATCAGAATTACACCGGACTTCTCACCTGAGATGATGAAAGCCAGAAGATCCTGGGCAGATTTTATAGAGACCCTAAGAGTACACAAATGCCAGCCCAAACTACTATACCCAGCAAAACTCTCAATTACCATAGATGGAGAAACCAAGATATTCCATGATAAAACCAAATTTACACAATATCTTTCCACAAATCCAGCCCTACAAAGGATAATAGATGGAAAATGCCAACATGAGGAGGGAAACTACACACTAGAAAAAGCAAGAAAGTAGTATTTTTCCAACAAACCCAAAAGAAAGTAACCATACAAACATAAAAAGAACATCAAAAAATAATAGGAAGCAACAATCACTATTCCTTAATATCATATAATGTCAATAGACTCAATTCCCCAACAAAAAACATAGTCTAACAGAGATGTTTTTCATGTGGATCTTCGATTTTATCAGAAAATGTTTGTGACTCCTCTTTCAATTCAGTAATGCTTTTTGTGTCTATCATTTTGACTGTATTATATTCCATGATAAACTTTAATTTTAACATTTTTTCTGTGTATTTCTTCGATTTTCTCGGAGGTGTTTTTCATGTAGATCTTTGGTTTTATTGGGGGGGGGATGTTTGTAGTTCCACTTTCAATCAATTTAGGAATGTTTTTGTGCCTACCATTTTGTCGGTGTAATTGTCCATGATAATCTTCAATTTTAACATTTCTCTGTATTTTTCTTCAATTTTGTCAGAAGTATTTTCCATGTGGATCTTCAGTTTTATCAAACAATGTCTATAATTTTACTTTCAATCAACTTAGGAACATTTTTATACCATCCATTTTATCTGTATGATTTTCCATGTAATAGTCAGTTTTAACATGTTTCTCTATATATTTCTTGAATTTTTTTCAGGAATAATTTCCTTGTAGATCTTCAATTTTATAAGAAAGTGTTTATAATTCCACTTTCAAAAAACATAGGAATATCTTTATGCCTACCATTTTATCTGTATAATTTTCCCATGAAATACTCAATCTTAATGCATTTTTTATATATTTCTTCAATTTTATCAGAGATTTTTTCCAGGTTAATCTTCAATTTTATCAGAAAATGGTTATAATTTCACTTTCAATCAACTTAGAAATATTTTTATGCCTACCATTTTATCTGTATAATTTTTCATGATAATCCTCAATTTTAATGTTTTTCCATATATTTTTTCAATTTTATCAGAAATATTTTCCATGTAAATCTTCAATTTTATAAGAAAATGTTTATAATTCCACTTTCAATCAACTTAGGAATATTTTTATGCCTACCATTTTATCTGTATAATTTTTCCATGAAATAGTCAATCTTAACGTGTTTTTCTATATATTTCTTCAATTTTATCAGAGATATTTTCCATGTATATTGACACAATGGAATACTACTCAGCAATTAAAAACAATGAATTCATGAAATTCTTAGGCAAATGGGGAACAGGGGGAGGGAAGAGGGCTTATGGGACTTTTGGGGAGGGGGGAACTGGGAAAGGGGAAATCATTTGGAATGTAAATAAAGAATATAGAAAATAAAATAATAATAATAATAAAGAGAAAAACAATGGGCTGGAGAGAGGCCAGCAGGTAAGAGCACTCACTGCTTTTCCAGAGAAGTCAGGTTCAGTCCCCAATACCCACACAGTACCTCCTAGCTTCCTGTTACTCCAGTTCTCTCTGAAGTGATTAGACCAAACTAATCATCTAAAACAGTGTATCTCAACCTGTGGGGCCACTAAGACCATCAGAGAACACAGATATTTGCATTATGATTCATAATTGTAATAAAATTATAGTTATGAAGTCTCAATAAAAAATAATTTTATGGTTGCGGGTCACCACAACGTGAGGAACTGTATTAAAGGGTTGCAGAATTAGGAAGGTCGAGAACCACTGCTATAGAAGGTCTGAATTTTCTATACATCAGACTTGTCAAACAGGTTTGCATCATTTCAACAAGAGAATTAACCAGATCAATCCCTGAATCTAAAAGAGCAGATTTGCAAACCACTGCAGAGCTATTTATGTTTGACCTGGGCAGACAAATAGAGACATGGTATTTCTTTAACTCCTGTAATCTTGTTTTTTTGAACCTGGAAATACCAGTTTAACTTTGATAGCTAACTTGGAAGTAGAATCTGTTGCTTATCATACTCCATTCATTTCTTAAAACCACTTCAACTCTTGGAGTTTAAATTAGTGTAATGGTGTAATGGTCCTCAAGTTTAGACCAGCCCTGTCTTGTGGTCCAGCCCCACACACAAAATGTACTTCTGAGCTTGCCTCAAGAACAAAAATGATCCATTCCAAAGGTGCAAAGAGATTCTAGAAAATGAGGACTTTTCTCTTAGAAGTGAGTTCTGTACAGTACTAAATTAGTGACCTCCATGTTACTGAGCCGAAAGAGTTGGCATTAACTGAAATATTGACTTTAATTACAAAGTACGTAAAACAAGGAAATGGAGGTGTGAGACTCTAGAAAATAATGATGGCTGTCTAGAAAAGAAAGTCCACAAAAGCCTAGAGAAGGATGCTCTAGAAGAGCCAAAGGGTTAAGAAGCACAAAAAAAATGTAAAAAGAAAAAGAAGTCTAAAGATAAACACCGGGATCGAGACAGCAGGCACAAGTGAGAATCCGATTTTACAGGCGCATACTCTGATGCTGACCTCCACAGACACCAGAAGAAAAAGAAAAGGCATTCAAGGAAGTCGGAGGACTTTATAAAAGATGTTGAGATGCATTTACCGAAGCTCTCAAGCTATGAAACTGTTAGCCATTTCCACAGAACAGAGGCACCTTTCCACTGGCTGATGGTCTGCCTGTGATCTCCTTTCCTGGAGAAAATGAAGCATTTGAGGATGGAAAGTTGGCCTGACAGACACCATCTGTCGGAGTATGGCCAGGATGACTGAAAAGACTTGGCCTCATAACAACAAAATTACATTTTTACCTTTTCTTAATTTCCCTTATTCCAAACAGATACTTTCTACACTGCTGAATGTTGTAAATTACTGTGCACATAAAATCACACTGACAATAATGTCCTGACTCAGGTTGACTCCTTGTATCTCATGTAATGTTCCTCCACGCTAGACACCTGGTGCAAGGCCAGCTGGGAGCCATGGACCTCAAAAGGACAAGTGACAGTACGTCTACTGAATTTAAAGTCTTATTTAAAGACCCAAGCTCTCAACGAGAGCTTCCTCTGCAATGTCTGATACTAGAAACTAATTTGCTTCACAGTTTACTTGTATTCAAGATTTGAAGATGTATTTTATTGACAAGTTTTGTTTTTGAACTCTGTGGAATTATTCTAACCAATTTACCAGTTATGAATGAGTATTTGCATTATGAATGTGTAATTCAGACATTATTTGTAAAACCCACAGTAAGTTTTTTTTTATTTAACCTAACACTTTTTATAACTGAGTCTCATCTTGACAATATGATATTGGAGTCTGAGTCGTCAGCTTGATCCCTTCAAGTTTCTAGTTACAGACAAAAATCATACTGTGATTTTATTTTTAATATGTATATGCTATAAAACTGTGACACTTATAATTCACTGGTCCTGCATCAGGAAACAGAAGTAGGAAGAAGACTGTATTTAATACAGTGTGTATCTGAATAATCTGTATGGTTTATACAGTTTGTATTGTTCAGAGGTGTCTAAAGTTGATCTCTTTTTTTAAGATTAAAAAAGCACTTGACCCACTATATGTATGTATGTGTATATACATATATATATATATATGTATGTATACATGTAAGATTTATATAGTATATAAATGGCAGAAAATTTAAAAATCAAAAAGCACGTAGAAAGTCCTGTGTGTTGGAGAAATCACGAGTAGGCAGTGTTTCAGTTCTGCTAGGACTTATTGACCAAAAGGGTGGAGAGACATAAAGCAAACAATTTGCATGACAAAGGTCTGCGTGAAAGAAAGGGGGAAGAAGAAAAGGGGTACATGGGAGGAGGGGGAGAAAGGAGGAGGAAGAGGAGGATGGGAAAGGAAAACCCAGACTAGCTCAGCCTGTCTTTGGAGTTCTGGCCGGGAGTCTTGTGTGTTTGTTGTTTTCTGAGTGGACAGTGGATAGTGGGTAAACTGTCTAATCAGCAGCAGCCTCTGGAGCTGCAGGTAGGAAGAGCTAACCCCTGTTCCTGGGATGCCTGCTGCCATTGGTCACCTCCCTCGCACTTCATACACACTTCATGCACACACACACACACACACACACACACACACGCAGGCACACACATGAGGTCTACACTACACAAAGAGGGAGGAACTGCTAAGGCCTCACTTCCCTAGAGAGGCAGTGGAGAATGGTTAAGTATCTTCATGTTATAGAATAAATCACACACACACACACACACACACACACACACACACACACACACACACACACCAAATTCACATGTTAAAACCCTAATTTCAAATATATTTGAAGATAGACCCTTGAGGAGGTGACTAAGGTTAGCTGAGGTCACACACTACTCCAGTAGGAATGATGTCGTATGTGATAAGGAAAAGAAACCAGAGTTGAAGGAAAGCATCAAAGTCTAGGTGACAAAGTGGGCCTGCAAGCCAGGAAGAAAGGTCTCACCAGAAACCAGCCCAGCTGTACTGCCTCCCATGCGAATTACAATGTTGACAATCCTGTGTTCCAAACAAGACCTCAAAGCTGTTTGTCAACACTTAGCCATTTCTCAGAGGCCAGTTCTATTTCAGGCTGGGTGTCTAATGGAATGGGGACATGGTCTCAGGAGAGAGAACGTGCACCCAAGAGAACCATAATGCTATACCTTCCTTCTCACAGAGCATTTGACTCAGTCTTGAATCAAAAATGCTAGTGGAAACCATAATTATTTATTAGCAATTCAATGCCGCTTATTTAATTTTCTCAAAGAAATGCTGGGCACCTGCTATGACCACATGACATGGGTAGTGTAAGGGATGGAAAGTAAGCCCTGACCACTGGATTCATGAAGCTTATTAACCCAGCAAAAAGAAAGACGCAGTCAGCACATGGCTTCATCAGAGAGATGCAAGAATAACCTCATGCTTGGGGAGTAGAAGGCTGGGGTTCACATTCTTTACCCACGTGGGTTCATCTGCCTTTGCCTCTCTCCATGTGCCTGTTGCCTTGCCAGAACCACTTTTCGACTAACATTTTTGGACCTCTGAAAAGCCCTTCGTGGTTCTGACTTGGTTAAATCTCTATTATGTAATCCTACTGTGACCATTCATCTTTCCTAATTAAGCTGCTCAGTAGTAGTTTCATACTCATTTGGGTAATCTGAGGAACTCCACGTATGGTGCCTTTGTCAATATATACACCCCACCACCACAACCTGCCCATGAGCTAGGCTTGCGGCCCGCATCAACTGGTGCAGAGGAGGAAGGGAGGAAGAGATGAGGGACCTGTAAGCACAAACACTATTACTTACAGACACCCCTGCTGGACCTGTAGCCTTCAGGGTGGCATCAGCATGGCTGCTTTGCTGAGTTTCTGGGATTGTATCTAAAGCTCCAGCTTTGCCACCTTTCACTGGAACATCAAAACGAAGTGTCTTGATTTAGGCCTCATATGTGAATCTCACAAAGCTCTCCTCTGCCAACCAGGGGGCTTTGGCCATGTGTGACACACAATGACGACGAAGGGGAAAGCAGTGTCTGTAATTGTAACAATATAGAAATCGCCAGGAGCATTTGATTCACAGCACCAATGAATGTAAATCACGCTATTCACATAGAAATGAAGCTACACTACCGAAACGGGTTAAAATTCACAAATGAATGACTGATGAATCAAACACATTTTAAAATTTATGAAATAAGATTGTAATTACACTCATCTCTCGGAAAGAAAGATAAAAACCTCATGCTTAATAAGAAAAAAAAAACTGAAAATAAGCTGAATACTGAGGATTTCCAGCAAGCACATCACAGCTTTTTTTTATGTAGAGAAATGACTATTTAATCAGTATCTGTGATAATAAACTGCAATCTAATGGGTAGACTTGAGATTGATGATAAATGCCAAGCACTGATATTTTAATAAGATGAAGAACAGATATATAGTGCACTTTTGGGTGGGAGTCACTCTGTGCTCCTAATGGGAACTTGCTGGAATCTGACTATTGCAAAATAATTCAAACAAAATATTTTATGTCATCATTTTAATGCAATAACCTAGCAGTAGACTTTTAAACTATTGATGCTGAAAGCATATTTTTCTCTAAGTCTCAGATAGTTAGAACGTTGGAAATAATTGAGTTCTTGTCTAATTACATAAAGACCAATTTAGAAGCTCATTTATTTGGAGAGTCTCTGGCATAACGAATCCATTTAAGATGACACATAAGAGCAGGTAATTAAAAATTAAAGTTGAAATCAAGATGGAAAAGGCAAGATTGGAGGGAGTTAAGGCTTCTCTGATTAGTTCTGGAAGAGCTGTGGGAGGGACTTGATAGAGTCTCCTGATTGAAAGGATGGGACTCCATGATGGGTGTAGCTTCCAGAGATACCAAGGAAGTGATGACTCTTTCTAATGTATGTCCATTTGCAAATACAACTACAAAAAATGAGAAGAGACCACTTGGCTGTAGAAAGAAAGGTTTCTAGACTCCTAGTCTCTGAGCACTTCCTCCTGCACAGGCATACTAAGCCTGCCAAGACAAAGAAAAATGCATCATCCAGATGAGCAGATATGCCTTGAGAATAGTAGGATCTCTTGTGTAGAAAGCTTTTGGAGGTTCTGGAATAATACACACACAGAGACACATACATACTCACACACGCATGTGCACACATATACATGTCTGCACACAGAGACACATACACCACACACATACACACATGACACATACACACATCAAACACAAACAGTTACACACAGAGATACACACACATGCACACATATACATATGTGCACACACACACACACACACAGCACAACACACACACATACACACATGACACATACCACTGGCCTTTGATTATCTAGTTCACAGTTTGTAAATAGTTTTCATTTACATAACCAATCACCTCACCTCACATCAGCTCAAGAAAGACTCTTTGTTTCCTTTCAACCTGCTTTCCCCCCTCTAACGCCTTCATTTTCCTGTGTTCCTTTTTCATTTCCTTGCCTATTCCCTCCTATTTCTGTCTGTGCCCTGGGTCTCCCAGCAGCATGGGGCGGGGTGGCACAGACAGGGCAGTCAAGGATCCTCAGAGCTGTAGTCTCTGAAAGACAGAGGGCTCCTCTACTCCTGAGCTTCAGCTTCTACTGCAGCAATATTGCCATCTGGGAAATAGTTTAAGGAAGGTTCGAGTTAAAAGCTTTTCATGCTACAGAACCAGAGCCTTATAGGCTCTCTGTCTCTGTCTCTCTCTGTCTCTCTCTCTCTCTCTCTCTCTCTCTCTCTCTCTCTCTCTCTCTCTCTCTCTCTCTCTCTCTCTCTCTCTCCCCCTGTGTGTGTGTGTGTATTCATTCATAGCTCTCTGCTACTTTACTATGAGCATAGTTCTTGTTTGTTTGATTGATTTGCTTTACATCTCTATTGTAGCTTCCCCTCTCTCCTCTCTTCCCAGTCCCTCCCTCTTACCTCACCTCCCCAAAGCCATCCTCAGAACAGGCTTAGAAAAAGGGAAGCCTCCTGTGGATATCAGCTTGCCTTGGAACTTCAAGTTGCAGTAGGACTGCATATATCTTCTACTGTGGCTAGGCAAGGCAGCCCAGTTAGGGGAAAGAGATCCAAAGGCAGGCAACAGAGTCCAACCCGAGATCCTGCTGTTAGGAATCCCACCTGAAGACCCAGCTGCACAATTCTTACATGTGTGCAGAGGGCCTAGGTCTGTCGTGTGCATGCTCTCTGTTTGGCAGTTCAGTCTCTGTGGCCCCTATGGGCACAGGTTAGTTGATTCTGTAGGGTTTCTTGTTGTGTCCTTGATCTCTCTGGATCTTCCAATCTTTCATCACCTCGTAGGGTCTTAATTCACATGGGAAAATGTAATAATAGAAGAATTCTGAACTGGGCATGCAACACAGTGGTGCAATACTGGCTGAACACATGCAAGGCTCTGGGTTTATCCTCACTGGCATTAAAGCAACCCCAAATAGTATTCCTTCATAAATGCTTGTGTCTCCATTCAGTGGCCCAGAAAACACACTTGCCTCAGTAAAACACTATAGCCATATGCAGACATCGACTTGGCTAAATCTGTTCTGTTTTGTTTTCCCTCTCCATCCTACATAAACATCTATGGCTAAACTGTAGATCAAGTATCTTGGCCTCTATTTCTCTCCCAAAGAACAAGTGAACTGATAGATGCAAGTTTCAACTATTTATAGCAATTCTTTTCCTCACCATTTGGTCCTTTGCCAAAAATCACCAGAGTCATTATTAAAGACACAAATTATTTGGGCCCCAACCAAAATCCAATAGATTAGAAACTCTGAGGATTTGAGGGTTGGGTCTTGCAATCTGCTTTCGAAAACCTTCTAGTTAATCTGATGCCAGTTGAGATTGGAACACAAGTGGCATAAGTGAAAGGTAGTAGAAGATGCCCTGGGTGAGGTTCTAGGATGCAGGCAACTTTGTCCTGACCTCCTTTTTGAGAGTAGGTAAATTTTATCTTCACTTTCTCACCCGTCAAATACCTGATGGTAAACGCCTGGCACCTTTCTCTCCAGAACATTCTATGTGTCATCATGATATGAGCCTCCAGGCAAAGCTTTGGGTTTATTCTCACCACCATTGGAAGGAACCCCAACAGTATTCTTTCATAAATGTGTGTCTCCATTCAGTGGCCCAGAAAACACAATTGCCTTGCAGGAGTCATTCTTACTGCACTACGTTCTCTGAATTTCTTCAAGTATAGTTTATTCTTCAGGAATACCTAGTTAAATATGGTTGAATTCATGAGATGGTTCCTAAGCTACTACTCATATGATGGTCCACATATCATGTAGTGATTTGAAGGGACCAGGATCCAGTCAAAGGATAGCGTTAGTCTGGTTCCCTGACCCAAGTTAACAAAGATAAACCTGACTGGACTTCCAGGTTAATGAAACCTTAGCTCAGGCTATGTTAGATAGCAGGTTTAGTGTAGTGCATTTGGGAGTTTTGTTTTCTTTTCTTTTGTTTCATTTGGAGGCAGTGAGCTGTTTGATTCTGATTGACCAGCTGTAAAATGTGCTGCTATTCTCTCTGGCTGCATAGATAAAATGTTTATCTAGAAAGATTGGTACATATAAAAATGTGTTACACTCCCAGAAGAGCACAGGTTTTCAACCTGTGGGCTGAGACCCCTCTAGGGGGTTGAACAACCCTTCCACAGGGGTCACATATCAGATATCCTGCATATCAGATATTTACATTATGATTTATAACCGTAGCAAAATTACAATTATGAATTAGCAAAAAAAAATGATTTTATAGTTGGGGGGTAGGTTGACCACAACATGAGGAACTGTATTAAAGGGTTACAGCATTAGGAAGGCTGAGAACCACTGCACTAGAGGTTGATTTATCAAAACTGGTTGTTGCTATGGATCATTTATGACAATGCCTTGTTAGAATAAGAGTGTATATTAGTCAGGAGAGAATCCTCCAAGAGATTCCTTAAGTAGGAGTACCAGGTGTCACCCCCTACAGGTACAGGAACTAAGAGTGTAACCGATAAACAAGCAAGGAAGCCCCTCCCCTTGTGGACCTGGATTTCCTGCAGGGATGACACATGTGGTCTCAGTGCCACAAGGAAGTGATGTGAAGATATACAGAAAGAGCCCACCTGATGCCACAGCCTTGAAATAGCAGAGAGTGGCAATGACCTCACAGACAAAATGGCTGCATTTTTTGCCCTAGGATTTCTGTAGAACAGGACACAAGCATATCAAAAACTGTTGCTCTCTCCAATCAGCAAAGAGAGACAGCAGCTTCCTTAGTGGGCTGCTCCTCATCTCTCAAACTCCCATGTCCCTTTCCCAGAGACATTCCTGCGGAGCCCATAGGCATGTATGTACCAGGCTTGAGGTCAAGGGTCAGTAGGAATTTGGAATTAGTAGCTTGTAGCCTGACTTACTACTCTACATTATCTATTATTTCAGCAATCGACATGTTTACATTCACTCTAACATTTGCAAAAGTAGCAATTTTAAAAGACTACCCTATGAAGTAACTCTTCTTAAGAACTCCTATGATACACAAATTCCTAGGTTCTAGGCAGGTTCACCTATGGGAGAATCTACCCACCTTGGGGCCATCTCCTCCCAACCACCCTTACAATACAATATCCAAGAAAAGAGACACCATCTACCAAAACAGATGCATGCTTACTGTTGTCTTCAGCAACACAATGTCTGCTTCTTGCAGGGAACATGGGACACAGTTTGCCCATACATGCCAAGCTGGTCTCCAATAAAATACCAATGGGAGAATTCCAAGAGAGAAGATGGACCCAATGAGACAAAGAGCCTTCCGACAGCCTTGAGTCCGATAGCCAAATATTTCCTAAAAGAGAACAACAACAAAAAAAAATGATTCCAAGCGTTGGTCAACAAAGATAATTGAACACTACTTTTAGGAATGAAATGGAGGCAGGGAGTAATTTGGTGATGTAAGGCAGGTAGGGGAAGGGAGGGTAGAAAAAATGAATCTGGATTCCTGACCAAGAAGTTTCAGACATGATTCCTGACTTACAAGAAGGAAAATTTAGTTAAGGAAAGCAACATCTACAGTCAGAATATCCAGCTACCCTGGGTAAAGCACTGTCCCAGGTACTCAAATATGTGGTTTTGTTTAGGTCTCCCGGTAATCTCTAATCCTATGTTATTCTGGAAATGAGATAATACCCTTCTCATTGAACAGATGATGCAAAGGGGCTCAAGACAGCTGATGCACGAACTTCTCCAAAGCCACACAGCTAGAATATCGGTGGTTAAGTCTTGAGCAAACCCAATTCTGTCAGCTACCACATCTTGAATTTGACTCCAAATATTAGCAGGCATGACCACAGTCATGTGACAGAGAGTTGATGACAGTAGCCAAATGATACCTGTGACTCTTAAGGTCAGCAGGCTCAAGATCAATTGGAGCAGGAAACAGGCCTTGAATTAGTAGTATTTAGTGAAGGAATTAGACCACAGGGGATTAATGACCAACTTACTTTAGGGAACCTGAGGTTCAGCTGTTTCTTTCAACTCCCTTGTGCAATAACAAAAGAATTTCCTACCCAAAAGGAAATGCCATGGCCACCACTTGGTTATTATGTGACTGCTATGTGGCACGGAGGATGATTTCTAAAGCCTGAAAAATGCTTATTAGAGGAGGAGTCTCATCTCGGATCTGTGATTATCTAGACAAACTTCCTTCTGAGAGCCATCTGGGACAAAATAGGAAAGCACTTCTGAAGTTCACGGCTTGAGTCGCACACAACGATATGCCACAAAGTCAGAGGGAGACCTCATGCTGGTGATAAAGGCTAAAACTGAGACAGGGAGGGTGCCGGGTATTCTGGGTAAAAGTACAACTGGATTGAGTCATTTGGCTTCAGAAATCAGTGTTCCTGACTAATACACATGTGCATATCCATAGGCAATTTGTCGCCCTCAACATGGGACAGTGATATCGCAAACTTGCTGTGGGGTGGAAATACCTGCATATGTGTAAGTGTACCTCAGAATCTCTCCTCCTCCTCCTTTTCTTTCTTTTTCTCTTCTTGCTCTTTCTCCTCTTCCTATTACGCTACCGAGGCTGATGATGCTGCTGCTGCTGCTGCTACTGCTGCTCTGCTTCTCCTGCTGACATTACTGTGACTTGGCCCTATTGCCCAAACACAGGCCCAGTTTACTGGCAGTTAGATCTAAGAATTCCTAGTGTCAACCATTGTGTTTTTGCTAGACTGTCTAAAGGTAACAACTACACTTAACATGAAGCTTGATATCAGCAACTTCTCTGTCTCATGGGATGAAGGCTACATCTACAGAAAAGGGTCTATGACTCTTCCCTGAATAGTACTCAAGTGTGTAATTACTAGATTCCTCCCTACCACAACAGTGCAGTCATAAGGGAGCTAAAGGGCAACTTGCGGCATTAGCTAATTTGGAATGACTTTTCTGAAATGCTCTGAACTCATTTTGCAGTGTAGACATCTCTCCTGACTGGAAGCCCTTTGGTCAAGCTCAAGGTACTGATTTCCAGCTGTCAAGACTGGGCCAATTCTGCTCCATATCCAACCCGCAGCTGTACTCTGTTAACCCCACTCTAACGTGGGTGCCTGCTCCGAGTCCTTCCCATGTCCATTTCTGGTGTTCCGCACAGTAGAATCTACAGCTTTCCATAAACCAGCTCTACTTCCTGTCATGCTATCACTCCCTAAAAGTAGTATTTAAGTGTCTCCTTACATGGGCAGTCAAGCCTCATATAATCTGCATGAGTCCCTCTGCACTAACGTGCAGACGTCACTGTTAGCATCTGAAAGTGTCCTCATGCTCATCATCAAGAACAAGTAAGCGGGAATCGTCATCTTCCTTCTCTAGTCAGGAAAGCTGATGTTCTCCAGTTGTTGGGGACTAAGTTATCATATTTAAAAAAGTTTTACCAGCAACTGATAATTATTGAGGTAACAATACTGGCAGCTAACAGTTGCTGGGTGTTGTAAACTCCCTCTCTACGCATTTCACAAATACCCTACTTTGTTGAAAAAAAACTTACTATATTTCTGGAGGCACAAAGCCTATGCATGACTCAAAACTGGCTTTGTAACACACAGCTCCTAATTGGTCTCTTCTTCCTCTATCCTTAATTTCAGTTCGGTCTATTTTAACAAGGTTGTTGGGTGTCATACAAACATCAGATATGTGCTGCACCATGACAGAGTGAAACAATGTCTCTGACCTGTGGAAACTCAGTAAATTAGAGGGGGAAAGAAAGCAGTCTGTAAGGTTAAGCAGAGAGCAATGGAGAAATCTACAGAAGGTGGACAAATTCCTCGAC
The DNA here is from genome assembly GCA_036184795.1 of Tokudaia tokunoshimensis. Classification (NCBI taxonomy): domain Eukaryota; kingdom Metazoa; phylum Chordata; class Mammalia; order Rodentia; family Muridae; genus Tokudaia; species Tokudaia tokunoshimensis. Next base: position 15,873,112 of record BTHU01000015.1, read on the forward strand.
ATCTAAACTCAGTCACAGGTGTTATTGTTAGTGCTACTACCTATCCTAGAATAGGGAATAGACAGTATCCCTGACAAGCCATCCCTCTTAGGCCACCCCTTAGTTCCAAAGCTAGTGAACACTGACACTTCCCTTAGTGGCTCACAATCCGTGAAAAAGTCTTAAATTTTTTGTAGAAAGGTCAAAAAAATGTGCACAAGGCATGTTCAGTTGTTCTGTATTAAGGTAAGTTAATTTTACTGACTTGAATTGCATTACTAGAACTATTAACAGATATGTGGTTACGTTGCAAAAGTTAGTATGAGGCCATCACTACTGTCTTGTAATGATTTGCTTATAAAGTGCCTTCCATGTCTGTGAATATGCTTGAAGCAATTGTTCTGTCTTCTGTCTCCCCTGTTCCCCACCTACTGTCACCTCCCATGAAAAGAGGTCAATGGGACAAACAAATACATAGCATTAGAAAAATGTCCAAAGAATGCTATGCAATAATCAACTCATAGCAGGCTACATGCATTACTGAGCAGTACAGTACCGCTCACTTCATCTTCCACCCACACATTCTTCTTCCCATAAACACAGAGACACATACACAGGTCCCACAGGTGCATTCCATGGCCCTGTTCTAGAAGGTTCATGAGGCTGACTCAAGCTGATCTTTTGGAGTTCACTCTCAGAAACGTACCTGTGGGCCTGTCACAGTCAAGGACTTGGTAAATGCAGATTTGTGATAACATAGGAATGTTGTACCTCGCTACTAAGGTTGTAGTCTACTATGTCCAAACAGCTTTCCTAAGCTCAACACAAATGGGGGGGTCCCTTTTCTTAGCAGGGCTTCTTTCTTCTCCACCTGATCTGGAAGCCCAGCTCACACTTTACCTGAGGAATGTCACATAACTCCTGGTGAAATAGCAGGCTCAACTTCTTGGAAAGCCTCTCTATACAAATGAGGTATCCCAAGCCTCAGCCAATGAAACGTCACCCTAAGAAGAACCCCTTCCCACTCTCCAAGGTTCTTATATATACAGCCCTGGTTCACCACAAGGTGTATGCGTAGAAGCCAACCCCAAATAAGGGTATGTAAACAAACTAAGATCATCTCAGAGAGTTGTTTCATTAAGATCTTTGAAGAACCCCTCTCCCCCACATTGCGCAACAGTGTCTAGACACCCTGAGAGGGAGAAAGCAGAAGACTCAAGGATGCAGAACCACAGATCACCCCAATGATGAAGGTACAAGTGAAAGTATGATCTAGAACAGGACAGTGGCTATCTCCCAAGAATCCTGACATCATCATGTAAGGTCCCAACAAGTCTGCAGGTTAGCGCTCAGTCTTTGAGTCCAAGGACCTCCCAGAAGAATGACCCTTCATAGGAAGAAGACTTGAAAACACCAGGTCTCAGGAGCTGAGCACACCAACAGAAAGAAATGGATGCTCTAGTCGTGCCCAGCAGGCAAGCATGTGTGTTAACACCGATGACATGCTGCTCCCTAATAGAGCCATTTCCGCAGTTGGAATTTTTCCGTGTCTGGGGTCCAGTGAAAGCACAGTTCTTAAAATGGGCTCTAGAACCTTCTAAGACCATCCCTCAGCCTGATCATTTTGCACTTCCCAATCATACTACAGTCAGTCGTGCTAGCCTAAACAGCTTTGCATCTCCCTGCAGACTTCATTAAACCTTGGAAAGTTTAAAAAGATCAAATTTTTAAGAGTTTACCTCTCTGAAAATAATCTCTTTCCCCCTTATTTCCAAATGTTGGGTGTGAAAAGAATGTTTCACTGTAATTTGCATGTGTTATAGGAGATTGTGTTACGTGGGACTGGGGGGGGTGATTTGCTTTGCTGCTTGCTTCTACTCTTGGACCTAGAAAAATTCTGTCCTAGTAGTTTCTCATTTGCGACTCTTAGGTAAAAGGAGAACTCCATAGGCTTCTAAGCTAATTTGAAATTCAGATTCAAGTGAGAAATTCTCAGCCTGAACAGCCTAACCCAGAAATCTAGAGGGAGAGAAAGTAAAAAAAAGGTTTGTGGTTTGTTTGTTCGTTTGTTTGACTAGGTAAATAGTTTTTTTTTTAATTTTATTTTGCCAGTTATTTCCCCAGTTATTTTCACATAAAAATTGTTATTCATACATCTTCGTTTGAAATACGCCACCTAAAATTGTGAAAATGTTATCCCCAGATTCTTACCCTGTAAAACTCAGCTGGAGATCACAAAAAGACATGCACAAAATAACCCAAACTATTTAATGAGTTGGGATATTGTGCTGCAATCTGCACACACCATGGGATTTCAAGAATATGAACTTTTAGTAAAAAAACAGTAGAAAAGCCAGGTGCAAAGGATTACAACAGCATCATAAATTTTTTATAAATTTCAAAGCAAATTCAATTTAAAAGGGGATAATGAACACATAGACAAGACCATGACTACTCTGTAGGAGGGAAAATACAGTTCTTAAAGTGAACAGCACTCAAGCCCAGTGACATATATCTGTAATCCCAGTACTCAGGGAGCCGAGGCAGATGAATCATAAATTCAAGGCCAGCCTCAGTGGCAGAACCCTGTAAAAAGAATATCTTATGTCTGTATGGATGTGACACCTGTCAATAACAAATATGATGGCCTGTAACTTAGGAAGAAAATAGGAGGTGGCACATCTAGCAGCAGAAAGGATTCTGGGATACAGCCAGGTGTGAGAGATTCACGCAGGAAGATGAGCTGAATCAGACCCATGGTACCTGAGCACAGGTAACCAGCCATGCGGCAGAATGTGGGTCAGAATAAATATGTTTTTTTAAGTTATGATCTAATCAGCAAAGAGGCTAGCTATATGACCAAGGTATTTGTAAATATACTTTGAGTCTGAGTCTTATTTCTGGGAGCATGGGGCTGGGAAGAAGAACCAGTTCAAATTTCTACGGAACACTGTATACGGTGGTGGGGTCATCACTAAATTAATGTAGCATAACAACAAATGATGTAAATGTATCATGAATTAAAGATTATAGACAGTCTAGTTATAAATCCCTGAGTTCTTAGGAAGAAAGGTCCAAGAAGAAGCAGCAAGAATGAGAAGAAATGTCCTTGATAGAGCAAACGCTCCTCCCACATCCTTAGTCTTAGTTTTTCTTTTCCCCAAGCCAAGGCCACCTGTCAGACAGGTCCTGTTTCCCTTCTCATGGATTAAGGAGTCTTCTCTTCATTCTCCCTGAAAATCGGTGAGTGATTCCCATCCAGGTTGATGTTGTTTTCCAGAGGACATGATCACTCTCAACTTGGTAATGTTGCTTCTGGAATACAGGGTCCAAAAGCCAGGAATTATGTGAAGCATCCACACTGCAGAGGACACTCCCTTCTATATGCCCCCCATAGTGGGAAATAGTGCCAAAGTCCAAAACCCTTGCTGCAGACAGATAGCTCCCCCCATCTGACCTGAGAAGATCCTTAGGTCCTAGTGCCTACAGTGGCGTTCTCAGTACCAGAGAACTGGAAAATTTGCAGTTTAGAATCTATGGAGAGGAAGAATGCTTATGCAATGCTAACTGACTGCTGTCATGATTTTGATGTAATTTTTAATCTCCTAAGGGTTTGTATGCCCAGAGCTTAGTTTCTAATATTGGATGGTAGTGGAGCTTTGAAGGAGGAGAAGTAGGGGGCACCCATATGTACCCAGAGACAAGACTCCAAAGAGAAACCTGGTTGCCCAGAGTGATGGGACCAGACCAGTATTGCAGGAGCCTGAACCTGCCACAGAAGCCCAGAATATTCTCTGGCTTCCTGTGTCAGGTGCAAGTCTTGTCTGTAGCCACATCATCCTGGGCTACCCAGTCTTGTTTGATTTCATTCCTAAGCAAGGTTAGACCTGGTTAGCATTTTACTGAGAGGTCGAAGCCTTCACTTCCATGCACACCCCTAACATCTGCCATTGTCCTCCTGAGTCTGAATTGCCAACCGCCAAAACTAGGAAACAATAAACGTGTTTGGGAGGGGGATCAGGGAGTTGGTTTGGTTTGGTATGGTATGGTTCTGTTTCATTTGGTTTGATTTGGTTGGTGGATGGTTGGTTGGTTGGTTGGTTAGTTGGTTGGTCATTAATAGCCTGCCTCAGGTATTTCAATACACTGACGAGGAGCAAATAATACAACTAGGATTCTCAGTGGTTGCAATATGGATCAGGAAACATAAGAAAGGAAGCAAAATCCCCTGTGATTCTTCTTTCTGCCTGAGTGTCTGACTTCATCCTATGCTGGTCCTTGTCTGGCTCGCCCCGCCCCGCCCACACACCATGACTGTTTCCAGTTCCTTGAATTCCATGCCCTCTCTAGCCTCAGCATCTCCAGTAAGACTCAGAGTTTCATGTAACCTACTTTCACTTCCCGGTTTGGGAAGTGGCTTGTCCCTCCTTCCCAGCCCTGGAATGTTACCTATCTAGTCACAGCTCTCCTTCACAAGATTACTGAATGAAATGGAAGAAAACACTTCTGTCTAGCACCAGATCCAAGGGAACCATCACCAAAATATTTCCATGCTGTAATCCCCAGGACCAAGTCTAACTTCAGTTTAATTAAAATCGACTACTATGTCTAAGGCCATGGGTAAGGTACGTCTGCCAAAGATAAATTTATCACCTTCACAGGTCTAACAGGAGAGAGGATGAATTTTAAAATAGCTCTAATTCAGGATAAAAAAAATAAGCGCCATATGAAATACACAAAAGGAAAAATTAGTTTCAGATGATGAAGAGATCCTACCGAGATGATAATTAGCAAGTGCCTTGCAGGAAAATGGTCACTTGAAATTGACTTGGAAAGAATTGGTAGAATTTCAATGATTGGAAAGGAGAACAAGAGAAAGGAACTTTGAGTGGAGGGGCTAGCCTCCAGAAAGGGGGTCGAGGATGGAAACCTGGAGTACATATAAGGACAAAATGGCAGTTTATTGTATGACATGAATGTCAAGCAAAATTTAAAAAATGCAACTCTAGAGCTAGGCATGATATAGCACACACCTGCAATCCCAGCACTTGGATGCAAGGTAGGAGCATCGTGAGTTCAAAGACATCCTGAACTACATAGTGAGTTCAAAGCCTTGCTGTATAATAAGACTCTGTCTCAAAAAGAGAGAGGGGGAATGGGAGGGAGGGAGGGAGGGAGGGAATGAGGGAAGTGAAAACAGAAAAGGGGAGGAGAGGATAAAAGAGGAGAAGAAAGGAGAGGAGAAGAGAGGAGAAGCGAGGAGGAGAGGAGGGGAGGAGAGGAGAGGAGAGGAGAGGAGAGGAGAGGAGAGGAGAGGAGAGGAGAGGAGAGGAGAGGAGAGGAGAGGAGAGGAGAGGTCCCAAATAGAGCAATGTGCTCATAACTTTAGGTTAGGAAGGGTTTGGGATTCTAAGATGTAGATATTATTTCATCTAACAGCTACCCAAAGGAAGATTTTCTTACAAACTACACCTCATCTTTTCTGGTCCACAGCCATGGATGGACATCTTGCAGTTGCTCTGATTTAGCATTCTCAGGTCATCTGAGGCAGAGGCCTAAAGTCACTGTATCAGGCAACACTCTGACTATGAAAGCTAGCAAAACAGGCAGATGTGCTTGGGGCTTCAGTTTCTTTTAACTACTCCATTCCTTGTTCTTAATCCTTTCATTCAGGACTTTGAAAACTGTACTTTGTCACTCCAATTAGCTGTCAGGATAATTGTCCACCTAAACTCAGGCTGAGCGTGCAGACACACAGCTCCTGTGAATAATAACTTTTCATTATGCTCCCAAAACTCTAAATATATACTTTTCCAAATATATATCATTCTTACAACCCTAGACAGAAAGTTCCATCAGTCACAGGTCAGAATAGGGAAGACAAGGTTCAAGGAGGCCAAGGAGTGACCCTAGAGTCACCCAGCTGGTAGGTACCAAAGCCAAATCCCTCCTAATTAAAATTCTTTCTATCTAACAAGCCCGCCTCTCATAAAGATCAAGCCCTCTGATAGCCTTATTAGCAGGTGTCATCCAGACTTGCTGATTATTCACAATTGAGCTAATGGATGCGCTGCCCAGACAAGTTCTAGGTTCCCCTTAAACGGGTTTTCACAAGCTTCAAACAAATTGAGGAGTGTGAAGAAATCAGCAAGAGACACTCCACCCAGCAGCCATGCAAACAAACAGTGGTTTCTGCAGACAGCAGTCTAATCTCCTGGTCTGGCAATGTTGGGCACAAGGTATTTTCTAGGCTCACCTGCAATGCTGAAATCAGAAGGTCTTTTCCTGGGCATGTCCTCAGTACAAGAAATATTCCCAGTTCCTGATATGAAGCATCCAAAGCTCTAAGGATTTCCAGAATGATATCAGTGTATGCTTTTGTTCTGCCTGGGCCTTCTTCACTCACACCTCACTTTACACTGAAATATGAACACAGACTTCAGCAAATACTGGGGTTACTTGGGGTGAGCTTCATTGGAGGAGTTGGTGCCCAGAGGGATGGAATTTTCCATTCCACCTTCAGGCTCAGAGGATGGAGTAAAGAATAGAGACTGGGTTCAAAGTCAACCTTGTCTGTGAAGTGCAACCCATAAGATCTCAAATGAAGACATCAAAGAGCTTTAATCACATGGTTGACAATCATGTGATGGCCTCAGCCAAGAGGGTCTCAGTCTCAACTCAACAGAGATACAATTTACCGAGGAAGGACCCTCTGAGATCACACATACATTTTCATCTGGCTGTTCATTTTTATTCTTTATAATAAACAAAAATTTCAATAAATAAAGTCAAACATTTTCCAAAGTGTTGTGAACCATCCTAGCACATTATCAAACATACATGTTTAGGGCATATGGGAACCAGATGGCATCATATGAAAGACAGACCTAAGTGTGAGGAATCTGGAGACCACATCCTTCTGATTAGCTTTTGAGGTGGGGACATTCTTATCCAACTGAGCCTATCAGTCCATGGAGTCTGAAACTCACATTGGATAGTTAAAGTCAGAATTGGATTAAATTATAGGACAATCATTTGAGTTCCTGAGAATAAGTCTATAAAAAGAGATAAATAGACATATTTGATACCAGAATTATGAGAACTAAAATGATGATGTCGATGATGATAAAGCCCCAAACGGGTCATAAGAGAATAAGAGCACAGGCAGGCCAGTACCCGAGGTAACCACCTGTCTAGGCAGACTGCCACCACCCAGTGTGCTGACCCAAAATCCACGGGGAGAAGGAGAGTGCAGGAGAAAAGGCAGCTCACTTAAAGGTGATGCTTCTGATTTATGACTTGTTAGTTTGTCATCTGGAAGTGCCTCCACAGCTAAAGTAAATCAGAGTAATCATCCCTGTATCAAAAACAAAACAACCTACCATATAAATGAAGTGGGATCTTGGATGTATGCATGTCATTCAGATAGTCTGTCATTGTGAGGAAAGGGAACATAGGGTTGACTAATCAGTTCTCAAGGACACCTTGGGAAGTTGGTCGCCCAGAGCACTCAGATCTCAGCTTCGCCCTTCACAGTCTGAAACAGTTACAGAGCCACTCCATAGCACATAAGTCTTTATATCTCTTGGAAGCCTTATCTCCATCTGATACTTTTATTTCAAGCACGCTTGTCTGTTTACCTGTGTCTGTATTGTCTGTGTGTCTATATGTGTGGGTCTGGTTTTATGTGTATGTTTGTCAGTGTGTTTGTATGTATATATGTCTTGTGTGTATATGTGTCTGTGTGTGTCTCTATGTATATATCTGTGTATTTGTGTGTGTGTGTGTCTATGGGTATGTGTGTCTGTGTGCATGTCGCTGTGGGTCTGTCTGTGTATGTTTCTATGTGCATGTCTGTGTTTGGGTAGGTGTCTGTGTATATGTGTCTGTGTGCCAGTGTCTCTCTGTGTGCATGTCTGTGCATGTGTCTCTCTGTGTGTTTGTGTGTATTTGTGAATGTCTCTCTGTGTGAGTCTGTGTGTATGTGTCTGTGTGTCTTTGTATATGTCTTTGTGTGTCTGTGTGTGAATGTGTCTGTGTGCAAGTATGTGTGTGACTATGGGTGTATATGTGTCTGTGTGAATATGTTTGTGTGTGTATTTGTCTGTGTGTGTGTCCCTCTGTGTGTCTCTCTATATGTGTGTATCTCTGTGTGTGTATGTGTGTGTCCCTCTGTGCATGTCTGTGCATGTGTGTGTGTGTATTTCTGGTGTGTGTGTGTGTGTGTGTGTGTGTGTGTGTGTGTGTGTGTGTGTGGTGTTACTAGAATGCAGATTTTTAAAGCTCAGAAGAGCATCCAGCTGCCATGTTGATTGCTGAATTCCTGGCACAGAGCAAACCAACTTCTGCCCCACAGCAGGTCTAGATAAAGTTTTGCATGAATAAAAGGCTTAGTCTACATTGTAAGGTTTTCAATCTAAGCAAGTAGACAGTAATATTACTAAACTGGACAAAAGTCAGAAAGGATAATCCTATGCTGCGATTTGGTAACTCCTTAACAGATATCCAAAGCAACTCAGCTATAGAGAGGAGAGCCGCGAGCCTACCAGCATTCTTCAAAAGGATACAAGAGGAAAAGAAAACCATTGGAGGAGAAATGATCACACCCAACGTCATCCAGCACTCCTTAACCCACAGCAAAATGACGTCAACAACAAGCTTTATGCCCCAGTATGACTGTGTCTTTCCCTGAGTCATCATCAGTCACTTGACTCAGGAGAATAGTGATGAAAACCTTCATATGAGCTCTGCAGTGGATAAGAGATGGAGATGAAACAGTCATGCACTGCTTTCTCCACAACTGTAACCCGGGCTTTCCTCACACGTCCACCTGCAGGGGAACCAGTTCAACTTTCAGAAGAAGCCTGTTCCAGTTTCCGCTGCCCTCCTGCGAGCATGGAAGCTATGCTGGCAGAATTTGCCTCGACTGACAGCTTTGTACATGTTCTTTTTTTCTATCTTACCAAACTGCTACATGCTGAGAGCAGCATCCTGCAGTTCACTTTCCAGGCATTTCACCTAATATCAAAGCCACCTTCTGACGTCAGCAGAGGGCTCACTAACATCCACCACAACGGCTTTTTCCAAGCGGTTATTGGCATTGTTCTAGTTCTTACAAAACATGATGGTGAGTGGGTATCTATAAATATCCATTAAACTCAATGGATATACACATTGTAATAGTAATAGTTACATAATGTGTAGCATTTAATGCCCCATATTCCCCAGTAAGGACACTCTCTTATGGTTCTTGTTTTTCTAACGGTTCCTCCATTCCAGTCTTTCCTTGTTTACAGAGCTGCCTCACAAAAGAGCCTGTCTTCCATAGAAGTTTACATGCTGGGACTGGAGAGGTGGCTCAGTGGTTAAGAGCACTGACTGCTCTTCTGAAGGTCCTGAGTTCAAATCCCAGCAACCACATGGTGGATCACAGCCATCCATAATGAGAACTGACGCCCTCTTCTGGTGTCTGAAGACAGCTACAGTGTACCTACATATAATAATAAATAAATCTTTGGGCTGGAGCAAGTGGGGCTGGAGAGAGCCGAGGTCCTGAGTTCAATTCCCAGCAACCACATGATGTCTCACAACCATCTTTACAGCTACAGTGTATTCATTAAATAAATAAATAAATCTTAAAAAAAAAGGTTTACATGCTAAGAGATATACCCTGCTGATTCCACATGTTCTACAAAGACAACAGAAATGTGACCTCATCTCCGGCTGCTTCTGTTTTTGTTTTGGTCTACTTGTTCATTTGTTTAGGAATAATTACATTTATTCCCATAGGAGAACAGGAAAAAGTAATCTAAGTTTTCATCTTTTAATTTTTGTTCTATCATTTTGGGTCCTAGTAGAAACTTAGATACAATTTTGTGTTAATTAAAGTTTGATTTGGAGCTGGCATGATGGCTCAGAGGGAAAAGGCACTTACTGCATGCAGGCTCCTGGCAAACTGAGTTCAATACCCAAACCCATGCAAAGACAGGAGAGAAAATCAAAACCACAAAGTTGTCCTCCAACTTTCCAACTTTCCATACATGCAACCTCTCTCTCTCTCTCTCTCTCTCTCTCTCTCTCTCTCTCTCTCTCTCTCTCTCTCCCTCACACACACACACATACACACACACACACACACACACACACACACACAAACACACATATATGGATGCACATATCAAACACACACACATATATTTATACACACATATGGACACACATATCAAGCACACACACACACACATATGGCTTTTGAAGTTTGACTCAAAAGCGCACAAAGTAAGATTTTCCTTAGAATGGTGTTTTGAAATTGTTTTCATAAGGTGGCCCCCAGAAAAACATGATAATATTTTCATACTGTAGATCAAGTAAAGATGAAACTGTTTGATGATGGAGAGGCAACCATCTCATACCTCCTGTAAGAATTTCAGGTCTTGACCCACCCAGGTGGAAGGCATCTCAGGAGCAGTAAAAGACCGTGTCAGAGCCCGATGGTGACCATGTATTTCTCCCAAGAAGAGTGGGAACTCTTTAATGTGACTCAGATCCTGTATGTTGAGGTGGTGACGGAGAACTCTGTGCTCATTAGCTCTCTGGGTTGTCCCTCTACAATGGGACATGAGGAGACTCCTTGTAAACAAGTATCAGAGAAGTCTTCTATGTGGAGAAGATAACCCAGACACCACAGAGTCCCAGGACCAGGGATTCCCCTACAAGAAAAAGCTGTGCAGGATCAATGAGCATCGACCATCTTTCCCCTCCAGCTCACCCATGGACAACATCACGGAGCTCACAGTATACAGAAGCCCCTCAAATGTAATGACTCTGGGACAAGCTTCCAGAAGGCCCCAGTCACTTCCTTCACTCCCTCAGTCACTGTCACCTCACTCTGATTGGAGTCATTTCATTTGCAGAACAGGAAAGAATGTCCCCAAGGAGAATTCAATCCCAGTTAGTTATGAAAAACTTGTCCATGCAGTAACACTCATGTGTGCAATCCGTTCTCTCTACACACTGAAGAAGCACCTGAAGGTGCACACAGGAATAAAGCCCTTTCGGGTGCAGTCAATGTGGGTAAACATCTACAAAGAAGGCCCTTGCTCTGCACTAAAGAATGCCCTTTAGACACAGCAAGGGTGGGAAGGCCTTCAGCACTCTGTCTCCCCTCATGTGGCTCTGGAGTGTTGAAGAAAGACTCCATGAGCACAAGGAATGTGGGAAGTGCTTTAAAGACAGCAGCAGAGTCCTTCATCAAAGAGGACACGCTGGAGAGAGGCCTTCTGAGTGCAATCAGCGTGGGCAAACCTATGTGACCCATTCTGGTCACATAGCGAGCAGCCCTATGAGTGCAGTCTGCGTGGGGAAACTTCACTACCAGGTTCTATGACAAGCAGCACCAGTGCTTTCACATGGGAGAGAAGTCCCACAAGTGCATAGAATGTAGGAACATCTTCCTGGTTCTACACTCATTTAACACAAAACATCCATACTGGGGAAAGGCCTATATGGGAAGGCCATGCAAGAAAGCTGTGAGTCTCTCAAGGCCTTTGGGGAGTGCTGACTGAAAGGAGTCAAACTTTGTGCATTCTATCGCCCACTCAGAAAAATTGTTCATTTGCAGAACAGGAAAGAATGCCCCCAAGGAGAATTCAATCCCAGTTAGTTATGAAAAACTTATCCATGCAGTAACACTCATGTGTGCAATTAGCGTGGGAAGGCTTTCGGGCACTAAGTGTGGGAAGCTCTTGTGGGCCACAGTGCTTTCTCTTGGCGGGGTTGTCACTGCCAGTTTCTATCACACAAGCCACCCCACCTTATCACTTGGTCCAGTGTGTGCGTCAGTCAGCACAGCATGCGCAGAGAAGCTGATCTCATGCCCTCCTCTCACCCCAAATAGAAGAGAATCATGAATGGTGCTTCTCCTAATAGGCCTCTTCCCTGTTGCCAGTTTGAGTATGGACCTGACTAGGTCTGGTGAAGTCAAGTCATTGTTCTTGTTCTCTCTCTCTCTCTCTCTCTCTCTCTCTCTCTCTCTCTCTCTCTCTCTCTCTCTCTCTCTCTCTCTCTCTCTCTGTGTGTGTCTCTCTCTCTCTGTCTCTGTCTGTCTCTGTCTGTCTGTCTCTGTCTGTCTGTCTCTGTCTGTCTCTCTCTCTCTCTCTCTCTCTCTCTCTCTCTCTCTCTCTCTCTCTGATCTTCGGGGATTGCTTACCCTTTTCATAGAAAGTGTTTGCCATGCTTGGGAGGACATTTGTATTGTTTAGGAGTGTATGGTAATAGTGGCCATGTTTTCTCTCCCTTTGTGTAATCAGATCAAAGGGAACAGAACTGCTGTAACTGCTCTCCTCTCCATGTTTGTCCACCTCTGCACATTCACCCTTGTCTTGGCAATTGTTTTTTTGTTTTGTTTTGTTTTGTTTTTTTGTTTTGTTTTTTTGTGGTTTTTTTTTTTTTTTTTTTTTTGCCAGCCTCTGTGCCTTCTCTCAGGAAAAATGAAAACATACTGGAACAACCTCAGAACCAAGTACTCCTCAGAACCAAGAAAGACAGCACACTCTTGCAACCAGGAAGCTGAAGCAGGAGTATCGTGAATTCTAAGCCAACCTAGACTTTATATTGAGACCCTATCTTTTTTTTTTTGATGGTTTATCTTTTTTTTATTCTGTATTTACATTCCAAATGATTTCCCCTTTTCCGGTTCCCCCCTCCCTGAAAGTCCCATAAGCCCTCTTCCCTCCCCTTGTAATGCAATCAATCCCCTCCTGCTTCTCTGTCCTGGTATTCCCCTACACTGCTGCATTGAGCCTTCCAGGACCAAGGACCTCTCCTTCCTTCTTCTTGGGCATCATTTGATATGGGAATTATGTCTTGGGTATTCCGAGCTTCTGGTCTAATATCCACTTATCTGTGACTCCATACCATGTGTGTTCTTTTGTGATTGGGTTACCTCACTTAGGATGATATTTTCCAGTTCCAACCATTTACTTAAGAATTTCATGAATTCATTGTTTTTAATTGCTGAGTAATATTCCTTTGTGTAAATATACCACATTTTCTGTATCTATTCATCCGTTGAGGAACATCTGGGTTCTTTACAGCTTCTGACTATTATGAATAGGGCTTTGATGAACATAGTGGAGCATGTGTCCTTATTGCATGCTGGACAATTCATTGGGTATATGCCCAGGAGTGGTATAACAGGTCCTCTGGAAGTGCCATGCCCAGTTTTCTGAGGAACTGCCAAACTGATTTCCAGAGTGGTTGTACCAGCTTGCAATCCCACCAGTGGTGGAGGAGTGTTCCTCTTTCTCCACATCCTCGCCAGCACCTGCTGTCTCCTGAGTTTTTGATCTTAGCCATCCTGACAGGTGTGAGGTGAAATCTCAGGGTTGTTTTGATTTGCATTTCCCTGATGACTAAAGATGCTGAACATTTCTTTATGTGCTTCTCAGCTATTCAATATTCCTCAGGTGAAAATTCTTTGTTTAGCTCTATACCCCATTTTTAATAGGGTTATTTGGCTCTCTGGAGTCTACCTTCTTGAGTTTCTTGTATATCTTGGATATGAGCCCTCTGCTGGATGTAGGGTTGGTAAAGATCCTTTCCCAATTTGTTGATTGCCATTTTGTCCTTTTGACAGTGTCCTTTGCCTTACAGAAACTTTGTAATTTTATGAGGTCCCATTTGTCAATTCTTGATCTTAGAGCCTAAGCTATTGGTGTTCTGTTCAGGAAATTTTCCCCTGTGCCCATGTGCAGACCTCAAGCTGTACTACAGAACAATAGTGTTAAAAACTGCATAGTATTGGTACAGTGACAGGCAGGTAGATCAATGGAATAAAATTAAAGACCCAGAAATGAACCCACCCACCTATGATCACTTGATCAAACTTTGACAAAGGAGCTAAAACCATTCAGTGGAAAAAGGATAGCCTTTTTTTTTCTTTTTTTTTTTTAAATTTTATTTTCTAAGTTTTTTTTATTTACATTCCAAATCATTTCCCCTTTCCCGTTTCCTCCCTCCCAGAAAGTCCCATAAGCCCCCTTCCCTCCCTCTTTTCCCCATTCAACCCCCTCTCGCTTCTCTGTCCTGGCATTTCCCTATATCCTGTCTTTCCAGGACCAGGGGTCTCTCCTTCCATCTTCTTAGAAATCTATTGATATGCGAATTGTGTCTAGGGTATTCCGAGATTCTGGGTTAATATCCCCTTATCAGTGACTGCATACCATGTGTGTTCTTTTGTGATTGGGTTACCTCACTAAGGATGATATTTTCAAGTTCTGACCATTTGCCTAGGAATTTCGTGAATTCATTGTTTTTAATTGCAGAGTAGTATTCCATTGTGTAGATATACCACATCTTCTGAATCCATTCCTCCGTTGAGGGACATCTGGGTTCTTTCCAGCTTCTGGCTATTATAAATAAGGTTGCTATGAACATAGTGGAGCATGTGTCCTTATTGCATGCAGGTAAAGCCTCTGGGTATGTGCCCAGGAGTGGTATAGCAGGATCCTCTGGGAGTGTCATGCCCAGTTTTCTGAGGAACCGCCAGACTGCTTTCCAGAGTGGTTGTACCAGCTTGCAATCCCACCAGCAGTGGAGGAGTGTTCCTCTTTCTCCACATCCTTACCAACAACTGCTGTCTCCTGTGTTTTTGATCTTAGCCATTCTGACTGGTGTGAGATGGAATCTCAGGGTTGTTTTGATTTGCATTTTCCTAATGACTAAGGATGATGAACATCTCTTTAGGTGCTTCTCAGCCATTAGATATTCTTCAGGTGAGAACTCTTTGTTTAGCTCTGTACCCCATTTTTTAATAGGGTTACTTGCCTCTCTGGAGTTTAACTTCTTGAGTTCTTTGTATATATTGGATATTAGCCCTCTGTAGGATGTAGGGTTGGTAAAGATCATTTCCCAGTTAGTTGGTTGCCGCTTTGTCTTTTGGACAGTGTCTTTTGCCTTGCAAAAACTTTGTAATTTAATGAGGTCCCATTTGTCTATTCTTGATCTTAGAGCATAAGCTATTGGAGTTCTGTTCAGGAAATTCTCCCCTGTGCCCATATGTTCAAGGTTCTTCCCTAGTTTCCTTTCTATTAGTTTCAGTGTGTCTGGTTTTATGTGGAGGTCCTTGATCCACTTGGAATTGAGCTTAGTGCAAGGAGATAAGAATGGGTCAATTTGCATTCTTCTGCATGTTGACCTCCAGTTGAGCCAGCACCATTTGTTGAAAAGGCTATCTTTTTTCCACTGGATGGTTTTAGCTCCTTTGTCAAAGATCAAGTGACCATAGGAGTGTGGATTCATTTCTGGGTCTTCAATTCTGTTCCATTGATCTACATGCCTGTCACTGTACCAATACCATGCGGTTTTTAACACTATTGCTCTGTAGTACAGCTTGAGGTCCGGAATACTGATTCCCCCAGAGGTTCTTTTACTCTTGAGAATAGTTTTAGCTATTCTGGGTTTTCTGTTATTCCAGATTTTTTAATTGCTCTTTCTAACTGTACAAAGAATTGAGTTGGGATTTTGATGGGGATTGCATTGAATCTGTATATTACTTTTGGTAAGATGGTCATTTTTACTATATTAATCCTGCCAATCCATGAGCATAGCAGATTTTTCCATCTTCCGAGGTCTTCTTCAATTTCTTTCTTCAGAGACTTGAAGTTCTTGTCATACAGATCTTTCACTTCATTGGTTAGAGTCACACCAAGATACTTTATATGGTTTGTGGCTATCGTGAAGGGTATCATTTCTCTTACTTCTTTCTCTGCCTGCTTATCCTTTGAGTATAGGAAGGCTACTGACTTGCTTGAGTTGATTTTATATCCGGCCACTTTGCTGAAGTCGTTTATCCGCTGTAGGAGTTCTCTGGTGGAGTTCTTTGGGTCGCTTAAGTATACTATCATATCGTCTGCAAATAGCGATAGTTTGACTTCTTCCTTTCCAATTTGTATAGCCTTTTCAAGAATTGGTGCTGGTTCACGGGGCGGCTAGTGTGCAGAAGAATGTAAATCAATCCATTCTTATCTCCTTGTACTAAGCTCAAGTCCAGTGCATCAAGGACCTCCACATAAAACCAGACACTCTGGAACTAATAGAAAAGAAACTGGGGAAGAGATCCTATCTTTTTTAAAAAAAAAAAAAAAAAAAAAAGGAGGTGTGGGTAAGGGAGCAGCCGGTTAGTTCAGACCGGAAAGTTACTTGCAGTCAAGTCTTGACAGCCTGAGTTTAAGCTCCAGGACCCCCGTGGTGGAAGGAGACAACTTCTGCAAGTTGTCCTCTGACATTCACACATGTGTCATGCATGGCACACATGGGTACACGTATGCACACACACACACACACACATACACACACACACACACAAAGTAAATGAGTGTAATTTGATTTGTAAAAGCAATATCCTTCAAAAGCAACTTTCTTCATGATCCTTCCTGAATAAGAATAAATCAGATGTCAGAACTAAACATGTTGCCTGTACCCTCCTTTCTGAATCAGCACAAATCATTACATGGTCAGTTGTGACTCCGAACACTAGGAATTCCCTTTCCCTTCCTCCTCCTTCCCCAAACAGGTAATTAGCCTGAGATCTATTGATTTTCTTCTCCATGTGTCTCAAATTGATTTCCTTCCTTGGTTGGAGGGCAAGGCTCCCTCCTCCACCATTGCATCCAGTACAGTCCTTATCCAAGGTTGTTCAAACGACTTCATCGTGTTCTTCCCCAGACATAAACCTGATTTCCATTCCTCACCAGAGTTCTAAGTTGTCTAGGTTTATCAGCCTTCTGGAGATGTTAGACTTTACACGCTTCGCCCATAAAACCTGAGCAAACCAGTATAGCTGACCACGGACTTCAAATCCCTCAGTCACTGTGCAGGATATAAAGGGTTCCATCTTATCTTCCCCCATTATCGTTTCAATCTCAGCTCTTTGTTCTCCCCATCCTACTCCACCACACTCAGAGGCACACCGTGCACCTGCTTCACCAAGCTACAT
The DNA here is from genome assembly GCA_036184795.1 of Tokudaia tokunoshimensis. Classification (NCBI taxonomy): domain Eukaryota; kingdom Metazoa; phylum Chordata; class Mammalia; order Rodentia; family Muridae; genus Tokudaia; species Tokudaia tokunoshimensis. Next base: position 15,890,087 of record BTHU01000015.1, read on the forward strand.
TCAGTTCTTTGAACAGCATGTATTTTCTGCCTTTACATCTCAAAATCTTCGAACACTGTGTCTCCTTGTCTTCCAGAAACCTTTTTCTCACGGGCTTGTTACTCCTGCTCATCCATCAACATTTCTTTCAAACAAGGCCTTTTTACTGAAGCTATCCAGAGATTGGATGCAACTTCCTATGTTCATACAGGACTTGCACGCTATGGTCACAGAGGGGTGGACCAGACCCTGTCTGCTACCAGTTTGAACCCTGGACTTCTCTTGGCATATCTGATACGCAGAAAGGGGGCTGATACAAAATAGGTGCTCAATACACAAGGAAGGGGAGAGAAAGAAAGGCAAGGGAAGCTAGGAAAGGGAAGGGAAGAGAAAGGGAGAAAAGTTGTTAACAGTATTTACTTAGACACCTTCAGCTACTACGATCAATGCCTAATGCTGTCAACCTGATTGGATTGAGCAGTACCGAGAACACTAAGTTAAGCACTATTCTGGAAGTGTCTATGAGGGATTAACGAAGAGGAGCAGACAGCCTGGATATGGGAGCATCCTCCCACAGGCTGAGACCCAAACGAATATACAGGGGAAACAGAAAAAGTCAAACAATTAGGACATTCTCTGGACACCGTGATGAGCCAAATCAAAACCACCCACTCCAAGTTGTTTTGTTCAGGTATTTTGTGTCATGGTGGTAAAAGTCTGACCAATGCATGCCGTGTATAGAACTTGCTGTGTTTTATCAGTTGATTCACAGTGATTGTTCATACTAATGAGGCAGTGTGAATTTTTGACTCATGTAGACAATGTACCGCGATCCAAGCAAGCCAATTAGCATATCCATAGTCTCAAATACTCACTTCACTGTGGTACAAGCACTCAGAATTCTCTGTTCTAGACATTTTGAAATACACAAGTTGTTGTCAACTATAGTGACTGTGGTGTACTGTAAACACTGCCACCCACTCCTCTTTTCTCCTAAACATTGACTACCTCTTCTCTATCCCCCACCACCACATCCTCCCAAACATCAAATAACCACTGCTGTGTTTTCTGTTTCCAAATCAACAATTTTAGCTTTCATATGTGAGTGAGAAATGTGGTTTTCATCCTTCTGTGTGTGGCTTATTTTATTTAACATAATGATTTCACTTCTACCCGTGGTATCATAAATAACAATTTTATACTTTCATGCATGAATCACATTATGTTACACATGTGTGCCATATTATCAGTTGACAGTCATTTCTTAACTATTGTAAATACTGGTGTAATGAACGTGGGAAGGAATATGGCCAGGTCTCTTATAGACTACTGGCTTCATTTGGGGGGCAGTGAAAGTTATCATAAGACACTTCTTTTTTAATATTTTAAAGACACTCCACACTGTTTTCTATAGCATTTGGACCAATTTACACTGGAATTTGTGTTCGAATTAGTTGAATAAACGCATGTTCCTCCTATTACAGTGACATCTTCTTGAGACAGAAACAGACTGTCTCTACTTGAAACCTCTTCAGTATGCAGGCTGCAGGAAGCCAGTATTTTTGTTCAGTCAGTACAGTTTGGGCATGGTGTAAAGCTGAGACAAGACAACATGAGGCATGAACATTTTACCAGAATTTATATCAAGAAGGTTTGCAGGGAGGCACAAATGTAGTCTAAGTGTGTTGAGTCCCAGCCTCTCTCAATGGGATAGCTGCTTATAAGACAGGAATGCAGAGAATCAGAAACTCCTACCCAAACCGGGGGCTAGATAGTGCAGAAATGACTTTCCACAGATAGATAATGAATTACCTGGCCTTGTGAAAGCAATGATTCCTTGTTCTATGGTCATTCAGCTCCTATATCCAATCCATAGCCTCACTAGTGGACCTAAAGTTAGGACTATAAACCACATACCCAGTCACATGAGCACTTACTAAAATACACATCCCTGGAATGTCACACTGAATATCCTAGGATAGGGCCAGAGAAGAAGATATTTCCAACCCAGTGTTAATGCCACTTCTCACAGTGGCGTTTGAGAGATGCCTGTGGGAACACAATGAGACTCGCTTCCCTTTTAACAGGTCCTCGTTCCTTTCCCAAATGGTTCCTTTGAGAGTTAAATAATATGTGTTACATAAAATGCTAACATAATGCCTAATGTTTGATAAATGTTCATACTTACACCTGATACTGTTCTTACATTTTGGTTCCTTGTTGATAAGAACATACTTTTTTTGCTTGGTTTGACTTTGGGGGGTTTCTTATTACTTGACTGATTTTTCTTGCTTTTATTTTTAATTTTTATATTTTTCTTAAGACCTGGGTTGACCTGGAACTGATTATATACCCTAAACTGTTGTGAATTTTCCAGAACTTCTGCCTCCACCTCCCAAGTATTAGAATTCCAGACACATGTCACAACCCCCAACAAGACATTCCTTTTTCTTCTTTGTGTGAAGCACAAATATTAAGCATCCATTATAGAAACTTGTAAATGATAGGACTTCACCAACCTTGAATGGCTTATAAACATGAGATTATATTTTAACCTATTAAGTTGCACAAAAATCGTCAGCAAATTCTGAAAGTGGAACACAAAAGATGTACAAAGATAATTATCTTAGTTTTTGTCACTGTGAAGAGACACCACAACCAAAGCAAAACACAAAAGAAAGTGTTTGGTTGGGAGCTGGCTTACAGTGTCAAAGGGTGAGTCCATTATCATCATGGGGAGAACATGGCAGCAAGCAGGCAGGCAGGCAGGCTTGGCATTGAAGCAATAGTTGGAAGCTTACACCAGAGCCACAAGCCCAAGGCAGAGAGAGACGAGGCCAGGTATGAGTTTTGAAACCTCAAAGCTCCCGGTGACACACCTTCTCCAACAAGATTACATCTCCTAATTCTTTCTATAACAATTCCACCAACAATTCCAAGGATTCCAATCTATGAGTCTATGGGGTCCATTCTCATCCAAACCACCACATCCTTATAAAAAAAACTCCATGGAACTCCCACAGAGTGACACTGACTTCAGGCGAGCAGCAGGCAAATTCATAATAGGCTTGAAAGTATTCATAATTTACAGTACTGTGATACAGTCATTGCTACCAGGCATCTGTCTTAAGGAAAAGGCTGCAACAAAGTGGTATGATTCTATAAATATTTTAAATGTAAGGACAAAACATGCACACAAATAGAAAGAATCTGACATCTCAGCACTTGCAAAAAGGTTGAACAAACCATGAATCCACCACAACATAGAATGTGATTCAATTATTAAATTCACATATAATAAATTTTAGTGGCCCAAGGAAATAATTATAGCACATTAGGATGAACAAAGTTTGAGTTCAATAATAGAGAAGAAAGTTTATATGGAAAAAAAGAAAGAAAAACTTAAAGAAAATGTGAACAAATGCTTAAAATGCCAGAACCAAGAAAGATGTTATCTATCCAATAATATTCTGTGCCTGAATAAAATATAAATAAAAATAAAATGCTTTAGAGGGGGAAAATATTGAGATTTATAATTCTGAAAGCATGGAATAATCTTGGTTCTCCATGTTCTTCCCAGGCAAGAACCCTGGTCATTGCATAGAAATCCACCATGGAAAGACAGGAGGTCCGAAGCAGACCAAACAAGGAGCTTGGGAAATAAAGGACAAATTACACAGTGGTATCCTAAGCTTTCATTTCTGCTTTTCACATCCCACATTAGAACTGAAGATGGACTGCCGCCTTCCACTGCACACATGTGCCACTAAGATAAACACACCATCAAGATGTTCACACATAAGATAAACTAAATATATCTTTAAAAAAAAGAGTTGTACTAGATAGACAGAAGAAGATAAATATGGCTGTGACTTGAGTCAAGTAACACTTCTCACCACAAAAAAAATTACCAGAAACTGAGAGGGAAGTTATATAAAGACAACAGAGATGGCCCTTCAAGAATACATGGCAAACCTAGGTGTGTGTGTGTGTGTGTGTGTGTGTGTGTGTGTGTGTGTGTGTGTGTGTGTTGGTTGGAATGAAAATGGCCCCTATATGCCCATGGGAAGAGGAACTATTAGGAGATGTGGCCTTGTTGGAGGAAGTATGTCACTGGAGGTGGACTTTGAGGTCTCAGATGCTCAAGCAAGACCCAGTCCCCCACCCCACACCCCTCTCTCTCACTCTCTGATGCCAATCCAATCCAAATCTCAGCTACCTCTCCAGCACCATGTCTGCCTTCATGATGCCATGCTTCCTGTCATGATGACAATGAACTAAATCTCTGCACCAAAAACCAGCCCCAGTGAAATGTTGCTGTGATCATGGTGTATCTTCAAAGCAATAGAATGCCTAAGACAGTGTGTATGCACCAAACAGACCTGAGAAACTATGAAGAAAAAGAAAAGACACACCATGGAAATTTAAAACAGAATGAAAAATTGATAATTCTGGTTGAAGACTCTAACACCTCTTTCTTAATATTTCACAAAACAAGTGAGCAGATCAGTGTTGTTCTCCACCTTCATTCAGAAAGAAATTATTCTTGTAGTAGTCAACAGTTAATACTCACGAGACACACAACTGACCAATGTGCAGAGAATACCTAGCTGTAAAGTGCTTAGTGCTAAACAGGATATCTGTATCTCTCTCTCCATGACTCAGAGAACAACACAAAGCAGAAATGGAAAGAACATAAGCAGCACAGGCTGGAGATCAGCATTACAACCTGTCTTCTACACAGGACCCACCTCACTCATGAATTCACTGAGCTATAGCTAATTTGCACAAGCCTGGACCTGTCACTGTTGCATGGGCAAGGGGCTTGTGAGGTCCCACCCCTCACAAGGTGACCTATTAAGCAATACTCCTCAGAAATGTAGAAATGAAGAGGAACACTCCTCCACTACTGATGGGATTGCAAGCTGGTACAACCACTCTGGAAATCAGTCTGGCGGTTCCTCAGAAAACTGGAAATGATACTACCGGAGGAACCTGTTATACCACTCCTGCGCATATACCCAGAGGATTTCCCAGCATGTAATAAGGACACATGCTCCACTAAGTTCATAGCAGCCCTATTTATAATAGCCAGAAGCTGTAAAGAACCCAGATGTCCCTCAACGGAGGAATGGATACAGAAAATGTGGTATATTTACACAATGGAGTACTACTCAGCTATTGAAAACAATGAATTCATGAAATTCCTGGGCAAATGGGTAGAACTGGAAAATATCATCCTAAGTGAGGTAACACAATCGCAAAAGAACACACATGGTGTGCAGTCACAGATAAGTGAATATTAGCCCAGAAGCTCGGAACACCCAAGACACAATTCCCATATCAAATGATGCCCAAGAAGAAGGAAGAAAAAGTATGGATACTCTGGTCCTTCTTAGAAGAGGGAACAAAATACCCACAGAAACAGATACAAAGTGTGGAGAAAAGACTGAGGGAAAGACCATTCAGAGACTACTCCACCTAGTGATCCATCCCATATACAGTTACAAAACCCAGACACTATTATCGATGCCCACAAGTACTTGCTGACTGGAGCTGGATGTAGCTGTCACCTGGGAGGCTCTGCTAGTGCATGACAAATACAGAGGGGGACACTCTCAGCCAGCCGTTGAACTGAGCACAGGGTCCCCAATGGGAGAGCTAGAGAAAGGACCCAAGAAGCTGAAGGGGTTTGCAGCACCATAGGTGCTCCCAGAGCTCCCAAGGACAAAAACATCAACCAGATAGTACACATGTTGTTACACATGACTCCAGATGCATAGGCAGCAGAGGATGGCCTTGTTGGACATCAGAGGGAGGAGAAGTCCCTGGTTCTGGAAATGCTCAATGCAGCAGTGTAGGGGAATACCAGGACAGGGAAGCAGGAGAGGGTTGATTGGGGAAGGGAAGGGAGATGGCTTATGGGACTTTGGGGGGTGGGGGAAACCAGGAAAGGGGAAATCATTTGAAATGTAAAAAAAAGAATATATCTAATAAAAAAAGAAATGTAGAAGTGAACATATTTAACAAAACATTAGCAGAGAGAGTTTGATATTAGTAATAGAATTATACATTACAACTAAAGGGGGTTTATCCCAAAGCGGACATCTTCAATATGTAAAATAAAATCAAACAATGCTAATTTAATAGACCATCATATCAACAGACTAAGGAAGAAAAACCACATTATCCTATCAATCAATATTTTTTTAAAAAATGGAAAACTGCAGACACATTATTAACCAAAGTTCTTTGAAAAGTATGAACATGATAGAATCTTTTGAGTCTGATAGAGAACATCTTTTAAACAACCTGTAGTGATTGTGTTTAATGTTAAAAGGTGGAATGTTACCATGTAAATCAGAAACAAAGCAAATATATCTACTCTTTCCACGGATAATCCAACTTTGTACTAGAATTTATAGCTAAACAAAAAGGGAAATAAAAGACACACAGAATTAAACTTTCCCCTGTTTTCACATGACAATTTATATGGAGAAAATCTCAAGAAAATCTACCCCAAAAAGTTCCAAAATTTAAAAGACAGTTCACAAAAATACAGGATGAACAAATACACACAATTCTATTCTGTCTTCTGACGGTGAATGTGAGAGAGAACACGGGAATTAAAAATGCAAAACTAGGTACAAGCACTCAAAAAATTGTAAGTCTCTGAAAACACATATGGAACTTTCTTGTGAAAGACTTCAAAATGATAAGAACCAAAGACCTAACTAAAGTGAAGGATCTGTCATATGTGGTTTTGAAAACTCAACAACGTGAAGATTTCATTCTTCCCAAACAGATAAGTGTAATGCTGTACTCACTCAAACTTCAGGAATACTTTATAAACAAGGCAATTCTAAAATTTGCAAAGGTATTATAAACTATCACAGACAAGATGATTTTGAAAAAAATCAGAATGAACTGGTAGCAATTCATTCACTTGATCTTAAGATCTGTTTGAAAGTTTTATAAATTGAAGGAAAATTGGATAAAATCAAGACTAGGAGAAAGGAAAGAATTCTTTGACTAGGAACTATTTTATCTTCAAAGGACATGCAGAGAGCTACAACTCTGACAGAAGCCCCCTGCTCCCCCCCACCTTCCTCCTGCTGAGTCTATGCTGGCACCTAGAAACCCAGGCAAGTGTCCCACCTACAGACTATCAACACTCCCTTTGTGCCCACCCAGTCTACCCCCAAAGCACTAGAGATGAAGGAAAATTGCATGTTGTGGATTGTCCTCATGACCTCTCTGTGGCTGTGATAAAACATTCTTACCACAAACAACTTGGGGGATAAAGGGTTTATTTGGCTCAGGTATCTAGGTCACAGTCCATTACTAAAGGAAGTCAGGACAGGCATTCAGCGGGAACCTGAAGCAGAAACCATGAACAAAAACTGCTGGCCGATTCACTCTCTGACTCACTCGAGACTCCTGCTCAGTCAGCAGCTTTCTCATACAGTCAAGGACCGCCTGACTAGGAGGGTGCTGCCTATGGTGGCCTGGGCTTCCCCACATCAATTAATAATCAAGGAAGTCCCTATGCCCACACACCAAATGGATGATGACTCAGTTGAGACTCTTTTTCAGGTGGTTCTAGGCTTTATCACATTAACAATGAATGACAGTGAATCTATAAAAATTAAAACCATTTTCTTTACGAAAGAGTCTGTGGAGAAGAGAACAAGAAAGAGAAAAATATCTGCAAACTACACCTGGAAACAAACAGAAGTTCTTCAATGGATGACTATTAACCAAAATATGGCACTATGAAAGTGCCAATCAAGGGGGTAAAGAAAACTTGACATAAATGATCTATATGTACCTCTGGAGAAGCTTACTTTAAAAGTCCATTTTAAAGTATGGAATAATAATAATCACAGAAGAGACTATCAACTTGGGGATGGGGGATAGGAGGGGGTTCTGGGGGTATCTGGAAGGGGCTGGAGTGAGGAAATAGGTAATGATGTAAGTCTGCTTCAATTAAAAGCATTCTATAGATAAAACAAAAAATAAAGTCCCCCTTCAAAACTTATGCAACCATGTGGTTAGCTTATGTAATGTTGTTGAAATGGTAAATTTGCAGAAACAGCGAATGTATTTTTGCCAGAGCTTAAGGAAACAATACAGAAGGGAAGCAAGTGGATATAGCTCTGAAGCGAACCTGAATTACCCTTAGCCAGGGATGTCACTACTCTGACTACTTCACCAAATAACAATTTGCCAGGTCTTCACAATCGGGAAATTTGGACACAGGGTACATAAGATTGCCCTGTCTTATTTCTTACAGCTGAGTGTGTCTTTCTTAGTGTCTTTACAAAGAAAGTTGAAAAAAAGAAAGAGTTGGAGTAGGCTATTTTTGAGTGACTTTTTTCTATCTAGAATTCTGTTTAAGGGGTAAAGTTCCATGGGTCTTTGGCCACAGATGACAGCACTATTTCAAAAAAGTGAAGTTTCTGGGCATCTTCAAAATGAAGAACAGATGAACAACCCATCAGCTCCTACAGATCTATATCTGTTTAGACACAAGAAGCACAGAGGACAGTAAGAGGAAGCTCCCTGCTCAGCAATGGACCCTTCCAATACACCCCAGCTCAAGTCCTCCCAGCTCTGCTAAACAGCATGTGTAGATAAAAACTCTTGAATGAGCCTAAGAAGCAAAAGACAGTGGCAATAAAGAAAAGGTAGAATAATAATGATTATGATCAGTTTGGAGCAAAAGTATAATGAACATGGGCCAACAAACCTCTTTTTTTGTCAAATGCCAATAAGAAGCTATTTTCAAGTAAGGGTCAACATCAGCCAGCGACAAACCTGAAGTCTACAACGGTGACTAGTCTGGCAGAGATATTGATGCAATGAGGGTAAATTTGTTAAGGAGTAATCAGCCACCTTGAGGGGAGGCATGATTTAAGACCTACTCCATGAGCTGGAACACGTACCTGATACTGATAAGGTGGTCAAAGACCTAAGACTACATAGGTCACAGGCCCTAGGGAAATCCTGCTACTGTTATTCTGCTAAAGGAACATAGCAAGAAAGAAGAAGTGGGAAGGGGGAGGAGGAGGAAGAGGAAGAAGAAGGAGGAGACGAAGACATTTTCTTATAGTCATAGATCAGAGCATCACTCGGCTCTCATCTGAGAAGCTTCTTCTTCACGCAGTAGATGGTAGTTAACACACAGACCCATGCTTGGAAATGTGCAGAGGGCAAGAAACTCAGTATTCAACCTCACAGTGGGAATCTTCATCAAAACCCTCCCCTCCAGGCTCAGTAGAAGAGAAGCTGGCCAAAACAAAATGGACTCCATATTTTGGGGGCATGGTTTGGTTTGGTTTGGTTTGGTTTGGTTTGGTTTGTGTATGTGGATTTTGTTTGGTTGCTTGCCTTAATTTGGGGGTGAAAACATGGGGCCTAGAGAGATGGCTCAATGGTTAAGAGCGCTGGCTGCTCTTTGAGAGGTCCTGAGTTCAATTCCCTGCAACCCCATGGCAACTCACAACAGCAATTTCAGTTCCAGGGAATCTGACACCCTCAAATACCAATGCACATAAAACAAAAGTAAATAAATTATTTTTAAAAAGAAAGTGATGAGACAATGTAAGATAAGTAGGAAAGCATGGAGAACCTGAGAGGAGTCGGAGGAGGGGAAAGAATATTCTCAAAATGCATTGTATGAAAAAATTAAATATCTTTTTAAATGTTTAAAAAAATAAAATATTATCAGCTCTGTGAACCATACAGTCTTCCTCACAACTACACATTTCTGCTGCAAAGAAGACAAAGGTTATGTTAATAAGTCAGGGTGGTTGTTTTTCAAGAAAAATTAAAGAACAATTTGGTCATATTTTACCCAGAGGCCATGGTTTGCAAGCACTAACCAACTAACCATACAGAGCAACAAAACCATTTATTCTTTCCACTTACACAGTGACAGAATTGTGAATTGATAGTGACAGAATTATAAATACCTAAAAAAATTATTAAAATTTTAAAATAAAAAATCACATTTAAATGTTTAGCTGGTAGCTATGTGTGGTGGCATACACATATAATTTCAGCTTTGGAGAGACTGAGACAGTGGATACCAAGTTCAAGACCAGACTAGGATAAACAATTAGTTCCAGTCTAGTCTCTGGACTCCTTTTTACAATGACCTTAGTGACAGAAAGTGGCAATTTCCCTTCCTGGTCAGTGTCCTGTAATCCTAGCATCTCTGTGCCTTTCAAAAGGACAAGCACACCAAGAGATGGTAGCTTCCTTAAGCCATCAAGCATTAATAGTTGTCTAAGACCTAAGAACTGTGTCATATGAAGAGGTGTTGAAGAAATACGCATGGTAAGACTGATAAAGAGCTACCTGGGGACACAAGGATAGAGAGACCAGCTAGGAAGCTCTAAAATGCATGAGTTAATGGAAATGAGGAAGACCGAAGTATATTTTAGATAGGTGGCCCCAGAAGGCAAAAGAGGTTTAACTAATGGGTTGACATTAATGGAACCATATTTCAATTTAACATAACAAAGAGGTTGTAGGCTTGTTTTGTTTTGTCCCATAGAACTATCTTAAAAGGAAATGGTTTGCTTCTGGCAAATTTCCTCCTCTGAGGGCATTTCAGGACAAATTGGATGGTAACTGTAATCAGTAAGAGAAAGGCCCCTGGCCTGAAGTCTGCAAACCTGTGAAACAGTTGGAATGAAATCCAATTACCTAGTTCACTAAATTCTGATCCTCCCCTGTTTGCATTGGGGTTTTGTGCCACACTAGTTTCACTGCTGTGGCAAAACATCCTACAAATCTAATTTCAATAAGGAAGTGCTTATTTTGGCTCGGCGTTTGAGGTTACGTCCATGTGGGTGCAAAAGGATGGAGGACAGAGCAGCTGTGTCATCCTGAGTCCAGGAGACAGAGAGGTGGATGCTGGTGCTCATCCCATTCTCTCCTGTTTTATGCAGTCTGGGAGCTCAGTCCATGGAAGGGACCAACATCTAGGTTTGGTTTTCTCTCCTCAGTAAACCTCACCTAGAAAATCCTGCACAGACATACATAGAGGTTGTTATCATCATGACTCTGGATTCCACCAAACTGATCACCCATATTGGTTGTCCTATGTGCTAGGTCACAGGAATGTGGAATTGTAGCTGTAACCAGTTCTAGCCACCAACAATTCTGTATTTATCTCAAAAATATCTACTGTATGCTGGACAGTTGCCAGGCACTTCCTAAGCATTGGAGCTACAGAAGGAAGCAGTTGAACAACAAGTTCTTAAAAATTAATTTTAAAAATATGTCTTTGTGATAATAAAAAGTTACCACACTTATGCACATGTCATTCTTCCGTTTTCTATTGACCTAATTCCTTTATTCATGGACACCATGGAAGCAATTTTTAAAATATTGTTAGCATACAAATTTTAAATTTTCCCTGCACTAAGACTGTAGGTAAAAAATTTTAGAATTAAGATGATAGAATTTTCCTCCTCACAAATTGCAAAGTCACACAGCCCAGAACTTTATTAAAGGATAAATACCACAACTGTGACTAAAGGGGATTAAATTTTATACCAAGGTAATTTTGAGGAATTATAGCCTGTTTTCTCTTCCTCCTTGGGTAGAGACAGTGGCCACAGTTGGGAGCGCTATGCATGAGAAAGGCAAAGATCTCCAGTTGGTTGCTAGAGCCCCATTCACCCATCCTACAGGGTCTGCTACTGTGGGAATCCTTTATATGAACATGATGTCCTTTCCTGGAAAGATCCTTAAGTCAAAGAGAAACTTTTCAATCTCCTGTTCCACAGTCGCTCTTCATACTTCTATAGAACGCAGAATTTCTGGGTAGCAAAATCCTATCAAGTCATGGCAGTTGGGCCACGAATGATGAGAAGAGGCTGGATTTCATCTCAGTCTGTACTCTTTTTTTCCTATTTATATATTTATTTTTATTACATATTTTCTTTATTCATATTTCAAATATTATTCACTTTCCTGATTTCTCATCCAAAACCCCAGGCAACCAACAAATTGGGAAAAGATCTTTACCAACCTTACCAATCTTTACATCTGATAGAGGGCTAATATCCAATGTATACAAAGAACTCAAGAAGTTAAACTCCAGAAAGCCAAATAACCGTATTAAAAATGGGGTACAGAACTCCACCTTCTCTCTGGAGGGGAACAGCTAGGAGCGCACAGGGCATACAATCAGTGGAGCTGCTGGGACAGGAGTCGTCCCTTCCGGCCACCATTTGCTTCAGGGAACCAGACAGCTCCACAGCCTTCTGTGCACGGACCCTGCCAGAAGAGAGTTGGTCTCCCAGGAGTACAGACACAGGCTTACATGTCCACAGGAGGGGCAAGCTCCAGCCAGAGAAAACAAGACCAACTAACACCAGAGATAACAAGATGACAAAAGGCAAGCGCAAGAACCCTACCAACAGAAACCAAGGCTACTTGGCAACATCAGAGCCCAATTCTCCAACCACAGCAAGTCCCAGATACCCCAACACACCGGAAAAGCAAGAGGTGGATTTAAAATCTCATCTCACGATGCTCTTAGAGGACATCAAGAAGGACATAAATAACTCCCTTAAAGAAATACAGGAGAACATGGGTCAAATGGTAAAAGCCCTTAAAGAGGAAACACAAAAATCACTTAAAAGAAACACAGGAGAGCATGGGTGAACAGGTAGAGGCCCTTGAAGAGGAAACACAAAAATCCCTTAAAGAATTACAGGAGAACACAAACAAACAAGTGAAGGAACTGAACAAAACCAACCAGGATCTAAAAATGGAAGTAGAAACAATAAAGAAATCACAAAGTGAGACATCTCTAGAGATAGAAAATCTTGGAAAGAATTCAGGAGTCATAGATGCAAGTATCAACAACAGAATACAAGAGATAGAAGAAAAATCTCAGGGGATGAAGATACCATAGAAAACATTGACTTAACAGTCAAAGAAATTGCAAAATGCAAAAATCTCCTGAGCCAAAACATCCAGGAAATCCAGGACACAATGAGAAGACCAAACCTTAGAATTATAGGTATAGAAGAGAGAGAAGATTTCCAACTTAAAGGGCCAGTAAATGTCTTCAACAAAATTATAGAAGAAAACTTCCCTAACCTAAAGAAAGAGATGTCCATGAACATACAAGAAGCCTACAGAACTCCAAACAGACTAGACCAGAACAGAAAGTCCTCCCAGCACATAATAATCAAAACACCAAATGTACTAAACAAAGAAAGAATATTAAAAGCAGTAAGGGAAGAAGGTCAAGTAACCTATAAAGGCAGGCCTATCAGAATTACACCAGACTTCTCAACTGAAACAATGAAAGCTAGAAGATCCTGGGCAGATCTCATACAGACCCTAAGAGAACACAAATGCCAGCCCAAACTACTGTACCCAACAAAACTCTCAATTACCATAGATGGAGAAAACAAGATATTCCATGTAAAAACCAAATGTACACAATATCTTTCTGCAAATCCAGCCCTACAAAGGATAATAGATGGAAAACGCCAACACGAGGAGGGAAACTACACCCTAGAAAAAGCAAGAAAACAATCTTTTTCCATCAAACCCAAAAGAAAGTAACCACACAAGCATAAAAAGAATATCAAAAATAACAGGAAGCAACAATCACTACTCCTTGATATCTTATAACATCAATGGACTCAATTCCTCAACCAAAAACATGGTCTAACAGAAATATTTTTCAAGTGAATCTTCAATTTTATCAGAAAATGTTTGTGATTCCTCTTTCAATTTAGTAATGTTTTTTATGTCTACCATTTTAACTGTAGTATTTTCCATGATAATCTTTAATTTTAACATTTTTTTCTATACATTTCTTCAATTTTATCAGAAATATTTTCCATGTAAATCTTCAATTTTGTCAGAAAATGTTTATAATTCCACTTTCAATCAATTTAGAAATACTTTTATGCCTACCATTTTATTGGTATAATTGTTCATGATAAATTTCAACTTTAATGTTTTTCTATAGTTTTCTTCAATTTTATCAGAAATACTTTCCATGTAAATCTTCAATTTTATCAGACAATGTCTATAATTTTACTTTCAATCAACTTAGGAACATTTTTATACCTTCCATTTTATCTGTATAATTTTCCATGAAATAGTCAGTTTTAACATGTTTTTCTATATATTTCTTGAATTTTATCAGAAATAGTTTCCTTGTAGATCTTCAATTTTATCAGAAAATGTTTATAATTCCACTTTCAAAAAACTTAGGAATATTTTTATGCCTACCATTTTATCCGTATAATTTTGCCATGAAATACTGAATCTTAACATGTTTTTTAATATATTTCTTCAATTTTATCAGAGATATTTTCCATGTAAATCTTCAATTTTATCAGAAAATGGTTATAATTCTACTTTCAATCAACTTAGGAATATTTTTATTCCTACCAATTTATCTGTATAAATTTCTTCAATTTTATCAGAGATAGTTTCCATGTAAATCTTCAATTTTATCAGAAAATGTTTTAAATTCTACTTTCAATCAATTTAAGAACATTTTTATGCCTACTATCTCATCTGTATAATTTTTCATGAAATAATCCGTTTTAATGTGTTTTTCTATATATTTCTTGAGTTTTATCAGAAATATTTTCCTTGTAGATTTTCAGTTTTATCAGAAAATGTTTATAATTCCACTTTCAATCAACTTAGGAATATTTTTATGCCTACCATTTTATCTGTATAATTTTTCCATGAAATAGTCAATCTTAATGTGTTTTTCTATATATTTCTTCAATTTTATCAGAGATATTTTCCATGTATATTGACACAATGGTATACTACTCAGCAACTAAAAACAATGAATTCATGAAATTCTTAGGCAAATGGGGAACAGGGGGAGGGAAGAGGGCATATGGGACTTTTGGGGAGGGGGGAACCGGGAAAGGGGAAATCATTTGGAATGTATATAAAGAATATAGAAAATAAAAAAAATGGGGTACAGAGCTAAACAAGGAATCCTCAACTGAGGAATACCAAATGAATGAGAAGTGCCTAAAGAAATGTTCACCATCCTTAGTCATCAGGAAAATGCAAATGAAAACACCCCTGAGATTCCACCTCACACAGTCAGGATGGCTAAGACCAAAAACTCAGGAGACAGCAGGTGCTGGCGAGGATGTGGAGAAGGAGGAGCACTCCTCCACTGTTGGTGGGATTGCAGGCTGGTACAACCACTCTGGAAAGCAGTCTGGCGGTTCCTTGGAAAATTGGGCATAATACTACCAGAGGACCCAGCTATACCACTCCTGGGCATATACCCAAAAGATTCTCCAACATGTAATAAGGACACATGCTCCACTATGTTCATAGCAGCCATATTTATAATAGCCAGAGGCTGGAAAGAACTCAGTCTGTACTCTTGAAAGAGGAATTCAAAGCTGAACAGACCTCAATGGGGTGAGGTATTCAGCAACTAAAAGCTGCTCTCTATTAGATATTATGCAAGACACAGACAAAAATTATATCTGGTGATATTTACTAGAGTTTCTCAATGCGATAAATAGACACCATCTGTGAGTACAACAGAAGGGTGATTATTAAAGACTATTATACAGCTATTAAACAATGTCTGTTAAAGATTTTATTAAGGCCAGAAGAATAGTGCATGAGAGTGCTAAATGGAGAAGGACAATATAAGATTGTGCACTGTGATTACAAATTCAATTTCAAACACACACACACAAGAAAAGCATATGCAACAAAGAAAAATATTGGATCCATATATTAAACAGAATATTCATGGAATTTGCCTTGATAATGGCATCGTGTGATACTTCTTAGATAAGAATTTTCTGTATTTTATACATGTTAATCATCAAACATGTCTCAGTTTTAAAATCAGAGAAATATTTTTTTACAGTCTTATTTTTTTTAACCTGCTGGGGGGAAAAATCTATATTGCTGAAAGAAAGGCCTGTGGCAAATAAAATAAACAACCCTGAGAAGTCCTTGTTTTTAAAGATAGGGTTCTTCTCAGTAGCATAGGATGGGTTTGAACTTACTGTGATCCTCCGCCTTCAGCTTCCCAATTGCTAGAATTGCAGGCATATTCTTAACAGGCCTTGACTATCTGAAACAGTGTTTGTTTAGTTTGGTTCACTATTTGTTGTCTATTAGACATTTATGTGTTTGTTAATTTGTATTACTGTTTAGACTGCTTAACCTCAGATAACAATATCCAGTACTTCCTCACAGGCTTCAGCCAAAGGGCCCAGGTAAGGTGGATTCTGACTCACTCCAGGAATAGGCATGTGACTAGAAGCATGGCTTTCTGCAGGCTACAAGACCAAAGGTGAAGAGATGAAAAGCAAAACTATGCCACATCCCACAAGAAGAAATTAGTGTTTGAGTAGGATGAGAAAGAGGAAATTTCCTCTTTCTACTGGGAGCATAGAACTCTGGAGTTGTCAGAAAATGACATATGGAGTGAGGGAATAAACCCACATGGCAGGTTTAACCAGTAAGAAGAGAGAAGGCCATCACTAAGGTACCTTCTCTACTCCAGGATTATATGTGCCTGAAAGCAGAACTTCATGTGGACCTGTCCACTGCGCTTACAAACTAACTTTGTCTTGCCTGAAACAATGTGTCTTTGAGCTTTCCAATTGCTTATTTAAAAAAAAATAGTATAAAACTATATTAACACATTTAACCAGGGAGGAGACCTGGAGATCTGGCAAGAGAAGTCATTTTAGGGTTTGAGCTTACAGAGCCCTGTGCATGTTGCCATAGCAGCTGTGAGTTCACCCATGTAACGACCCCATCCATCCAGAGAACACTGTGAGAATGCAGTCATCTACCAACTCTGCTTCTCACTGTCTCTCAGCTTTTCCTTTCCCATGACACCTGAGCCTTGAGAACAGGGGCTGTGAGACAAATGTCTCAGTTAGGGCTGAATAGTTTACATTTTCTTATCCTCTTTCTGTTGACCAGCTGTGGGTCTCTATGTTAATCATTGTCTACTGGGGGAAAAAAAAGGAGCTTCTCTGACGAGACTTGAGAGATGTAGTAAACAATGGGTATAGCAAAAGTCACTAGGAGTGAGTTTAATGTCCATTTAGCATTTAGAGAAGTACTAGGTTCTCCCATAAGGGTTATGAGCTATCATAGGACATAGGCTCTTGATCTCTGATAGCAGTAAGCAGTATGAATTGCACCCTGTGGAGCAGGCTGTAAATACAACTGGAAAATATGGTTACTTCCACAACAATTGTTCCACTAATGTACCAGCAGTGACATCTTGCCACTTCTTTGATTACTGGAGCTCATGGTGTCCACAGCTGGGTGATTTTGATTATTAGTTACTTTTTCCTCCAATAGCGTGCATAGCACCTTCCAGTTCTGCAAAAGATAGTCAGTAGGGATGAAGATTCCTGGGACGTTTCAGCTTGATTGATCCACATTCTATGACTTGAGTATATGGTATATTCAATGATAGGGTCCTGCCACCGAGTTCTGGAGGATAATCGAGAGTAATTCCTTGGAGGTCTAGTAGAATTCTGCACTGAATCCATCAGGCCCTGGGCTCTTTTTAGTTGGGAGGTATTTAATTACTTCTTTTTTTAAATATATTTTATTGGATATTTTATTTATTTACATTTCAAATGTTATCCCCTTTTCTGGTTTCCTCTCCAGAAACCCCCTATCCCATCCTCCTTCCCCTTGCTTCTATGAGGGTGCTCCCCCACCCACCTACCCACTCCTGCCTCAGGGCCCTGGCATTCCCCTACACTGGGGCATCAAGCCCTCACAGTACCAAGGGCCTCACCTCCCATTGATGCTAGAGAAGGCCATCCTCTGCTACATATGCAGCTGGAGCCATGGTTCCTTCCATGTGTACCCTTTGGTTGGTGGTTGAGTCCCTGGGAGCTCTGGGGGTCTGGTTGGTTGATATTGTTGTTCTTCCTATGGGGCTGTAAACCCCTTCAGCTCCTTCAGTCCTTTCTCTAACTCCTCCATTGGGGACCCTGTGATCAATCCCATGGTTGGTTGCAAACATCTGCCTCTGTATTTGTCAGACTCTGGCAGAGCCTCTCAGGAGACAGCCATATCAGGCTCTGGTCAGCAAGCACTTCCCGGCATCCACAAGAGTGGCTGGGCTTGGTATCTGTATATGGGATGGATCCCCAGGTGGGGCAGTCTATGGATAGCCTTTCCTTCAGTCTCTGCTCCACACTTTGTCTTCGTATTTCCTCACTTGAGTATTTACTACTTCTATCTCAGAGGTTGTTATAGGTCTATTTAAACTATTATCTACACCATATGTAGAAATTCATCCATTTAGTTTAGATTTTAGTGTGATAAAGAATTTTTAAGTATGTTCTTATGATTTTTTTCAGGTACTGCTGTAAATGTCTCCCTTTTGATAATTAATTTTATTAATAAAACCCTCTTTCTCTTTTGGTTAATTTGGCTAAAGGTTTGTCAGACTTGTTAGTCTTTCAAAAATCCAACTCTTTGTTTCTTTGATTATTTGCAATTTTTCATTTCTTTTTCATTAATTTCATTTTGATTATCTGATTTAGATTATCTCATCCTATTTACCTTTTGGGGTTATTGTTTATTCTTGACTTTCTAAAACATTAAGTCAGTGGGTCTTAACCTTCCTAATGCTGTGACCCTGTAATACAGTTCATTGTGTTGTGGTGACCCCCAAACCATGAAATTATTTCATTGCTGCCACATAACTGTAACTTTGCTACTGTTATTAATTGTAATATAAATACCTGATATACAGATACCTGATATTTGACCCCCAAGGCACCATAACCAACAGGTTGAGAACCACTGATTTAGATACTTCAATAACTTATTAATTTTAAAACTTTCAAAACCTTTATATACACATGTAGTACTTTATATACACATGTAGTACCTTCATTATATCCTACAGATTTGGATATACTATGTTTTTATTTTCACTGATTTCTAGAAAATTGTAACCTCCTTTTGTTACTTCATCCTTGAGCAAATTATCATTCATCAGCGTGTTCTGTGTTTCCATGGGTTTGTGTTGCTTCTGTAGTTTCTATTACTGTTAATAGCCAGCTTTATTCCACTATGGTCAGGTAGAATGCAGAGGTTATTGCAAAGTTTAATATTTGTTGAAAGTTTCCTTGTGTCATAATATGTTTCAATTTTGGAGAAAACTTTTGTGGACTAGTAAAACAAAAGTATATTAGTGTTTAGGTAGATTTTTTTATACATGTCTGTTAGGTCCATTGTATTTGTGATGCCTACAGTGTTTGACTCCAGTGTTTTTCTGTTTAGTTTTTATCTGGATACTTTGTCTATTAGTGACAGTGGGGCACTGATGTCACATACTATTGCTGTGCTCAGGTTAATCTGTATTTTTAGATTAAATACTATTTCTTTTATGACCTGTGTTTGCTGCATAAACTTTTAGAACTGCTATCCTCTTGGTATATTTTTCCTTTAATGAATATGATATGTTCCTCCTCTCTCCTCTGACTACTTTTGATTTGAAGTCTATTTTGTCAGATGGCAAACATCTATACATGCTCATTTCTTGGGTCCATTTTAATGGAATACTGTTTCTCATCCTTTTACTCTATGGTGGTATCTACCATGATGATGAAGTATGTCTCTTGGAGGCAGCAAAAAGATGGATTCTAGTTTCTAATCCCATCTGTTTCTACCCTATGTCTCTTTGTGGGATAATTAAGACTATTAACATGGAGAATTATTTTGAACAATGTCTATTAACTCATGTCGTTGTTAGTAGCAGTGTTTTCTTTGACCTCTTTTGATTCACTGTCCTGAAACTGATCATTTATTCCACATACCCTCTTGAGAGTGTTTAGCTTTCTCTTTAGACTGAAGCAACTCTTTCAGTGTCCTCTGCAGAACTAACTTGGTGAACATTAATTCATAAAATGTTTTTATCATGGGAAGTGTATGACTGATAGTTTTGCTGGGTATATTAGTCTTTATTGGCACCAGTGGTCTTTCAGAGCTTGTAGAATATTAATGTAAATACCTTCTGGCTTTCAAGGTCTCCACTGAAAAGTCAAGTGTTATTCTGATGGGCCTGCCTTTAAATGTAACTTTGTCTTTCTATCATAGAGTCTTCAATATTCTTCCTTCTTCTGTACATGTAATACTGTAGTTATCATATGGCATGGGGAGCTTCCTTTCTGGTCCTGTTATTCTGGCATCCTGTTTGCCTCTCATGCCTCTATAAACAGTCCTTTCCTTAGATTTGGGGGACTTTCTTCTGCAGTTTCAATGAAAATATTTTCTCTACATTTGGTCTGGGTTTTTTTCTCCTCCTTTAAACCTATATTCATAAAATTAGTCTTTTTACAGTGTCCCAGAGTTCCTGCATTATCTGCTCATGAGTTTTCCTAGATTCAATATTTTCTCTGAATGAGTGATCCACTTGCTCTACTTGTCTTCCAGCCCTGATGCTCTTTCCTCAATTTGATACCTTCTACTGGTGAAGCCTTCCACTGAGATTTTCCTTTGAGTTACTAAATTTTAGTTTCCATTTTTATTTTAGTTTGGATTTTCTTCAAAAGTTATATCTCTGTATTAAATTCTATTTTCAAGTCTTGAATCAATGTTTTTATGATTATTACATTCAACTGGTCATGATCGCAGTCTTTATTCCAGCATTTATTCATATCCTCTAAAGTTCCTTGAGTGTAGTTATAATTGCAATTTGGACATCACTATGCATCATCTAAGTGGCTTATCTCCGGAAATTTAGCTATACGGTACCAATTTTAGAAAGATATATATTGTCTTGGTTAGTGATGTTGATTATGATTTTGTGATGGGAAATGGATTGTTTTTAATTTGACATGAATTCTTATGAAAAATTTATAGCAGTTATACACTCAGAAGTAGGAAACATAAGAAAAAGGATGCAGGAAATTATTATACCAAGCTAACTGCCTGTACATTTCTTATAGCCATTGTTGTCAAACTGGAAAGGATAATGACAGAGAGTATATCTAAGCCATGGTTTCTTTAATCATCACCCAGTCTCCCAGAAAGACTTTTCCTTTTAAATGTAGAACACTGCATAGACTACAACTTTTGCCATAACTACCAGAAAGAGAAAAGATAACCCACAAAGTCATATACTTTCCTGAATCTACCCAACAGCTAAAACTTTAAGTCAATCAAGTGGGTGGAAAGGGGGTCAAATACCTGGGCTGGAGAGATAGGTCAGCCCTTAGGAGCACTTGTTCTTACAGAGGACCCAGGTTTGGCTCCCAGCATCCAAATGGCTGCTCACAACCATCTGTAACTCGAAGTCAAAAAGGTCTGAAACTCTCTTCTGTCTCCATAGACACTGGATACATGTGGTGCACAGATGTACATGCTGGCAAATCACCCATATGTATAAATGCATAACTAAAATAAATCTTTTTTTTTTTTTTTAGAAAAATGCCTCCAAAAAATTCAGAACAATTCTTTCATCTTTTATAGATCATGTGAGACAGTGGTGGCTGCCATACACACAGATAAAAACAAATCAGCTAAAATGTGAATAAGTTCATAAAAACCACATACAGCTAGAACAAGTCTGTCCTTTCTAAAGCTGTAAGGCCAGCCTGTTCACAGGTACTAAGAATTCCTCCCCACAGGTGCCACCTTGCACTCATGAGAATGACAGATGGTTGGAACAGAAAATGGTATGACACTGTTGTCTCCTTGGTCACACAGGTGTGAAGAAGTTGACTAATGGCACCAGCAGTCAGGCACAATGTCCTTCTCAGGTCTCTGCTTCTTTCTCTACAACAAACAGTAACTGACAAAGACCAATTACTTCCAATGAAGGAGCTCACTCCAGGATACAAGCAAAACTGTATTAATGCTAGAAAAAAGACAGAAGTAAAAACACTCTACTACTTAACTCTCCTTGAACTAGGACCCTACTCCTACGTCAAGCCTAGACTGAGTAGCAAGATGAGAGAGCTGCCTTTAGGAAGTGGAGGAGCATAAAGATCAAAGACTCATGTGCACAGGCATACACAGATACCTAAAACTAAAGAGATATTCACGTGAGCCAATCCTATTATCTCTAACTCTGCTCATGTCTGTATCCCAGTGACAAGAAACTTAGGACTTTTACAAAAACCGCACCTGGAGTTTTATTGTGAAAAAAATAGTTAGGAAGCCATTATATTCTACATTGGGAACACAGAGGAAGAGAAGGAGTTAATTACATTTTAAAAGACTAGGCCAGATAAGGAAGAGGTGATTGTGGCCACAAGATTTCTTAATGACTTAAAGAAGAAAATCCTATTTATTTTGGTTTTCATAGATGGAGCAGGACTCTGATGAGAAAGGATTCAGATAAAGCCATGCTCCTGGTTAAGAGAGGAATGAAATCAGTGCTGGGGTAGGTCTGTAATCAAAACACTCCAGAGACAGAGAGAGCAAGTCTGCAAGTTCAAGGCTAGCTTGAGCTCTACAGAGAAGCCCAGATACATAAAGAAGGAAAGAAGAAAAGAGAATGGTGAGGGAGAGGAAGAGGAAAAGAGAATGAGAGCAGACAGATGAGCCAGATGGTGGCATTCGCCCATAGCTCCCCAACATCTGGCCTGCTGAATTGGAAGTATTGCTTAAGCCCTGAAGGTCTGGGTGAACCTGGACAACACACCAAAGCCCCATAGGAAAGAAGAAAAGGAAAAAACGAATGAAGAAGAGGAGAGGGGGAGGGGTGTATGGAGGAAGGGAGGGGAGAGAAGAAAGAAGAGGGGAGAAGAAAACATTTGATAAATTCTGTAACATGCCAGAAAGAAGAATACATGTGACTGGTTAAAGAAAATGGAAAACAAAAATTGTTTCTTGGAATCAAATAAAGGAAAAACCTACAAAAGATTTTTCCTTCAGCTGACAGATCTTTGGGTTACTAGGTATTTCCAAGTTGAAGGGCAGCAAGCCTGAAATAAATATATAGCATTGGCTAGGGAAGTGAGCCAGAAGTAAAAACTTGCTTATCATGCACAAAAGTCTGAGTTCAATCCCCAGAGATATGTTCAATAAAATAGTAGATTTCCATATGGCTCTCTCAAACATCCTTAATGGTATTCATCCCTCTCCCAACCTCTTCCTCTACCCTACCCCCTGCATTATTCTCCCAACCAAACATTCGTTCCCACTGCTCTCCCTTTCATATCTTCAAGCATATTGTTTTATACGTGATATAATATCTTTAATTGGCACCCTACTATGCTGGAGAGTTTTATGTCAACTTGACACAAACTGAAGTCATCTGAGAGTAGGAAACCTCAACTAAAAACATGCCTCCATAAGATCAGGCTGCAGGCAAGCCTGTAGGACATTTTCTTTATTAGCTGTTGATGGGGGAGAGCCCAGTTCATTGTAGGTGATGCTATCCCTGGGCTGGTGGTCCTGGGTTCTATAAGAAGACTGGCCGAGCAATCCATGAGAAGCAGGCCAGTAACACAGCACTCCTCTGTAGCCTCTGCATCATCTCCTGCCTCCAGGTTCCTGCCCTGCTTAGTTCCTGTCCAGACTTCCTTCAGGAATGTACTGCAATATGGAAGCATAAACTGAATAAGCCATCTTCTCCCTCAGTTGCTTTTTTGATGGTGTTTAATCACAGCCCTACACTACTACTAACACTATTACCTAACCAAGTCACCTACACAGAGGATTATGTTCATTCCAGAAACCATAGGTTACCTAATAAATAAGTCTATTTCTGGGGGGTTTGATACTTTCCCTCAAGCTGTTGGTCATAGGTGTCCAAAAGATTTCCCCAAACCCTACAGGCTACTGTTGTTATTCCTAATTGTCCACTAGAATTTGATGGTAAGACCCTTTACTGAAGGCACCACACATATTGGTCCTAGACCATGTAGAATTAAGTTAGTATTGACCAGGAGGCATCCTTTCTCTGACTAGATGTCATGCATGCTATGGGAATAAGGGTGTCATCAAAGTCTTACCCAGGTATGAGCCCTAAGAACTGGAACAATGATCAACATTGCAAGATATGCCCAATATCAGGGCACGAATGTTATAGGGGTGACCAAGAACGTTATGATAAGATTTAAGTCCAGGAACCATGCCTGGCTCTGTAAATCTGTCCAAGTTTACACTCCATGGTTAAGGAGCTCACAGGCCACAGTGATGAACATGCTATGATTATTTTGCTCAATGGGCATGGCATCAAACTGTTCTCTGAATTCCTATCTCTCTACTTATAAATTAGTACAGCTCTCAGGCCTCATCAGAGAAGTTTCTCTGTGCAGCTGATGGTGGTTAGCTCATAAATTCATAGCTAGCTACTAGAAGAGAGAATAAGCTGTCAGTGAGGTGATCAGCCACAAAGGTGGTGTCTATGCAGCATCCCTTCCACATGTCACAGAGACCATCACAGAAAGGGGAAGAAAGATTGTAGGAGCCAGAGGTCATGGACAACCAGAGTAAAACGGTGTCTTCTAGACACGAGAGGACAGTCATACTCATAGACTCTCAGCAACTACAGTTGCCTGAATAAGACCTGTCAGAAGAGCTAGCCAGTCAGCATTCTAGTGTGGAGTGAAACAGAGTTCATGACCCCTGCCCTGACTGAGGAGCTTTGGAGAGTTGACAGCTTCTAGGGCAGGGAGAGGTCAGTTTTCATTAAGGGAGTGAGCCTGGTAGTTTGACCACACTCCAATGAATGGCCCTACACCCAGGAAGTATAGGCAGCACAAATTAAGTTGATGTGTTATTTTTTTTCTTTCAAAAGGACATGAAGTTGGGGGTTAGGGAGTCTAATTAAATCTGGAAGGAATTAGGGAATTGTGGTAAATATGAAAATAGCCTTTCGGTGGTAATGACCTCCCTACAAGAACATGCCTCTCACAAAGGAAAGGCATGCCCTCTAAAAAGTCCTCCTTCATCTCTCTCCAGAAAAGGATACACACACACACACACACACACACACCACACACACACACACACACACACACACACACACACGAAAGCTCCTCGTATAGAGCCTTGAATCCTACATTACGGATATGAAATGCTCAGGATGCTATAAAATCACTGCCGTCATCGGCTGTGCATCAACAGTAGTCTGTGTGTTGGCTGTTTCCCTTTCCTCCATCAGCCTACAGGCAGAAAATCATGGGCTAACAGAAGGATGCTCCTCCAGAAGGAGGCAGCATTGCAACTATCCTGACCTAAGATGGGTAGAAAATGATCCCAATAATGACATTTGGCAATGAAAAATATTTCAAATGGACTCTAAGAAAAACCCAATCTTTTATTTAAAAGAAGGTATAAATAACTATTTGTATCTATATGTTTCCAACTATCTATGCAAACTTAAACTCCTGGGTGCTTTTGGAATGGTCCCTCACTCCCAGTGTTAGCTATATACTGATTTTGAAAGTAAAGTAACAGAGTCTCAAAAACTTCCAGCCTGGCTCTGCCCCAGAGATGAATCTAAGATGATAAATCGTTGACAGTCTCTGCCAGGACCCTGTGTGCGCACATCAAGGTCAGAGAGTGTCCTGGCTTGAGAGACATAGCTCAGGAAAATACACAGGACACCTAGCCACCTATCTGTTCTTTTTCTGAGGGAACATCCAGGCCATGGCTGTGCTCATTGTTTAGAAGACTAGCCTTAGGCAGATAGCAGAACTGGGAAGGCTGTGTCCTCCTCAGTCCTTCATCTCTGACTGTGTGGTTGGTGGCTTGGACAGCTTGCCAAGGTTTACATGATGAGCATTTAGAAAGAGCCGTAGGTTATTAAGGTGGGTTGTCCTAATTCAGCTAATCCTCACAAAGCCTTGAAACCACCATCAATGGGTGAATCTACTCTAAACTGATTACCAAGTCACTGGTTCTTCATGTCTGCCTTTTTTGAGGTAAGAGGGAGGTGTCAGCACCTTGTAAACTCAGATGCCAGTTAATTATTGGCTAATACTCTTTACCCCTCATCTCTGAGTAGTCCACATAGTACTTGTATATGTCTAGCTCCTGTTGAAGACAATATCTTCAGATACTCTTCCTTTTCTTAACTAGAAAGGCTCACAGTGTTAGATGTGGCAGTACACTCCTGTAGTGCCAGTACCTAAGAGCCTGAGGAAGGAGGGCAGTGATTTCAAAGTCATCCAGGCTACATAGCAAGTCTCTGTCTCAAAAAATGAAATCAAACATACATACATACATACACGAAAGCAGAATACCAAAACCACATCACCTTGAAGAAATCAACAGTATCAAAACGTTCTTTAAATCACAGTGGTTTCATGTATTTCTTTGAATTTTAATCGAAGGTATAGGAGAGAATCTTACAAAATTATCTTCACTGAAGCCTTGGTTCAGACAAGGAAAGTATTAATTACTCCTGCCTTGTGAGGCGAAGTCAAAGAGAGGTGTGCTTAATTTGTTTTGTGGCTATAAAAATAAATATTGTCAGAGCCAACACTTCAGTGCTGGCCTGCAGCTTCCTGGTGTGCTTCCTTCTACTGCATGCAGCTGTTTGCACTATTAAAAAGTCAGACAGCACATCCAGAACTGTGAAAATTCAATAGACAGCAAACCACTGTCCAAGCAAGGACTTAAGCTGTCACTTGCCATTCACTTAGCCAAATGAACCTAGGTATATCACTTAACAGTTTCATACCTCAATTCCCCTGTTGGTAAAGGACAGATGATAGTTCTTGCATAGTTACTTAGAATAAGCCAATTGCTTTGTATATAGTCTTAGTCTATACTTGGCCCAAATCAACATCTATTCACTATTTACTCTTGCCATCTGCACTCCCAACTTTCTGCCATCGAGATAGGACATTTTCACCTATCTGGAATTAGTGTCATTTTCCTCAGTGTCTCTCTTCCATTACAGTCGATGGATAATCAATTCTTTTTAATACTAACTTCTAAATACCATCAAATCCACTTTCTAACCCATCATCCTCTTTAACAAGACATTAGTTTAGTTCTGATCCTATTGCCTGGAATGTTTCAAAACATTTCCTCACTGGCTTTATCTTTCTCCACAAAACACTTGTTTCACTCCATGAAAACCCTCCATATCACTCAAACACCCTGAAGTTTCTACATGTGTCAATCAGGCCAACATTCCAATCATTCCAGTGAAGCCCAACTCTATTATCCCTAATTCAGGAGATCTAGAATGAGGTCTAAGAGTCTATTTTTATATAGTCCCCAACATGGGTCCAGTAGTTATTTTCATAAACCAGTGCTTGGGAATCATTAGAATGGGAAATTTGCATTCTTTGGAATGTCTTACAAAGCCCTACACATTCTTATCTACCTCTTCGAGGAGACTGCATGCCACCTTTCTTCCTATGGTTTACTGTCACTGAATTGCTCCTTAGTCCTTGTTCCCACATATCTGTTTACCACAATTTCACCATGACACCTGCTTGCAACAGGCTCGTGGTATACAAAGGGGCCTGCACTGAAAATGACCCTTGGGTACTTTTCATACTTGGGGGTAGTGTATAGCAATCACCCTGAGGTTCTTAGTAATTTTGGAGACAAGCCACTTCATTTCATTTTGCTCTAGGCCTATGAATTATGTGCTTGGCCTTGTCCACTCAACTATGAACTTCTCAGGAACAGAAACTGTTTTTTATTCACTAAAGATCCTCCTGGTTAGCCCAGAGGACTCCTGGTACAGACGAGAGGCGGCTTAAATAATCTGTTAAGCTCACACATGAATGAATGAGAGAATATAATAAAACATCATAGAAAATTGTGTGGTATGGTTAATTAACTCTGCACAATAAGATGTTTATACTTGGGAAAGAATGAAAGCTTCAGGAGATTGTTGATCAGTTTTTTTCAGAAAAAAACATGAATTTTCTACCTTTATTTTTTTAATTACTCAAAGCGGTTCTATTTCTGAGCCCTGCTGCCTCTTTGTTTTTCCTCAGAATGTAAAACTGCAGGTGAAAGGAGCTTGCCATCACAGCCAACCAGTGCCACAGTTTTGTGCCGGAGACATTCCCAAATGCTTGATTTGGGAAGGCCATGGAAAGGTTGTTCAGTCAGGACACCTCCCCCCCCCCCCCCCCCCCCCCCGCTCTCCAGAACAGATTAAATCCCCACTCCTTACAGGTTTATATCAAAGATGAGTTCACTCCATGGGAGTTCAGCAGCAAAGAATTGAGAATAAAGACATCAGACTTGGCCAGTGTCCCAGCTTCCTGAACATTTCAACTGACAAAATGTCTCAGTCTGAACACAATCCCTCCACTATGCAATCTGCGGGCCTACTGGTGAGCATTGGCAAGTACCTCAGAGGTGCTCGCAAAGAATAATAAGTAAGTAGCCATGAGGTCGGGCGGGGGGGAGGGGCTTCTGCTCCTGGGTGTTAGAGAAGAAAACCAGAGACATCAGAGTGAGTTAACTAATTGTGGAGGACACCCAGCCCCAACTCATCGTGATGACACAGTACTATTGCCAGTGTGGCTGAGCCTACAAACCACCTACTGCCACTCCAGGTAACTTGCAATACTAGCATCTTGCCAGGGCACTTAGAAATGATCTGGAAGTTGAAAAGGAGTCTCCTGTGTTTCCATATTCTCTAGTCTTTAGTTTCTCAATACTTAACAATTAGCTGTGATAAATATTTGCCAGCACACCACCAAAAACATTGCCCTCGAGACCTCCTTTGCCTTTCGCATACACTGTTGGACATTACCCCTTGTATGTAGCAGGTATCATGGGGAGAACAAAGCAATCACATTCTCTTAGTTAAGAACACATACGTGTTAGGTTAACTGTTTAATGCAGCACTAGTAACATCAGTAACAAAAGGGGTCCTAGGTGGAAAACATAAATTCCAATTAACATGTTTAACCTTATCATGGAAATGCAAAATGAATACAGGCATCAAACATCATTTTCCAGAGTAGATAAGCTAAAATTAAAAAGTAATATTTGAAGATAGAGGTAAGGAAGAGATGTATCATAAAAAGGGATTACTGTTTGACATAAAAATTCACAGCACAACTTTTAGAAAGAAATGGAGTATTCAGTGTTAAATATTATGTGTCAAAATTTAAACTGTACATCTCCTTTAGTGCTGCATTGTTATTTCTGAGCATTCGTTCTCAGGAAATAATTTGAAAAATATCCAAAAATACCTAACGTTGTTCGTCACAGTCAACACAAAATTAAGAATAACAAGTATGCAACATGGGAGATGGAGTGCAGTTCATGCTAACACAACTCAAACACTGTAGTAGACATGCAGTGCTATATCAAAAGGAAAGATGTCCACCCTACGTCTATCCTCAGTGCTCACAAAAAGAGGTAGCCTTCAAAAGAGAGTAAAGATTCTATTCTTTGTCTTAAAAATGCATACTTATGAGGATGTGCATGTATTCCTTAAGGATATATTGCGATTGGTTTTATTTCATTTGGCCTCAATGCATAGGAGAAGCAACAGGTAGTATCCAAATTGTATTCTGGATGCGTGTGACAGGGGAGAAAGGAACTGATGAGAAAACAATGTGTTTTGGCAATATGCTGGCAGGACCAGGATGGAAGGCATGCAGTTATGTGCAGAATTCTGTAGCACAAACTCTAGCAATATTGCTCATTTCAGTGTAAAAATGGGCCATCACAAGGTACACAGTTACACAGTAGCCCATTGCCCAATGTTTCCATACTACAGCAACAACATGCAAAATTTGAAGAATATAAATAATATTAAAATGCACCACAATTATTAGAATGATTTGGTTTTATGAATATACTGTAGAAGCCTGAGAAAGAGTTATCAACATGATAGTATTAATCATATTCAGATGTAAACATATCTACTTTTTTCTTCAGACCTGAATTCTTGTCTCAGTATTTTCACACACACACACACACACACACACACACACCACATCATCTCAGAAAAATAGTCCGTGTTTGTTTTTTTACTTGCTAAAAGCATAGGAGGGAATTCCAAGTACATCACTTTTTCAAAACTTGCTAGGATAAAATATTTCTCTAGAAGGAGAAATTTCATTAATGTTATCAATGTTGGATCAATTAATCGTTATCATTGTCAGTCGTGCATGAGGAGATGAGCAGTAATACTTCTTTTTTTTTTATTTTCTAAGTTTTTTTTTATTTACATTCCAAATCATTTCCCCTTTCCCGTTTCCTCCCTCCCAGAAAGTCCCATAAGCCCCCTTCCCTCCCTCTTTTCTCCATTCAACCCCCTCTCGTTACTCTGTCCTGGCGTTCCCCTACATCCAGTCTTTCCAGGACCAGGGGTCTCTCCTTCCATCTTCTTAGAAATCTATTGATATGCGAATTGTGTCTAGGGTATTCCGAGATTCTGGGTTAATATCCCCTTATCAGTGACTGCATACCATGTGTGTTCTTTTGTGATTGGGTTACCTCACTAAGGATGATATTTTCAAGATCTGACCATTTGCCTAGGAATTTCGTGAATTCATTGTTTTTAATTGCAGAGTAGTATTCCATTGTGTAGATATACCACATCTTCTGAATCCATTCCTCCATTGAGGGACATCTGGGTTCTTTCCAGCTTCTGGCTATTATAAATAAGGCTGCTATGAACATAGTGGAGCAGGTGTCCTTATTGCATGCAGGTAAAGCCTCTGGGTATATGCCCAGGAGTGGTATAGCCGGATCCTCCGGGAGTGTCATGCCCAGTTTTCTGAGGAACCGCCAGACTGCTTTCCAGAGTGGTTGTACCAGCTTGCAATTCCACCAGCAGTGGAGGAGTGTTTCCTCTTTCTCCACATCCTTACCAACAACTGCTGTCTCCTGTGTTTTTGATCTTAGCCATTCTGACTGGTGTGAGATGGAATCTCAGGGTTGTTTTGATTTGCATTTTCCTAATGACTAAGGATGATGAACATCTCTTTAGGTGCTTCTCAGCCATTAGATATTCTTCAGGTGAGAACTCTTTGTTTAGCTCTGTACCCCCATTTTTAATAGGGTTACTTGCCTCTCTGGAGTTTAACTTCTTGAGTTCTTTGTATATATTGGATATTAGCCCTCTGTAGGATGTAGGGTTGGTAAAGATCATTTCCCAGTTAGTTGGTTGCCGCTTTGTCTTTTGGACAGTGTCTTTTTGCCTTGCAAAAACTTTGTAATTTAATGAGGTCCCATTTGTCTATTCTTGATCTTAGAGCATAAGCTATTGGAGTTTCTGTTCAGGAAATTCTCCCCTGTGCCCATATGTTCAAGGTTCTTCCCTAGTTTCCTTTCTATTAGTTTCAGTGTGTCTGGTTTTATGTGGAGGTCCTTGATCCACTTGGAATTGAGCTTAGTGCAAGGAGATAAGAATGGGTCAATTTGCATTCTTCTGCATGTTGACCTTCAGTTGAGCCAGCACCGTTTGTTGAAAAGGCTATCTTTTTTCCACTGGATGGTTTTAGCTCCTTTGTCAAAGATCAAGTGACCATAGGAGTGTGGATTCATTTCTGGGTCTTCAATTCTGTTCCATTGATCTATATGCCTGTCACTGTTCCAATACCATGCGGTTTTAACACTATTGCTCTGTAGTACAGCTTGAGGCCCGGATACTGATTCCCCCAGAGGTTCTTTTACTCTTGAGAATAGTTTTAGCTATCCTGGGTTTTCTGTTATTCCAGATGAATTTTTGAATTGCTCTTTCTAACTCTATGAATAATTGAGTTGGTTTTAGTGCAGAATTCTATCAGACCTTCAAAGAAGACCTAACACCAATACTCTTCAAACTGTTCCACAAAATAGAAACAGAAGGAACACTACCCAACTCGTTCTATGAAGCCACAATTACACTAATACCAAAAGCACACAAAGATCCGACAAAGAAAGAGAATCTCAGGCCAATCTCTCTTATGAATATCGATGCAAAAATACTCAATAAAATTCTTGCCAACCGAATCCAAGAACACATCAAAACGATCATTCACTACGATCAAGTAGGCTTCATCCCAGGGATGCAGGGATGGTTCAATATAAGGAAATCCATCAATGTAATCCACTATACAAACAATCTCAAAGAAAAAAACCACATGGTCATCTCATTAGATGCTGAGAAAGCATTTGACAAAATTCAGCATCCTTTCATGTTAAAGGTCTTGGAAAGATCAGGAATTCGAGGCCCATATCTAAACATAGTAAAAGCAATTTACAGCAAACCGGTAGCCAGCATCAATCTAAATGGAGAGAAACTTGAAGCAATCCCACTAAAATCAGGGACTAGACAAGGCTGCCCTCTCTCTCCATATCTTTTCAATATAGTACTTGAAGTTCTAGCTAGAGCAATTAGACAACAAAAAAGAGGTCAAAGGGATACAAATTGGAAAGGAAGAAGTCAAACTATCACTATTTGCAGACGATATGATAGTATACTTAAGCGACCCAAAAAACTCCACCAGAGAACTCCTACAGCTGATAAACGACTTCAGCAAAGTGGCCGGATATAAAATCAACTCAAGCAAGCCTTCCTATACTCAAAGGATAAGCAGGCTGAGAAAGAAATAAGAGAAATGATACCCTTCACGATAGCCACAAACCATATAAAGTATCTTGGCGTGACTCTAACCAAACAAGTGAAAGATCTGTATGACAAGAACTTCAAGTCTCTGAAGAAAGAAATTGAAGAAGACCTCAGAAGATGGAAAAATCTGCCATGCTCATGGATTGGCAGGATTAATATAGTAAAAATGACCATCTTACCGAAAGTAATATACAGATTCAATGCAATCCCCATCAAAATCCCAACTCAATTCTTCATAGAGTTAGAAAGAACAGTAATACTTCTAAGTCATTTCAGAATAGAAATACACAACACTGGAATTCATGGGATGTGAACTCCCTGGAGATCTGATAGTCTCACTTCACAAAAAGGACACATGCCACAGGGAGCCCCACAAGGCAGGTACAACATAACATTAGCCTCTCCATTTATAAATAATCTCTACAGAAAACAGAAATATGTTTTTATATTGTCATTAATATAAAAAGGGACTTTGTTGTAGTGGGACAGCATTCATTCAATGGTATAAGACCCCTACCTTTGTTTAGACAGTAACAGTCCCCAAAAATTTTTTCCTTCTCAAAACATTTCCACATTTATGTTCTCAGTTAGCCCTCCTAAGAACCCTGTGAGACAGGTAGGATAGAAAGAACCACTCCTATTTTCTAGATAAGGAAACTGGGGCTTGAGCAGACAAGCGGCTAGTCCAAGACCAGGGCATGATCTCTAGACCCATTTTGGAGGCCTTCTAGCAGTGTCTGGTTAAGCCTTCTCTGAAGGGCACTTTCTTGTCCTCCAGCAGGGTTTTCCTTCCTTTGGTGTCTTGTCTTCGTTTGAAGGCACTACTCAGGTCACCTACAATTGTTCTATAGTTCCTGTTCTTTGATTCTGGACTGAAAGATAATTTGAGCCATTCTCAGCTCTTCTTTTATATGAAAGCTAAAACTTAGATTAAGGTTTTTATTGAAATTTGGAGCCATTTCTATCATTAGAGGAATTACGATTAGAAACAACCACACTCATGGTGCTGCAAAGAAATCTGTAAACACTTTGGTATGTCTCATTTTTAGACAACCTTGGGCTTTCTAAAAGGGATTAGCCTACAAGTCATAGGAGACAAATCTAGTCAGAAAAAAAAATCTATAAAACAGCATACCTCAGGGGGGCTAAGATCAAACATTCTCCTTAGCCTTCCTTTCTTAGAAGAAATATGTTCTATTAAGAGTACAGTGTTGGGGGCTGGAGAGACCGCTCAGCAGTTAAGAGCACTGACTGCTCTTCCAGAGGTCCTGAGTTCAATTCCCAGCAACCACAGGATGGCTCACAACCATCTGTAATGGGATCCAATGGCCTCTTCTAAAGACAACTACAGTGTACTGGTGTACCTAAAATAAATAAATAAATAAATAAATCTTTTATAAAATTAAAAAAAAGAGTACAGTGTCCACAGTAAAGAAAAGGCATCAGTGGACTGTGTTCAGACACAGAGTCACAGGACTACCTACTTAGTCTAGCCTATGCGATGTTCCAGTTCTTAAACTTGCTGGCTGAGGCAACCTTTGGTAAATGCCTTGTACATTGCTCTCCCCCATCAACCTCACAGGGTCATGGTGGAAACTAAGTAACCTTGAAAACATTGTATACCAGAACCCAGAACAAAAACACATGATAGATAGATAGATAGATAGATAGATAGATAGATAGATAGATAGATAGATAGATAGATAGATAGGAAGGATATGATGATATGATATGTTATGATATGATATGATATACAACTTTTAAAGTTTGCTGCCACAAATGAGGACCAGTGTGGCAAAAATAAAACAATGCAGTACCAGGCAGGTGGCCAGGTTTCAGCGGTCAGAACAGGACAAGGAACTGGGCGCATACTAATGTTGCACCTCTGCTAAGCCTACTGGTCAAATCACTCTTCACCAAAATACATAATGTCCCTTCCTCAGCTAAGGCATTCAACTGAGCCTCCAGCTGCATACAAAACTTGGCTGGCCCCTGATGCCGTTGGTGGCTCTGAAACGAAGATGAATGAGTAGCAAGATTACTTCACCTAGAGCATTCATTAGGCTAGGGAGGAGGCAGCCTTCAAGAACATAGAAGATCCATAATGATATTTCAGAGAAGATGAGTAGAGAGGAGAATGTATGTGATTACAAATGAGAAAGGAAGAGAGCATGCAAAAAGTCCCTGCCTTCTGGTAAATGCATTCGAGGTAAGGGTTAGGACTCAACTTCAGTCTCTCAAGGAAATACTTAGGGAAAAGAGCATGAGTCAACATGAGGCCAGGAAGTCGTTTATGGCAACATTTGGGTAGAGTCTTGAAAGCAGCTGTTATTGATAGTTACATCTGAAAGAAGTAAAGACAAGGTTAAGAAAGCCATCTGAATTAAGATGCCTATTATTAGTCCTTTATAACTTTTTTTTTCAGAGCTTTGATAGATGGGGTCTATTCCAGAATGTCAAAAAAAAAGAAATGTTGTTGCTATAGAAACAAGTAAGCAGATTAAACTTGAAAGACCAGTTTTAGAACAAAGAATTTAATAGTCAGGACTTGAGCAATTAACCAAGAAAACATTTTAAGTAAATATCTTTCGGGTTTGTTATTTGTATATTAATTCCAGGAAGGTAAAACGCTATTATAGAGTTAGAGCATCACATTCTCACATTTTAATGGCATCATTACTGGCATAAAAGGCTATACTTACACAATTAGCACAAAGACCTTATTACACAGAACTGGACATCTCTGACTCTCTCTTGATTACATTGTAATTGAGAAATATCACTTTGGACTCACCAAGAACAGAATCATCTTTGGTTTTCTTACAGATCTCAAGTTTCAGGAGCACATCTCAAATGAAAGGGACAATGAAGTACACAGTTTTCTGCAACCAGTCCCTACAGCAGTGAATCTTTTTACGTAAATGAGTGGAGGCTGCTAATTGTTAATATTCGTGCTATGAGTCTTCCCTGCTGAACAGTCCCAACAAGATTGTGAGAAGCAAAGACCCAGCATGCAGCTGCCTGGCCTTTGGTGTTCATTTCTTTCTATCAGAGAAAACTCTAGTCCTCTCACAGACCTGTTGAAATGGGAGTTCTGGACGCAACTTCCCACACAGTCGGAGACTCAAAATTAATCACCAGG
The DNA here is from genome assembly GCA_036184795.1 of Tokudaia tokunoshimensis. Classification (NCBI taxonomy): domain Eukaryota; kingdom Metazoa; phylum Chordata; class Mammalia; order Rodentia; family Muridae; genus Tokudaia; species Tokudaia tokunoshimensis. Next base: position 15,925,762 of record BTHU01000015.1, read on the forward strand.
CAGCCCTGTGTTCCTCTCCCCCTTCTGTTTTACTTCCAATGAAAGCAATCTTGATGAAAATGAATACAATATGTTCATTCTACCAAATTCATGCTGCCGGGAGTTACGTTCACGGGACAGGAAGGTTGCTTGGATATTATCTCTTCTTATGTAATTCCAGAGTCAACATTCAGTGAAGTATGGGAATGCGTTCAGGGAGTGTGCATGGGCGAAGCTAGGGAAGAGAGATGAGGAGAAGGGACTGGGAACTTACCATCTCATTCTCGTCCCCTTCGTTGAGTAAAGCAGACTGACTCTTCTCAAGGTGATCCCCCATGGAAACGCACTCCTCTCCTGTTCCCTGACCCTTGTGTGCAGACGCTTCCAGGACCAACTCCAGAGCCGCCTCCGGACCACTGAATGAAAGAGTTAATGATCTTCCAGGTTAAAACCTCCTTGAGCACACACCTTCTTTCAGCAAATGACAATATTTAGCAAAGTGGACTCCTCCCCCCGGGCACTTTGTGCCAGGAGGAATTTCTGACTGCTCCCGGCATCTGCATTCTCTCAAAGCAGCTGTCTCAGAGGACGCCGCTCCCATGCCGATCTTTTTGTACCCAACTTACAGGGGGAAAACACTCTTTGGCCTGCCCACAGCCTGCCAGCGTAAGGCATCTGACTGCAAATCCAGCAAGACAATGCGGAGTTGGCAGGATCCTCTGGAGAAGGCGGGCTCAAGAACTCCCAGGTCGCTGTTTTAGTCCCAGAAGCTGGGGAACCAGGGTGTGGGGGAGGCTAACAGAGCTAGGATTTTCATTTGCTCAGTTGGAATCCCCAATCCATAGGTTTTTAGTACTGGTCTCATTCGGTTTGTTTACAAATGGTACAGATTACTCATAATCCACCTCGACAGATATTTATAATCATCGCATTTTCTTTTGCACACACAAAGTATTCTACTTAATGTGTATACAGAATTAGGGCTTGCTTTTCTTGAAAAATGTATACTAACGGCATACAAGTATAATCGACCTATTCCAAGCAGTCCTTTTCTAGCTCAAAATGTTTGTGATTAAACACAGATGCTCAGAAACAAATATATTAAGTGACTAAAAACAACAACAATTGGGGGGAGGAGGAATTTCTTTGACTTTTTTTAACTTTATTTTATGTATATAGATGTTCTGACTGTATTTACGTGTTTGCACCATGTGGTGCCTGGTGCCCTCCGCAGCCAGAAGAGGGCCGCGGACCCTGCAGAGCTGCAGTTTGCAGATGGTGCTCGTGAGCCATCCTTTGTGAGCTGGGAATCAAACCCAGGTTTCTGAAAAGCAGAAAGTGCTCTTAACCAGAGCCATCTCCCCAGCCCCTCAGAGTCAGGGTTTTATTATTATATATTACACAAGTTATGCAAAAATAAGTTTCAGCATAAAAAGATAAAATAACAAAGGCCACAATTGTTGTCCTGGGGCTGATGTAAGGACTCAAATACATAGATAAGTCTGCTAGGAGGTGTGTTTTTATTCTGCAAGCTGGAGTGTTGGTCTGGGGTAACTGTGGGGAGTCCCTGTGTGGTGCAGAGAAGCATAAGAGGAGAGCTCTCCACCATACATCTCGGAGCCAGTCTTGTTGTGCGGTCTTTCATATACAAGAGCTGACTTTGTGTTTGCCCAGAGATACCTGGAAGGAATGGTGTGAGGAGAGAGTATAGAGCTGTGAACATGTGCTGACAAACAGCACTGGCCAATGTGCCGTCACCATGCTTAGAGTAAATGTTGGCTTTAGCATCAGTTGGTAGCACATTGTTAAGGAAATGTACTTCAAAGTTGGAGGACTTGGCTTCAGATTTGGGGTCTTACCACGTGTCATCTTTGCCACCTTGGGGATCACAGCAGGCTACATGAAGTCCGATGACCTCTATTTGCTGGCATTTAAGAACAACAACACTAAAATCCCCCTCCTGGAGCTGTGCTTTGCGGGGATCAGTACCTGGGAAAGAACGTCCCTTCCCTGCTAAGCAAGACAGAAGGGCACTAATCTTGCCAGCTTAATACAGGTAACCCTTAGAGAGATTGAGATGAAAGATCTATGAGAGAAAGAACACATACACACACACACCAGAGAGATGGGGGAGGGAGAGAGAGAGAAAGAGGGCCTTGAGCAAGATGATAAAAAATGATAAACATTTTAAAAAGCAAACTAAGAAAGCTCATTGTAACAGTAATCATGCATATAAATATTTTTGTGTGTGCAGATATAGTGTGTAGTTCTTGGAAACTCCAAACCATGAGTATCAGTTATAACCAAATAATAAAAGTAAAATTAATATTTTATCACAAGGTAAACAAAGGTATAATATGAAGTTTCTTTTTAGAGATAATGAAAAACAGAATTAGTGACACGCAATATTTGTGAATAGCCCACAATTCACTGGGTTTATATTTTAACAAGCAACCATTTAGTATATCTTAACAAATAAAATAATAAAACAAAAAATATTTCCATTTCATCTCAACTTTGGAAAATTGAAAGGGAAATTGGGTAGACTCCTGGACAGTGTGGGTGATATTTAATTCCCCCCCCCAATAAAAACTGGCATTACTGGGGTTGTTTTCCTTCCAACCAGAACCCTGTATCTTTGACAACCAATTGTGGTATTAACTGAGTAACCAAATGGGGGGTTACATGAAAAACTGCGAGTGCAATCTTACACCAGCCATCAAATGCTGTTAATATTTAAGACAAAATGTAGGGAGAAAGTTAAGTCCCTAAAATTACTAAAAAGGTTTTGGATGAGCAAAACAGAAAGCCTTCTATATTATCAAAACTCATGGCCCACAGAATCTAGAACTCTATTGTGCAGAAATATTTCCTTCACACCTTCTCAACAGTGCCAGTATTACAAATCTAAGTTTTATTGTGTGTCTGCAAGTTCACAGGGACTCTTGCCTTTACTTGGCCCTGCTCAGCTACACACAGGGAGCCCAACGACTGAGCAGATTCTGTATGAAAGCACATTTAGCACGCACTTCCTCAGAGAGGTTCACTATTCCAAGCATTCTATAAAATATTCACTGGGGTTTATAGCGTGCTGGTCATCTTCATTCAACAGATAAGAAGACCTCTGTGCCGAAAATAAGTAATGTTCTATTTTGCTTAAGGGAAATCAATTAGCAAGTGGCCAAATGAGCATTTAAAGTAAATGATGGGTGCAGCTCTGTCGATCATGTCCACTAGGACAGCACTGTTTGTCTCTCTAGGTTTACTTTAGTGCAGTCCAAAGTGCTCTGCAAGAAAGTGTTTGGGGCTTTCATGACCTGGAGAGCCTCTCTGTGAGGGAGGAGGCCTATAAAGTGGGGCAGAAAATTATTCATGTAGACAGAGATATAGGGTCAAGGGCAAGAAATCAGGCCATGAGAAGAAGCCCTTGAAGTAAGAAATCCATGGTTCAGAGAAACACAGAATCTTGTTCAGAGTGGGCCTTCTCTTTCACTGCCCATAGGATGGATGTAAGGGGAAGAAAATGTGCCATGAAACACAAAATAAACCATGCCACGCAGGTTTTGAACACCAGGCCTGGTTCTGGAACTTAACTCAGTGAACAATGATAACATAAATATATATAGTTTGTCCCACCAGCCTGTGTTGTAGGAGTGGGCTACAACTGCAATATGCGGGAAGCAACGGGTCCAATTCTGTAGTCTTTGGCACAACCTGTGGCTGACGAAGAATAAAGACTTCTTCTAGAATATCAGCAATGATATTTTGTATAATTCATTAGTATATAATTTTATATAATTCATCTTCCTATTTGGTCTTTAATTTGTGGAGGGAAAAAACTGACCTTCGAGAGTTAAATCTTTTGTGGAAACAAAATCAACACCAAAATTTCAAATCACATGCAAGTTTCATACGAATGGCAGAGGAAACACAGGATAGGAGGTAAGCTGGGGAGGCTTTGTGAAGGGAGGGAGTCCTTAGGATGTTGTTTTGAATAAATTAAGATAGTTATCAAAGACACTGTTGACCAGGGCAGCTGTGAGCAAGGCTGCCAAATACATAAGAGCATTGATCTCTCAGATTTGGGAAGAATGTCTCAAAATCGAAGTGGTTCCCATCATTCTCCCATTCTCTCTCAACACTCATTTCTTCTCAAATCCTCTGTGCCAAGTGAAACAGGAAAGTGTGAAGAGGAAAAAGGATGAAGAGTAATTAACTACCTCTTTGGGCGATCTGGTATCGCTTGTCTTGCTTCCCTCTATGCCAGGAGGAGTCTTCAGCCTCTTCGAGCCTGTAATAGCTGCTAAGTAGAGCCAGCACTGGCTTCTCTGCCAGGGCATGAGGATGCTGCTACTTCACTCACCCGGCCCATTTAGACGGCGTGAAGATAGTACAGTCATGTTTCGTCACACATTAATTTCCATCTTTCATCTGAGAATCTCACAGAATATTGCGACATCCCTCCTTGCGCCCGCCTCTGTGAGGCAGGGTGGTGAGTAACATATCATTGGCCCCGTTTGAAAGCTGTCGGAACTGAGTCAGAAAGAGGTCGCCAAGAACTGTTCAAGGTCACATGTCCTCGGCATGCTGTAGAACTGGAAAGAACTCGGTCATCATTGGCACGAACGCTGGCTTAGGCTTCCTCCTCAGTCCTCACTGCACAAATCAGACACTTGGAAAGCTGCACAGCACTGTCTAAATTCAAAGGTTTATGGTCATTATTAACTATCCTCATCCACACTAGTGTACACTTGGTACACAGTACTGTGACAAGCAAAGATGAAATGTCCCATGGAGGAATTACCTGCCTCAAGGTGGTGGTGTGAAGGTTTAATTGAATTAATTAGTGTTTGTAAAACATTTAGCAACACTAGATTAAAGGGGTCTAATACAAAGACAGGAGGCCTCCCCTTAATTACAGAAGAACAAGAGCAAGCTAATAGCTCTCTCCTTCTAGAGGAATAGCTCCTCAACCATCTGGGCTCAGGATTCAGTTTCCGACCATTCCTGGCGAGCTTGAGAGGGCTTGTCCTGTTGTTCCCCAGAATGTCTCTTGCTTGCTCTTTTTTCCAAAAAGTAAAAAGAAGCGAAAGCTGCTCTGAGGAGGCAAGAAAGTGCCCATTATGTAAAGAGTACCTTGGTGGGATGACTATTAGGACAATTAATTCCAGATCATTGAACAGAGTCTATAGAAACAGAAACCAAGCCTTGGTCTTTCCATAGAATCATCCATGATGCCAAGTGTATTTAATTTTGAGAACTTTTGAAAATCTAAATATACAAAGCAGTACGATGTTAGACTTGATTAGTGAAGAATCAGAAACCATTACAACTTGGGGGCTGGGCGGGGGGAACCTCCTCATTTCTCAGGTAAAGAGCGAGCTCTGGAGAGACTAGAAAATGATTTGCCATGCAGTCTGCAAGAGTTAAATCACACACAAAAACTGACATTTTTCTTTCATGTGCTCCATGCAGCCACATTGATACCCAGTTGTGTTTTTTTCTTAAAGGGAACAGCATAAGAATATGGGGGGTGGGTCGGGAATCTCTCTGAAATATCTAAAAGATGTTCTCGTTTGCAAAGCAGTGATTTAGAGTAGGAAGATTCCAGAACTATACAACTGAGTATAGCACTATACAACTGAGTATAGTCGTGCTAATAGTACCAAATCCTAGGCCAATTCTAATAATTCTTGTAACATACAGAGGGCAACACAGCATTCAGTCGTCCTTGGGATAAAAATGTCTACTTGGGGAACAAGGAAACTGCAGATGTTGTTAATGAAGAAATTCAACAACCAGGCAATTGAAGCTCGCTGCTCAGTAGAGGAAGCGGCCAGCGAGCACGGAAGACAGAAGAAGTCAAAGTGTACAGGAACAGGACAGGCGGATACCTGGAAAAACACACAGGAAGTTGGCTCCATGGTCTCCCGCCTCTATGGGCCAAGCTCCACTGAGAAACCCCACCTGGAGCAGGGTTCCAATCTGCGATGGTAGCCCAGCAAGAGAAAAGTGAGCGTCTTCTCCTAGGAAGGGTCTGGGTTTTAGGCAGGCTGTCAGGCAAGGGCAGGGACCTTAGGTTTACAATTAGCAGGGAGCAGTTAGTTAACAGCACAACCCCTTGTTGGACAGGCAGGCGCTGTGACTACCAAGTCTGGCCCAGGGCTCGGTTCTTCTGCTGTGGGTTTAGAGTTACCCGGGAAAAGAGGTGAACAAGCAAACAGTAAGCAGGCATCACTCGGGAACCAAGAAGAAGCATTTGCTGGGTTTGGAAATGAGTCCAGGCTGAGGGCATCCTGGGTCTGTGTTCACCATGTTTCCAAAAGTCCACTTAGGGTGCTGGAGGTTTTCCCCATCTCCTCATTTCCATCTTATCAGCAAGTGCTCTCAGAAGGAATTCCAAGCAGTGAATTCCACTATATTTAAAGGAGAAAGGACTTAAATGACCAGTTAACAAAATTCAGTTTTAATTTCTACGTGGCACATCTTTCTACACCCTGAGCAACTTGAAAGTGGAAGATATTATTTCCTAATGGAGGAAGGGAAAGTGAACTCTGGTGGTCAAATCCCCACCCCTGCCCCAGTTAGTGTGGTGTTAAAGGGAAGCTCTAGAGTCTCCATCAACTGACAAAGCGCCTCAACGAAACGGATAACTTAACAGGGCTGGAGAGGTGGCCGCCCGTGTTCAAAATGCTTCCTACTTTTCCGTAGGAGCCTCGCTTGTCTCTCAGCTCCTTACACGTGAGGAGGAGTGGGCTCACCACAGCCTGTTACTCCAGCTATAGAGGATCCAAAGCCCTCTTCTGGCCTCCGTGGGCACCAGCACAAACATGGCATACATTCCATGCAGATACATACATGCAAATAAATAAATATCAAAAATTAATAAATATGCAGGTAACTTTGAAATGTGCTTGCGAGACAAGTGCACCTTTGGCGCAACAACGCAACACCCAACAGCTCTTTTCTATTAGAAGGAAGCATTCATGGCTGCTACTGCCTTGACACCCTCACCTATGTGCCCCTTTCCTACCTGACTCTGCCACTGAGTGAAGGAAGCTGTGTTTCCCAACCCCTGGGAATGGGGCCAACGTCTCCTCATCCCCAACCAGTCTGTCTGGCACCAGGAGTCTTGTTATAGGCAGGTCACATGCTATGTTGTTTGTTCTGCTTGTTTTTACCTTATTCATTCCATAGGCAACAGCAAAAAAGACAGTCCTTTACTAGTGGGGTGTGTCAATGACCCTAAGGCTTTACTAGATCCTGCATCTTGTTTTTGCAAAATTGGGAAACACGTCTTTGTGTGTGATGTGGTGGATATAAAAATATTCAAACAAAAGAGTCTGTGGACTTGGGATTCTAGCCAATGTTCCCTGTTCTCGGTCATTCTTCTCCTAAAGCTTTGACACTCTGAGGCCAATTCTGCCCTTCAAATCAGGCATCTTGTGATAGCACTACCATTCCACAGTCACAGAAAAATTGGTGAGATACTTAATGACCCTAAGCTTTAATTCTTTTTTTAACCTGTGAAATGAGATAATTCTATGTCAGCATCCTGTTGGATTAATGTAAGGAAAAATAAAATAACAAACATGAACAGTGTAATGTCTAATAACGTATAATGATGTTTTAAACAAAAAAAAATTGGTAATAGACAAAGAAGGCAACTACACCTGAGATTTTTTTTTACTGCTCTGAAAAATGTACATATAATTTATCCTGACCAAGAACAATGTTAGAGGTATCTTACTTTAAAATACGCTACAGAGCTGTAAGCACAGAAACAAACTTGTGAATGCATGGGATGGATGATCTAGAAATAAGCCCACATAGCTACAGCCATCAATACAAAAGCATCAAAACTGTACATCAACAAGGGCAGGCTCTTTAACTAGTAGGGCCAAGAGAGTTAAATATCCACACACAAAAATCTGAAGCAGGACCTTATTGCTCACCCTATACAAAAATCAACTCAAAATGATTGACAGACTTTAGTGTAACCGCTAAACTTTGAAACTATTGGGGGACAGAGCAAGCTTATTGGAAATACCTTAAGAGCTGGGGATACAATAGTTTCCAAATAGGGCTTCAATTGCTCATAAAATTATAACAAGACTTAACTAATAGGATTTCCTTGTATTAAGTACTTCTGCATAAAAAAAAACATAATCAACAAAGTGGAAAGGCACCCAAAGCAAAGCTTGGGTGGATACACATCTCACTAGGAATTAGTATTTAAAATCAAACTAAAAAATCAAAAAGTGATCATTTGGAATGAACAGACCACTTAAATGACTTTTAAACATTTATTCAGTGTGTTGTGTGTGTATGACTGTGTGTATATGCATGTGAGTGTGTGTGTGCATGTGAGTTTATGTGTCTGTATGCAAGTGTGTGTGTGCTTGTGTGTGAGAGTGTGTCTCTGTATATGTGTGTGAAGGTGTGTGTGTGTGCATGTGTGTGCCTGTGTCTGTGTGAGTGTGTGTATGTCTGTGTGAGTGTGTCTCTATATGTGTGTGAAAGTGTGTGTATATGTGTGAGTGTGTGCATGTGTGTGCCTGTGTCTGTGTGTGACTGTGTAAGTGTGTGTGTGTGTGTGTGTGTGTGTGTAAGTTAGAGGAGAGAGGAGAATCTTTGAGAGTCAGTTTTACCTACTGTACTGTGGGTTCCTCAAAAATTCTCAATCTTACTTTTTGAGACAGGGTCTCTCACTGAACCTGGAATTTACCAGTGCAACTAAATTGAATGGATGGACGGATAGATGGATGGATGGATGGATGGATGGATGGTTGTCAGTGAGCTCTGGGGAGATTACTTTTGGCAGGCTAGAGAACCATCCCCATCTTAAACTGCTGAATCAAAAAACCCCAAAGTGAGATGAACACACCAATAAGAGAAGCTCCCCCATTGTGAAACACAATTGTAGGTGCTTGTGAAAGTACCTGTCTGGAGGAGCAGGAGGCCCACAGCATAAGCCGGACAATCTCCAGATGTCTGACTTCTCACTACATAAGACTCTGACAGTCTGATCCCAAGAGAAGATCTAGGACTAACAGGTGGAAGCTACTGCCCAGTGGCTGACAGTAAGCACTTTAGCTGTGTTCACTATGGTCATGGTTACACTGGCTCATTCGTGTTGTGCACCATACCTAGTGCGTGATCACATTGCTGTATTTCTAGTATCCTTCGGTGACATAGAAAAGTCCATGAACCTCAATGTCAGACAGTTTGGCCTTGTTTTACTATATGGTCCTAGACAAATTTCTCAGCCTCAAAATAAGCCTTCAGGAGTCACTACGAGGGGAGGGGAGATGGTACATGTGGGCTTTGAGGTCTCCTATGCTCAAGCTATGCCCAGTGTGGCTCATAGTTTCATTCTGCTGCCTATAGATCAAGATGTAGAAGTCTCAGCTCCTTCTCCAGCACTATGTCTGCCTATATGCTGCCATACTTTTTCCATGATGATAATTGAACTAAACTTCTGAAACTGTAAGCTAGCCCCCAATTAAATGTTTTCCTTTATAAGAGTTGCCTTGGTCATGATGTTTCTACACAGCAATAAAACCCTAAGACACCATCCAAGTGGCCCACTCTCTCCATGAGATACCATGGTCTTCCTCTTTTCTGCTAACACTAGGCCGGCAGGAGTTTGCACAAATTACATGTTATTTAGAGGCTCAAGTATTTAGGAATGGAGGGCAGGAAACACTCCCTGCCCTTTTCACCCACTATGAGATCTGCCACAGTCATTTCACTGCCTGAGACACAGAGGATAATATTTGTTCCACTCCTGGGGTATTCAAAAGCTTAATTCTTGCTCAGTAAAGAAACACATGCCCCATGAACATGAGGTGCCTATAGGCTTTCACGAATATTATGGGAATAAATAGAAGCAAAATCAGTATATAATGAGCCAAGTGCCATGTCGTGTTCTTGGCTCAGAAACCTGTGGGGCAACTGAAAGGAGTGGGAGGGGCTTTATTTCTCCCCGAACTGTAGTCATGCATTTCCTTTTAGGGTATTTTTTTCTTTTACTTTTTGAATTATAAAATAATTACAACACTTTCTCTTCCTTTTCCTCCCTCTGAACCTTCCTGTATATCCCTGTCCTCTGTCCTTCAAGATTCACGGCTTCTTTTTTCACTATTTGTTGTACGGCAGTTCATGCATCTATGCATATATATTTACATATATACTCCTAAATATAACCTGCTCAGTCTTCATAACGTTACGTGTATTATGTGTTCAGCAGTTATCATTTGGCACTCAACAACCAATCGGTGCATTCTTTCCAGAGAAGGACCACCTCTCTGCTCTCAGCTTTTCTCAGCTGCCTGTGGGTTTTCTGATAGGACTGGGCCTATTGAGCTTTTTGCCATGTGCTTTGGCATGTCCTTTACTGTTGTCCTGGTTCGGCTCACATTGGGGCAGCCATTTTGATAAGGCTTCATAGGTGTAGCTTTTGCTATAATTGGGTGAGGCAATCTCACAGCAAACTCGCCGGTTCTCTGGCTCTTACACTTTTTCCATCACATCTTCCTCAATGACCCCTGAGCCTTATATGCAGGAGTGCTTTGTAGATGTAACCACTGGGAGTAGGTCCCACAGCTCTACATTTTGATTGGTGGTGGTTTTCTGTGGTGGTCTACATTCTACTGCAAAGAGAGGTTTCCTTGATAAAAAGTGAAGGCTATACATATCTATATAAGGACACATGTTTATAGACTGTTGTTAGAAGTTATGCCGGTTTAGTAATGTAGTGGTTGTAGGCTCCCTCCAATAATCATGACTTCATTAGCACTGAGTAGTTAGCTAGGTTTCCAGTACTAGACATGATTTCCCCCTTGCTGAGCAGGTCTGAAGTCCAATCAGAGAGCATTGCTTATCAACAAGATACAGGTGGCACTGCTGCATCCAAAAAGATCACTGTGCCTCCTGTGTTGGTCACTGATGTGGTTCACAGGTGTCATAGCTAGGTAGCACTGTTGGTTGCCTTCCTCCTTTAGAATCGTGCATGGTGCCTAACCATGAAAGTTAGTCCTCAGGTATGGGACATTTAGGTCAATCCCAGCTCAGAGGTCTCTGACTCCTGTTCCTGAAGTGCGTGGCGTCTTCAGAAATGGGGACTTACCCTCCTCTTCTGAAGAGTGCAAAAGTCAACAACAATAGACTGTATTTTTGAGACTCTCTTAGACAGTCCCAGGCAACAACTCAAAAGAGGTCTTCTCATGTCTGGCACTGAGGATTTCGTTAGGTAGTCTTTGGTAGAAGCAATCACATGGTGTGAGTAACCCAGACCCAGAAAGACAAATGTCACATGTTCTCTCTCATTGAGGGCTCCTAGCTCCAAATCTCCAGATATGAGTACATAACCTGTGGTAACTACAGTAAATCAGGACCACTGCCAGGCTAGGGGTGTGGGGGCAATAGAGAAAGAAATAATGGAGTACAAGTGATCTAGTAGGGGAATGGGAAAGGGGGAGGGATTTCTTAGGGAGAAAGAGGGAGGTAAATAGGGAAGATGAGAGAGAGAGGGAAAGAGGGAGAGAGAGAAGGAGGGAGGGAGGGAGAGAAGGAGGGAGGGAGAGAAGGAGGGAGGGAAGGAGGGAGGGAGAGAAGGAGGGAGGGAGGGAGGGAGGGAGGGAGCGAGGGAGGTCGGGAGGGAGAGAGGGAGAGAGGGAGGGAGGGAGGTTAAATAGCAAAAAGGATGTCTGAAAAGCCAAGAAATCATACCATTAACCATTTATCTAAAAAAATCTATAATACATATAACTTCATATATATACATATATATATATATATATATAAACATTTCCCATCTGGGGTGATGGTGCTTATTTCAGTGTTTTAGAGCAAATCTATGGAGCACGGTGGGCCTGCTTCAGTTTCCAGTGCTGGGGAGGCAGCCGTGCCCCACTATGTCTCCCAGCACAACTTCCTGAAGTAATCTACTTGCCTGTGCTTTCTCAGCCTACTCTTTCTGCTCAACCTATATTTTGATTTTTCTTACTGAAACCTATTAGCTCAGGGATTATCCTTAATTACAGCTCACCAGACTTCCCTTTCTTTGATCTTTTGTAACAGTTACGATGCAACAGATGGTCTTCTGCCCGTACATTCTTCATATCTGAATAATTAATACATGTGGATACTATCCTACCTCCTTATGCACTATATCTGTAGCTTATGAATCCTATAATCTGCCTTCAATATTCTGTGACGTTGGTGGTCCAGCCCAGAACCTTTTCTACTGGGCTCTGACAGCCCATAAAAGATGTTAGGTATCATCTGAGCTTTGTCCCCCTTTCTCTTTCTCCTCCAAACATGACCCACCCCTGGGCACTTACACACTAGCCTGAGATTGGATCACACATGTCCTACTGTTTTGCCCCCAGAAGTCACTCAATCACGAAGCTAAGTGTTGTGGTTCACAATTTTTATTGTAAAATACATTATCCTTAAAGTATTTGATGTTAGATTTTTGCTAAAAATAAAAATGAATTTTCTGAAAGACTATTTAATAGTATTTTATCAAATAGCGTGCACTGAAATTATCATGGCTAATAAGAACATGTACCATCTCCCAACACTGCTGAAATTATCACAACTCAATGTCATGCCAACTTGGTGAAACTGACACTTTATTGTTATAAGCACTTGATTCTACTTCTAGAAAATGCTCCCAAGGAAATCAGCTTTAATGCATTTAAAAATCTATGTATATGAAAATTTATCACATCATTGTTTAAATTGAATATATCCATATGACAGAATATTATAGTCACTCAGCACCAAGGTTTTCCTGGAACACCAAATGATGCAACATGATAGCATAGCACATGGGAAATGATGTATGAAAGTTATTGTAGGCAACATCAGATGGAATAGTATTGACATTTGGATTCAGTGTAGGAAGAAAACACAACAAGCCAAACATCCTAATTAAGTGACCATCTGAATGGGAGAATTTGTTGTTTGATTCGATTCATTCAAATATGTCTTTTAATTTTCTGCAAGAAATTTGCTTTCATGTTATAATCAGACAAAGGAATGTATAAAACTGTGTTTCGCTGTGGTATCGTTTCTTTAAATTACACTAAATGCCCAGTAGAGCCTAAGCCTTTTGTTTGTCTTGATGAGACACGCCGCAGTCTCTTTGACAGAGTCCAGGAACTGCATATTAATATTGTTCCCAAAGACAGGGAGTCTGAAATGTAACATAGTTTATTCTAATTATGAAAGAAATATCAAGCTGAAAAAAAACTGTGGGCTGGTTGATATTGCACCCCAGGAAGTGTGAATTTAGGTAACATCCTCTGCTCCCACCCCCATTTTTCTACCAACGCGCTATTTTCCAAGATTTCTTATCACTATATTTATTTTTGATTCTTTCTTTCCCACTCAACCCTGTGCCCCCCAAACATGATCCTGCTTCTATTGGAGGTAAGCCTTGAAGTTTCTTCTAATAGACTTTCCACCTACGGTCTTGTGAGTCTGCGTGGAGTGGCCCTGGGTAAGCCTGTGGTGGAACCTCAGTTAAACAGAGACCCGTGTAATGTCTCCCCATCACGCTTTGGCTGCCGTGGAGTGTCAGAGAACTATTGATCCCAGAAGAAAGGCTGGTTCTTTCTTGAGGTCAGACATGAGCTAGACACAAACCCTGTTACCAACTGCAGATAGCAATGGACATGCCTGCACTTGAGCTAGAATTTTTTGCACATAGTGTCACACCCATGTGTAGGCACCTCTGCTTGAGGCCAGGTTCCATACCCAGCCGGGGGACATGGAAGGCCAACTGCAAAGGTTGCCCCTCTACCACACAGGGCTCCTAACTGATGGGCCTCTCACAGGAATGAAAAGTGTGCACGAATGTGCCCATAAGTGTGCTTACAAACTTAGCATCTAGACCTTTCTCACACCTTTCTCCCATAAGGGAAACTGAGGAACATGATTGTCTCTAGGAGTAGAAAAGCAGAAGTAAAAGATGAGCCTGGAGCCTCTTATAGACAGTAAAATATTAAAACCTTAGTGCTGTGTGCCAGCTGGGTACAGGAGTCACTGAAAGAACTTCAGGGGGTCAAGGCTGGAGCACTGTGAGCCATGAACTTATAAGTAGTCGTACTGGATTGTAACTCAAAGTTGAAAATAAATGTCCTTTGTTCTCACTCCTAGGGTGAAGTAGAGAGCTAGTGAACATGAGGGAGAAGAGATAAATTCCTCATGAAGAATACAAATAATATGGGTAATACTGACCCCTGAAGGAGAGTTAAGTACCTCCACCATCTTCAAGTGAGGACGCTTTGTGGTTTCTCTTAAAGCATATATTACAGAAAATGAGAATATTATGGTTTGGATAGGAATGTCCCCCACAAGCACATATGTTGGATCCTTAGTGTCCAGTTGGAGGCAATACTGAGAGTTGATTACATAGCCAAATGGGCTATTAGTGGTGGTGGAGCGTGGTGGGAGAATATGGGCTACTGGAACAATGCTTTTGAAGGGTGTGTCTTGTTCCTACTTCCTGAATATCCTCTCCTTTTCCCGCTTTTTCTGGCTGCAATAACATAAGCAACCTTTTCCTCCTTCCACCACAAGGCTATGCCTCACCACAGCCCACAGCAGTGGGGCCAGCCCACCACATGCTGTAATCTCCAAAACTGTGCGCCGAAATGAATCCTTTCTCCAATTAAGATGATGTGATCAAGTTCCCCCAGCCCAGCAACAAGGGGGGAAAGGAAGCTGAGCAAGCCCACTCTGCGGGGTGATTAAGTTAACAGCCACGATAGCTGGCCATGTCCAGTGCACATCCTCCACACAACGAGAAGAAAGGAGCCTGCTGCTTGTGAGTCTGGCCTCCGTCGCCCACCATTCCCAGCTGAGCAGGAAAGGATCATGACGTGTGTTTTTAAAGTATTTTTTCATTTACACATATGTGTGTTTGTCTGTATGATGTGTGTATGCTGGTGTCCCTAAAAGCCAGAAGAGATTGTCGAATCCCCTGGATCTGGAGTTACAGGCAGTCATGAGCTACCTGATCTAGATGCTGGAAACCCAGCTCAGGTCCTCTGGAAGAGGCCCAATCAGCATGCCTCCACTCTGCCAAAGTCCTCAGAAGCAAGGAAAGTTTGAGAAATGTCAGAGCCGGGAACTCGCTAAGGATGCGTGACAATTTAATGAAACATGATGTGCTCATGAGAGCCGAGTAAACCACAGACTTCAGTTAAAACCAGGTGTCAACATCACCTCAATCAACTGTGATAAATTTTGATGTGAATGTAAGAGACTGTCTTCACATTTCTTCTTAACCTTAAAACTGTTCTATAATAATAAGTTTATTGTAAAAAAAAATACATTAAAACTGTTTTGTGGGGAGAGAGTATATGTGTGTGTTGTGTGCATATATGTGTGTGTGTAGTATATGTATATGGCATGTGTACTTGTGTATATGTCTGTGTTGTATATGTATATGTGTGTGGGGGGGTGATGTACATGGTTCCCTGGGTAGAAGTGCGTGCTGCACAAACTTGGTGACCTGATTTAGATACCCAGATCTCAGGCAAAAGGCCAGGTGTGACAGTGCACATCTGTAATCTCCATACTCCAGCAAGATGGGAGTCAGAGCAGGACATGTGCAGACAGACCCTGGATCAGAATCAAGGTAGAAAGAGAGGACCAATTCCTAAAAGACTGTCCTCCAATGTCCACATACATGCCATGGCACAAACATGCCTACACACGCATATACACATACCACACACATACACCACACACATATATATGCATATACGCCACATGCAAATATACACACATGAACCATACACACATATACATATGTATACATGCCACATACGTATGCACCACACACATATACACACACAACACACATACATACACACATACTACACACATATACACACAACACACATACATAAACACATATTACACACACCCTCAAAATTACTTCAATGCTTTATAGACTATGGAACATAATTTTTTCTCACTTTCTCTCTCCTGAGATAGATTATTTATAGACTACTGTAGAAGATGTATTTCTTATATATCAGCTCGTTATCAAGATATCGATACATCTTTATTAATTTCGGAAATGTTACATCTGACAAATGGAAACAGTAAGTTAATAAGTTCTTACTGAAGCAAATGCAAGGAGAAAAGGTTTGGTTCCAGACCTCAAGCAACCATGATCTTCAGCTCTGAGACTCTTATCACCCTCCACCCCAACTCAACTCAATCTGGCTGCACATCCTGTTCTCTAACAAAGACTGAAATGTGCAGGCTCTGAACTTATACCAAATAGTGCTTGTATCCTGGTTAGTTAGCACTGGCAGGGATGGAGGAAATCACTTACCTCTATCAGCTTCAAACTTTTTAATTTGGGACTACAGCAGTGGTTCTCAAACTGTGGGTCGCGACCCCTCTGGGGAGTCAAATTATCTTTTCACAAGGATAGCATATCATGTATCCTGCATGTCCGATATTTACATTACAGTTCAGAACTGTAGCAAAATAGTTATGCAGTAGCAATGAAAAAGTACTGATGCTGAGAGTCACCACAGCATGAGGAACTTTGTTAAAGGCTAGCAGCATTAGGAAGGTTGAGAACTGCTACACAGAAGGAAGGGTATGTCTCCCGTCTGGCTAGTTGATGAATTAAATGAGATGTTATATATTATATACAGAATTCTTAGCACAGTGGCAGCCATGTATAAACTCTCTGCTGTGGCAGCTATTCCTCAATAAAAATATATGAAACTTTGCCAGAAAAAAGCAAAGCATAATATATACCCATTAGTCCATGGTGATGTCAATAATACAGCAAATAAATAGGTGAAGAGAGTAGATAAATCCTTACAGAAGAATTCCAGATAAGCTTCATGGTGTCCCTTCAAGGACACCTGTGAGCCGGGCACAGTGACTCCCTCCCCAACAGTATAAAATATAGGTCAGCGAAGAAGCCTGACAAGCATTACTCAGTGAGACAGTCAAGGCAGAAGTCAAAACTGTTACGCCACACAGATAAGTCACAAAGAGTAGCCCTTTGTTGTTTGGTGATCTGTGCTCCAAATCCTGGAATGCTGTGCAAGTGTGAGTAAAAACATCAGACAAATGCAAACCAAGCGGTAGTGTGTGAAATATCACGTCGAAGTCCCTAAGCTTCGCAGGAACACACAGGAGCTGAGAAAATGCTCCAGTTGCCCTGGCCCAAAGGAAAAGCCCAGCAGGGCGCTGTGGTTGGTGCGGTTGGCTGGCTGGACCGGCCTTTGCTTTCAAAGGCCACACAGACAGAGGCGGTTAGTAGTGCTTCCTTATCGGGATTGGCTCGTTACTGTGTGCTGACTGTGCTATACAGACATAAGATAGCAACAGGACAGAACGGGAGTCCGTGGGAACACTCTGAACTATCTCTATAAATTTTTTTAGAAAGACTAAAATCATTCTTATTAATTATTAAACAGGTTTAGTGAAATGCAGTGTGGATAGGATGTATCGTTACAGTAACTGTATGCCATCCCTGCCTTAATAACGCGTTAAAACAACCAAAGACTGGTGCCAATGTGAGCGCTTAGGTTTAGATTTGCCTTAAACAGACTGTTTGGTTTTGTTTTTTGTTTTTTTTTTTTTTGTTTTTTTTTTTTTTGTTTTTTTTTTTTTTTTTTGTTTTTTTTTGCAAACCTTGCTTTACTTAGACAACTTCGCCCCCTAGTGGAGTAATGCTCCACCTACGATTTGTGGCTAAGAACTTCCCATTGGCTTCCTTTTAAAAAAAATAAAATAAAAATAAAAATATACTCAGAACCTGTGGT